>JAWNLB010000123.1:9180000-9780000 GCA_035041595.1 Drosophila basisetae | reverse complement strand
ATTTGTGTTAAATATTTTATTGTTTTTATGGTCACATGAACACCTTAATTTTTATGCCTGCGCTCCGGCAAATTATTAAAATAATATATAAAGCTACTCCTCAGAAAGACAGACGGAAAGTCAAAGACGACAGTGCTGCTTAAAACTATAGGACCACTCTTTCAAAACATAATTTAAAGGGTGTCTTTTTGAAATTTGTAAGTTTAAGCGACTTTTGAATACGTTTTTAGAAAGTAAAAAATTATAAATATGGAAATTAGATATAAAAAAGACTAAAAAAAAATATGACAATAAAAATAACTGCATAATTTTATTTAACGTTCTCAACAACGGGATGAAAATGAACGAAATAAAATAATTGAAAATAATAACATAATTTTTCAAAACTAGAAACTTGCAACTTTTTGGCACTTTTAACTTCATATGAAAACATAATAATAAAATAAATTTACAATATACATATTGAAAAGAATTTCAGGAGCAGTAACAACTTTAATTTGTAGGGTGAATACTAAAGAACAGATTAAGAATCAACTTTTGATAAAATTGCAAAACTAATTAAACTAATTAAATGCATAGTTGCGCTATGATTTAGTATTAAAAAACTGTAAGTATGCATATATGTATGAATGTATGTATGCATGTATGTATGCGTGTGTGCTCTGATCGGGTGAGCTTAATTTACAACATGATTATTTTGCTTTTCAGCTTTCCCATATCCAAAGCTTAACTTTTACACATACACAAGTATGAATATTTATAAGTGTGTGTACGTGTGTGTGTGTACATATGTATTGCCAGTGTTACCGCGTTCGATTAAAAAGGAGCTAGTTTAGTTAATAACTAACCCAAACTGCAGTCTGGAGGAGAGTCAGGAAAGTTATATTTATTTTTTGTCAATGGAAAATGGAAAATGAAAGCTCAATCAATGACTGGCATTAATCAAAGGGTATGCATAATTAATAAATAACTATACGAGTATGTTCAATAATAATAAATATAAATAATATAAATGAATAAAATAATAATATTGTATAGATAATAAAATGAAAATATAGATAGATATAATATTTATTAAATAAAACCCATTTTATTTGACAGACTTGTTTTTCTTCTTTTAAATCATAGATGAATAAATATATATAAAATAATGGTAAATATAGATAAATAAGTCAATCAAAATTAAGTCCCTAGAATATACATTTTTGCAGTGGTCAAATTTATTATAGCCAAAATGCATATAGTAATTCCAAGCATAATTCAAGCTAAATCAAGCATAACTAAATAAGCCAAAAACTCAACTCTAGCAAAAATATAAACTGAATAAAATTCAGCGAAAAAGAAACGACCATTTCATTAGCAACACAATATTTAGCAGAGAGCATCACTGAGAGCATGAATGTGTACGAGAGAGAGCGAGAGAGAGAGGTAGAGAGAGTGTAAGAGAGAGCATGCTGGAAAGGCGCAGGCGTCAAGTCTGTTGACTTCCAGTCGTCCTGTTAATTATGCTCAACGCTAAGGGAAATAAGTGAAGAAAAAAATAAAAACAGGGTTTTCATTTCTAGCAGCTGGCAGCGATTTAGCGTCTGGCTAATTGAAATATTTGCAGTGTAGGTCAGTTTGACAAGCGAACAGAAGGGAAAAGCAACACAAGCCGTGAGAATTTTATGACTATGCACAACAAAAAATAATTGAACAGGTAGACAGTCTTTCATCTCTCCTTTGCATCAGCTGTCGCTTGTACAATTAAAAAATCATATGTTTAACAACGCTGTTAAAGGTGAGTTATTAGCCAGTGTTATGTTTTAACATTTGCACAACACTAGCTGCCAAATGTTGTTTTGACAGCAAACAAGGGGAGTTGTGTAGGGCAGGGGAGAAGCAGCGTAGGGGGTAAGCGCAACATAAAACTGGTTTTTTGGGTCAAGCGTAACAAAAAAAAGGGCTAACAAACTTGAGATAATTATTCAATGAAGCCGAGATCTGAGAAAAAAAAAAAACCACAATAAGCAGCCGACGTCGCAGTCGCAGCGAGGGCTATGCTTAAAGGGTTATCAAGCCGACGTCGCAGTCGCTGCGGCAGCGAGGGCTATGTTTAAAGGGTTAATGAATGCAATACACACACACATACATACACATACAAACACACGACCCGACTGGACAGGTTAGCAGGCAGCAGCAGCAGCAGAAAAGGTGAGCAGCAGCCGAGCGTATAAGAGTCAAATGACCCGCGCAGTTTTTCTCTCTCACTCTATCGCTGCCCACGTGTGTGCGCTCTCTCTGTGTGTGTGCTGACTGCTCTCGCTCTCTCTCTGCATCTCTCTCCGGAAGTTGTGTGCGGTGGCTGCAATCTGCGAGCAGAGCGGCAGCGGCATTAGCGCTTTATTCCTGACGCCTGAGCTGGGCGCAGATTTTAGTACTCAATTGTTGTGCTGCGACGGCGTACGTGAATGCGGACGGTGAAAAATACACACCACGACACGTTCAAAGTGAAGTTTGTAAGTGGTTGTGTTGGTGTCTCTGTATATGTGTGTGAGTGACGCTGTGTCTGTGTGCCTATGCATGTGCTTGTGCCTGTGTTTGTGTATGTGTGTGCTGCTGCCTGTGTATATACACACACATGCACATTATATGTGTGTGTGTGCTTGTGCAAAGGAAAATGAGTTGGAAAATTTGTACAAATTCTTTGAATGCGACACAAAATCAAAGGGCACGAAAACAATACAATAATGATTTAAAAATAAAATACAAAATTACATTAGTAACATTAAATCAAATAATCAACCTTTTCGCAGCAAAAAAAAAAAAGACATCAAAA
This sequence comes from Drosophila basisetae, assembly GCA_035041595.1. Taxonomy (NCBI): domain Eukaryota; kingdom Metazoa; phylum Arthropoda; class Insecta; order Diptera; family Drosophilidae; genus Drosophila; species Drosophila basisetae. The sequence continues at coordinate 9,777,182 of JAWNLB010000123.1, read as the reverse complement.
AAATTGGCAGCAGCAGCAATGACCAGTTATGTTCGTGATTTTCACGCTCACTGTTAGTGGACTGTTAGAAGACTGTTAGAGGACCACACCCGCGCATCAAATGCACACAGAGCTTCGAAGAAAAACTGAAAAAAATGTAAACGGCTGTTCAGCTAGAGAAAAGCAGGAGAGCAACGTTGAAGTCAGAGTCACAGCAGAACAGAGCCAGGTGCAGAGCAGAGTCAGAGCAGAGCCAAAGCAATGCCAAATTGAGAGCAGAGTTTGTACAGAGTTGGAGCAGAAGCAAAGCAAGAGCAGAACCAGAGTCAAAGCAGAGACAGAGCAGCGCCAGAGCAGAGTCTGTAAGCGAATTTCCAGTTTTTCGACTGCAGCCCAAAAGGATCAGATGGAGAGCAGTGAGTAAAAGAGTACGTTGGCTGGAATGCAGCGCTGTGCTCAAGTTCTAGTTGCTTTGGAAAGGGACAGAGTGACAGAGACATGGACAGAGTGCGTAACAGAAGAGGCGTCGGCAGCGGGGTAAAGTTGTCATGCAGGATGTTTTTTTATTGCTTGAGTTGCGCAAGTGAATATTTCCCGCTATTTTTTAGCGCTAGACTCAAGCAAAAAAAAAACCAACAACAGCTGTTTAGAGTTTAAGTTTGGAAAATGTAAAATGTAATAAAAAAAATATAAATAAAATAAAATCTAAATTAAAATAATACCTACAAGAAATATGAATAATTAAATTAAATATGTAAATGAAATGAATATATAAGAAACTTATAGAATAACAAACCAAATTAAAATTTTAAAAAGGTATAAATAATAAATAAAAAAAATAATATACAACAAATACATAAATAGTAAATAAAATAAAATAATAATAAATAAGTCAAGGCAAATATAATAAACCAACACTTATACAAATTTGGATTTGACCAAGCGAACAACTACCAAAATAATACCAAACACTTTGTGCGCCGTTTGGGAGCACTGTTTTTTGTGCCTGGAACGAAGACTGCTGCTGCTGGTGTGCTCTGCAGCGCAATTTTTCCAATAGAGAGCAGAGTCAAAAAAACCGAAACTGAAACTGAAACCGAAACTGAAACAGAAGCAGAAACAGAGAAACATGAAGCTGGCTGTGCTGAGGCTGAAGCATTAAATTGGCAACGGTAAACGCAGAGCTATATTTTTTTTGGGTAGTGGGGGTGGTGGGGGGTGGGGGGTTAGTTGAGAAAAAAACTAAAACAATAAAAGCAGTGTGTGAAACAAGCAGCTGAACAAATAAATTGACAAAGTTTTGGTGCGAACAATTACATGGCGCACTGTATTAATTATATATAGATATTTCTTATATAATGCCTTTTGGGGCACAAATGAGTCACGTGCTTAACAAACATATATTAGAAGTGTATGCTCTATGAGTCTGTGTGTGTTTTGGTGTGTGAGTGTGTGAAAAAAGTGTCAAAAGCAATCGGGAATTCGGCAAGAAACAACTTCCCTTGTACGAAACGATTACAACATCAAAATCGTTTGTAATAATTTTTCTTATTTTTACGCCATATTGATTTTAGTAGTTGCGGTGCATAACATAAATAAATGCTTATTTTACGTCTTTTTTGTGTTAGCCAGCCCTGAAAAGTCAAACGGCAAGCGGCAAACGGGTTTCAAAAGGGTCCTTCATCAAAAAATAAAAAAATAACGTAAATGTTTCTGAAAGGCAAGTGTCATAAATCAAGCGATTATCCTGTAAACAAAGTGTAAAACGCGCTCAACAACAACAACAAAAATAACAAACAACGCCATCAGCATCTAAAAACGGAACGGATAAAAACAAGCCAACAATTTTAGCAGTTTTTCCTGCTGCTCAGCGGAATATTTATTCCCAATAAAACCCAATTTTTTACTACAACAACAAAAGAAACTGCTCAGTGTGTTCTTTTTATTACTTGAGCATTTAATTTTGCTGCTGAGGCGGTGTTGGACAACGATAACAACACATTTTGGGGAAGCCAAGAAAAAGAAGCAGAACACAGCACATTGGATTGGCTTTGAATGAATACTTTATAGAATGCTTGCGCCAGTGAGGTGAGTATAAATTGTGATCAGTGTATTTAGGGTATCATTGTAAAATACCCAAGGTATTAAGTTGAATAAAATTGATAACACTTACACTCAGGAAAAAAAATCAGCCTCACTTTTAAAACTCTAATATAAATGCCAAGCCAATAAATTTCATTACCTGTTTTAGAATAAAAAAAAATTTGAATTGGCATTTCTACTTTTTGGAAATGCATTTCTTAATAAAAGAAAATATTTCGAAAATAAAAAAAATCGGCATTCTTTTGGGAGTGTTGATTTGGGGCAATCATTTCTTATTTTTAGCATTTTATTCTCCTATTTAGAAATTATTTCTAAACACAAGAAAACCTTATATTTTTCTGAGTGTGTGTTTAGTGTATCGTCTGCCAAAATAAGTCACGTGAAAAGTACCCTAGAGCTCCTTAAACAAAAGCTAAATTAAATTGAAGACAGTTAGTTGCAAAAAGTAATTACAATTTGTGGTTTTTCAATTACAATCTAAGCAATATGTAAAAAAAAGCCAACTACTTCAATTAAAAAGTGTTGCCGGGCATAAAACCAAAAACAAGAGACAAGACCAATTGGCATGTGTGTGAGAAAGTATGACGTTGTCATCACTAAACAGAGAGACAAAAGAAAAAAGGGGGATTAGTTCAAGTTTGTTGTTGTTTCTATGGTATTTTATCTTCTTTTTGGTTTGAGGTTCGTTTTCAACTTCGTCTTCCTCTGCTCGGTTTCCGCTGTAATTGCAGATTGTAAAGCCACAAACAACAACAAAACATATCTGTAAATACTCACAATGGCAATTGGCATCTGGCAGTTTGTGCAAGTAGGAAATTTCAATAAAAAAAAGAAAAAAATAAAAAGGAAATTGCAATTTCCATAAACAGAATTATTTATGCCACATTTGCGTCTTGGTTGACTAAATCTTTGATTCCAACCGATATATTTTTTTTTCTTTGCAAACATTTGCTTTGATTCTTCTCACTGCGATTCAGACATAAGTTATAATTATTTTTATATAAATAGAAAAAGTAAATAAATAATTTAATTAAACTAAAAATAAAATGTTATATTTAACATAAATTAAGAAAATTAGAAACAATTATAAGATTCTAAAGATTTTCAATTCTTCTAGCGAGTCTTTCAGTCTTGACCTGTCTTAGTTTACAAAAATGATAAATAATGATCAATTATTGTGTTGTAGCTTTGCGTCAACACTTTTTTGAAGTGATTTGCGCATATGGCGTTTGCTCTTGAGTGAACCTAAAAAAAGATTATTTTCACATATACTATGTACAGAATGTATGCATTTGCTTGATGTGTCAAAATACTTTCTTGACTTAGTATACGTATATTTCCAGACAAGCACAGTCTGAAAACAGTGGCCATTTGTTGTTAGCATTAAATTAAATGATTAATCTATGTGAATAGAACAAAAGCCACAAAATAGCGTTGAAATCAATATAAGACGCAATCATTTATCATTATTAACTTAATTTGAAGTTAAATTTAATTAATTTATTTTTTTTTTGTCGACTATCTTTAGTTGAAATTGAATATATAAATAAATAATTGATGCATTTAATGTTTGACGATAGTTTTCATTCCCTCTGTTTTTTTATGCTGCCGTTTATATTCGGATTTGAGTTCACATTTGGAGAGTGTTATTTGCCTCCCGCTCTAACGCAATCGAGCAACTATTGTGAAGGTCAACTGCTTCCCCTCTCTCTCTCTCTTTTTATGTTGTGCTGCCCAATTCGATTTCCATTTATGCATTTAGATTGATTGCGTGTTTATCTTGAGTTATTGGGCTTTGGTATTTTTTTTTTGTATTAAGGTCAAATGCCTTACTATATTTAGGTAAAACCTATCAGGGAGAAAACCAAGAAGAAGAAGCAAAGCAATACATGACGTCGCTTAATGTTATTAACTCGCGAGACGAGATCATTGACGGCGTTGTAGAAAAAAAAACACAAAAAAAATACTAGTCAAAACATAAAAATATCTCCGTAAACAAAAAAAAAAAATAAAAAAAAACAAGCGTAAGCAATAATTCTAAACACAAAGTAAGCAACAAACGACAGCAAAATGAAAATATCAAAAGAAAAAGCAGAAAGAAAAAACCACTATGAGAAATTTAGATAGGGGAGAGGAGGCGAGGGACTGGGCAGCATAAAAAGCATAGGAAGCTCGAGGCAGCGACTGACTTGAATGGTCAACCGTTCCGTAGTTCATTGGAATTTCTGTTGCTGTTGTTGTTGAATGCGAGACGAAAATGGGAGCGAAATGTAGGAAGCTGGAAGTGGTGGGAAGATAGGGACAGAGAGCGAGCAACTCACGAGAAAAATGGAGAGCACTTCTGTACGTATGTGTATGTACTTATGTGTGTTTATGAGTGTGTGTGACTGTAACAAGAGTCAAAAAAAAAAAATCATAGTTATTCAATTATTTGTGCTGAACAGTTTTTGTTGCAGTCGGGTTAAGTGTGAACATTTCGCTCAGTGTTTGTTGCTGAGTGTGTGTATGCGATGTTTTTATTTATAAAATGCAATACAATTACATTTTTCTCAGTGTTTTATAAAGTTGCTCAGTGTGTATTCGAAGTTATTTTTGGTTACATGGCGCCCACAAAAAAAAAACAAGTGAGAAAGTTACAGGGCGTAGCCGACTGCGAAATACTCTGATACCTATAGGTATTCTGATAACTGGTGCCACAGAATAGAAATAGCGATCTTAGCGTTTAAATTGCCGCAGATATATGCTTTTACTCTATTTGGGGGCGGTAGTGGGCGTGACTAGCAACATACCTTCCAAGTTTGGTGACTATCTTTAAGAGTGTGAGAGATATGCGGCTTTATCGTTTCACACCTTCAGAAATAACTAATATACTTTTTCGAAACTTCGGTAACAGGGTATAATAAAACTGGCGCGCATAATGGCGCGAAGTTTAACAACAAAACAGACAAACGAATAAGAAGAAGAAGCGAGTTATTCACCACCAACAACAACAACAACGACGACGTCGTCGATCAACACAAAATGAAGTTCTGCAAGTTGAATTTGTATAAGAGAGGCAAAGCTGACAAAAGCTGAAAAAAGCTGTCAAGCAAACTTGTTTGCCAACTCCGAATTCGAACTCGACTTCGACAGATACACACACAGTTGTAGCTATACACAGAGAATTTCCTGCATCAGCAGCTGTGCCAATTTAATTACATCAGAAGGGGAGTGGAGGGCAGTCGACGCAGAACGCAATTTACAGTTACTCAGTGTAGCAGCCATAGATCTGCGCACTTGCCAGGTAGCAGAAGAAGTACGGGTATTCCCTTTAACAACTACCACGAGTATTATTGAATTTCCTTCATTGTTTTTTGCACTGCATTCGTTGAATTGGTGCATAAACATTGACCCAGTTGTGGGTTTTTTTAAACTTTTTTTATCAACAAGTCGGGAGTGGGAGTTGGTGAAATTAGGTTTTCTAATTCGAACTGCAACCGGATTCTCATTATATTTTATGCTACTTGCAAAATCTGCAATAATAATGTATAATACAATAAATAATAAGTAGATAGTTATGCAAGACATTTTTGAAAATAATTATTCTGTCGGATTTACTAATAAAACTATGTTGCTTGAAAGAGATCAAAAGTGCTACGCAAGCAAATAATTTAAAAGTCACAAAATTAAGACTGCTTTGCTCTTCGACCTGCTCGAAGAATATTTACGTAGCTGTAACTTTGGCTACACTTTTGCTTTTTTAAAACTGCATAACTAAATATTTTGTTAAAGACTCTTTTTATTTTAGTTTTCTTACAGAAAAACGTTGAGGTCAAAAATGCTAATAGGCTAATAGGTTTTAACAAAAAAGCTGAAAGGGAACCACAAATTCAAACTAGATCCTCTACTTTGTGGCCAAAAACTAAATAAATATTTCAATTAAACAGGAAAAAATTAAGAAAGACAAACGAAGAAAGATTGCAGAATATTACAGAATCATATTTAAATTTAGAAAAAAATTTATTAAATTAAATCTTAAATGAAATTTAAATTAAAAAGAAATAATAAATATTTATAAGATTGGTTATACCAATATGCTTAAATAGTTGAAACAGACCCTCTTTATCGTGGCCATAACCACAATGGCTAACCAATAATACAGCAGACCGCTCAGCCCAGCATAATTTGGCCCCGTTTTGTGGCAGGGCTATTTTTAGGTCGAGTTTTCTTTTGTAAAGTGTTCACGATGTTCATTATTTTGTGGCAGCTATTAAAGTAATTTGCCACATTTGTCGCCAGCCATTAGGCGCTATTAAAGCGCAATCCGACCGATTCCCAGTCTCGTTTCCAGCCTTCTTTCTGCCCCAAAACTTCTCAATTCTTGAGAAGCAATTTTGAACAACAAAACAAGGGGGAACAGAATAAGTTGTAAAAAGTTTGAACCCCTTTTTTATTCGTTTTTTTTTTTAGTTATCGATATGTCATTTGATACCAGAATGTTACAATGGATAGTGTAGTTTACGCTGCTCGCCCAGGTCAATGGACTCTTTTTGCGCTGATTTTTATGAGTGTGCCGCAAAATGTGCTGTTATGTTGTACGTGTGTGTGTGGGAGGGTGTGTACTCTTGTACAAAAGAGGCTGCTAAGCCCTAGCTAGCTAAAAATCAATATCTTGAAAAGTGCTCAGGCTCCTGGCACACTGTTCGTAAAACCATTGAACCAAGCATATCAACATGTATGTACATATTTACAACTATACATATAGAGTATATACACTCGAAAAAAAGTAACACTGAATTTTTAGAATTCCCCAAGGCTAACTCAGCCTATTAATCAGAGTTTATATTTTAAATGTTTTTCTTAGTGTCTGTGTGTACATACATTTATATGGAATATATAGTGTAAATGTCTTGGTGTGTGCTCTGTTGACTTTAGGCTAAGTTAGCTTAGTTTGTTTTTGGGGGATCGCTTACTATTTTTTAATTTCAAGTTCTCTGCTATGATGTGAAAAAGAACAAGAAAGAAAAATATAGAAAAAGAAGGACAAAGAAAAAGAAGAGAAAAATGTTTTGTATAGTATTTAATCTGCATTCCAGCCTTCGGCTGCCACTTTAAGGGATGGAAATTCATTTTTTTGCATAATGGGAAAAGTTTTACACTTCAGCCATGATTTGCTTTTCTTTTCTGCTCGCAGCATTTCATTTAATGCAGCGCCCAAAAGACGTGCCCCTCCAATATGAGGGAGTGGGGCAAGGGAGCAGCAACAGGACAGGACGACATCGTCTCGAGTCGAGTGCTTAACTTTTTGCCAGAGTCTCGTTCGGGAATTCTGTTTTGTACTTCAGAGGATAACTCAACTTGCCGAGTTCTTAAAAAAAAAAATAGAAAGGCAGAACAAAGACCAGAGTTGGAGTTTGAGTTGGAGTTTAAGTTGTTCTTTAACTTTCTCATTGTGAATGTTTATGTATTTATTCTATTCAATGCATCTGCTTTAGAATTGTCGGAGTCTGTGGCATAATGGCTAGATTAGTGGAATAATTTTATAAATTTAAATATTAGATTGAATAAACTCGGCAACGATTGCTTTGAATAAATGTAAAGCGTTCCGAATTGTATACAACCCAAATTATTGAATGATGGCTAAATTAGCAGAATAATTGAATTATTTCTAAGCCAAATTAAAGGATTATGTTTAGATAGGTAGAATAATGCTTTACATAAGAAGAAATAATGTTTAAAATATCAAAATTAACATGATTGCTCTGATTGGCAATTATTCCAATGTGGCTTAGATGCCTTCAAGAATAAATAATAAATCGTATAAAAAATAAAATTAAAACGATTGTATTGATGGGTCAATATTTCCTGTGTGGTCTAAATGCCATAAATCGTTTTCGACTTGAATTAAGCGAAATTATGATGGCTAGATTAGTACCACATTGTTTTAGATTTATAAACTAAAATTGAATTATTCCGATGACCAATATTTTCTCTGTGCTTAAGATACCTTCTCAAGCATTTCCGATTTAAACTACGCCAAATTATTGAACACACGAAGAAAAACATTTTTTGTTGTTGTTAACAAACATTTCAAAGTAACAACGTCAAAATGTAAATTAATAAAGATTAAAAAGTTGACTTTATCGTTGCTAGGCAAAGAAACTTGTGTAGTCCCTTTTTCTCGTATATATGTATATATAAATATACATACTGCTTGTTCGTTTGTTCAGCTTGGCAGCACTAATAATAACAAAACTTTTATTATTAATTTTTCTTAATCGAAATGCTGCAATTAAGCATGAAACATAAAACTTTTCACTTCCGCTTTGATGGCTTTGACTGCTCTGCTAGTCCTTTTTCTCACTTCTTCTTCGTTTCCTTTCATTTGCTTTCGTTTGCTGTTGTGGCACTTCTGGCTTGACGCGAAAGCCTCTATTGTGGTACACAGTAACCAGCCACTTGCCACCCCGGCAAGCAGCCAAGCGCACAACCTGCAAGTTGATTTTTCGGCAATAATTTTGAGCGAAATATTATATAAATAGAACGAGAAAGCAGAAAACTTTGCTCAGTTTGAAATTTAATTGCTGCAATACTAAAGTTTTCCACTTTGGTAAATTTTGTAAATCGTATAAATGAGAATCATGTGAAATAAGAAATTTAGGCGCACACACTGTGCACTATCATCAACCGGTCATCTAATAATGATGGCCAAAGAAAAGAAATGCCAACGAATCAAACAATTCATTATGGTCCCATATGATGACGACAAAGTAGCCATTGAGTATGTGTTTGCGGGCTTCACAGAAAATTAGTTGCATAAGAGCCAAAGGTAAAAGTGAAAACCGAATGAGTAGCACAATTTTGTTGCTATAAATAATATACAACTGCTAATTAAATTAATAGCACCGCTCTCAGAAGACTTAATTTTAAATGTGTATTTTTTGAATATGTAAGTTAGAGCAATGTACTCGTATAAATATTGTCTTAGAAGTAGAAGAAGACGTTTAAAACAAATAGGGGAAAGAAAATTAAAATTAAAAAATTAAATATATATAATTATGAATATTGAGTATAGATAATAACTATTTCTGTAAAGAGCGTAAGTGGTGTTTTTATTTTGTCGCTTACTTTTTGGGACTTGTCACTTCAAATGCAAAAAGAAAAAGATATCAGAGCGGTGCTATTATTTTTAACGCAACTGTAAATGAGCAGAAATGCCACAAATTGCTACCTTTGCTCGTGTGCTGATGATGAGCAGACAAACAGGAATTGTGAAACTGTCCAAAAGTTGTGCCCATAGACAGACAGACAGACAGAGGCCAGACAGACAAAGACCATATCATTTCCTGCTCGCTCAACAAATTTATGCACAAGCCAAGCCAATAGGCAGGCAGGCAGTGAGCCTTACCCGACTCCGCCTCCGACTCCCGACTCTCTTTCCATTCCGACCGAAATTAAATTTCAAAGCGTGGGGCGGTTGCCAGTCATTAGGCCATTACGGCTGGAGCTCGGGCCCGTGCCGGGGTCTGGTCTATGGGTTTTGTGCGGCGCACAGGAACCCGCAAACATCCTGTTGATGTCAGCAAATTTTATTTATTTGTGGTTCGTGTTGTATTACAACATTTTAGAGCAATTAAAATTGTACAATGGCTCATGCTTGTAACGTTACCAGAAGTTCCCATCTCCCCTTTCCCCGTTCCACTACACGACTGTTGTTAGCCAAGTTGGTAGCCGCATTTCTTTTATTTTTTCAGTCATTTAGCGTAAGTGCCTTTATAATGATATATTGACTCTGACGGCTGCCCCATGCAACTTTTTACATATTACAAATTTGCTAATGGCCGCGAGCAGCTTCAGCTTCTAGCTTCTGGTTAGCCACCGAAATTGCCACAGCGACATTTTATTAGATTAAATGATAGTATTTGTCTTAATGGCCATTACTTTTGAACAAGCTAGCACCTTCTGTAACATCAGGCTCTGGCTCAATAAATAACTTCCGGATCTGTAAAGCAAATTTGCATGTAGTATAAATTGCAGAAAGGTAAGAAAATATTTAAATTAACTCAAGCCAAATATATTTTCATGCTGAAAGGCAAGCAGATAATTTAATGGACTTGCCGGGCAAAGATGAGACAAGAGTTGCACACTTTGGGTTGCTTCCATTTATTTTATATAGTGGCCGTGCGCCCATTGTTATGCCACATTGTTGCTAACAAGCTTACTAAGCCCAAGCTTATGTCCCACACACACACACACTCATACACTCACAGTTTATCCAAATGCAACGAGCAGCGTGCGACTTATTTTATTAAAGTTTTAAGTCGCACAATGCGGCGTATGCGCGATACTGAAACATAACAATTCTTGCCACGGGCAGCGGTATGCAGTACACTCAGAAAAAAAATTGAACTCAATTATAGAAAATCTCCCCGAAAGCAAGAAAGTTTTTTTTTTTGTTTATAAAACAAATATTTGAATATAAGACAAAATTTATACAAATTTGAAAAGATTTTGTTTTATTTTTCAGCAATTGTTAAAAATGTTAAAAATTGGAAATGATTGCCCTAAATCGATAATCCCAAAGATATTATGTTTTTTTTTTATGTGAAAATACAATAGAAATTAGACATACGTTTTCTAAATTTTAGAAAAATGCACACACTCGGCACATAAATTCGTGTCGATTTGTTTTGCTCTGTGTGCTGTTGTTTTTTTGCCTTGAGACTCTTCTTGATATTTTTTGGGACATGCACAAGTACACACGTACATGCAGACATAAACACAAACATATTTTTATATATATATATATGGCCTCACTGGCTTTAGTCAGTTGGCCTCCGCCTTTGCCGAACCAACTGCAACACAATAAGCAAAATTGTGAAATTTTTGTTTGGTACTTAAGGGCGTGTTATCAACACCCCAACTATATATATATACCTATAGGGTAGATGTCTCATGGGATCGCGAGCACTTGCAGTTAGTAGAGTGAAACAACATGTTGGCATTTTTTGTGTTGGCTGCTGCAATGCTCGTGTTCTTGTTGATTTGAAGATGTTGTTCGTCGCTGCCTTTAAGTCAATTTTGTTGTGTACAGCACATTTAATTAGGTTTTAGACCACAGACCTAAGCGAGGGGTTGTAGATACAAAATATAAACTGAGGCAACTGTGAGACAATTTCAACGAGAATGAAAATGACTGTCTGGTCATGTGTGTAGAGCGCAACAATTTGTGGCAGGCATCATCGATGCCGCTTAATTAAAAATTCTGTGGCCTGTGTGTTAGCGGCTAATATAAATGGGCATCAAGTGGCCAGCGAAAGATTAACTCAACATTGGGGGCGCCTCACATATTGACCGCTGTTTTTTTTTTTTTTGCTACATTGTGCAGTCAACCAAAAAGCTTTTACAGCAGCGGCATCAGCGGAAACGGATGCTAAAGTGCTACCCCCCAACACACACACAGAGCAAATATAAAATGGCAGCTCATCAACGTCAAACTCATTGGAATGCTGGGCTGATTACTGGCTGGCTTACCTCAGCCATCACCAAAGAACACACTCGTTTTAATGACAACGTTGTGCCCCAAAAATGTAGTTATGAGTCTCCTGGTGCAGGCAGACAGAGCGGCACAGCACACACCCAAAGCACACAGAGAGGTGGAACCAATCAACTGATGTACGAGTATCATCCACATACACTCATAAAAAGCATCGCCCCAAATTTTAGTAAATTACCAAATTTTTGGCAGAAAGTATATTTAAAAAATGTATGGTTGTGACTTTCTGAAAACTACTGTTTGCATTTTTTTAATTTCAGTTTAGATTTTTAATAAAATTTAAAGAAAAATATGTCCAATATTCACATCATTTAATTTGAAAAACTGGACTTACATTTCAACTTTTTAGAAATGCATTTCTTAATACTAGAATATTAAAAAAAAATAAATTTAAAAAACACCATGGTTTTTGCATTGTCGATGTAGTGCAAGCTATTCTAAATCCTACAAATTTGTTTCTTAATATTTAGAAATTATTTCCAAAAAACAAGAAAAGCGTTGTATATTTTAAGGCGCTTTTCTTTTCTGAGTGTATGCACATACTCATTCGTCAGCATTGAGTGTGTATCCTTTGAATGATTGGCCCACTTCACAGTAGATCCGGTATGCATAGTTGGCTACGTGTAGAGGCAAATGCGATTCGTTTACTAATTTGTCATTGTTAGCTGGCCACCCAACAACAAAACTGGCCGTCACACAGTCAGTTTTCCCTTTGCCGATTTCCCGATTTGCGCATTTATCGTCCGTTCGACATCCGGCGATGTGTCCATTATGCGATGTTTCGAGCTCAACTTGAGCTGATTTACAAATGAAATCATACGCCATGGCGGGTTTTTCGGTAATGAAAATTTAGTCATAAGGGAAAACATTTTTCTGGCTTTTGTTCTATTTTTGTTTGACGAGCGAGGCAATGGAAGATGGGATTGTGGAGTTGCGAGGATGAGCCTAATGTGATTTTTGCTGCCAGCTAGCCTGGACTCATTTTGGTTTAGTTTTGATGTTGTTGCTTAAGACTAGGAAAATGGTGAAAATGTGAACTGGGACTCGGTCTGTTTAATGGGCATTCGCAGTTTGTTCGTGCACACATGCTTTATAAATAAATTTAATTTTAATAAACTTGTCATAATGCCGAAGAGCAAAAAAGTTTTCATTATGCTTCACAGCAGAAGCCTTGATGTTATTAAAATTTTACATGTCATGCCAAAAAGTATTTAAGCCGACGCAGGAGTCTCGCATGATGAGCGTAGCAGCCTGCCACAGCCTGCGGCACAGTTATCTGCCAAAAAAAGGTATTATAATTTTCTCACATTAAATAGAGGCTGTCTAAACTGTAAGCTACAGTTCCACAGTTTTCAACCCGAAAGAATATTAAATTTAATATTAATCTAGACTTGAAAGCATAGTTTGACTTGTCTGTGTAGCTGAAGGATGTGTAACTTCCGCTTTGTTTTTTTTTATATAAATAAAATGATTTTTTTCAAAAGCTCATATCTCTGTTAATATGCGTCTATTTGTCCTTTGAATTTGCAATCAAATTGAAACAAACTACATTTTGTATTATCTTACAGCTGAAAAAATAGTTTGACCTGGCTTAGGGTGGAATTTTGTTTGTGCATAAATAAAATACCTATTCATCTTTCTGACAAACATTTGGAATTATATTAAAAAACAAATTAAATATTTAAGAGTATTTCTTTTATTATGTGTGTAATCGTCTACTTGACATACATTTGGAATTATATTAAAAGCAAATTAAGTTAATAAATTTAGTATTAATCTAGAGTCTTAAACATAGTTTGTCATTACTTAAGGTGAAGGCTGTGTATTTTCCACAAAGAAAACAATATATTTCCATCCTGCAAAGTGTATTTAAACTTCGGCACTGCCTAAACAACAGATGTTGGTTGTTACTGTTGTTGTTGTTTATTGTTTGTTGTTTGTTTAGCGCTCTCCGAAGGTATTAGGTTAAGCATTAAAAAATCACTAATGACGTCTATACACGGCGCACAAAGGTAACCGCAAAACAGCCCCTGTGAAATTTAAGCGTAACGAGTTACCTTCTCCTCTCTGACTCCTTGTTATCTGAGTGTGTGCGAGTGCGAGTACGAGTGTGTGCGTGTGTGTGTGTAAGAACATACACACACTCATGTTACTTAATTGCAGTGACAACATTTAATAAAGCTAAAGCAAAGATTTGCCTGGCTTCCCTTTTGAGACCCGCCTCTTTCACAAAATTGGTTACACAAAATGCTTCTCTGGCATTTTAAAATACGCAGTTTGTGCTGTGTTTGTGCGTGTGTGTGTGTGTATAGTCATATATGTGTGTACTGTGTGTATGTGTGGCATTTTTATGCTGATGCTAATGTGCTTGCTGATGTTCAGGTTTGCCTAGGTATTTTGGATAAATTCCGAGAGCTGGAGAGAAGTTAAGAGCTGTAGCTGGAATATTTGCACAAATGAAGCGAATTCCGTTTAAAACATTTCCAAATAATTTAATTTAAAATACCATAGCAATTTTTTTGCGCAAAAATAACCATTGCATACTTGTGTGGGCGAAATGTGAAATGCCAAAATATTGCCCCATGTTGCTAATTGTGGACCCAATCCCTTTTAATTAACTACTCAGCAAACAGGGACCATATATAACACCTTGTCGTTCCCAGATCCCCGCCCCAGATACAGATATGGTCGACGCTTTACAACAATGACAATCAACACAAGTTTTGCATTAATACGCAAAACTTTTAGTGTAAGGAAAAGTTTTTTGGCTATTTGTATAGGCGCATCACTATTTTATGGGTCTGCCTTTGTTTTCTCGAGTTTCGAGTCTCGAGTTTCGATTTCCCCAATGTGAGGCAGTTCTCCTATGATGTCCCTCCCAATAACTGCGCCTTATCATTCTGTCTGCCTTGTAGCTACAACCTATTAGCTGCTTAATTTTATGTGCCTAGTTTTTGCATGTGTGTGTATGAGAGTGTGTGTGTGGGTGTGGGTGTTGAGCACAAAAGGTGCCTTGCCTCAAAAAACTTTTGTTTATTAATTTGTCATCTACGCTTAGCATCTTGTTTGAAATTTTGATCCACTCACAAGTTTTGTTTTCAACTTTCCATTCAATTGTTTAAGGGCTGCTAAATACATCCCCTGAATTTTAGAAAATCGCCAAACTTTCGGGGTGTTTTCTCATATGTGGACCAAAGAACTCTAATATTAAGTTTTACAATATTTTTTCTCTCTGCTTCAAATATTTACACAACTTAATTTGTACCAATTTTAATAGTTTTTATTTAAATAACATTTAAAATGCTTAACCTCAAGCCTAAGTAATTCTTACATATTCATTTTGATTTATTTATGGTAATTGGTAATTAGTGGTTTCAAAATTTTACAAATTAAGCAATTTATGATATTTTGAATTGAAAATAACAGTTAAAATAACATTTCAGCCATAAATTAATTTGTTCCACATAGTTTCAGGGTAGTCTCAGTCCTCCCTTATTTTTTTTACTGAGGTGGTAAATTTAATTTGTTTCAGCATTTAGAAAGGATTTTCTTCTTCTAAAAACAAGAACAACAACATTTCAATATATGTTTTTCAACATTTATTTGGGAATATGGATTTATGAAAAGCCCTTCTCATTTCTAGAAATTAATTCTAAAAAAAGAAAAACTTTCTATTTTTTTTCTGAGTGTAGGTTTTCAACTTGCAATTCAATTGCTTTAAATGTTACAATGATTGACAAGGTAGCAGTTTCATCAGATGTGCAACCAATCACTTATTTTTCTGTTGCAAGTTGCAAGTAGTTAAGCGTATTACTGATTTTCCTTCTTTTTTTGACTCTGTTACAGATGACGCCACTGCAGGTGAGAACGATACGTTAGGCGGCGTTGACTATGGGACCAGAGGCATGGGCGTGTGTGCGGACCCTGGGTCTTATCGATGGTGTCAGGCATTAAGCCGGTCGCGTTCATCGTGCGCCACAAACACAAACCAATCAGCAACCAAACAGCAACAACAACAACTGGAGTCGAAGTCGAAATCGAGGCAACAACAATCAGACACAATCAGGGCAAGTGCCACAGGAGTAGTCGAGGAGGAGTCAACAACTGTAGCTGCCACAATAAGCAGACAAGCAACAACGATTCCGATTTCATTTGCAACAACTCTAACTCAAACTCTGACGTCAGTGCCGGGAACAACGGCCACGTTCACAGTGAAAGATACGAGCAGAAGAAGACGCCACGCCGAGGACAACGACGACGTCGAAGAGGACGCCAGAAGTTGCCACATCAGCAACTTCAGCAGCAGTAGAAAAATCAGCAGCGTATCAATTCAGGCTCTGAAGTTGGTATTGATTTGGCTGCTTGCCTTGCTGGCAAAAAATGCACAAGCTCACAATATACCAGGTAAGTGCCTAGAATTGACATTTTAGAAGAACATTAATTAAATAATGCGTCAAATAATAATAAATATATAAATAGCCGCCGTGAACTCGACTACGAAATACTCTTTAGCCAACTGCAGAATAGGAAATCAATATGAAAATACATTTGCGCATTTGTCATATTTTAAAAGCAGCCAGGCATACTGCTCACTATGTGATCCTAATGAACTAACGTTAAGTTTTTTCCCATCTTCAAATATGCTGTTCTAATCGAAGGAACTTTTTTGGATACTAACAACAACAGTTGGTGAGGCACCAACACTTCCAATTTGCTGATGAAGTTTGCTTGAAAACTCCGTGCCTTCCTTGATGTGTTCTATTCTCAGTCCTGTAGTGATCTGCTCGGCTTATTTAATGTTATTTGATAGCTCAGTTAAGCCCTTATTATAATGAATATGTATTCAAATCGTACCTTTTGAAAAACAAACAGATAAGTTAAAGCTTTCCTAATAGTATGCAACACGCACCTATTTCACTTTTAACAAAGAAATGTGCCAACACATTTGAGTGTACATTAATTTAAGTCAGAGACTTCTAATTATCATAAAGAATCAATGTTGCCTTTCTTAAAATTGCATATATTGTATTTGGAATACATTTTAATTTGAAAATTCACAACTTATCCTTCTTTCCTTCTGCCTGTTACATAATTTGGCTCAAAACCATTATACCCTTTACAGCCATTTGAAATGGGTGCTCAGGGCATAATAAATATAAAAAAGGTATTGGCAAGTCCGCTAACAATATCCATTGATTGCTCTTACGCCAGGTGAATTTCTCCGGTTTGGAAAGCCACTCGTATGTCGCCCCATAAAATTGCCATATGGGGGCAATATTAGGAAGTGGGCTCTGTGAGGTTTCCATTTCGTGTCGTTTCAGTTAGATTCATTTTTATATTGGTATTGAGGCAAAATGTAATGGTGCACAATAAGCGGCTTAAGTGCGGGCAAAGCTGATTACATTTGGCAATTAGTTGACAGTTAGTTGAAGTGCGACGAGCTACGAGCAACGAGTCTTTTTCGGCGTAATGTACCACACAGTAAATATATATTTAGCATAGTATACATATATATACTATTTGTAATATTAATAAAAGTATTATGGAGGTATTCTCTCGACAGACGTGACATTTCCATTTCGTCATGTACAACAACTAATAGATTCAAGATTCGACAAAAGAATTCCTGCATTAATGTAGCGTAACTTTCTTCAAATGAATTAAATTAATTTAGCCGAAAATTGAAAATCCGCTTGGGATTTCTGTGAGGGCCACTTCGTGAGCGGTCGAAAGGTCAATTGCCAAGTATGTACGCCTCAGGGTGCGACACTTGAAAAGGAGGTTGGGGAGAAGGGCGTGGTTTACAGAGTGGCAGTTGAGAAGAGGTGAGGTGAGTGAAGTGGACTGAAATGATGTGCCCAAAACTGCTCACTGCTACACTTAGAAAAAAAATGTACATTTTAATAAATCAGCCTAAAATGCAAATCGCAAGCATTGAAAGTTACATGCTTTTATATTAGAGTTTAGAGAATTCTTCCATAGTACACGCATAGAAAACAACACCCTGGAAATATAAGATATTTTTTTGTTGCAGCCAGGCCAGCGACTCAACTTTAAACCATGAAAACAAACTGCGATGTTAAATAACTTAGGCGTGTCAAGTGGCTGCCCGTCTGCCAGGGCTGAAGGATATTTTAAATTGCATAATGAGACCACTTTTATATGCTATCGCAATCAAAAGACGCGAAAAAAAAACACCAACGGAAACGGGGGCGCTGCTTCCTGCCACCCTCGAGTGGATGACGGCGTGTTTGCAACATTATGAAAGGGCAATAGACGCTCGAGAGAGTGCTGACTGTACATACTCCACTCATTCCCACTTGTTCCGTTCTGTTGTTCCGTTTCGGTTCAGGTTTATGTAACTCATATTATTAATCAGAAAGAATCTTTAAAAAAATCAGAGTTTTCATTTTCATTCATTTTTCAGTTAACATTGTCCTAAACAATGCTCGTATTATTAAAAAAAATATTAGAATTTTCAAAATTGTCTTCTTATATTTTTAAATTATTGCTAAAAACAAGAGAAACTATTTTTTCCTCAAAGTGTACTCTATTCCCTAGCTTTCTGTTCAATGTGCAAAAGTTTTGCCTAAGCTGGACAAGTTAACAGAAATTTATGCAAATGCCAAAGTCAACAAGCGCTCAGACAAAGCAACCTCGAGCCACTGACAGACTGATAAAGTGACTGGCTGACAGGCCAGTTGAGATCCTGGCAAGCCTGACAGACAGAAACGGAGAGACAGCCAGACTGACAGGGGCTATTCTTTGTTGTCCCTTTCCCTTTATTTACTTACTTATACATACTTTTTTAAAGGCTCCACTTTACCACTAACTATTCACCTCTCAGCGATTAGTTTTGCACATTCAAAGATTCACATTTTCGTCGATCTGTGTTACACAACACAATAAGCAAAAGTCAAAAGCTGCTTGTTCACAAGTGTAGTCCTTGCTTAGGACAACGCCAAGACATTGCAACGTTTCAATTTGCAGCTGTTTCCGACTATTCATTTACATTTCCGAGGCAACTAAGAACGAGAACAACTCCAACTGGGGCACAGTACAACATTTTGGCAATTAAGGCTTTGTACGTGCGACCTTAACTATACAGAAATAATACGGAGAGCTGACTTGGTTTGACAGTTTGGTTTTTAGCACAACACATTAGCAGATCACCAGCAGAAGCTGCGGGCAAAGAGAACAGTTCGAACTTGAAGTGTTGACAACTGCAGTCGACAGTCACCTCGACTGACAGACAGACATTCGGACACACGCTAATCAAATGTGTCGCACAACGGAAATGGAATACAAGCCAATTGGTTCTAGCTATCCACACACACACTCACACACACACAAGTGTCAATAATGATGCGTAGTCTGTACTTGGCTGTCAACAAGGTAGCTGAGCAGTTGCTCCTGCTTCGACATCCAATTCCTTGCCACAACTAATAAACTCTATTGTACTCGTACTTGGGTACACTAATCCCCTAATTCTCACTTCTCACTTCTTCAGAAAGTATATTTCTAAAAATAAGACTTTTCTTTTCTTAATATGTCCAATTTGTAGTTTTTTTTATACGTATACAAAGCAACTCTATAATTATCTTTTTTAATGTGAATAATATACATTATTATTATTATAAGATTTCACATAAGCCAACATTTAGATAATTTATAAATTCATATAATTTAACATGAAAAAACGACAACTAAACTCCAATATAAAAGCCGAAGCAGTAAATCTCATTATTTTTTTTATTTATTTATTTTTTTTTATATAACAGTTATATTTTAAACATTAATCAACCTATTCAAAGGCTATAAAACATTGATTTGGAACAGAATGAATAATAGCAGTGAATTACAATCTATAACATAAACATAGAACAGGTTTTAGCAGTTAATAAATAACATCAAATATTACATTTGTGGCACATTAATTTAACGCCCTACAGTCCAGAGTCCTGCGAGTTGTATTTGACCCAAGTGTGCAGGCCAAAGGGTTGACGTGGTTGTGCAAACGGTCATTACACCGACTTGTATGTCTGTTGATTTGTTGACTGACTGTCGGTAATGCGAAGTCGTTGTGCAGAGTTCTGTTGCTCACATATGGTGGAGCAACAGAGATGCCTCTGAGCACCTTGTTCTGCAAAACTTGAATTTGATTAATCCAGGATTTTGCGGCTGTGCCCCAGAATGGAATTCCATATGTCCATGTAGGCATGATGATGCTCCTGTACACCAGCAGCTTGTTGCTCAAGCTGAGTTTGCTTGATGGCTTCAGCAACCAGTTGAGTTTCGTTTTTTTGGATCTACACGCAGCTGCAGTGATGTGGATGTGTTTGCGCCAGGTAAGTTTCCTGTCCAAAAACATACCCAGGTAGCGAACATGGTTCTCCTGAGGTATCAACGTGTTGTTGAGTCGGACAGTTGGACAATTACCATTCCTGAGCGCGAACGTGCAGTGCTGAGACTTGCTCCCATTGACGCAGATGTTCCACCGGTTGGCCCAAGTACTAAAGCCATCCAAGAACCTCTGCGTAACCGCAGCTGCTCTCCAAGCAGTGGTGGAGTTAGCAAGGAACACAGTGTCATCCGCGTATGTGGCAAGCAGCGTGTTTCTGGCTACTGGTATCGGCAAGTCCGCGGTGTACAATGTGAACAAGGCAGGTCCAAGGACACTACCCTGCGGTACACCAGCTCCAATGCGGCGGATGTTTGATCGCTCGCCCCTAACTTCAACCATAAAAGAACGGCCAAGCAGGTAGGACCTGAGCAGTAAATACTGCGCCGATGGTAGCAGAGACTGAAGCTTAAAAAGCAGGCCATCATGCCATACGCAATCAAATGCTTGCTGGATATCCAGGAAAACGGCAGAGCTGTACTGCTTATTTTCCAAGGCCTCGAGGACGTGCTGTACTACTCGATGAACTTGCTCTGGTGTACCGTGGTGATGCCTGAAGCCAAACTGATGATCAGGAATGGCCCTCTGAAAGCCTCTAACTGCCGACAATCTTCAAAGAAATATTTTTTCAAATATTTTGGAGAAAGTGGTCAGCAAGCTTATCGGTCGATATGACGAGACAAGATTATCTGGCTTGCCAGGTTTCGGAATCATCGCAATCACAGCGCACTTCCACGGAGTGGGGAAGTGGTGGATGCGAACCATGGAGTTAAAAAGTAGCACCAAGAACATCACTCCCTTCTCTGGGAGGGCCTTAACAACTCAGCCGTCAACGCCATCATAGCCAGGGGCCTTAGTGGACTTAAGCCTGCGAATCTGTAAGCGGACCTCAGTAGGGGCGATAGGGGTGATCGGTTGTACAGGATCTAGATCTGCATTTAAAAATGCTTCAGTGTCCTGTACCTGGCTGGGCGATGTTAGTGCAAAGGGCGTGAAGCGACTTTGCAGCTCGTCCGCAAACGCCGATGCAATATCTGCATCCGATCGACACCAAGTGTTGTCAGGTCGCATAATGGGGATCCGCCTGAGTGGCTGCCGCTTGACACAACGCGTTGCCTTCCACAAATTGAATCCATGATTCTTACGGGTCTATCTTTTTGTCTTTTTACCTGTCTTTTTTAACTTTTGTTTACAAGTATTATTATTGTTTTTTTTCGGAAATCGATTTCCATTCGCAGAAGTTATCGATAAAATAAAATAAAATAAAATTACATATGAAATTTGCATTGCCAGACGGAATGACAATTTATAGAAAAAAGTGTTGCATATTTTGTCGTGCTTTGTTCAACGTACTCATTGAAGTAATTCCCAAATGGTTCTGGCTTCGAGCAGGGCAATACGGGTCTATCTTTTTGTCTTTTTATCTGTCTTTTTTAACTTTTGTTTGCAAGTATTATTATTGTTTATATTTACTTTTGTTATTTTTTTTCTGAACTTAAGAAAGGATTTGTTTAGAAATATATTTCTTAATGAAAGAAAATATTGATTTCCAAAAATAAGAAAAACTTGATAGTTTTCAGGGTGACTTTCTAAAATTCAGAGCGATTTTTTCCGGAGTCTAGTTAGCGATTTTGGGGAACAACTTAAACCTAGCATCAAACTCAAAGTCTTTCGCTTGAATATCGGCGGATATAAGAGCCAATGGCCGGCACTTGACATGTGACCGATGTGGTCATCAGCGATTCTATTTAAAGGCTGGGCTGCTGTGAAAAAACGTCAATGGCACTGTCTATTGCTTGTCATAGGACAAGCTTCGACAAAAGCCTCGACTGCGCCACATCCACATCGCATCCCTGCAGACACACACACTGTCAAACCGGGCAAATGTCAAGCCAACTTAGTAAATCGTGCAGAATGTCACGTAAACACAGAATCACGGCATACGGCCGGACTGAGGATGACGTGAAGTGGGGGTTAAGGGCTGGGGATTTGGTGTTGCGGCTTAGAGATAGGCCGTATTATGGCTGTGTCACGGCTGAAGGAGTTAGGGAGGGGGATGGGGTGGTGCTTCAACAAGTCAGAGATTGAGTGCACGCCGATTGCACATTGGGTCAGCGAAACTTTTGAGACATCAATCAAGTGATGTCAAAAGCTTTTAACCTGTCCAGTGTCCAGTTGGAAGGTGAATCGATGTCAAATGAATCGAAGCATTGTTCAATCAGCAGTTGTAGTTGTTCAATTTTCAAAATTCGACATACATGTATAACTCAACTTATTATACCGAAGGTATATTTCTATAAATAAGGGTTTTCCATTTTGTTTTTTTTTCATTTCACGATACATTTTTATGAAACGTAGAAGAATACACATATCTCTAATTTTAAGCGTGTTTTAAAGTTACTTACATTTTTAATTAGCGTTAGTATTTTAAGATTTCGCAAATCAGGACGATTTTCTAAAAATCAATGCGATATTTATTACTAAACATATGTCTTTTTTGTTTTGGTATATTTGCAGAAGATGCTGTGCACATCACGGCCATATTGGGCGAAGGTGTCGTGTTCAATTGCCACGTTGAGTTCCCCAACGATCATCCAGTGCCATACGTCCTGCAGTGGGACAAGAAGGTGAGCGAAACGGTACGATATCACAGCATAAATTTCTTCTCTAAACTCTCTTTTTTACATTGTTGTTTGATACGCAAAAAAGCTAAAGAAAGTAAGAATCAGTCAGACAAACAGTCGAAGAAAGCGCAAAGACAAATAAAATGTAACACAGTAAACGAAAATACTTACCATATTAAAACAGCTATTCAACGTTTTCTGAACTCTTTAACTAACTAAACTACTACCACTTACATACTTACTAAATACTACTAAATACTAAATACTACTACTATATGAGCATCCCCTTAACTAATCAATATTCGGTTAGTTAATTGAGCTTATTTTCAGTTAAGTTCTGTTCGATTTGATTCAGTTTCATTTTTCCCTTTGATTTTCCAAGTATTGACTATTTTATTTGTCAAGAGCCAGCTTTAGATCAACAGTGCGTATGCGTAACAAAAAAAATAAAAAAAATTATTGTGTAAATTTTGATTTACTACTAAAGATGATTATTTAAACAGCTTTTGCTACTGCAATCTAACACTATTGTTAATGCTCATGTTGTGTTGTGTTGACTATACGATAAACCAAACAATTAGCTTGAATACGGATTTGTCCATAATGTTAAATGTTTTATGTGTTTCTTTTTTTATGTGTTGCTCGATTGGCAAACTTTTGCATATAAGTTGCATATGATTTCGGTTACATTTTCGTTTACTTTTAAGACGCCAAAAATAAAACAACACTAACATTCCCTTAAGCTTCTTTGGCGACGGCTAATTTTAGAGTCGAATTCACAAACTGAGAAATTTGAAGACAAAAAATACACACAATTTTTCGAAAAAAAAAAAAACTGTCAAGAGTATTTTTGCGGCATTAAGTAATCAAAGTAAAAAGAAATGCTTTTCAATATAAAACAAAAAAAAAAATAAACAAATCAGACCAAAGAGAGCGAAAGAGAAGAAAAATTCACATAAAATCATTTCGTTCAAAAAATATATCAATCTCGTTCGCAAAATCGCAAAATTAAATTATATCTATATACAAATCAGTAGCTATTCACTGCCAAACAAACAAATCAAACAATTAGCCGCTGTAAAATTCATAGCAAACCAAAAAAATTAAAATTTGTAGCCACGTTTTCAAGATTTCTTAGTGCAATTTATGAAAAATACCCAGCACCAAACTAAGGCAAACTTATTCCAACATTCCTCAGAGATTTGCGGAAATATGTTAATGCATTCATGGGTAGCATTAAATTCTAAATTAAACTATTTAACAAAATTATGACTGCATCAATTACATATTTCCCTTAACTCTATGCGAACAAAGTATTCGTTTATATATTCATATTATTTTCACTACAAATCTGGCATTCCCCTTCACCTTCAACTCTAATTCGCCAGCACTGCAAGTTCCTTGGCAGTAAGCTACAAGTTATTAGCTCTTCCAACATAAAAATAAGAAAAAGTGGAACAAACAATTCTTATTTTAATTATGCAACTAATTTTAAGGAGCACACGAATAATTCTCATTTACCCATTCTTTTTTTTTTTTTTTCTGTTTCATTCCTTTGAGATTATATAATATGCTAGCAGCATGCATTGCAAAACTATTTTGCTTGACTTTGTATGAGTACACGCAGATATAGATGTAGAGATACATTTGAGAGATGAGCTCATTAAAAAAGTGCAGCTAGCAAAGAAGCTGGACAACAACAATAGCAACCTCAAACTGCTTACTTTCATAATTTAAAGCACGCCTAAGCCGCTCCAAGCCGATAAACTTACTTTATTGTTACCGCTTGATAGCGAAGTTAAACCGAGCAAAAACTAAGACAAAACCGCAAGGATAATAAACTAGAAATGTAGACGCTGTGGCTGCCTGGCTGCCTGCGTACCTCTCAGGCTGCCTCAGATGCAGAAGGAGACGTTGACGTTGACGTTACGAGCACACACATTTATATATATACACTCTGCAAAAACAAATAAATCGATCTGAATTTTAGAAATACGCCAAGGTTAACTCACCTTAGTATTCAGAATGTATACTTCTAAAAATCAGAGTCTTGCTTTTCTGAATTTTAGAAAGATTTTTTCATTCCATTTCAACTTATATATCTAAAAATATGAAAGACACCATATTTTTGGGATTGTCACTTTAGGGAAGCCTTTCTTATTTTTAGAAATCTGTTTTCTTATTTCTAGAAATAATTTCTTAAACTCTTTCTAGTTTTCTAAGCAATTTTCATATTTTTCCGAGTGTATATCTATATATGTATATATCTATATTCCAAGTGTAGGTTAGCGTGCTTGTCCTTGTGCTCTTGTGCGTTGGTACAGATAACTTCGCTGCTTTTTCTCGTGCCAACTTAAAAGTTTTACAAGCATTTTTAATGCCAAACAAAGTTATAAGTACAGAAAAAAAAAAATAAATTTTATGTTTTACTGCGATAAAAGTGCACACACACGCATACGGTGAAACATCATTCGCATAGGGGGGCAGATTGTGGCAGGGGCAGAGAGAGAGAGAGTGGAGGTAAGCGAATTAAAGGGATTAACATGGCTTTAGCATTTAATTTATACGACACTCTGATCTGGTTCGCTCAGGTCCGCCTGCTCTGGTTCTGTTCTGTTCACGTTATTTACATGTATGTAATTAAATACTGTGGTACACATAACAAGTAAGAATACTGCAGTCGACTGAGTTCGACTACGATATACCCTGCAGTCAGCTGTTAAATATATTCCACTTTTATTGGGAAATTTCATTTAAAATAATTTGCACACTAAATATATGCAGGATTGCAGGTGCTCTCATTTCGTATGGAATAACTTGGGTGTTTCTTATCCGATCTTAAGGCAATTTGTTGATCAATAATTTACATATGCATATTATGCATTAATAGGCCTCTGCCCTTAAAATTGGATTTTATTGTTATCGCTTATCGATATACATCTATGTTCGCGAAATGGAAGTAGTTAGCTACAAAATGAAATAAACTTGATCTGCACTGGATAAATTTAAAGTCTCTATCCCTTATAGTCTCTTAAACATGGCTCTATCGGATCGGTTGTTCATCCTAATCTGCCTGTTACATACTCTTGCACAAAGCCATTATATCCATTTTATTTTTATTAATTTTAAATGGGTATAAAAAATGGCGAGCGTTTTTGTAACGTGTTTTGTTTTGTTTCGATTACACAACTCCCAACCCCATATTGAAGTGTGCCAAAATTTATGTTGCCTGCTTTTTTGCGCTGTGCGCTTTAGGAGACGCGACAGACAGGAGCAGGGGAGCAACGGGGCAAAGGCTGCCTTAGTTGCAATCTAAATTAATTGCTACTGAATAAATTAAGCGGAAAAATGTTTACCGAGTCAACTTATGACGCTACTTCGAGTGCGAATATTAATTTTTGGCGCTCGCTCGGCTGCCTTGGATTCGCTCTAATAAATACATAGACAGACAGGCGACTTCATCTGCTGGGACCTGTGTGTGCAAATTATTTCATATGTCAAGAAAATTATAAAAACGTATACAATTAAGTTGGAATAAATGAGGCGAGACGACGAAGATGATGCTTGTCAGCCCATAAATCTTCATAGTATAATTACAAAATAAATCGATTAACTTTGATGCCCAAACCACTCCCAAATCGGATGTAGAAGTAATCTGCCCACCAATTAACTAGGAAAAACTAATTATCCCTCGCTCTGACTCTCTCTCGCTCTATATCCAGCAGCAAATAGACCTAATTGCGTATTCTATATTTGTTATATATATTTATTGTAATGCAGGTGCACTGCACTTCAAATACGAACAACTTGGTAGTAGTATTTAAAATGTATATTTAATTTAAATATAGAAAGCTTTCTCGATATACATTTTTATGATACAATAATTAAAAGAAATAGTTAAACAGATAAGTAACCAATACATATAAGAAATATGTAAAAAGACATTGACACATATTTACAAATGTGCACAGCTTTTGTTACTAGTTTGTGCTTGTCTTATAAGCTCCTGCATCCAACTTTTACTACAGTTGTATTACTAAGTAATCAATTGTGTTGTGTGCATACAGAATTCATACGGTAATGAGGACTCATTCACAAGCTCGCTGCTGGGTAGTGCATTTAGTAGAAGGCCGAGCATTAATAGCGTTATAGCATTAAGCAAATGAGACAATGCAGTTTAACAAAATACGTTTAGAGATCGATAACAGCTTTAACTTAAATAAGATTTAACATGAACGTTAACAGCTGTAACAATGGAACTAGAGATCAATAACAGTTGTAAAAGCTTAACATGAGCGTGCAGTAAACTCATGCTACCGCTTCATGTAAGGATTAATAACAGCTGTTACTAAAATAAGCTCTAACATAAGCTTGCAATAAACTCATCCTCAAAAATGAGAGGCCCCCTCAGCACATGCATAGTGTATATTTGTATATTTGACACTTGAAAACAATGACAAACAGCAAACCGAGGCAAGTCATGTAAGGGAAATTGCATGACCTATCTAAATCCACATTCACGTTCACATCCGCGTCGCGCGTGATTCAATAGATTCTGCAACTGGCAACTGGCAACTGCCTTTGAGCAAAAAAATAAAAAAATAAACTACAAACAGAAGTATGGTTGGCATTTCAGTTCAGAGGACGGGAAATGAGGGCAGGGGGTACACTGCACGTTGACCCCAATTGTTGTAGCTTTGCCCAAAATATTTAACATGCTCACATTTTTTTTTAATATTTATTTTGTATCTGCTCGTGCTTGATTTTCGACTATATCTCGCTGCATTTGCTTCTGGGCCTTGTTGTTTTGTCGTAGGTTTGCACATGATTTATTGTTTGCCAGGATCTGCTGGCGCTGCTCTGGTGTTGATGACCCACCACCACCCCATCCACAAAAGAGGGTTAGAAGAGTTACATACAGTTTTTACGTATCTCCTCCAACCTCTGATCAGTTTTTTCTTCATTTTTTTTGTTTTTTTTTACTATTTAAACTGAAAACTGCTGAATTAAATTATCGACAGATTTTTTTGGGTGTGGTTTTAACACTTGCTTATTGGAACTTTAGCGATTAGTTCAGCAACTATAGCTAAAAATATATATAGAAACTTATCTATATATATTTGATAATTTATTTATTTAATGCTCAATAATATGAGTCGTTTATTGAATATATTTATTTATTAAATGTTAACTAATATCATTCGAAACCGAAAAA
Source organism: Drosophila basisetae (assembly GCA_035041595.1). Classification (NCBI taxonomy): domain Eukaryota; kingdom Metazoa; phylum Arthropoda; class Insecta; order Diptera; family Drosophilidae; genus Drosophila; species Drosophila basisetae. The sequence continues at coordinate 9,749,325 of JAWNLB010000123.1, read as the reverse complement.
TACAAAAATTAGAAAATACATTAAATTAAATTAAAAATAACATTTAATTTTGAAATTCAGAAAAAAACACTATTTACGAGACTTACAAAATATATATTAGAATATACATGAGTAAATATACATGTCAGCATGTATTTAATAATGATTTTTAAATGCATGTTTTATTTTATTAGTGGCAGAAATTATATGTTAATGATTTCATTTGTCTGTGTAAAAATTCATCAAGTTTCATATATATATATATATATATATGTATATATATTTATTAACTGAACATATATCATATCATAGTTACTTATGTAGCTGTTAACTGTTCGATTTGAAGCGAATGTAAAAAATAACTCAACTCGAAACGATCGACAGTTAAAAAAAGAAATGCATATTCAAGAAAAACCGATCGATTAATCATTAAATCTTGTATTGGTCACATGTTTGAAAACAGGGCTCCGATTTACCCATATATATCTGGTATGAGAGCTACCCTGAACACATTGAGGAGGGCTTCAAGGGACGCGTGTCGCGTGTCTCGCAGGATTCACCATTCGGTTCGGCATCCCTCAACCTGACTAGCATCCGGGAATCGGATCAGGGCTGGTACGAGTGCAAGGTCGTGTTCCTGAACCGTGATCCCAAACAGCATAAAAATGGTACATGGTTCCACTTAGATGTACATGCACCGCCACGCTTTAGTGTTACACCCGAGGATATTATATATGTTAATTTAGGTGAGTTCAAAAATAACAAATTGCCAAATCATAAATTGCCCAGGAAAAAGCCCTACGTTTTTTTGCCTCATATTTTGTGGCAAGTTATTTGCTACTATCAGTTTAAGTGTGTGGCAGAGCCCACTTTTGACTGTGTCAAATGGATGGCAATTTGTTGCAGCGCCCGAGTGAGGCTGTCACCTTAAAATGAACTATGTGCCCCAGGCCAATGCTCACTCATGCCACATAATGGGGCACAATCGTAAAACTGAAGGTAAAAACTTGATATGGCTTTGGTTTACTTATTGGCTCATCTGTCAACTTTGGAATGCCTGCAAAAAAAAAAAATAGAAAATCGATAAACCTTTTTATGTGTGTCACCAGCGAAATCAAATTTCCGTCGCTTAATCAAAGCTTAAAATGCTTACAACCAAGACACAAAACAATGCGAAGCCAAACAAAAGAAACAGCGTCGTGCGCCGGAAATGCGTCAAGAGCAAAATGGCGACGCTGCAGCGCATAAATCAGGCAGAGGACAACCCTGACAACAATGCCTGCCAGCACGTGCTGTGCGTATGTGTGTGTGTGGCTCTATTGTCTGCCACAAAGTGGCGACTGTTGTAAGCACAAGGCATGCCACAACAAGGGGCATGCTTGCTGGCTGGCTGGCTGGCTGGCTGTTATGCAATTTTCTGCAACTGCAAGCTGAACAATTGTCATCACTTACCACATATTAATTTGCCGTTTTTCTTTGGTTTTTATTTTGTTCTTTGTTGTTTTTTTCTTTTGCAGGTGATTCAATTATACTCAATTGCCAGGCGGACGGGACACCAACACCAGAAATACTTTGGTATAAGGATGCCAATCCGGTTGATCCCTCGCCCACCGTTGGCATCTTCAACGATGGCACCGAGCTACGGATCTCAACGATCCGGCACGAGGACATCGGCGAATACACTTGTATTGCACGCAATGGTGAGGGACAAGTCTCCCATACGGCCCGTGTTATAATTGCGGGCGGCGCTGTAATCATGGTAAAAACCTATAAAACAAATCAATTATAATTATCAGATAATCCAAACAAATACTAGTAAATAGTCCTATAACCCAACAAATTACAAATAATCTAAAAAGTGCCATTCTGAATTCAATCCCTTAACTCAATTTAAGATTACTCTTTCTAATAAATAGGCAATCACGGTAGAAAGCTACAAGCAAATCAATTATAATTATCAGATTATCCAAACAAATATTAGCAAATACTCCATAACCCACAAATATTTCAAATATTCAAAAAGTACATGTCCGCAATGAATGTGTTGCTTCTAGAAATAGGAAATCATGGAATAAAAAACTATAAGCAAATCAAATATAAGTGTTATATACTCGTAATCCAATTTAATCTTAGCAATAGATTCTTTTGATTTCTATAATCCAACAATTCAAGTCAATCAGAAAAAATCGCAATGCTAAACAAGTTAAATGAAAAACCGTCAACTGAATTTAAGCATACTTTTGTTGCTTCTAATAATAGGCAATAGTGGCAGAAAACATATACCTAAATCAATTGTACTTAATGAGATAATCCAATCAGAAATTAGCAAGAGTCCAATAACCCACAAAAATTACACATAATCAAAAAAATGCAAGTCGTAACGCTGAACAATTCATTTTAATACCTCAAAAAATGATTTTTCTCGCTTCTCAAAATAGGCAAATGACATTCCATAACTCTATTCCAAATAATTAATGTGAAATCCCACATTCAATTTATTTTTAAACAATACACAGAAGGATAAAGCAGCGCCAGATAAATATATGAAAACTAAATCCAAAATGAATGCCATCAGGGAAAAATTTACTATAAGAGTAAGTTTTTGAAAATACTTTCATGCATTTTCATGCATTTTTCTTGCATTTTCGTGCATACTCTCGTGTCTTGTTAAGCGCTTTCCCATTTAACATTTCAACTGCTTTCCACTTTTTCGTTTAAAGCAAACTAATCATCCAAAATGTTGTTCAGCTTAAACAACAACAGCATCAGCATCTGAATTCAAACCAAGACAGAACCATTCACGCAATTTTCGCACGTGAAAACGCCAGAAACGAGACCTGCTTTTGGTCAACACAAAAAATGCAACCAAAAACGTGGTCGAAATCCGCTTCCTCCTCCACCGACCCTGAACACGCAATTTTGCAAGCGTGCACCTCCACCTTGTAGCCATTAGGGGAATTAGTGGGGGAAAGGTCATGCAGGGCTGCGGATTGCACTGCCTTTGTGCTGGTCATACCCGCATTTTTGCCACGCCTCGCTTCGCCTCGATTTACAAGCGAAAGAAAGCCAACATAAGTATATAGGACTAAAGGGACAGCGCCCTTCCCCCTCTCCCTCCAGCACACACTTGGCGTGGCCATTCGTTCAGTTGCCTGCCTCCAAAGCTGCTATTTACCATGTGCACTCAGCAAAAAATATCGCCTTAAATATTTTTTATTTCTTCAAGGTAATTCAGCTTAATTTACAAAAAGTATATTTCTAAAAATTAGTGTTTTTCTTTTCATCATTCTGGAGTACATTTGCTAAAATTTTTCGTGTTTTTAGAAATGCATATAACGATAGAAAATTATAGAAATTATAAATTATTTTTCTGAGTGTACTGTCGCACTTACATCTCCCAAGTACAACCAAACATGAATGGACGCATATGGTATACACACATGACACACTCACACATACACACACACACACACATATATATATTCATATATATATATATATATATATATATATATATATATATACATACATACATATATGTATATATGTATACCACACATGCAATGTGGCGTCTGCCGGACGGAAATGAAGAGCATACTTTTGTGGGCGAGTACAGAGGGGGAATACCGCTAATGAATTTGCATTTGAGGTATTTACAGTATTTACAGTTGGGCCAGAGAAAAAGCAGGCACGGCACATGAGCAAAAATATTGACGTCCTTTAAAAGCCTGAACTTTGGCCTTATTATTGTGGCAGGGCGTCTATTTGTGGCATGTATTCAACCAATAGTTGTTGCAAATAACGAACCCAAAATTTAATTTTAGAAATGCCTTTGGCACTTGGCTACAATCGATACAGAGCATAATTAAAGCTTGTAAAAGTAAATTTATATTAATAGCATTTGAGTTTAGTTCTATATTTACGAGCAATTTGTTTTCCATTTGCGTTCACCTGTCCGACTTTCAGTTCAAGCCATAACTAAAACCAACTCAAATGAAAATATTTTCAATCAATTTGCCTCACAGCAATGTGACTCGTAAATAAACCCAAAATTGCACTAATACAATTACCAAAGCTAGCAGAAGAAGAAGACGAAGTAGAACGAACCCAACATGTTTGACTGGCTGACATTTGACTGACAAGTTGCCAATATCAGTAGTAGTCAGCCCAAATAAAGTCAACATTTTGTAACTGTTGCTGTTGTTGTTGTCACAGCAGAAATTTTGTGTTTCTCAAGGGTAGGGCTGAAAATACAAGATACAAAGCTACAAAAAAATTGATGGGGTGGAAACCTAAAAAAAAAATAAAATGAACTGTCAATCGCGAAACACGTATTTTACACGCGGAAAAAAGAATAAGCCTGAATTGTTAATCAAATTATTATGCAGAAAGTAAATATATAATTGAAGGTTATGAGGCTTTCTAAAACGCAGGGCTTATAATGAATATGTCTAGTTTCCAGGCTGTTTTGTTTGCTCTTTTTGTAAATATAAGAATTCTTATGTACTCTTTTTCTGTTATTTATTTGTATTATTAAACATGAGTATCTTAAGATATATTTAACAAACAAACAACCTTTATAAATTCATCTAATAGATAAAAAGTACGATTTAATGAGGATTTGCACCCAAAACCCCAGACAACAGTCACATTTTAAAATAGCAATCGAGAGAAAATTTCATTACAATTTTCTAAATTTCAGAAAGAAAGAAAAACACCATATTTTTGGGATGGTCGAGCATTTTTTATTTTTTTTGCAGAGTGTAGAACAGGGTCGTGCTTAACCGGGCAGAGTTCTCTACATTGGTCAAAGCTCATGATTTGAACATGTCCTCGTCCTCACTCAGCCAGAGAGTCCGTACCCCGCCTGACAAGCTTAGCACTAACCTATGCCCTATGACCTTGTCCAAATCTTCTTTAGGTGCCGCCCACCAATCAAACGAAACTCGAGGGTGAAAAGGTGATATTCTCATGCGAGGCTAAAGCGATGCCAGGCAATGTCACCGTGCGCTGGTTCCGCGAGGGTTCTCCCGTGCGTGAGGTGGCCACCCTAGAGACAAGGGTGACAATACGTAAAGATGGCTCACTGATCATTAATCCCATCAGTGCCGATGACTCTGGGCAATATTTGTGCGAGGTGACCAACGGCATTGGAGATCCACAAAGTGCTTCCGCTTATCTAAGCGTTGAATGTGAGTTAATAACTAAAATAAAATTTTTTTCTCGTCTGTTAATTAACAGAAATATATATATGGCCTATATATATGGTTTGTTTACAGACCCTGCCAAAGTGACATTTACACCAACCGTACAATATTTGCCCTTTCGCCTCGCCGGCGTCGTACAGTGTTACATCAAATCGAATCCTCAGCTTCAATATGTCACTTGGACAAAGGATAAACGTTTGCTCGAGCCGTATCAAATGAAGGATATTGTCGTCATGGCAAATGGTTCCTTACTCTTCACGCGTGTCAATGAGGATCATCAGGGTCGCTACACTTGCACACCCTACAATGCACAGGGTACACAGGGTGATTCGGGCATTATGGAAGTATTGGTGCGTAAACCACCCAATTTCATAGTTGAACCAGATACGTTGTATCAACGCAAAGTGGGCGACAGTGTTGAGATGCATTGCGATGCCATCGAAGCGGAGGGCACCGAACGACCCACAATTAAGTGGCAACGCCAGGAAGGTGAACAACTCTCGGACTCCCAACGGAATCGTGTGAAAATCTCCGGCGGAAATATAACCATTGAGAATTTACGACGCGAGGACTTTGGCTATTATCAGTGCGTTGTCTCCAATGAGGTGGCAACCCTGATGGCTGTCACTCAACTGGTTATCGAGGGCACTCAGCCACATGCCCCATACAATATAACTGGCAAGGCAACGGAGTCATCGATAACTTTGCAGTGGTTGCCTGGATATAGCGGCGGATCGGAATACAAACAGGATTATACAATTTGGTATCGGGAGGCGGGGGTCAACGATTGGCAAACGATATCGGTGACGCCATCCGGCAGCACTCAGGTGACCATCAATGGATTGGCCTCCGGCACGAGCTATGAATTCCAGGTAGTTGGGCGGAATGTCCTCGGCGATGGCATGATGAGCAAAGTGATGACCGTAAGGACACTGGGTGAGTTTGCTGCTGTCTCCAAAAAACCAGCTACGATTCCTTCTTAGTGCTTAGTTCACTTCTTTTTTTTTTGCTTTTGGGTTTATATTTATTTTACTTTATTTAATTTTGTTGTTGAAAAGTTGCTCAGCATTAAAAACTTTTGCACTATTGTTGAGGAGACGTCTCGCCTCGTCTCATTTAACTGGAATTGGCTCTAACATAACGCTCTTGTTTTTCTCTCGTTTTTCTTCTCTTTTTTCTCTCACGATCTCTCCATCGAAACCAAAATCAAAATCAAAACCAAAACGCTACTCGCTCTTAACTTTCTCATACTAAAATCATGCGTGTACAAAACTCCATCAAAAATGCCAAAAAAAATAAATAAATAAAAAAATCGCGCATTGAATTCTGAATTTTTATCTGCTGCTGGTGAAACCCAACAACTAAATCGAAACAAACCACAAACAAACCACAAAAATCCACAAGGCAAAAATTCAAATTCAATAGAAGACGCTCCGGCAGCGCCACGTAATGTCAAGGCTGCAACACAACCGCCCGATCACTTATTTCAACCAATGCCAGACGAAGCTGGTAAGATAAACCCCAAAAACATTTCCCCACACCCCTATAAAAAATAAATAAATAAAAAGAAAGTATCTTAGCTATAAAAGTCAGTGTCTAACAACGAGATTCCAAAATTGGAAATTGAAAACAGAAAAAAACCATTTTAAAGTTTTTCGGGGAATTTTTCTCATGTCATGGCCTGCAGGAGAGCACTGAAGAGTAAATAAAAATCAAGGCAGCACATATGCATACATACATATATATGTATGTGTGTGTGTGTGTATGTATGCAGCCAATCTTAAAAAACAAAGTGCTGCACACATACACAAATGTTTATGATCCCATTGATCATCATGTCGGCCCTTTCCTACAGAGGCATATTTATTCATACAGAAAATGTTTGCATCTGAGATCAATATGAGAATACATTTTTAGCTATAACTCTTAACATATTTTGATGAAATTTGAGCAGTAAATGTATATTTTATATCAATGGGAAGACTCTGATTATAAAATTGCGACTTTTATTTGTTATCGGAAATCGGTATATATCGAAATACGACAAATGGAGGCAGATATAAATAAATGACCTGATCAGGAATATGTATACTTTATGTAGGAGGACCTTTTTCGTTCTGCCTTTTGCATACTCTGGCATAAAACCAATATACCCCACTTAAAGATTTTCAATGGGTATACAAATTTGCTACTTTGCATGTGAATCTAGCAGAAGCAGCAGCAGCAGAAGCAACCGCAGCAGCAGCAGCAAGAACGAAGCCCACGCAAAAAACCGCAATTAAATATTCAAAGCAATTAAACACAGCGCGCAGTAGAAAGACAGCCTCGACCCCTACCCCCTCGCCCTACCCCTGCCGTCTTTTACTTTTTGGCTTTACCCTCTGTTATTGGCAGCCAACTACGCACAGCGAGTCCCTTGGGTGGTGGTGTGAGTAAAGGAGGGATTGTGTGTGTGTGTGTGTATGTGTGGGGGGGAGTAGTCACATATGTGCGTCCCTTGCCAAAGGGAATGCCGTTATGTGTGCCGGTTTATTTTGATGCTGTGCTTGCAGTCATAACTGTTTGTATGTGTGTGTGTGTGTGTGTGCGTATGCATAGGTGTGCGTCGCCATTGTTTCGCTTTGCCTTGCAAAACGTAATTAAAACAGTTGGTCCCACATTTAATTATTTAAATTAATTGAACTGTTTTTACAATTGTGCGCAGATGAAGAGGATTATTCACCACACCCCCACACACAGACATGCACACGTTGAGTGTTGTCGTGCGGTCGATATGACAACGCCCACAACACACAACAAAAAACACAACGACAACACTGGCTGCGAGTTGGCGTAATTTAAACCAGCATATTACCCAAAAATGCCAAGATACATTTAACAAACACACACATACACACGCAGACAAGCATTACAATACACACCTCCCTACACCCCGCTAACCTACCACGACACGTTGCTGCTCCTCACGCTCGCCGCCAGTGGGCGTTGTGTGTGCTTTTCGTGAGTGTGCGTGCGTGTGTGTGTAGGCGCAGCAATTTGAATAGCGCTTTAGCGTTAATAGTTAATTTTTTACTTTAATGTGTCTCCACTCTCTGGCGCGTTCTCGTTTCCTCTATGCAACTCTCTCTCTTTTCTCTGTCTCTCTTTCTACATTGCTGTGGTAGTTTACATGTATAAAGCACTAGCGACCTATACACACACACACACACACACACACACACATACTCCAGCATACGCACATAAAACACACCACAAACACACACACACACGCACATACGTACTGCATATGTATATGTAAATGTTTTTTTTACCCATTTAGCGAATTTATTATGCTTGTATTAGTGTCCCTTTCTCTGTTTTTGTGTCCCTGCGTGTAGTTGTATGTATGTGTGTATGTATGTATATGTATATACAGCTGCGGTCAAAATAATAGAAAAGCTCACATAAAATTTTGAAATTGTTAAGCTAAATACTTAAAACATAGTTTAAAATTTATGCAATTTGTTTTGAATACAAGCAATCGATACTGAAGAAAGACGGCATTAACAAAACAATTTAAATAAAGTTAAAATTAAAATTAAACTAAAAACTAACAATGTTAATTAAATTGATCACAGGTGAGCCGGTCAAAATAATAATAGTAATAGTCGTGAAATAGTAGTAAGGTTTTCTGGCGCTAAATATTATTTAACCAACATTTGTTTTTTAGAATAATTATTTTTATCTTTATAAAATTAGCCAATTTATGTTTTTAAATAAACAAATAAGTTACTATTGTGTTATTCAACTCAAAAAGCTCTTAAACTCGTTGAGTTTTATTATTTTATTATTTCGATTATTTTTACCAACACTATTACTATTTACAAATTTACATTAACTAAAACAAAAGTTGAAAGAAGTTATATTAAAGAGTGAGATAGTCCAAGAAATCGACGGGATTGTGAAAGTAGCTTTGAAAATATTGAGTATTTAAATGTACTATTATTTTGACCGCAGCTGTGTGTATGTTTGTATATATTTGTATATATATGTATGTATGTGTATGTATATATCTCAGTGCGTTTGGCGCACGCGTATGTTAAACAATAATAACAACAACAACAATAATAGCAAATGGCAACAGTAACAAACGGTAACAAAAACAACAACAACAAAAACCACAACAATAAGAAGAACAAAGACTACAAAAACAACAATAACAATAAAACATCAAATGTGTTGTGTGTTGTGTAATGCAACCCTGGATTTCGTGTACGTGTGTACATTTTGGCGCTTGTAGCGAAACACCTACAAAACCATCCATTCTCACACACCCACATACACACACACACACGCACACATCAATCGTCTAAGCCACCTCATTTCAGGGCTGCAACAGAAAAAAACCTCAACAACAACCGCAACAGCAACAACAACAACAACAACTGTAATTCAAAGGGAAGAAAATTTATGATTTCTTTTCGCTTACACTTTTTGCTCTTTTCGTATTTTTTGCGTTTGTTTTTGTGCTTCTTTTTTAATCGTGCATATAACGTCAGCATTAAATCGTTACTTAACCTTCTCTTTGTGTGTGTGTGTGTGTATTTTGTTGTATCCTGCCCAACGTTTAATAATTAATAACAACAACAGACAGGCAGACAGACGGACGGTCGGCATTTGAACAGTTCCATATTTCTTGCTGTCATTCAGCAAAAACAACCCAAAGGGCAAAAAGCAAAATAAGTGAGAACGTTGCAGTTGCTGAGCGTCATCGGTTTGAAATACTCTAGATACCAATAGGTAAGAACAGCTGATAAAAGGGTGCTACAGAAGAGACTGTCTATAGCCAAGACATATCGTTCTTTAAGGGAAGTTCCTAATCTAACTTCCAAGATTGGTAATTCCATCTTTTATATTGGAAGATATAAAGTTACCTTCCAAGTTTGGTAACTGTAGGAAAAAAGAGCATCACCAACAACCCACCACTCAGCCAAATTTGGGGAGCGTAGAATTAACATTGTGGTCGAAATGTGGCTTTATCGTTTTGCGACTATCGATTTCCTAGTTCCTCGTCAACGTAGCATCCGAATTTCAACAGTTTGTATATGTTGCAAGTTTCAAGGCTTTAGCTTCAAGGATATCAAAAAAGTTGCTAACGGACGAATAGACAGACGGACAGACAGCATGAGGCACATTACAGAAAACCAATATACTCTTTTGTACCTTCGGTAACAGGCGAAAAAAAAAAACAAAATCAACAAAAGAAAAAACAACAGCAGCAAATGCATGTCAAGGCTGATTACGTTTAACACACACACACACGCACTCCACACTCATGAACTCATACTCACACTCACACACTCAAACATGCGAATTTATGAATATTGAATGCATTTCACTGACATAATTGCAGAGCACCAGCTTTTTGCTGTTGTGTTTTTGCTGCCCTGTGTTCTGTTACCAACATTTCTCGCACATTTTTATGCATTAATTTTGCGTTTCATTCGCCACAACTTCTATACATATATGCAAATGCGTATAATGCTAAACACTCTGAAAAAAAACAATCGACCTGCATTTTTTGAAAATTGCACTGAAAACTAGTAAGATTTTCTTGTTTTAACAAATAATTTTCTAGTACAATAAAAAAATGTTCTTAACATTAGAATGGCTTGCCCTAACCTGACAATCCCAATAATAAAGTGTTTCTTTTCTTCTCTTAATATTTTCTGTTTTTGTTTTTAGAAGTAATTTCAAAATATAAAAAAAATAATTTTCAAAATTAGAAAGGCTTGCCTTAAATCGAAATCCGATAAATATGGTGTTTCCCTTGATTTTTATATGCATTTGTAAAAAGAAGAAAAACAAACCCTAATTTTTATAAGAAACAATCCTTCATAAAATGACTCGGCTTTTATTTTAGAGTTTAATTATTGTCTGCCTTAAAATCGGAATTTTTTTTCAAGTTAAATTATATGAATTTATAAACTACTTAAAATGTTTGTAGAAGTGAAACTGTAAAATACTGATGTTCATTAATTAATGTAAGCAAGAAAAAAAGAAGATAATGTTACCGTTTTTAAGCTGCCTGAAGATTGGACATATTATTTTTAAATTATAGGAAAATATACTACGAAAAACCCTGGTTTACCGAATGAATAATCTGAATAATTGAGTTACCCATTGCGACTAATTCAGGGCGTTGTCTTTTTTCCGTGTGTAATAATGGTAACGGCATCCGCATCAAGGTGAACTAATCGATTATTTCAAATGAGTTCAGTTTCAATTTTTCAGTAATTTTCGATTCTGTGTTCTCGGTTCCCAAGCAGGTAACGATCCCAGAGACTTTGGCGTTGCATTCTGTGCTTGGGTTGTAGTTATTTGCATATACTCGTATGTATGTATCTATGTAGTAAATTTTGGCTTTTGTGATTGGTTTTTTGGTGTGCACTTTTTTCTTTATGATTTTCAATTTGCACTTTGCCACTTTAAGCACTATTTTTTTTTAAAGTGTGCATCAATTTATTTAAGCTGTCAACGTCTGACTTAATTTTAGCAGGCATTCTTATTATGATTTTGCTCGCCTTTGTTTGCAAATATTTTGTTTTCGTTTTTTTGTATTTTTTCAGACCTTTTAGCCTATTTTGACATTTACTTTCATACCGATTCGCGAGGCATGATAGTTTATTCACCGCCCAAGTTGAGATTGAAAGGTACTCGTATTATTATCCAATTTATACAAAATATTTTTCTCAGTGTTTTTCAGTTAACAAAGCGACGATATATTGTATATATGTATACCGTTATATTTATGTATGGAGACACGAAAATCTATTGTTACGGAAAAAATAATAGCCCAACCCTCACAAGAAATAATATCAAAGGTGTCTTCTTACATTTGTATCTTTAAAAAACTTCTGAAATCGATTTTGGATGTGCAATTAGACTATTAAAAAAAAGTGAAAAAGAAGAAACCCCAACTTTTTTCATAGTTTTCAAATTATTTAAATTTAATTTAAATCGAAACTAAGAAATCAATTTTACGAAATATGCAGAAAATGAACGAACAAAATAATGGCGTAAATTTATAATTATGACAATAAGAAATAAAATAAAACAATTTCCATTACTTCTACTTTTTAAACTTTTCCACCCAAATGGAAAAAAATGTGAAAAGAATTCCAGGCGCAGTATTAACTATAATTTATAGGACGATTACTGAACAATATATTAAAAATTAACATTCGTCAAAATTGTGAAAATAATGATTTCTTATTTCATTCGCAAGAAACAATTTCTTAGGGCTGCTATTATTTGTTTTACAGACTATATAAGTGCATGCCGCGATGCTCCAATAATAATAATAACAATAAAAATTATGACACATGCGAAGGGGACCGATGTTGGCGTTCTGCTTGAAAAAGCAATTGTATTTTTTTTAATTCCACCGCCATTGTTGCTCGTTTTGTTTACTTATTGCTGTTGATGCCAGCTACCGCCATTTTGTCTGTGTCTTTGTCTTTTTGTATGCAGGCATTTCCATTCCGTTTTACTTGCTACCCAGCTCCAATCTGCAAGCTGCAAGTTGGCAACTCCAAGATCCAAACTCTTTAGGAGGTTTAAAGTGCTTGCTCATTGTGCTCTTTGCATTGTTTACAATGACATTTTACGGCTGTTGCAAGTCGTGCTAAGTGTGTATATATGTGTGTATGTGTGTGTGTGTGCATACCTTTTTAATGCGCTTAAATAATGCCTTTTACGAGTGTTTCCATGCAGACTGCAGATTTACTGCCGGTAACGCAACCACTTTGTGGGTCGCTTGGGCCGGATAAGCTTCTGACGCTGCCAAAGCCAACTTGCTGCAGCCATAAATAACATTCACTTGCCCAAACAACAACAACAAGTCTGTGTACAAGTGTATGTCTCCGTCTTTGTACCCTGTCTACCCCTGCTCTACCCTCGACATTTTTTACGGCCAACCCATTTAGGCCTAAGGCAGCCCGTTCTTTTTTTAATGTTTGTCACCTGTCCCGTTTATATTATATCAAAAATCTGTGGGTATTTTGATGGGGGCATGGGGGTTATACTCTGCTCATTTCTGTATGCGCATAATGAACTTTTGATATATGCGTTTTCAAATCTCTTGTGTGCTGCTCTTTAAAAGCATTTCTAATTAACATACATGCATAAATAATAAGCGGCAATAAGCAGTTTTTTTTCGCTAGCCTTTCCCGTTGAAATAAATGGCTTGCACCTCTTTGCCTGTGTTGTGTGTCAAGCTGTGTGTTTTTAACCCTCAAATTTCGAAATTTTAATGGTCTTCTTATTTTATATTCATAGTGGGGATAATGTGTGCATATCTCCGTATTGAGAAGCCAATAGCAAATGGCAACTCGTCTGCACATGTATAATATATTCCAGTTAATATAAATAAAACGAATTTAAAAAAAGAATACAAAATGTGACTTAGCCCGATGACTCGGCTATATTGGTAACATTTTCGAAAAGTGTAGACCCTGATTTAGTAACTTAATTTAGCATTTTAAAATATCTTTGTTAGCATTAAGAGTTCACAGAACCTGCTCTCAAATATGAAGACAATAGACAAATATGATCCGTATACAGTTTTTGTTATATATAGTGCAATTTAGAAACTAAATTTTAGCATATTATTAGGAGTTCACAGAATCTGATTTTAAATATGGAACCAATATAAAATGGAAGTTTGTTAAGAGATGTATATATTTGATGCGTTTTAAAGTAAACAAATTAAAATATTAAAATAAGAACTGACCGTGGAAAAAAGTGTACCATTTATTTATTTAGCTAGAGTGAGGAGTTCACAGAATCGACTCTTAATGACAGCTTGTATACGGTTATTAAATATATACTAATTCAAATAAATACAAATAATTTTAAAAATCAATTGACTTAGCCCTAGAAAGGTGTACCAAATTTAGTAACTATAACTGTAACATTTTGATTATGCACATTGTTAATGTTTTATATTTTGGTGTGTGTTTTGGCAGGCCCGAAGCCCGGACCACCGCGTAACGTGTCCGTTACGGAAATATCGAATGGTTTCCTTATCACGTGGCAGTCACCATTGGAGCGGGCTCACATCGTAAAATTTTACACCATTAAATATCGCACGGATGCGGAATGGAAGACGTTGAACCGTGGCCAGATACGGCCGGAGGAGACACAATATTTGGTGAAGAATTTGGTGGGTGGACGCACCTACTATTTCCGTGTGCTGGCCAATTCGGAAAAATCATACGAATCGAGTGATGAGGTGAAATTCCCGGTGCCGGCCCGTGTCAAACATAAAGCAATAACAGCCGGCGTCGTTGGGGGCATCCTGTTTTTTATTGTTGCGATCATTTTATCGGTTTGTGCCGTAAAAATTTGCAATAAACGTAAACGACGAAAACAGGAAAAAGGTAACACAGACTTTCAAAAGCTGTCACACACAAACACTTGAAATGGTTTTTAATGAGACAAACAAAAAACAAGCAAAACAAACAAACAAACAATAATGATCATTGCTCTTGTTGTTGTTGTTTCTGTTAATGATGGCAATGATTGTGACACACTCATTAGCAATTATGTTACTAACAAAACTAATGCTAAACTAAACTATATTAAAAACTACTAACTATTTGTGCCCAGAAGTAGGCAATAAAAATGCCTCAAATTTTCAATTAACTTCTTGACAATTCTCTCGTAAAAATTCTCGATGTGCATTTATAAGTTTTGCTTGGGCCTCCTATTTTTTGCGCAAAATTGAGTTATCGAATTGTAAGTTGAATAATTATAATAATGTATATATATATATATATATATATATATATATATATATGTATATTATGCCAGTAATTTAAAAACATTTCGTACTTGAATCAAGCTCGCTTTTACCTCATTGGATATTTCGACAACAACAATGCATTGAAATATGAATATTTAAATTAGTTTGTTTTTTACCTTACAACAAAAGTCAAAGTCAAAAGGCATTTTGAATACAACATTTTTTTGGTGAAACTATGCCTGTGCGAATAGTTCTTACTTTTACGTTGTAGTTGTGCAAGTAAAATCAATTTACAATTAAAAAACAAAAAAAATAATTCTTTTTGAATACAAGTATTTGTGTAAATACCAGTAAATTTGCTTTTGTAACTTAACATTATTATTTTGATATGAGTTTTTGATTTTATTTTTAGTTATTCATTATTTAATTAGTCTAACAAATCCGTCTCCGTCCCCTTACCCGAAGTTTGTCAAGTTTGTCCCCCCTTTCTACTATATGGGCAAATATCATATCAATTTATGGTTTTGAAATTTGTCTAATACTCTATAATGCTCACTATTTATTATGATTTGATAATTTAAATATCTTAATATTCGATTGAAGAAGAAACCAAAAGAAGAGTTGAATCCCCTAATTCCAGTGCATTGTGTTATGTTTCCTTAATTTAGTTAAATATTCAATTTGAACGCATGTACATATAAATAGTTGTTGCAAAATTAGCTAAACGTAAAAAACAGTATCCAAAAAGTATCCAAAATATCAATTTAAAATGAGTTGATTGTCCTCATATGCATATTAGAATTGATGTGACTAATTTCTTTTGAATAGGGTCGATTTAATTCCAGTCTTTTTACAGAAAAGGGGACTACTCAATTTTAAGTTAATTTATTTTAAAATTTCATTTGACGACATTTAACGTAAATTGATTTTCGTTTTTTGTTATTGCGTTCTTTAAATTAATTATTTTAATTTTTTATAAATATTTACTAAAACCTGCACTCACTTACACAACACAAACAAAAAAAAAGCCAAGTGAGAGAAAAACAACAAAAAAGAAAAACCAGTATGAAAATTGCAATATAGCGTTTTTTAAATTATTATTTCAGTTTTCTTTTTTTTTGGAGACCTCTACACAGAGTTAAGAGAGTAGATAATGAACCTTAAAGAATAGTTAGAAACACCTTTATCGCTATATAATTGATGCACATGTTCTTGGCCAAATCGTCGTTGTTTCTGCCCAGGGCTGAGTTCATGACGAATAAAGGTGTTTTACCAGAGATCGAGATAGAGAGTATAAATATCGATAACTATATATATGGAATATGACTATATATATAGCGCAATACTGGGCAGACGTTTTTTGTAAACAATTCACGCACAAAGATGGTAAAATAAGGCCCACAATTGATGACCCAAAACATCAAAATAAAAAAATGAAAAGCTAAAAAGAAATGGCTTCTACTGAGCATAAAATGATCGCGCTATCAATAGAGACGTGCGAATGCACTATTGTAAGCATTTACCAGCCCGATTGTATACACAAATTGTGAGATTTTGATTAACAGAAACATTATCTCGTTTGTGAATGCAATTTGGGCAGTGGATGCAGTGGCCCCGCTTCAATCTACCACTGAGAACTGAATAATAATAACCCAACTAAGCCCCCTGCAACGTCCAAGCAAAAAAAATCAAATAAAAAATCATCTGGGTAAGTTTTTCAACAAAAATCACAATAATAAATCGATGTCGTGTGTGCCACAGAATCTCCAACTATAAAACTAAAAGGTTATTTTCAGACAACCAAAAAAAATAACTATGAATTATGTATTGTAAGAATTAACAACAAGAATTAAAGTATTATACTCTTAATCAACACTAGTATTCACACTGGCATTTCCATATACTTTATACTCGAGCGCATCGTTCTCTCAGTGAATATATATTTATATAGTGCATTCACATTCAAAAGCGATTAAGTATATCAAAACCACACTTTCTTAAGTATCTCAAGCACGCAAAAAAACACAAAAAAAATCGAAGTCAAACAATGTCATCTCACGGTTTTCATAATTATGTACTTACACAACACTAACTCTAAAGTCGAACAACAAAAACGCACAGACAAAACTTTACACTCAACACTCGTCTTAATTTCGACTACTGTGAATCATGTTTTTTTCTCTATTGTTTTTTCCCTTTCGCCATCTATATTTTGATTTAATTCTACCATAATCAGCTGGTTTTGTTTACGACTTGCAATAAACTTGAATTATTGGTTTCACTTCTCTTTTTTGTTGGCACAATTTTTCAACTGACCATTCAAAAGCCATTTCATGTGTCATTGTCTTTTTTTTGTCAACATTTCGAAGCCCGATCCTAAATAAAATACGGCGAAAAGCACATGCTGTGCGTTAATGCATTGCAATGTATACTCGTATGGGCGAATATATATATTTTTGTGTGTGTAGGTCGGCTATTTCCCTTCTTGATTCCATCTAAGTTAGTTTGTTTCTTTGACTTTACATATATATATCTACATATATATGTATGTATTTAATTGCAACCCCAAATTAACTAAACAATAAAACTACCAATTGCATAGCACATTTGCCTACCCTAGTTTAACCTAACGGTGTCTTGTGGCTTCTTATTGCCTGTACTAATTACTATTCTAAGTAAATCATCTAGTAAAAAAAAGACTGCTACATTATTAAATATGTTAATGCAATGATAACAACAGGGAATATAACATTGAGCTTAACAGCGACTGTTAATTTTGTTGCTGTTGTTATTCACTGTTGTTGTCACTGCTAGTGTTCTGACTGGCATGCAAATTGGCATAACCTCCATGTAAGTGCAACTGTACCTAGCCTGTACCTCGCCTGTACACAACCTATACCTATATGTGGATTGAGTGCCTGTTGCCTACAGTTGCAAACAAAATTAACGGCACCACTCTCACCAGGAATGTTTTCAAGGATGTCTTTTTAAAATTTGTAGGTTTAAGGAAGTTGTGAATTCGTTTTTAGAAGAGTCTTCAAAAGAGAAGGAAAACTACCATAATTTTATTCACTGAGGCGCTATTTATTTCATTGCTACTACACGAAATATATATGTATATATTGAAAAGAATTCCAGGCGCAGTACTGACTTTCATTTAAGCAATATATTAAAAATCCATTTATGCAATAATTGCAAAACTAATGGTCTTGTTTTTTTCATTCCTAAGAGAAAAATGCGTAGTGGAGCTATTATTTTGTTCGCAACTGTATACGTGTAACTAAAAGCATACGTAATAAGTACTTATTTTGGTGCCCAACAATAGTTTTTCAGCTGGGATCGCGTTATGCCACTTTGTGCTAGTTTTAAGCTGCTTCCTAGGAAAAGTGCTAGTATTTGCAATACTTATGTATATATATATATGTATATGCATTCATATATGGACAGCAATGTGTAAATGGTAGTGGGTATATATATGTGCATGTATATGTATGCACATATATATACATACTCGTACATAGTGTGTGCTTGGTAGCTGGTGTATGTATTTTATTTAGCGGATAGCGACGGCTCACGCTGCACGCCAAAATTAATTGTAGAAATTATACGTTTACAGAGTTCAACATGGTAGCTTGCAGGATAACGGATGCTCGTAGCATTGCAGCTAATAATCATCATTTGCACAATCGCAGTACGGGCTCAATTTCCTCTGGTCAAGTGCCTTTAAAAAAGTGAGTATACCATTTACGAAGTATGTAAGGACATACAGCAGCACATCTAAGTCCATTTAAAATTAATCTAAATTTTCTCTCCAACAAAAAAAAAACACTCTAATTGGTCTCAACTAATATTACTATAACTTTTACTTCTGCTACTAATTATTAGCAATACTGAACATTATCGTGATTATGAAAGCGTTTTTATAGTTCCAGGTCCATCCTGTCATAATCAAAATCGTAAGCAAAACTCTTCTCTACTAAACTATTTAATAGTTTCATTTGACGATATTAAGCGAAAATTGATTTTGGTTGCGTTCTTTAAATTAATTCTTATTATTTCTTTTAAATATTCACTGAAACCTTCACTCACTTTCACAACACAAACTAAAAAAAAAGGGAAAACCAGTATGAAAATTGCAGTGTAGCACATTTAAAATTATTATTTTACTTTTTTAAGGACTTAAACACAGAGTAATGAAAGTAGATGAGAAAAATAGTTCGAAAGCACCTTTATCGCTATATAATTGGTACACATGTTTTTGGCCAAATCGTCGTTATTTCTGCCCAGGCCTGAGTTCATGACGTATAAATGTGTTTTACCAGAGATATAGATAGAGAGTATAAATATCGATAACTATATATATGGAATGTGACTATATATATAGCGCAATACTGGGCAGACGTTTTTTGTAAACAATTCACGCACATTTTCCTTAGTTTAATTATTTTCTGTTTCATTTTATTGATTTGTTTTTGTCTCCTAATTCGATAACTTCTTAAGTCTGTTCGATAACAATTATTTCTACTGGTTCAGGTACAAACAACAAACCCGAATATCAAGTCTAACCGCAATACTTATCGCCATATTGCACTGGATTTGGCCACCCGATCGTTGCACCAACTGCCACTCCATCTACAGCTCACCCAATCCAAACCATGACGCTACCCAGGACGACATCGCCAAGAGGCGCTCCCATCAAGATGGGGCGAAACTGGGCTACGACAACACACTCGAGAACAGCATTGATGTTGTGGATGGAGCTCTGTTCGAGCGTCGCAATAGCAATGTGTCCCAGAAATCCTCCAGCGATGATGGCGGCTTCCTCTCACGTCGAAATTTCATCACAGCACGCGCCTCCTGGCGCCGACCCCTCGTTGCCTCCTCTAGCCAGGTCAGCTTACAGTCGGCTGCAGATTCCGCCCGGGGTTTCCTTCAAGGCTTGGGCGGCCTTCTCAAAATAGGTGGCGCCGTCAAGCAACAACAACACTTGGATGAAGCCCTGACCGGTGCACGTTACCAGAACGTGCTGCGTCCTTATAACATCTACAGGAATCCTCTCCACATCAATACGATCAGTGGCAGTTTGGGACAGCCACAGTTGCTGTTGTCTCCTCCGCTTTATACGCCCTCCCGCGCCTCACGGCTCTTCGCCAGCTCGCCGGCCAGCACGCCAGGACATCTACAAGCCCAGGCCCAGCAGCTGTTATCCTATTCCGGCGTCTATCCAACAAATCACACCCAATTTAGTGATCTCAGCACAGTGTATCCCAATAATTCCGCGGAGCGTTCACTGCCCACTTTGTCCACGGGGAACCTGAGTCGTTATCGCTACCATTCGCAGGAGTTGCCCTCGTTGCGCACCATTCAGGAGGAGACGCGTCGCCAGCAGAGCAAGCCATACACTCCGCCAGAGGATCACTTCGTGCCACTGCAGCTGCCATCCCCGCCATCGTGGAGGAACTATTACCAGCAGCAGTTGCCATATCATGGCAGCTATCGCCCAAGAACACGCTGGTATCCAAGACACTACTCCCGGTTATTCAGTCGCCAGCAACATGAGTTGTTATCGCCACTGCCCGATCTGAATCTATCGCTGCGTAGCTCGGCACATGGAGCTGGCGTGGGTTTGGAGGCATCGCCGGAGTCGCGTTCCAGTTCGAGTGGCTTCGGTTCGAAGAACACATCGAATCATCCGGGCAGCACCAGTGAGTGGCGATTGTTGCCACCATATCGTGCACCTCCATCGCCACCCAAGCACACGGCATACTTTGGGGCAGCAACGGGAGGGCAGCAGGCGCAAGCTCAAACACTGGTGCCGGGGCAGCAGCAGCAGCAGCTATTGCAACACCAACCGTATCCCTATTCCTATCTGCAGCCGAGTCCACCGACGCCGCCTTACACTATGGCGCACTGGCTGGAAATGATCTCAAGACTGAATGCGGCAACGGACAGCAATTTGCCCCGCTCCTGCCAAGTGGATGTGGGCAGCGTTGATGGCCACTACGAATTCGATCCGGCCACACCGACACCGAGCGCCTCAACGCCCACAACGGGCGTCGGTATGCTGCGCGACGATCTCAATTTACACATAGACACGCATCACTATCCACATCAGCATCCGCATTCCCATCCTCATCATCCCCATCATCCCCTTCCCCATCATCAACATCAACATCATCATCTTCATCATCCCGCATCGAGCTTCCATCATCACACGCTGGGCCCCTTAAGTGGCAGCTTGTTGCATGCCGCCTCAGCTTCGGGCTCCGCTTCCGCTCCGACCTCCACTTTTGGTGGCACAATCTCCCGCAAGCTGCGCAGCCTGCCACGCTACGACAATGTCGAGGCTCGGCTGCAGGCCATGCGGGAGGAGTTCTACGCCTACCGCAAGCGACAGTCCATGCAGCGGGCCAGCGGACCGGATATTGAGAGCGTCTGCTGACAGCTCACAGCTGGTGACAGCTGGTGACCGCAAAGTGGTGACTAGCATATGTTTCTATGAGATACATATACACTCAACAAAAAACTATCTCACTGAATTTTAGAAATTCGTCAGGCGTAACTCAACTTATTCTTTGAGTATATTTCCATTTTCTTATTATTCCCAGAGTGCATTTAAAAAATCAGGATTTTATCTTGTCTTAATTTTGGGTAAATTTTTCTAAAATTTAGAAAGAATATATGTATACATATAATCACTTTAGATCGTTTATAGAAATTGATGTACTCTAATTTGAAAAAAATTAAAATTTTGAGGCGACTCGAATTCCCACAGAGTCAGTCGATCAGCGAATTCTTTCTAATATGTAGAAATTATTATTCTTCTATTTAGTAATTATTTCTGAAAGCAAAAAAACATTCTAGTTCTCAGAGCGCCTTTCTCAAATTCAGGGTGATTTTTTTCGAGTGTACATGCTAAGTTATGCGGCAGTAGCAATAGCAATAGCAATAGCAACAGCAGTCATAACATGCAATCGAAGTCAACCGCATAAGCCATATGATTAGATATATCCACAAATGATATATATATATATTTCATATATATTGATATATCAAATGCACCGCAGGCCCAGCAATAATAACATAGCTCAAATATGCCTATTTCATGTAAGCAGTTTAAATTTCAGCAGGTATGTAAGCCACAAGAACAATTAGTAGTTTTCAAATAAAAAAGAAAACAAACATAAAATGCAACAAATTAATATAAAAGGACACACCAATCAAGTGCATAATTTTTGTAAATATATATAACTGCATTAGACGGTACACACATTATAAGAAGACACGCAAGCAAATACAAGCAAACAACGTTTAAGAATAATATTTAAAAACAAAAACAAAACAGAAGCAGACAGAAAAACTATAGCAATTATGAGTACATATTATTACTTAAATCTCAACATTACATTATGTAATTGATATATATATATTTGAACACAATATGCAAAACGAATATTATTATTATTTATAACATTAAATAGATTAGATATTTAAAGCATAGGCGAGGCGACACAGATTGATATGTTCAACATCAATTAACAATTAACAAATAAATAAAAACAAAAATCCACAAAACTAAAGTAAAGTTAAATTAACACTAACGTAAATTAATGCAAGATATGATAGCGTTTAAGTCCTTAGTTGTGAAACTAAAAAAAAAAACAATGTGTTGAAATAAAAAAACTCTGCAAAACTACGTATAGTAAAACTGTTTTATAAATAAATTATTATTAAAAAAAAAACTAACGAAAAACAAATGAGTAATAAAAACATAACAGTTTAAAAGTAATTACAACAAAAATATAAACTGCTACATATATATGTTTACTGTTGAGCTACGCAAAAAAAAGAAGAAATAATTAAACTCAAAAGATATATTTATTGAAACAAATACCTAAATAGTTTTCGGGTACGAGTATAGGAAATACTACTTTAACACAAAATACAAAACACAAAAACCGAAACAGAAACAGTTGAGTAAGTTGGGGAAAGAGAACGTAAGTTAGCGCTACCTAAAATTTATTAAACTTCTAATACGAATTCAAAACTAAACGGAAAATAGAGAGAGCGTTTTTCTGGGATGAGATTTCAGTTCAGTTCCCACTCCCCCGTTTATCAGATGTGCTGCATATTGATGATGATGCTTTATCAGAATAACAAATGATATATGATATCATTTATCAGCTAATCTTGTGGCAAACTAATCTTGTACCTATCGTGTTCAGTACATAGAATGTGGTCCGAAGAAATCCCAACAAATATATTTATATTTTGCAGTTCCAACTTATGAAGAACAGAAGAAGAATAAGAGGTGTGTGGCTTGAATGAGTATCAGTTTTTTATTAAGTATATATCTACTTGTTAATGATAATATGATTAACACTTGTCTGAACATCAAATTGTAATGGAATGGTTTGACACAACTTGACGCCAAAACACTGCCAGACCGCGAGATGCATGAGGATCGACGAATTGCCGTGTGTATAACGTGTGTAAATTACACAAAAGAAAAAAATATATACAAAAACAAAAGAAAAATACATAATATAATATTATAATATATATATGTACTCTATATAATAAATACAAAATTAACCAAATCGTTGAGCAGCAAAAAAAGAAAAGAAAACACAAAAAAAGAAAAGAAAACTTCGAAATTTACACAAATGATCTCAATAATTGTTTGTATTTTTCTTTGTTATTTGTCAGTATATAATTTTTCTTTTCTTGTTGATTTCAAAATAGTTGTGTATCATAATAATGAGACCGGAGGCTGTGCTAAGCGCAGAATTAAATAAATAAATATTATTAGTCAAGAGCGTCATGGAAAAGAAAGAGGAAAAGAAGGAGTTAGAACTATAGGCAGCACATGTTGAAATGGTTTCTCATTTCTGATCCGAAATCTGAAATCGAAATTGAAATCGTAATTTAATTGAATGCATAACCTACTAATGTTTATTGTACTACGCCTGAATACTTGATACTGAATACTGGATATGTGAATCGATTATTAACCAACAAACAAACAATATTTAGATAAGTTGATATTTTTGCATTGATGCAAAGACAAAACATAAGACACACAAAACACACACACACACACACATCTGACACACACACACAAACACATAATGTTAACTAGAATGCAATTAAATAATTAATTGAGCATTTACGAAAATCCAAGTAAACCATGGAAAACAAAACAGAAAACCAGAAAATCAACAATTAAAGTATGCGTATTTAGTGTATTAAATTTTAATTGAAGCATTGACAAATATATATTGAAAGATTTGAGAGGCGAACAACAAAAACGAAAACAAAAACCAAAAAAAAGGAAAAAAAACAAGTAGTGCAACACATATACACGTTAAGTGAAGGACTTTAAAAGCAAATATATATATATATACATTAAAATATATATGTATGTATATATGCAATTATTTATATGAATATAAATTACTATAACTACTGAATTAAATGGCATGTACATTAAGTAAACGGAAGTGAAAAGAGAAAAGAGAGAAAGAAGAAAGAAAATTACAAATTAATTTACTCGTAAGTAAATCTAACGCTTTAGTCTGCCACTTTGATTTTTGGACAAGGTGCGCCAGTCAACTTCAACTTTTCGACTCAACAACAACCAAAAACCAAAAACAAAAACAAAATCCAAAATGCAAACACAACTATCAACGACGAAAACAAAAAAGCAGGAACTCTTCCTTACTACCTTACTTCTTTCATTCCTTCCTAACTTACTTTCTACTATTTGCACCATTTTCAAATACACCTTTCAAAACCGCGTTCACACTCAAACATTATTCGCTTGATTTCTACAGTTTTTCATTCCAACAACAAGAAAAGAATAATGTTCCCCCCTCCCCAGCAAATTCAGCATATAAACACGTACAAGAAACAAAAAAAAAATCAGTTTAGAATGAAAGATATATTGTAATTAACACAAGACACAATTATAAAAAAAAAAAACAAATTAGCAAAATGAACAAAATTTTTAAACAAATAAACTTAAAAACATACAAAAAAATAAAAACAATTTGAAATTGATAAAATAAAAAAAAACCCTGAAATATCTTTTTATTGGGCGCGATCAAGTTACTATTTTCTGACCCCGGAAGCAGCTTGGAAACCTGCGATTGATCCGTTAATTTTTCACACACACTGAAATTGCTATTTGGTCATATTTAACCCTTAGCTAAACGCCTACGCAGTGCAACAGATGGCGTTGTTTGTCGGCCGATTAATTAAGCGAATGAAATGTACGAAAAATGCAATAGAACACCCAATTATTTAAGTGGATAAACGTCGATGAAAGTGAATTGTCAGCAAATTGCAGATAAAAAGCTCACTCGCTCGCCTGATTGCTCTGTGTTTTTGTATGTGTGCGTGTGCGTTAGTGTGTGTGTGTGTGTGTGTGTGTGTGGGCGTATGTCAAATGTCAAATGAAGAAAAAGAGAGCGCTCAAGTTGATCTCTCCCCCTCTCTCTCACTCTCGGTATGAGAAAATGGAGTAAGCTTCTGGCGCTCTCCCAGCATTGAACAAGTGGAACGGTATCACATACTAACGCACATATGTACACACTTACTGGTATGTACACTCAGAAGAAAAATCGACATACATTTAATTAGGCTGGTCACCCATACACAGAAAATAAATGTATGTTTGTGGCTTTACGAAAACCAGGATCTGCATTTTTAAATTTCAATGTGAATTTTTCTAAAATATTAGAAAAAATCTGCCCAATTTCCAATGTGTCGTATTTTATGTGTATATAAATAAATATATTATTATTTTATTTCAAAAAATTAGAAAACTTTGTTATTAAGTCGATTTACTAAAATGTAGAGCAATTTTTTTCTGAGTGTATGTAGAGTAGACAGCATCGTCTCTCAGAATGTTCTCCCATTTGAGATCCGGTTAGCTGAGTCTGACTGACGACAGTAGTGGTTCTCCAGTCGTCGTGTTCAGTTGACGAGTGCGCAGTGTTAAATGTTCTATGTTATATGTCGGACTCGGACTTATTGCGCAAATTAAACGGTGTTGTGCCGAATCAGATCAGATCACATTACGAGGTTTACTTACGCTTTTTGTTCAAGTAAAGAAAAGAAGCGAAGCGGCAGCTGTTCATGCTGCTTTGGCTCAATTGACCTGGTTTTGAATTACATTTTGATTTGAATTCGCACGGAAAATGCGGAAATACAATTATATCAGAGTGCAAGTGCAAAGCTAACTTAACGAAAATATATAAATAAATCCATATGCTCATCAAAATGAAATGGGAACGCAAAATAATTGTTGAAGGAGAAACAGAAGTAGAAGGAATTGCTAGCTGCCATTCACTGATAACTGCCAAAGTCATTGGAAGGGTAAAGGGGGGCATTATAGGGTTGATATCGCTGCCGCTGCTGCTTCTAGCAATCTTAATGAACACATCCTGTGTGGAAGGCGCTCGCGATCATCGCAAACAAACAAATCTGGAGGCCAAAGTTGGTTCGCATGTCGTCTTCAATTGCTATATAGATTTCCCATACGATTCCCCTATACCCTACGTTGTGCACTGGAGCAAAGACGTAAGTCAAATGCCAACATATCCAACACTCTTTTTTTCACACATTGCACACTTGGCACACTTGGCACACTTGGCACAGTTTTGTTTTGTTAATGTTGGCTAGCGTCAAACGCACATACGCACAGCATTATTATTTCTGACGCACGCCAGTCAACGCACACACAGACACACTCAACTCTCGACTACAAGATACACTGCAGACACCTGTTGACTATGTTCCCTTTAAAATTTCCCTTTCAAAGTGTTGCAGGGCATTTCTCTCATTTGTTATGGCCTGAAGAAGAGCGTTGAAGAGTAAAAGGAAACTAAAATGGCGCATACCCATACATACATACACATATATGTATTTGTGTGTGTGTATGCTTGCAATCGCAGGATACACTCACACATATTTGTAATCGCGTTGATCATCTTGCCGTCCCTTTTCTCAGACATGCACACAGAAAATGTTTTCTAATAGAAATACGATTGATAAGAGCATAAGCTTTCGACTATAGCTTTGGCGTTTCATGTCCGATCTTGATAAAATTTGGGCATATTGTATATTAACAAGACCCGTTGGCTTTGAAAATTGTGCATTTTGTCGCTATCGGAAATCGATATCAATCGATATTCGCGAATCTGAGGCAGTTATCGATTTTGCACAATACCAATGTACCCTTTATACCAAATTTTAATGGGGGCAGTGTATAAAGAAATTGTCGAAATTATAAATTGATCAGATACAACATACTTGTACACTTGAACACGTGGGTGGTCACACTGGCCGATTCATTGGCGTGGGCTGCTTTTCGCTTGGTTAGCCTTAATTGCAATAACGGGCCAGGGACAGGGGTAGGGACAGCGGCATTGTTGGTGGAGGGTTCAGGGACGAGACGTGCAAATTGCAACAGTGAAACACTGAAACACTGAAACAGTGCAACAAAGCAACGGGGCTCTCACATTCATTAAAAGGGCTTCGGCCCTGGACTTTATGGGCGAGTGAGTGAGTGTGTGAGTGTATGAATGCGTGAATGAGTGAGTGTCTCTGTGTGTTGGCCGCAGTTGGGTGTCGCCTGTCGCCTGAACTGGCCCTGACCGCAGCCTCCGCCTCTGCCTTCGTCGCTTCCACCTGTTTTTGGAGGCGTGTCTTTAAAGTTTCATCGATAAATTAAATTTTCAGTAACTCAAAGTGTTGAATTGTTGAATTCAATTTAAATTGCATTCAATCGAATTGAATGCTTGTCGTTTTGTTGACAACATGTGGTGAGTAATCCAATTAAATCAAAATCATTGCGAGTTATTTTTGTTTGTATTTAATTCAAGTGAATTATTGTACAGTTCGCCCAATCATACGCACAATAAAGTCACTACCCCCAACACTACACCCCCCCCCCCCTTCAACACCCCCTACACCTCCTACACCCCTCGCCACTCCGCTACACCCCTCAGAAATTGGACTCTTCTGTCTGCTGGCTATTTGAACTATTTGGTTGGCTGCTTAATTTGCTGATACACAGTTTGTTCTGCCTTTGTCTTTTTTCTGTTTTTTTTTCCCCTTTTATTGTATTGTATTAATGCTTAAAATTCCACTCGGTCAACGGGTCATGATGTCATTTTTTTGATAGATTCACTTTAATTGCGCTTCAAACAAATTTATATTATTTTTAGTTGTTCTTTGAGCGCCACAGCTTAGCAATGAGACAAACGAGTTGAATTTCTAAATATAAGAATACATTTGTATTAAAATTCGGAAGGCTTGCCATAAATCGATATTTGAAAGAGAGAAAATAATAATGAAAATTGCTCAAATATATACAAATTGTTCGTTGAAATTAAGAAAAGTGTACTTTCTTAATAGTAGGTTGTATAACTCAGGCCTTTTTTTCCCAGCCAGTAACATTTATGATTGATGAAATGCAGACGTATCAAGGATAATAAGGGGTGCCCAGGGGTGCCCATTTGCATACTGTCTGCTCTATAAAACTGAGCATAACAAAATATTTATGCAAATGCATAAAAAAATGTACATTTGCACAAATCAAAAACTACTTTTCACGGCCGTTGCAAATTTTCGCGCACGAACGTAGTCCGTAAAAAAATTACCGGATAAATCAAGTTACGTTTTTGTAATTTGTTAGATAATGTTGATAAATAGGCGGAGAGGGGGCGGCAAGCTGCCACACGCCGCATGCCTCAAGTAGACACAGAAATGATGCAACACGACAAAAACATTTCTCACAGTCACAAAGGGGGGGTGAGTCGGGTTGGGGTACGCATTCTTCGATAAGTGTCAGAGCCGACTTCAAATAAAGGTGCACCCGACAACCGATCAATGTCAATAGATCAAGCAACACACACTTTTTGTTTGATTTTTTTTTTTTGTGGCACACAATTAAAACTATCTGATTGCAACCGCTCGACACTCGCTGCGGTCGCCAGCCAACCCGCTATCAATAACCACCAAGCAATCAAATCCATAGCATGCGGTTTATTATCTGGCTGTACATCCACATCCACATCCACTTCCACTCACTCATTGCCTGGTTGCCTGCTTGCTTGTTTGCCATGTGCCATGGTTTGGCAAGTGCAAACAACAACTGAAAAAAGCATAAAACTGCCAAATGGTTTATATATAAAAATATATGGCAACCACAGCCAGTTAACAGCATTTTAAATAATTTTAATTTTGCGTCGCCTTCGCTCCATGTTTGCCTTATACTATGCAAACAAATTTTTGCGTTGCAATTAATTTTCAAACACACTCAGAGAAAAAATCGACATACTTTTGGTGCCAAGTTGAGTTATACTTTTTAAATTCAGACACAATTAATTTAAATTTTAGGTCGATTTCAACCGGAAACAAAGATAGATAGCAGACTGAGAACAAATTTCACAACTATTTTCTCAATTTCAGAAGTGATCATGAAATACACTTCTGAAAACTATATATTTAAATATATATTTACAAACTATTTCTAAAAACAAAAACTTCTTTCTGTTTTTCAGTGCGATTTTCAAAATTTTTTTTGGATTTTGTAAAATTTAGTGATGTTTTTTCCAAGTGTATGCAGGTGTTGTCGTGTACATATTATTGTCATCAAACATTTCTAACCAATTTCGATAAAACTATTCAACTTTAATTAAAATAACCATAATTTGAATTTTGTTTTTTTTTTAATCCAATTAAAATAAATTGAATTTAACTTTGCACTCCTTTAATTTTGTGAAACCGAACTGATTAAAAGGGTAGAAGGGTAAAGGAGTATATTGGGTTGTGCACAAGTATGTAACAGGCAGAAGGACGCATCTCCGATCCCATAAAGTATTTATATTCTGGATCATGGTGAACAGCCAAGCCATAGTCGAAAATCTATTCTCATATTGATCTGCGTTATATCAGCAAGCGCAAGCGTTTTCCGTATGCATAAAGCAGAACTTTTCAAGGGAATATATTCAACAGCTGGGCTACAGCGTATAACGTAGTCGACTACTCACTCGACTACAGCATTCTTGCTTGTTTCGCTGTAGTTGAATTCAATTCGAGAATTCAGCATCCTTGTCATTATTTTACGGCTGTCGAAAGTGTGACCGTCACAACGATGCGCACAGCGGGTGCTTGCGAGTATTATAGATGCCCGCCCCAATACAGCTTTGTAGACACACACACACAAACACACAAACACATAGATACAAACTCACACGCATGTGTCATTAAATGTTACATTAAATTGGACTGCCTGGGTGTTTAATTATTAAGTGCACCAAGGCATCTGCACTTAGAGAAACAAACCCATCTGGCAGACAATAGGTGATTACTCAACACAGAAACAATGTTCAATTATTCATTGATGCTCATTGGTGCTCTTCTTAAGTTGTATATTTCAAATAAAAATGACTTAAAAGTACTCAGTATTTGTGAGCAATGAAAATTTAATTTTACTATCAGAATCCGAATCAACTGATATTGAAATTCAAATTGTTACAATATTCAATTCCAATGCCTTTCTAGTTATAAATTGCGTTCTTGTTAAATTCCGCTCTTCAAATAAAGTAATTATAAAATTCAACTTGCTTTAAAAGTATTCAGCAATTGTAATTTAACTATATCAAATCATTATCATAAATTACTCAACCAATTAAATATTTATTTCAATTAATTTTGTTATCAAAACAGAATCAACTGAAATTGCCATTTAATCAATGTTCAATTCGAAGGCCATTTTAGTCATTAATTTGTTCTTTTGTTAAATTATGCATTTACAATAAAATCATTTTAATATTCAGCTTGAATTAAAAGTAATTCGACCATCAAATCATTATCACAAATTACTCACACAAGCAATTATTTATTTGCCCCGTGAGTAATTAAAGTATTAACACAGTCAAGTCTTAAATAAACTTTCATCTATCTTTTGCAAATGGATCACAGAGCAAAAAGATCTTCACTTGGTTCGAAAACGAGACCTCCACAAATGAGCTCTTCAATGGCAGATTGCAACTGGTCGGTCCGCATCCAGACTACGGCAAGGCATCGGTCAATTTGACGGCAATACGTGAATCTGACCAGGGCTGGTATCACTGCCAGGTGATATTTCCCAACCGATCGCCGAGTGTACGAAACAATGGAACCAGCTACCATCTGGCTGTCCAGGGTGGCTCCCTCATCAAAATTCCACCCGTTAATCAAACAATTATGGAGGGTCAAACTGCATTCTTTCACTGTGTCATGAAGTATCCGGATAACTCGCAGGCTGCCTGGTATAAGGATGGTGTTCTCCTACAGGAGGTGCAGGATCTGGTGCGTCGCTCCTTTATGGGACCCGACGGCAGCCTCAGCATCGACCCCACCATGATGAGCGACCTGGGCGAATACGAGTGCAAGGTGCGCAATCACGATGGCGAACTGCAAACGGCCAAAGCCTTTCTCAACATACAATGTGAGTGGATTAACCATGAAAGCGAAGAGTAGGGTATCTGCAGTTCAGTAACTGTCCCTGAAAACTAGAAAATTGTCCTATTTTTCTGAAATCATTTCTAAATATTGGGTAACAACATTTTCTTTTTTACTGATATAACTAAGTAAAATGAAATTCTAAGATAATATTGTTCATTAAAAATATAAGTAACAAAAGAGCGAATATAAGAATTCTTCAATGAAACATACGTATTATTTGCTTAATAATATTTGTTACTGTTTTTCAATAATATTATTAAAAGAACTAAAATTGAGGTCGGTGCTTTTGAGAAGTGTGCCTCAACTCACGCAATCTTCTGCTCCATCACAGATAAGGCCAAGGTGATTTATGCGCCGCCCGAGGTTTACCTGCCCTACGGTCAGCCGGCAGTGCTGGACTGTCATTTTAGGGCGAATCCGCCGCTGAAGAATCTGCGCTGGGAGAAGGATGGGCTGCTGTTTGACTCGTACAATGTGCCTGGTGTGTTCTACAAGATGAATGGGAGTCTGTTCTTCTCCAAGGTGAACGAGAACTATGCGGGTAGTTATACCTGCACACCCTACAACGACCTCGGCACCGATGGACCCTCACCCATCATTAGCGTCATTGTGCTCCGTCCGCCCATTTTCAGTGTTACCCCAAAGGCGATTTACATACAGAAACTGGGCGAGACTGCCGAGCTGCCCTGCGAAGCCATCGACCGGGACGGAAACAATCGCCCAACCATTGTCTGGAGTCGGGTAAGTCCATTGACAATGCATTGTCACACAAAAAAAGTACATCTAAAAATGCAGAACCCGACTACGATATACCCTGTTGCCAGCTGTTGACTATATCCGAGTATAACATGTTTCTTATCCAATCTACATAGATGAACTTTGTGCAGTTGATCAATAATATATCGGTATATATATATATATATATAGATATATATCCATAAGAAACCGCTGCCTTTAAATCTGTGGCCTTTATTGCAACCGACAATCGATAGGTATCGATGTGTGCCAAACTGATACAGTTATCAATAAAGTGAAGCAAACTTGATCTAATCTAGCTCTTACAGTCTCAGACATGGCCACATCTACTCAGGTGCTCAGCCCGATCAGGGATATTTATACTTTGTGGGCTTTGAGTTGCTTTTCTCTGCCTGTTACATACCTCTGCACAAAAAAAAGTATACCCGTTAGCCACTTTAAATGGGGTTGCAGGGCATAAATGCCACTCCATGTTGCAGTTGCAGTTGCATTTGCAGTTTTGCTTGATTGCATTTTGAAATATGCATGTGTAGTGTGGAGTTGGGCAACAGCTGCTGCAGGGGCTGCACCTGAATCTGAATCTGAATGTGATGCTGATTCTGATTCTGATTGTGATTTAACAGAAAGATGGACAGGCATTGGCAGTGGAGCGTCACCATTTCAGTGGCGGAAATTTGACCATCACGAACCTAATTGAAACGGACCGTGGCATGTACGAGTGCTCGGCAACGAATGAGGCCGCAACAATAACCGCCGAAGCTGAATTAATGATTGAGAACATTGCGCCACGCCCACCTTACAATCTCACCGCGAACAGTACGGAAACCTGCATCACAATCCGCTGGCAGCCAGGTGAGATCTTGTCCCCTTTGACCCTTAACTTCAACCTATAACCAAAAAGGTGACACCATTCGTGGTAATCCTCCCCAGGCTACGTTCGACCCAATCAAGAGTACACTGTGTGGTATCGATTGAGCGATGCTCCCGAGTGGAGAACACTCCGCATCCTGGACAAGAGTGTGATGGAGGCCACAGTGCAGCACTTGCTGCCTGGCAGGGATTACGAATTCATGGTGCTCAGCCAGGACAAATACGGCGATGGCATGTTTAGCAAACAGTTCCGCTTCCAAACTCAAGGTGAGAGCAGCAATCAAATATAAATAATTATATCATATATTTAATGATTCATATTAATATTATTATTTGTAGTGTTATTCTCATTATTATTATTATTATTATTATTATTATTACTATTATTACTATTACTATTATTGTTATTATAATTGTTATTAATATTATTATTATTATTATTTTTATTATTATTTGGCACTAAACGGCTTAAGGATGATGAAATATCCGAGAAAAACTTTACTAAGAGGAAGCAACGAGTCCCAAGATTACTAAAAATGCATCCCAAAAATTCATCCCTTAAAAATCAATATCCAATTTAGCTTTAGGCTACATAAAACTTTTTACAAACTCGAACTAACACAACAACTATTATAAATGAATTAGGAATTATTATTTTTTTCAACATTCGGCAACGACTATTAACAAAAGCGAAACTTATTCTTTGATCGAAGTTATTCAAGTTTGAATCGTAACTCAAGAACTACTTTTGACGTTATCTTCCTCCTCCAAAGTGCATTTAATTTGGGTTGACCATCGCATAGAATGATATAATACCCATATTCCTATAGTCAACATAATTTACGAAATATTTATCATTTATTATTTCATAATATTCTTTAATTTGTTATATTTTTTGTGTCGACTGACTTCAGTTGACATTAAATAAATAAAGAAAAATAAATATATCATATATGATTTATTTACCTCTTATATCGCACTTTCAGCATCTCCATTCAGAGGAGGGGATTTCGATGGTCAGCAGCTGCCTCATCAGCAGCAACAATCGCACATTGCGGGTGGCTTGGGTGCCCCATGGAATTTGAGTGCGATCAGCAATCCACAAGGTTGGCTGCTCCACTGGGAGCATCCCACATTGGGCCTGGAATCGTTGCGTCTTTATACGGTGCGCTGGTGGAAGGAGCCGGAACATTATCTCATCGGCACAGCGGAAACCTTTGACAATTTCTATCAGTTGCGACACCTCAAAGAGGATGTCACTTTTAAGATTCAGGTGCTGGCGGTGGGCGCTGATGGGCAGCAAATGGTGCCCAGCCCGGAGCTGTACTTGGAAGTGCCGTCGCAGCGCAAGATGCGTGCTTTGATCATTGGCAGCTCCGTTGGAGTCCTGTTTCTACTTTGTGCATTGTGTGCTTTTTTATACGTGAAACGTAGCTGCTTGCGGCACTTGTTTGCCCGGGACAGTGAGGGGGGCGACGAGGACACGGCGGAGAGCGGCGACTGCGACAGCGATCAGGAGCGAGATAGCAACAAAATACGCGCTTCCTCCTGAGAAATGCAGATCACGTGGCGATTTGGGGAGGAGAACTGCGAAAATGCCCGGCGAAGTTGTTGTTCAGGGAGTTTTACGTTTGCGCCAGACGAATGAGGGAGGAGGGCGGAGGGAGGAGAGAATAACCGAGTACCGCATAATACTGTT
This sequence comes from Drosophila basisetae, assembly GCA_035041595.1. Classification (NCBI taxonomy): domain Eukaryota; kingdom Metazoa; phylum Arthropoda; class Insecta; order Diptera; family Drosophilidae; genus Drosophila; species Drosophila basisetae. The sequence goes on along the minus strand of JAWNLB010000123.1, from coordinate 9,714,506 downwards.
TTATAATTTATTTCTAGTTTCTATTTGTACAATACAACTTTTCTAATTCTTTAATGTATGTAATGTAAAAGTTCAACTAATGAAAGTCAATTATTAAATTCAAGTGAAATTCCAATTTGAATTTGAATTTGAACTGCGCGCCTTATGGGCAGCACTATAGCAAACAAGCATTGCAACAAACACACCAGTGTGGTTAATTTGAAATGTCTGGATGATGGTCAGCACTTCAATATACTATAAAAACTATACATACTAGTGTTGGTTAAGGGCGTAAAGAAGTTCAGCAAATTTTACGCTGGTGCCAGAATGAGTAAGGAAAAAACGATAATTTATTTCTAGTTTCTATTTGTACATTATGAGATACAAATTTTCGAATGTAAGTTTCATCTAACGAAAGTCAGTTATTAAATTCAACAGAAATTTGAATTTGAATTGCGCGTGATTAATTGCAACTGTGCGCCTTATGGGCAACACTTTAACAGGCAAACAAAATCTAAACATACAATTGTTAAGGAAAGCGGAGGAGTCGGAATGAAGAAGATTCACATGCGCTAATTTATTATTAATTTCTAGTTTCTATTTGTGCAATACGTTCTACTAGTTCTAATATTGGAAGTCAAATATTAAATTCAACCGAAATTCCAATTTGAATTGGAATTTTATGGGTGCTGCCCAAACATAAAAAATCCAAGCAGACTAGCGTTTGTTAAAATCATCACAAAAAGTTCACAACAAAAGTTTTGAGTATTCAAATCCAAAGACAAATCTAACGTGATTTTCCTTTACTAGTATTTCGCTAATATAAGTAAATATGGAAATATGTGTGTAAATATGTACTTATGGCTGTGCAACTTACGATTACTAATAATGAGGAGTTCAGTGAAATATTTTCAATGCACGTTTAAACTTGTCTGATTAGCAATTCAGTTTCCCTTGAAATCTAAGCGTATCTCTCCCGTGTGCATTGTGGGCATTTCTATAAAGGCAAAAGACAATATGACAGCTGCATGCATGGAAATGTGGCAAGGCATAATTTTGCTGCTATTTGACTGCAGCAGCGACATCTGCCAACAATTTGGTGAACTTTGAACTTGGCGGCAAGCTCAAATAATTTCACATTTAACATTGAAATTTAAAATTGCTTTGCACTCGCAAAGCTTTGATGCAGTTATCCGCCAATTGCGTAGCTTGAAAATATAAGAAGAAGAATTGATCGATTAGGCGCCTTCCGTTGCTACGCAATAGCTGAAAAAATAAGAACAACAATTGCTGATATGAGCTTGAATTTACAGTTGTTAAGCACAGCTTTTGTGTGTGTATGTTAGTTAAAACAATGTCAATGTTAAACAACATATCAGCAAGCTCTCCCTCTCTCGCTCCCCATCTCTCTCTCTCTCTCTCTCTCTCTCTCGTTGCGCACTTTCAACCGCTGTTGTTCAAAGTTTGAATGAAAATGTGTAATTAAAATAAAAATGATTGCCACAAGTGAGTGCAAGTGTACCATTGCTCATAAACAGTAAGTTCAAAGTTCAATAATTAAATGCCAACTATTAAAAATGTCAAGTGCTGCATAATAAAATAAAACTGACAAACTTTAACAGTGTTGTTTAGTGCACCAGACATAGACACAAACACATGCATAGTAGAAATGCAAAAGACAAGGCGTTAAGCAAAGCAATTCGGGTGCATTTGCACCTGAGCCAAGTGCATTGAGCTAAATTTTCTGTTTACGATCAGCTGTTCAGCGTCAGCCGGAACGAAACACCAAAGCAGCAGCATTTACACACACGCATATGCACACATAGAGCGCCTGCGCAGAGAGTAACAGTAGCTGTGGGTGAGTCCATAAGCACACACAGACACACACACAACACAAAGCAGCAGAGCCACTGAGGCAGCGAGCGCAGCAGCCATTGACAAACGTTGACTTCCCCACATACACACATATACGCGGAGCTGCTGCAGTGAGAGAGCGCAATACACACACATGCAGACAAGCAGCTGCTAAGAGAGCGCAACACACAACAAGCAGCTGCTGCTGAGAGACCGCATCACACAAACACATGCACACATTCTTAGAGAGTCATCGTATAGCGTAGCAGCCGCATTAGATGCGCTCACAATTTCAGTTCTATTTCGTACGTGTTACGTTTAAGTTGTTCGTTTATTATCGCAGGCGGAGATTGCCGCGCTCGATCTGCCAAACAAAAAAACTACACGTTTCATGTCCTGTCCTGTTTTCGGCCAGCTGCTGTGCTACTAAAGCCTTCTCTTAGACCACCTGATCTCAACGTAGCAAGAGCTTTTTGTTTTTGTTCCCACAAATTACGTGTTCGAAAATTGAGAGAAAAGGGGAGTGCAAGCGAGACAGCAATAGAAACCAAACAAATTTATGTGAAATTTTTTGGGCCTAAAATAAAAGCAACTTGGCAAAAAGATATAAAACAAAGCATCTCTAGCAACACACGGAAATCAAACCTTTCTCTTAAATAAAACTAAAGAGAGAAAGCAAAAAAAAAAGAATAGAAAAAACTAGTTTTTTAATTATTGGAATTATACTTTAAATGTGTTTAAAAGGTGAGAAACATGAAAAGGAAAAACTGCGTCGCAAGTTGTAAAATTTAATGTGGCATGCAACTTACAAGCCCCCACCCACTTTAAACTAACCGCTGAATTTTAATTTGTGTAAAGATTATCAGTTTATTACACACATGCATATACACATACAAATTAAAAAAAAAAAAAAAAAAAGCTCTATCTCATGTGTATCTTTTAAATGCTTCTGGTGTATCTGAGAGAGAGAGTGAGGCAGAGACTGAGAGCGCGTGCGTTCTCTTTGTACTTTTTACGTTCTCTCTCACTCTCTTTCTTATGTTTATGCTTTGTGAGATGCTGAAACGGTGCTAAACATTGCTTAGCAACATTATGCCATTTTGCTAAGCAAAGTTAAGCTGAGCCAAGCTTAGCAGCAGACTCAGCCACATTGTAGCTATGGTGAAAGATGTTGCGGTTGTAATAAAAGCATCTTTTGCTAGCCCAATTTCAAAGAAATTAAGGTAGGACAATGTAAAAGACTGAATAATATGTAATTTCTTATTTTTCCATCATGATTAGATAAAATCATATAACACAAAGAATGCAACAACAACAACAATGTTGCTGGTCAATCCGAGAATGAGAATACCAACGGTCAATAAAACATTCCAAGGGAGAGAACAGCAACGACAACAAAAACAAAAACAAAAATGTTGCCGGTTTCATTCGATTCTATTACATATTAGCAGCGAGACTAGCCGAAAAAAAGCCAGTGAGTTGTCGGCTTATCACCGCAACCATCCCTAATCTACCACACGCATGCACAGAAACACATCTATATACATATATATACATACATATATATATATATATATATATACATATATATATATATCTATTGGGCAGCTTTCTTAATCTCGTCTCGATGGCTATTCGCTGAATAGTTAAACGATTCTAGGCAACTGCAATCTTATCGCTCTTATAGCTCGGCCACCTGCCAAAGCATCCAGTACAGCTAAACTCAGAAACTGTCGTTAGTTGAAGACAAATTGAAAAAAAGCTGAGCAGCAGCTGCTAATTGCAATAAAAAAAAATGCCCAACTTGAAGCATCAGCTAAATAAAAAGCTTGCAAAAATTATTTATATATTTTTTTATTTACATTATATTTTTATATATCTTTTATACAGTAGGGATAATCTTTTTTTTATGATTAATCCACAAATTATTTTTTCTTTATATATTTCTGTTATAGAGTGAGGATATCTTATTTATTTTTAATTCACAATTCCTTAACTATATTTCTTTACTATATTTCCATTTTTTTTTAATACTTCTCTTTTTAAATTTCTGTTGTCTTGTAATCCCCAAATCAAATTTCTGATATTTTTTTCGTTTATTTTTTCCAGTGCAGCTGAATAATTCAACAACTTCCAAATAAAAGAATTGGCCAAATAAGCAACAAAAACAATGAATAATTCAATAATATTGAAACTGAAACTTGTGTAAGAAGAAGAAGAAGACGACGAAGAAGAAGAAGAAGAAATAGTTGCATGCAATGCCAAATAAACAAATAAAAGAAATAAATATATAAATAAAACAAAAGAAATACTCAAATGCTGACTGCCAATTGCAACTGAATAAACTAAAAACTAAAATTCTGCTAAACAATGGATGAGTTGCATGCCACAAATGTGCCACTTGTGGACAAGGAGAACTCTTGCAGCGCTATCATTCTGCCTGCCACACAGGCAACATCAACATCAGCCGCAACAACAAAATTAGAACTCCTTGGGGCAGTTCACTACAAGAGTTGCAAAATCAGCACAACTGATGCTGCCACAGGGGCATGCAACACGGCAGAGCCTGTGCCACTTTTGAATCAATTGCAAAAATCAAACGATCTAAAGCAATGCAACGCCACCTATGGGTGAGTAGCCGAAACTGTCAAAACTAATTAGATTAACATTAGATTATGCTTAAGGGGAAAGGGAAGAAGAATGGGAGGAAAATACAAATATCATAGATTATGTGTGCATGTGTATGCGAAAGAGGCCAATAATAGAAATGGGATGGGGAACTTGATAAAATAGATTATGCTTGTCTATGGGAAATCGAAATGTGAAGAATGGAATTGTGAATGGAAATATGATACATTTAATGCTTACGTGCGTGTATCAATGGAGAAGTCAGAAAAGCCACATAATACACTCCTAAAAAAATCGAAGCAAATTTTAGTAAATAGCTCAACAAAATATACAATTTTCTTTGTTTTTTGAAATATTTTGCAAGTATAAGAAAAACTACTTTTAAAAATTAGACAATCCCATAAATACGTTTTTTTTTCATTTATTTTCAGAAATAAATAAGGAATAAGTTTATTAAAATTAAACTAGATGAATTTTATAAGCCATGTAAAAATGTTTGTGTATATGTGAATAATATGCAGAGTAAGAAGCCGATTTACTCAAATTTAAGTCCTTTTTTTTTGCTAAGTGTAGCCTCAATTTGACTGACCCAAATAGCGTTTCAAATTTTTTTCGTGCCGTTTAAGCGATGAAGACCTACGAATTTCGTTCATTAAGTCATAGCTCTCCAGTCAACTAGCTGCCATTTGGCCAAAATCACGTCTGGCCCCTTTACGTTAAATTAAATTACAAATAAAATATAATTTTTAAATTTAAACTTTAGAAATAAGAAATATTTACAACTTTTCCTGGGGGTATTTTAAAGCATAATGCTGAAATATTTATGTCATGAATTTATGGAAACCTTAGAATAAATCGCAATCAGACCAAAATAAATAATATAAATTTGAAAATTTTAAAATTATTTTTTAATGAAATACAAATAGAGAATTCTTAATTGATTACATGAGAAAGTATACTTAAATCACTCAGCTTTGCAAATAAAAACTCAAGGTTGGTCAAACTCAGTTAAAAATTGAACATTTTGGTATTTATTATTTATGGTAATTATTGTCTAAAAGTCCAACAGTATGCTTAACATTTAAGCGACACGCAAAAAGACAACTCGCAAGCAGCTGTGAAAAATCAATAGAGAAGACCTGTTAGTTAGTATAAATGTAATAACTGTAACTGTTCCCAAGGAGGCATCGCAAATCGCGTGCGGACCTAAGAAATACCCAAGGCCTATGCTTGTTGTATAACAGTTGTATATCAAAATCTTTAAAAAAAGAAACACTAAATAGGAACTGGTGAGCAAAAGGCTGAAAGTACTTTTAAGTAGAAAACAGTTGTCTGCTTAAAGCATTTTTATATAATTTAAGCATAAACGAAATTAAGAGCAATAGCTTATTGGAGGCAGTAGGATGTAAGCTCTCCAGAGCACCATAATTAAAATGCTAATGGAATAAAAATATGTCCAAATGTGACTACTAAGCAAATTAGAAAATTGCGACAGGGCTTACAGCTTACATAAAAGCAAATACAAAATAAATTAAATTAAATAATTAAGTAAAATAATTAAAATAAATAATATAAATATAAATGCGTATAAATATTTCTTATATACATTAAAATTTAAATCTCATATAAAAAAAGTTTAAATAAAATAATAAAATAAAAAGGCTTATAAGTATTTCCAATATGTATACATTTTTATTTAAATCTAATATTAAATTTTTTTAATCAAAATTTAATTTAGTCTGTTTTCTACTTTTTGAGTTATTTTTGTGTCGACTAACTTAAGTTGACATTAAACAAAATAAGTCAAATAAGCAAATCAATATTGCAAACAATAAAAATGACCTAGCTTGGTACCAGTCACAATTGCATGCACGGCACTCTTACATATTTCCCACACTTGACTTGATACAAAAAGTTAAAACAAAAACAAAACCCGTTAAAAATGCTTGAAATATCCTTATGCCCTATAAGGCTTTTGTTTGTGAGTTGTCAGTAATGCTGTGAATAAACTACACACACACATGCAAGGCAGACATTTAGAAATGTTTGTATGTGTGTGTATGTGTAACGTGTAGTAGGCCGCCGTCTAGCAGAGAGAACACAGGGAGAGAGATGGAGAGAGAGAGGGAGAGAGAGACAGCGAGAGAGAGAGAGAGAGTCAAACAATTGTCAGCGACAATAGCGAAGGAAGTGTAAGAAAGGAAACACAGAAAGAAGAAGCGCACTTGCCATAGCCGAAACATGAGTACGCTTTCCTCCTCTAGCTGAGAGCAACGAAGGCACGAAACGTTTGACAACCCGAATATGCCCCAGATGCAGCAGTAGTAGTCATGGGAAAGGGTATACACAACTCCAATACTGTTATTATATATTATATGCCAAATGGCAGCAGAGTAGCAGTAGCAGCAGCACCGATGGGAAAAATCGAAGCTCGCATTTTCAGTTCAGTTGAACAGAGTTGATTTCTGTTCCTGTTCAGTTTGTTTCGGTTCTCTGCCAGCGTTTGTCGTTTTCTTTTTGTTTTTGTGTTTAGTTTCTGTGTCCTTTAAATATTTATGGTGCACATTACAAAAAATCTACTTTCGACTGTGAATTATTTAATGTGATTTGTCAGCAGGTGAAAAACGCGTGACGTGCGTCGATTATGCAATTGAAAAGCTTAACAAAAAAAAAAATAAAAAATAGTAACAGACTGTTGGGCGTAGCTTCATTTGCTTCATTTGGCTAGCTGAGCCTCAAGTTGACCATAAAATCACATTGACCTTTCACACACACATCGAGGTCAGCTCGAAATGCAAATCGGAGGATTTATAGAAATACAGCTGATGTTGGGCTTTGCTTTGCTCTGTTGGACTACACTTCGAAAAAAGATGCCCCTTAAATTGAATAGATAAATTAATAATGGGCTCTCACCGCAATTTGAAATAAATTAACTAATTATTTAATGAAACAAATTTAAATAGCTCACCATATTATTCAGCAACTAAATTTCTAAACTAGTTTATAATTTTTGAAAATCAAATATATGCATTTTCTGTATGATTTTTATGAAGTTAGAATTTTTTGTGTTGACTTTCATTTATAAAATTTGCAAACATCTTCGATTAAAATTAAAATAAAAAAACGCTTTATTGCCGAATGCTTCTCGCGCTCGCCATTTGATATTTCCGCTTAATTTTAATCGTTGCAAAATTACACTGTAACTAAACTTGCTGTCGACTCAAAGTTCAGTTGCTAATTATTCAATATATAATGTTACTATCAATTGCCAGTAATTACAACGCATTAAAATTGATAAGCGGTCTTGCAGCATTGGCAAATGATTCGCTTTTTTATTGTAGTCTAATTAGGCTGAATATCACTCTGGGCACATACACAATGAGAAAATATCCCAACAATTGGGAATTTGTTTTTGGCTTTGGTATTTTTCTGCTGCAATTCACAAACCACTGCTACTGCCGTTGTTGTTGTTGTAAATCGCCTTGGGGCTTCGCGTCGAGTTCGTTAACATTACACGAACCGAAGTTGTCGTTGCTCGGTACAAGCGCACCTAAAATGTACCCATTTTGAGTACACGCGCACCGAGAAATTCGCAATAGCTGCGGCTGTTGTGGGATATGGGGAAGTGGTGCAGTGGGGTAGTGTTGAATTTATCGTTTCTTTGTTTATGGATGTGTGTGTGTAAGCAATCTCCAATTTACCAATACAACTGCGTTTGGTGACGTTGACTTGCTTTTGTTTTTGTGTTGCTTTGGATAGTAGATAAACATGTGTGAGTGAGTCAGTAGCATGTATTGGTAAGAGAGGGGCAGAGAGAGAATGAGTCAACAGCTGACTGCGTTGGTGTTTACGTTGTCAGTCATTCTTCATTCTCCACTCTGCGCTTCCGCCTGTCCATCGACAAGCTGTTTGACAACAATTTAATGCTTATTTTTTGTTGTTGTTTGTAATTTGAAGTTGCGTATTTCAATTAAACCGCAATTACTGTGAAAGATAGCCAAATGTTTGCAATTACAATTTGGGATGACAAATAAGGAAAATATGAAACAGCGCGGGAATTTAAATAGTTTGATTAATCATAATAAGCTGAAGACGGGAAATAAAGAGCATATGTATACGGAATGAATTAATCATGGTAAATAGTAAGATTTATTCTAGCCCTGAGAGAGTTGATCGTTTATTTTTTTTTTTTTCAAGATCAGCATTTTATGACAATTAGACGTCAATTCATCCATCATCAATTGGATGTTCTCTCAATTAATTAAGAAATAATAATATGCAGTCCGCCTTATCTTTACTACTTTATCAATCACTCAGCGTTGAGTAGTATTTTTTTTTTATGAATGAAAACCAAACTGAACTTAGACTTAGAAGGAGGGGCAAAAACTATGAAGAAGACTTTGAATTGACTAGAAACAAAATATTTCCTTTTCGTTCGACGCGGGTGTAACAGAGATTATCTAAAAATAGAACAAACTTCACACGACTGCTAGTTTGTGGCTTCGGCTGTCGACTCTTCAGTTGTTGCCTTCGTTTCGTTTCAGTTTGGCAATTTCTACATACAGACATACTACGACTAGGATATACCCTGTTAAATATATTCCCTTTAAAAGTTTTGCTGAATCTCCCTTATTTCCCATGGCCTGAAGAAGAGTATTGAAAACTTAGAGAAGGCAAAAAACCTTTTTGAAGAAACCAGATGATGTCCATATTTACATCAAACATTACTTGCCTGCTAATCAGAATAAATAAATAATAATACAAGTAGGTGGATATTGATGTCAAGACCAGAACACCCTGTTATTTATGCAGTCTTTACTATGAGTCTATAAAAAAGTGAACTTAAATTTGTAAAAATATGCCCAACGAATTAGATTTGGAGTTGAGATTAATGAAGAGCAGCTGCAGCACCCAAGAGGATCTATTAGGACAGCTCTGCCCAGTGGATGGGATACAGAACAGTTGCTTCGATGATATGCGTTCGGATGTTTCAAGATGCAAACGATCCCTTTCCCTCGTCCAAACGAAGCTGACAAAGAACGGCTGTGTTAGCGCCCTTCAGCGGCCAGTAGATAGCGCTCCAGGCTGGCAACAAACAATCATAGTCAAGTAAAATACAATTGAAATAAACTAAAAATAAGTAAAATAAAATAAGTTTAAGTGGTTGACTAAATTTACTAAACTATTATTTATTTTTTGCACTTGCAGTTCACAGAATAATCTGTGCAACGGTCGCTTTACGCCCAGCAACAATCATGTTTTGGCGCCCAAGATCCAAAATAGCAGCCCCAATGGCCAGAAGAAGGGCACCATTTCCCTATCACATCTGCCACAGCGTCCTCCCGTGGATATTGAGTTCTGTGATATCTCTTACTCGGTGCCCGATGGACATTTGCGTGGCTTTAAAACCATTCTGAAGAGCGTCTCCGGCAAGTTTCGCAATGGACAAATTACAGCCATCATGGGACCCTCGGGTGCAGGGAAGAGCACTCTGATGAACATCCTCGCGGGCTACAAGTAAGTCTATATTCGCATAAAATATATCGCCCTGAAAATTGAACTGAAGAGTTTTTGGTGTTTTTGGAAATAATTTTTAAGCACGAGAAACAATTATCTAAAATATTTTCCATTATTAAGAAATGCATTTCTGAAAAGTGAAAAGTGGAAATGTAAACTCAAATTTGTAAAAACAATTCTTTCTAAAATTCAGAAACAAATAATGAAATTGAACACGTTGAAAATTTATGGCGATTTTTCTTTGCTTCAACTTAAACTTGCTTTTAATTTAATGCCTGATTCTTTGCAGAACTTCCCAGTTGAGTGGCACAGTGATGATCAACAGCAAGGAGCGCAACTTGCGACGTTTTCGCAAATTGTCCTGTTATATAATGCAGGACGATGTGCTCATTGCCAATCTGTCGGTGCGCGAAGCGATGATGGTGGCAGCCAATCTAAAGCTAGGCAAGAATATGATAACATATGCCAAGTGTGTGGTGGTCGAGGAGATACTGGAGACAATTGGCCTCAAGGACTCGGCCAATACACTCACCTGCAATCTGTCGGGTGGTCAGCGGAAACGTTTATCGATTGCCCTGGAGTTGGTGAACAATCCGCCGGTGATGTTCTTTGATGAGCCCACCTCGGGGTTGGATAGTTCGACTTGTTTCCAGTTGATCTCGCTGCTGAAATCCCTGGCACGTGGCGGACGCACTATTGTCTGCACAATTCATCAGCCGTCGGCGAGACTATTCGAGAAATTCGATCATTTGTATTTGCTGGCACAAGGACAGTGTGTTTACGAGGGCCGAGTGCATGGATTGGTGCCCTATCTCGCATCCCTGGGTTATGAGTGCCCCTCGTATCACAATCCCGCCGATTATGTGCTCGAAGTCGCCTCCGGCGAACATGGAGAAGCAGTTCCCAAACTGGTCCAGGCAGTCCACAGCGGCATCTGCAAGAAATATGCGCACAAAGATTATGGCATCAATTTGGCGAATGCGCGCACAATTGCCAATGATATTGTAAAGGGTGGAGCAGATCCAAATATGCCACCATTGGCCACAATTACGCTGGAGCACGAAAGGCTGTCCAAGTTGGATGACGATGCGATGGATGCGTTGACGGAGTTGAAAACACCGAAACTGGAGGCACAACAATCCCAAAATTCCGATTGCAGCATCAGCAATGTGCCAGTAGAGGACAGCTGCAGTTTTAGCTCCTCCAAGGTGGCTGGCCAAAATGTTGTCTCCAGCGGAGTTGGTGGTGGTGCTACTGGTGCTGCTGCCACAAGCAGCGTTGTGGGTTGCATGACCTCGTTGTTGGATTCGCATGAGAGTGTTGTCACTTTGCCCAGTCGAACGGGTTTCCCCACCAGTGGCTGGACACAGTTTTGGATATTGTTGAAGCGTTCGTTTAGAACGATTATGAGGGATCGCATGTTGACCCACATGCGGCTGGCATCGCATATCATTGTGGGCGCCATCATTGGCATGATCTACTATGATGTGGGCAACGAGGCCGGCAAGATTATGAGCAACAGTGGCTGCATCTTTTTTGTCTCCTTGTTTACCACTTTTACGGCCATGATGCCTACCATTCTGACATGTAAGCACTGATCCTGATCCTTTATTGCACTCCCCATTTTGAACGCGTTTTCTTTTTGCTTTGCAGTTCCCACGGAAATGGCGGTTTTTGTGCGGGAGCATCTCAATTATTGGTACTCGCTCAAAGCGTTCTACTTTGCAAAGACCCTTGCCGACATTCCATTTCAGGTAAGTCTCATTTACAGCTGAACTCAAAATAAAAGATTATTAAAGAAAGACACAAATGCCGAAGGAAGGTAAACATTGAAAGACGCAATAGCTGTGTAATTATTAACACAAAATCATAAAAATTTATCAAAAATGAGCCGGTTAAAATAATAAGTAGTGCATTAGTTGTGTGATAGATTAGTAGCTAGCAGTCTTTTTTTTTTAGCTTTTCCCACATATTCTCAATCAGGTTGAAACTTAAAAAAAGAATATGGCGATTTTCAACAATTCAAAAATATGTATATGATATATTTATATATCATATATATGTAATGTTTTATATAATATATATATCTATTTATCCGATGCGAATACTAATTGTGTATTCGCCCCTCTTGCAGATTATTTTCTCCAGTGTATTTGTGCTGGTCGTCTACTATCTGACATCGCAGCCGATGGAAATGCAGCGCATCTCGATGTTTGTGCTAATCAACGTGCTCAGCTCGCTGGTGGCTCAATCTTTGGGTCTGCTCATCGGTGCCGGGATGAATGTGGAGACGGGCGTATTTCTTGGCCCAGTGACAACGATTCCAACGATTTTATTTTCGGGTTTCTTTGTCAACTTTGACACAATACCAACATATTTACAGTGGGTCACATATATAAGCTACGTTCGCTATGGCTTTGAAGGTGAGTCTTATATTCCAAGAATGAATTGAATTAGTAATAGTTATTTTTATCGTAGGTGCCATGCTTTCCATTTATGGCATGGATCGGGCCAAATTGCATTGCAATGAAATCTATTGTCATTATCGGGTGCCCAAGAAGTTCCTTGAATCGATGTCCATGCAGGATGCCCACTTCTGGGTGGATGCAGTGGCTCTGATTGGAATGTTTTTCGCTCTGCGCGTAATTGCATACTTTGTGCTACGTTGGAAGTTGCATATGATTCGCTAGTGTGGCAAGGTAGCAAGGTGGCAAGTTGGCAAGTTGGCAAACCCATCGTTGTAAATAGTGGAGAAAATGCCCAAATGGAATTTATGTTCGAGGATTGTAGATAGACGGATATTGTAGCTAATTTGGTGCTTCGAATTATCGTTTTACGTTTTTTTGCAATAGACACAACAACAGATATTATCATACACAAAAATCAAAACTCACACATACAAATACAAAGATATATAAATATAGAAAGATAGGCACGTTCAACAGCACAAAAGTAGAGCTCCTTTTCGAGTATAAATATTAATGGTGACCAAGTATAGGAGTCTGAACCTTAATCTATTGAAAATTCTAACAACTTCTACACTCAGCATAAAAAATCGCACTGAATTTTATTCAGAAGGTATATTTCTAAAAGCCAACTTTTATTTTATTTGCTAATTTTTGTAATTTCGGTCTATATATTTGTAAAATTTAGAAAAATATATGTCAAATTTTAATGTTGTTTTTTCATAAGAATTTGTATTATTCATTTGTACTTTAAAAATTACCATTTTAAGATTTAAGTTATATAAACACTTTAGATAGTTTCAAATTTAAAGGATTTTAAATTTAAAAAAATATTCGGCGATTCCCAGTCTTTCAAGTTTTGAGAAACTTGTTTTCTTATATTCGGAAAGCTTTCTAGTTTTTCTAAAAATCTATGCAATTTTTTTCTGAGTGTAGAGAAGTCGTAATTAACTTCAAATATATATAAATACATATATATAGTTGCTCAGCTCATTTCAATTCACACAATAGTTGTAGCTATACATTTGCAAATCCCAACGTTTTTCCAATTAACCTCTACGTCCTTATGTTGAAGGCTCTCTTTCTATTTCTGAACTCAAACCACCTTTTGTCAATAACTTAAAAACGAGTTCTGCTTGGTTAAAAAAAAAAAAAACACAAAACAAAGAACGTGCTCTAGAACCCAGTTGAATTAAAACGTGAACCTTGTGATACACTGCAATTAAAAAAAAAAACTAAAAAACATCCAATTTCAAAAATCTAAATTGAGAAAAATCGTGTAAAAGAAACCGTAACGGAATTCGATTGTGGTGATATGAAGCAATTAATATTAGTATCGCTATTCTTAATTCAAGTCGATTAAACTTCAATTTATAATTGATTATTAAATATATATTATCAGTTTAGTCTAGTAAATCTTTAGTTTAATTATAACAATTTTTTTATTCGCCAAAAGAAAAATGCAATCTTATATTTTTATTGTTTTTTATAACAACATTATTTTTGAGTTTCCCCCAACTTAATGCTATGAGAAAAGCCAAAGATCTCGTTAAGCGGGAATAATGGAGGAAAGCTAAAGCTAAAGGCGTTGGGTTCTTGGATTTCATTGCCGAATAAGTTACATACATAATTTTGTGATACGTGTAGATATATATATATATATATATATATATATATATATATAAAGAAAAAAATGCAAGTTTAAGACAGCAAGCTGTGGCCACATATTAAGCATCCTATGAGGAGTGAAACTTATAAACATTATTTAATTGTATATAAGGACAAAATATAAAATCAAATGAAAAGTTATGCATGTATATTCTTAGTTGTAGAGGATGCATATTTAAAGTGTATGTATAATTGAAAATACATAAGCAAAACACACAACAAAAACCCAATAGAATATTTTTTAATAAAGAATCCAATAATATCTTCATATTAAGTTTTGCATATTTAAATTATGATCAAAGAGCGCGCGCTTTGGAAAAGCTTTTGGTTGTGGTTGAGTGAACTAGCTAATTAGCGCGAAAGCTTTTGTGAACCATGTGGTTAGTGTCTATACTAAACGGCTTAAATTTATATATGCACACATGTTAATTACTGATTTTTAAATAGTCCACTCGAGCTCTCTCTCTCTTTCTCTCTCGTGGTTGGAGTCTCTGCTAAGTGGCTTGAAATTATGGCTGCTTTAACTTAATTCTGATATTTATCTGATTATTTTGATAAATACTGATTATTGTAACTAAATTATTTCACAAAGGTCTTATGAAAATATAATTAAATATTTACATGGGGATACCATGCAATGCATCAATAGCCAATTTAAGGTTTTCAGATTCACATGTTGATATTTTGCCTTTGCACAGCTGTCCGATAAACAAACAATAAAATAAACAGAACAAGACAAAATTGTAAACAGAGATCGGCGATGACAAAAAAAAAAAAAAAATGACCGGCAAAAGCCGAACTTCTGCATGTATGTGTGTGCATGTGTACGTGTGCAGATAATTAAAAGCGGGGAATTTCTCAGTGAGCAACGAAACTGCTAGTGTAGATGAGCAGACACACAGTTACGAACAAAATAATAGCACCACTCTCACCTGATATGTTTTAAAAATGTTTGAATTTAAGAAACTTATGAATACGTTTTTAGAAGCGCAAGAAGAATCTTCAAAAATAAAATGAGAAAGCAAAACAACAGTATTTTGCTTACCCTTTTCAATTTACTTAAATTTAATTTAAATTAATAAAAATTTTAGCACCATTTTGGAAATGTGCACTTATAATTATGCAAATTAGAAGCTCGGTCCTAGTGGTGCTATTATTTTGTGCGCAACTGTATTTATAAGGCAATTAAAGACAATGCTAGCCGATTTCCAAATGGTTGTGTTCGTGTCGCACACAACTATGATACTTAACTGCGCATCGCCACGAGCGCATTGTGGATCCGAGTGGCGGTCGATACGCATCGTAAGAGTTTCAAGTCTCAATCGCATCGCAAAGCTGGACTTTGATTTACTCTGTGTTTGTGCTGATAATAAAGTAAAAAACATTTAATGTGAATTATGTGCAAGAAAAAATTATTTTAACAGAATAGAAATATAATAAAACAATTATTGGTTAGCAAAAGAAAACTTTGCATTTAAATTGGCAAAAATGTCGCGGAATTTAGCGGAATTTTGCTTTTTATTTTGTATACTTCAGTTGGGACTACTCGTTAATGCCGCTGGGTAAGTAAAATAATTGATAGTCTGAGCTCAACAAGGTTATCAATTAGAAATAAATAATAAATAAAAAAATAAAAAAAAACATCATTAACTTAAGTGCATCGAATAAAAATTAATTTATATTTTTTTTTGTGATTACCATAGTGAATAATAAAACATTTTCAATGTATTTTGAAACCTGTTTTGGACGCTTCTGTCACATGTAAAGTTAGTGCACACATTTTGTTTTCTGATTTTTTTGTTTGTTTTGTTTTGTTATCTCCAGAGCCGAAATGGAGAACATGTATACAAATATGATTAAAAGTGAACGCATAGCGGTAAACATTTTTGGGCAACACTCCTCATCATTTATTCCGATGCCAACGTAAACTTTATCTTATATTGAAAATAGGGCATAGAGTTTGGAGAATAAGAACACGTATATACAAATAGAACTTATAATATATATATATATATATATATCTTTTTTTTATTTATTTTTTTCTAATTTTATATATTTATAAATATTTGTATATCTTTGTAGATTTTTATGTGTTATATATTACTTTTAAATTAAAAATCAAAATTGTGTTAAGAATATTGTTGGCTGGAGTTGGAGACTAATAAAGCGTATCTAATAATAATACTAATGCGTGTTTATTCTTCCACTTCATCCGGTAATATTTTTACCACAACTTATATATTCTGTATCCCTTACGAATATCCTAACAGGGTACATATAAAGTATACATATATCCATGATCAGGCTTCCTGGCAGGTGCTTCCTTTTAATATACATAAAATAGCTTGACATCTTATTGATCGACTGAACAAATTTCATCTAGATCAGTCAAGAAATACTCAAGGTGTAGTCGAAAATGTATTCTCATATTGAACTCATTTCACAAATAAGCAAGTGCATGTGTGAGAAAGGGATCAAAGCAAGCTTAAATATCTTATATGTGTATATTTGATAGCTGCCTACAGGGTATAGCGCCGTCGAGAGCTCCCTCAACTATATTCTTACCTGTTAAACCTTAAAATACGACATGAAAGCTGCATTAAAAGGGAAGATAAGAGAAGCTTGACTGATTGATAAGGAGCAGCATCAAAAATCCGGTTTTACACTTAAAAAGAAAAAAGAATAACAAACAATAGAATTCATGCAAGGCCAATTAGTAAATATATATATATGTATATATATATATATATACATATATATAGAATACATATCCATTTCCATTTACAATTTACAGCCTGTATACGGTGATTGGGCCTGGCACCATCCGCTCCAACTTTAAATACAATGTGGCAGTATCTGTGCACAAAGCGGACGCAAAGAGTCTGATAAAAGTGGGCATCACTGGCCCATCCTTCAATGAGACCAAAGAGGTCGAAGTGCAACCGATGTCAACAGTAAATGTAGAATTTAATGTGCCCAAACTGATGAATGGAGATTACAATCTGACAGCGACTGGCATTGAGGGCATAATCTTTGAGAACTCAACGAAACTGAATTATGCGGAAAACAAAGCATCGACTTTTATACAATTGGATAAAGCAACCTATAAACCAGCGGATCTGGTACAGTTTCGAGTGCTCTTCCTCGATGAGAATACACGACCAGCTACGATTGACCAGCCCATAACAATTGTGATTAATGATGGTGCCCAGAATCGCATCAAGCAATTATCGGATGTCAAATTAAACCAGGGTATCTATACAGGAGAGATGCAATTATCGGAACAACCCGTGCTGGGTACGTGGAATATTGTGGTCACTTTGTCCGATGAAACTGCGGAAACTAAATCCTTTGAGGTGGCCAAATATGTTTTGCCCAAATTTGAGGTCATTGTGGAATCAGTCAAAGATGTTGCCATACAGGATGGTGTCATTAAGGCCACGATTCGAGCCAAATACACTTATGGCAAACCGGTCAAAGGCAAAGCCACCGTTTCTCTAAAACCCAATTATAGTTATTTTGATGACAGTGGTGCCGGCATGGGTCAAATGAAAACCATCGATATCGATGGCAAGGGTCACGTTGAGTTCCCACTGCAGGACATGGAGCAAAATTCACGTTATACGCCTCCGATGAAGGTATTTGCAGTGGTCACCGAAGATTTGACGGGTCGTCAGCATAATAGTTCGACAATTGTCAATTTGCATGCACAACGATATAAAATTGAGGCACTCGATGCACCCAACAATTATCATCCCAACAAATCATTTGTCTATCAATTTGTTGTCAAGAATTTGGATGGTTCCCCCGTCCAAGATGCGCAGAAAAAGGCAAAAATCTCCTTTGATGGACCCTATAGATATTTCCAATTTGAACGAGTGCCTCTCAGTGAAAGACGCCATAATGAGACCGTTGAATTTGAGGCTACCTTGAATTCACATGGTATTGCAACATTTGATTGTATACTGCCCGAAAATATGTTTCATTTGTATAGTATTAGAGGTTATTATGAGGACTCTAATTCCTACTTGGGTTCAATTCGAAGATTTCAACCGGAAATTGAATCCGCTGTGCCACTGAAAATCCAAATAAACACTAAAACGTAAGTTGAACAATATATTTTATTTATAATTTAATTTGATATTATTATTATTTGTTCTTTTTTTTATTATCATTTTTTTAATAGTCCAAAATTGGGTAAGAGTGTTTCGTTTCATGTGTCATCGAATGAACCTATTCCATATTTTCAATACGCTATTATCGCTCGGGGCAATATTGTGAAAGCGGAGCATGTTGCAGTGCCACAAGGTCGCAAGAACCACACCGTTAAGTTTACACCCACGTTTGCAATGGTGCCACAGGCCTCCATCTATGTCTACTACATCTCTGACAACGAGCTGCGCTTCGAGGAGAAAGCAATCGATTTCGACAAGGATTTCGAGAACTATGTGAGTATACAGAAACAACTCAGAAAAAGATGGCACTAGATTTTAGAAAATGCTGACCAAGCATAGGAGTCTGAACTTTAATAGGTTGAAGATTTTAACAAATTCTACAGTCAAAAGAAAAATGTCCCTCGAATTTTACAAAATCTGCCTTTGGTAACTCAACTTTCTTCTTAAATTCAATTAATTTAATTTAATTTGAGAAACATCCGCCTCTAATTCAGAGCACAGGTAAATTCAAATATAAAATCTGAATTAGTAAATTTCGTATATTAATATATCTCAAAAATAAAACAAAAAAAAAACCTCTTGCCAATTTTTAGAAATTTATTATTTTATTTTTAAAAATTATTTCTAAATAACACAAAAACGTTATAGTTTTCAAGCCGATTTTAATTTTATTCTTCATAATAGAAAATATATCTAAAAAATATAAAAGATAATACCATATTATTGGGATTATCGCGTTAGGACATGCATTTCTAATATTTAGAAATTTATTTTCCTATTTTTAAAAGCAATTTTTAAATACAAGAAAACTCTCTAGTTTTCAAGTCAATTATCTAAAATTCGGGCATATTTTTGTATTGAACTAATTGAATTGTGATTTGTTCACAGATTGAAATCTCTGCTCCATTGGAAGCGAAGCCCAGCGAAGAAGTGAAACTGCAGATCAAAACTGATGCCAATTCGTATGTGGGTCTGCTTGGTGTGGATCAGAGTGTTTTGTTGCTCAAGTCTGGAAATGATTTGGCTCGCGAGGATGTCTTCAGCAGTCTGAACAAGTACAAGACATCGACACCCTGGCAGCGGGGCTATGGTCGCTATCCGGGTCAAAATTCGGGTTTGGTCACCCTAACAAATGCCAATTATCCCTACAATTTTGGTAAGTTCTGTATTATGATTGGGGGAGAAAATATGAATAAATCTTTTAATGAAAATAATTCATGCATTGCGGCAAAACGAATCAAAGAAGAGTTAGAAATAATAATAATGCATGCTAGGGCTAATTTCTAAATCTAAACAAATGAACATGTGAATTTTAGCAATCCGTTCATATGATGCGATTGATGGGAACAGTGATTATTTACTACCTCCCTCTGTATTAATCGATACATTCGATATCGAGGATATTCAAGACGATACAGAAACTGAGACAGCTAAAGAAGTTAATGTAATACGCGATAATTTCGCAGAGATTTGGATATGGCAATTGGCCAATTTGAGGTGGGTTGTATTGCCAAAACCTACAATCCAATATATATCCTAATTTAAACGCATGACGAACAACAAATATTAATCAAGTATTAACATTAATTTCATGAGGTTAAGGTACCCAGTTCAACACACTCTAGTTAATATGGTTTTGTATTTTTTTTAATGCAGGTAGTTTGCCCTACGTTTCATATTTATTAACTGCCATGCAACAGGCAGAGATAAGCTCAATCGAATTCAAAATTCAAACACGAAAGGACTTTCCCGACACATGGATATTTAAGCACTACGAAAAGTATGAATTTTGATTATAGATATAGATTATATATATAGATTATGACTAAAAATGTCTATTTCAAATGATGTTTTCATTGTTATTGGGGAGTGGCTTAAGTCATTCATTATTATTTTTTTTATATGTGTACTAAAAAACCTACTCCACTTGTTTTAAGGTGAGCATGACTATTAATCCGTCTCACTAGGAAACCATTTATAGCTTGGCACAGGACCACAAACTCGAAAAGAATTTGCTGTAACTGAACATATTTTACATGTTTTCAATACTTTTTGGGAATAAAACTAATTGTGTTATTGACACCCGATCAAAGTATTAGGAAATTTTAAAACATTTTACATGACGTTTATGTAAATTTAATAATTGTATTTTTTATACAGATACTGAACTGGAACTTGAAGTAGATAACCTGGAATTTTCCAGAGATAGGGAAGAAATATATATGGTCTCTGTTCAAGATATACAAATACGTAAAGAGTTTCTTCAAAGCTGGATATTCGAACACATTGAGTATGCTGCAAGGTTCTTGGGTAGTTTAGGTTTTCATTTTAATATAGTATCCACACTGAATTGCTTCGTCATTAACGCTTGTGGCTCTCTTCTGAAAGTCTTTAATATTTTTACGCCAATTCGTAATATCGACACCGAAATGTTAATGGAATATTTTTTGATAATAACATTAATAAAATTTCAAATTGGTCTTAAGTTGGGGCGGCTTAAATCATTCGTGTTTTTATTTCTCTTATACATGTACTAAAAAATATACCACTTGTCTTTAGGTGTGCGTCACTACTATGCCGATCCCCTTCCATTACTAAATGTTATGCTATTAAGAAGGAATATGCATAATGCATCGCCTTATTCAGCGACCCAAGCAAAGCCGGGCACAGGACTGCGAGGAGCAGCACCTGCTGCCAAAATTGTGTCACAAACTCGAAAAGAATTTCATGAAACTTGGATATTCCTAAACCATATCACGTAATTGTGAAAATTTCTAAAATACAATGCTTTTTGGGTATAAACTAACTGCGTTATTCACACTCAGATCTGTATGGAATAAGCGTCAAAAATAACACTTAATACATTATTTAATGTTCATTAAAAGCGTCATTTTTTTGTGAACTATTTCCGGGGCAATTTCATATTACGCTTATCTAAATTTAATAATTCAATTTTTTATATGCAGATGTCTATCCGGAACTTGTAGTAGATAGACTTGAATTTCCCAGGGATACATATAAAGTATATATGGTATATAAAGAGTTTCCTGAAAGCTGGATATTCGAACACATTGAGAAGTACTCCACTCTTTTAATATTGACACTGAAATCTTAATGAAATGTATCTTATGTCATAATGGCACTAATATTCTTTAAATTGCTCTTAAGCTAGTTTAAGCGGGCTTTTAAGTTTTTATTAATTTGCCGCAATATTTTGTCTTTATTTGTCTATTATTTGTCTACAATATTTTGAAGAAATTCATTTGGAATTAGTTAGCTCGGAATTTCGCCTTGCTTATATAATACATAGCATTTTTCATTATCTTCGAGTACCAAAAAATATATTGAAGTATACGTGTCTCGTGCATTTTGAGGAGTACGTCTGAGTTTTCTTATGTAAGGGCCAACTAAAGTCATTTGAATGTTCTACATTGCTCACATTTATTCAGTTAAATGACTTAAAATTAGCTTCTGGCCGGGCTTTCATTGAGATTATAAAATTTGATCTTGAGTTATATTTTCTAGCTCTTATAAACATTTCTGTAGAGTGAAAATCAATGCTCATTATAAAACATTTTTGTATTTAGGATTTCCACTGGTGTATAATGAATTTCATACATTTGGGGTGTTGAATTCAGTTGGAATTCCTGCACGTCCAACTCTTCAACGTCCTGGTTTGCCAGCAGCTCTATTTCCCGGTCCATCTCGTCCAGCAGCCACTCCCCAAATTCGAAAAGAATTCCCAGAAACTTGGATCTTTCAAAATAATATAACGTAATTCCTGTATTTTCTGTATACCCAATCGATTTTCAGATATATAATATATATATATACGTGTGTGTGGGCAATGCTATAACCCTATAATATTTTATTTTAACTACTAACGATATTTTGAAAATTTTACAGTACGTTTATGTAAATTTAATAATTACATTTTTTATATGCTGATGTCAATCAGGAAGTTGTAGTAGATGTATTTGAGTTTCCCAGAGATACATATGAAGTATATATGGTCGTACGTTAAGAGTTTCCTGAAAGCTGAATATCCAAACACATTGAGAAGTATCCAAGGTTTTCCTCTCGATATATTCTTTTGCTACATAATCCGGCCTATTCGTACAAACTTTACCTACTTTTTCAAAGGCTTGTTACTCTTTAATCCAATCCACTCTTTTTCCTTGTTTAAACTCTGAAATATTCTTCGTAATATTGAATATCTATAAGGGCTGCAAAAAAAAAAAAAAATACTTTTGGAAACACACTCAGTTAAATGACTAAAAATGCAATATTAAAATTAGTTTCTGGCCGGTACTTCAATTAGATTGGAAAAGTCTATCTGGTCTTCTTTTTTTATAAAAGCAAAAACGCTTATCAAAATTGGTGTACACTGAAAATTAATGCTCATTAAAACTACTATTTGTACTTAGATATATATGCAGCAATTGAGGAAGAAATGTATACGATTCAATCATTTGAAGTACTGGATTCAGTTGGAATACCTCCAACATTTCAGCGACCTGGTTTGCCTGAAGCTCCACTTCCCGCTCCATCTTCTCCTGCAGCCCAAATTCGAAAAGAATTCCCTGAAACTTGGATTTTTCTGAATAATATAACGTAATCCTTGCATTTTTTGTATACCTTATCGATTTCATATATATTTATATATATATATATATATATATATATATATATATATATATATATATATATATATATATATATTTATATATATATATGCTGGCAAGGTTATAATCCTAAAATATTTTACTTCTACTACTAACGATAACAAATTTTAATTTTACATTTTTACATTTAAAGTAAACAGTATTAAGAAACCGGACTCCGGTTTAATACCCATCATGAAAGTCAGTGGGGAAAGGCAGAATTCCAACAAAACACGTAAAGCAACAACAACAACACAAAAGCCAACAACAAATACTAATTCTGATAACGATGAAGATAAATCTGCAATAAATTTCTTCATACGCGAAATATTTATGGAAACTTGGATTTTTCAAGGAAATCTGATAAACAAAAAGATCCCATCAAATATTTCGCAAACATTAAAGAACTAACTATACTAACTAACTATTAACTATTAACATCTATTAAACTATCTCTACTGTTCCATCATATGTATATAAAACTCATTATCAAAAATCATTTTAAATGCTTGTCTGTGCTTATTGTTAAATATGAATGTATATTTTTGAGTATAAAAAACTGATAAATTTTATTATTGCTTCCCTAAATTAGTATCGATGCAGAAGGTCTTACCTTGACTAAAAAGATACCGGATACTATTACATCATGGGTTGTGACTGGTTTCTCCTTGAATCCAACAACTGGATTTGCCCTTACTCAAAGTCCCAGCAAAATTCGAGTATTTCGTCCATTTTTTGTCTCCACAAATTTGCCACATTCTGTGAAGAACGGTAAGAAATTAGTTTTTTAATAACTTAAGGTTACAG
The DNA here is from genome assembly GCA_035041595.1 of Drosophila basisetae. Taxonomy (NCBI): domain Eukaryota; kingdom Metazoa; phylum Arthropoda; class Insecta; order Diptera; family Drosophilidae; genus Drosophila; species Drosophila basisetae. The sequence continues at coordinate 9,690,749 of JAWNLB010000123.1, read as the reverse complement.
AATTTAATAATATTTAAATATGAATTTACGGGCAAAATAATAGTAGTCGAGCTTCTCAAAGCATTTAAAAACATATGACATATTTTATGGTGATAAAATCGAGACATCTTCAAAATATTTAATGTAAATAAATATTTAATTCTGCAAAACAACAAATTTTTTTTGCTTTCTCATCTGGGAATGGTTTCAAATACTGTTTTTAATTTAATAGAAATGAATAAAATGAAATATAAAAATAATTAATTTAAGGACTTTAATCTTTTTTGTTAATACATTTTAAAGTTAAGCCAATAGTTAATGGTTAGTTATCTTCAGTATTGATTGTTTGCATATTAAATAAAATGTTCATCATTTGTAAACATATCTTAGGTATTTTTTCCTTAACATTTCGAAAACATATGTGAGCACTACTATCAGACTGCAGCTGTATATAATATAATAATATTATAAAAAAATAATACTTGTCTTATTTAAATAGGTGAGGTCATTGCCATACCTGTCATCATTTTCAACTATATGGATAAGGCACTCGATGCTGAGATTACAATGGATAACTCGGATAAGGAATATGAATTTGCTGAGGCAACCAATGAAGTTGAGGAGAAAGCAATCGATGAAATACAACGAGTTAAACGAACTACAATCGCCTCGAACAGTGGTCAGAGTGTCTCGTTTATGATTCGACCCAAGAATGTGGGAACGATCACGCTAAAGGTTAATGCAATAACTCCACTAGCAGGTGATGCGATCCAACAGAAATTAAAGGTCGAACCTGAGGGAGTGACGAAGTATGAAAATCGAGCAGTTTTCATCAACCTTAAGGCTGATCAACCGGAAATGCAACAAGAACTGGAGGTTGATATTCCCCCAAATTCCGTAAAAGACTCGGAACATATAGAGTTCTCTGTCGTTGGCGATCTACTGGGTACCACCTTTAAGAATTTGGATAATTTGGTGCGTATGCCCTATGGCTGTGGTGAACAGAATATGGTGAATTTTGTGCCCAATATTCTGGTGCTCAATTATCTGGAGGCGACCAGGCGCAAAATGCCCAGCGTTGAGGAAAAGGCGAAAAAATTCCTCGAGATTGGCTATCAGCGTGAATTGACCTATAAACACGACGATGGCTCCTATAGTGCCTTTGGCAAATCGGATCCTTCGGGCAGCACATGGTTAACTGCGTATGTCATGCGCTCTTTCCACAAGGCTGCCAAATACACCGATGTCGATCCCAAGGTTATAGGAGACGGCTTGGATTTCCTGGCCTCCAAGCAAAAGGATAATGGCGAGTTTCCCGAAGTGGGCAAATTATTTGATAATTCCTATCAGAATGAATTGGGATTAACATCATTTGTGCTGCTTGCGTTCTTTGAAAATGAAGTAAGTAACTTTTGCTAATCAATATCAACCAATTTATAATATATATATTTAAGTCTGGTTGTTTTTTTTTTGGGTTTTCGTTAATTCATGCAACGTATGTTGCAGCATTTTGCATTTAAATATCTCCAGAAATCTTGTGAATATATATCATATATTTACATATTTGTTGTTTTTTAATTTAAATTTAATAGCCCCTGAAATCTTATAAATATATCTTTTTTTTTAAATTTATATTTAAATAATAAATTAAATTTAATTTATTTTCTTGTTTTGACATAAAGTAAATAAATAATTTTAAATATTTCACTCTTGATTTACAGGAAGTGCTATCGAAGTATCAACAAACCATCAACAAGGCCCTGGAATATGTTGCTCAAGAGGTGGACAAGACAGATGATCAATATTCGCTATCGATTGCCACCGTTGCTCTGCAATTGGCGAAGCATCCGAAGATCAAGCATGTTTTGGCCAAGTTGGACACTGCTGCCAATCAGAGAAATGGTCAGAAATGGTGGTCCAAAACCACCGCGAAGAACTCAGCGGATGCAGAACGCTTGATCAGTTGGCGGTCCAGCACTAGTAACGATATTGAGATTACATCCTATCTGCTGATGGCACTTCTCGAAGAGGAGGCAGCAGAAGCAACGCTGCCAATTGCCAAGTGGTTGATTGCCCAGCGGAACAGCAATGGAGGTTTCTCTTCCACAAAGGACACCGTCGTTGGTCTGGAAGCACTGACTAAGTTTGCCACGAAGACTGGCTCTGGCAGCGGCACCATTGACATTGATTTCGTTGCGTCTGGGAATGATAAAAATGATAACGATACCATCAAAGTGAATCCCCAGAATTCACTGGTACTTCAGAGTCACGTTTTGCTCGGCAGCACACGTAAGGTTCGCTTCACAGCCAAGGGTCAGGGTTCGGCAATGGTGCAATTATCCTATCGATATAACATCGCTGACAAAGAGATGAAACCCGCCTTCAAGGTGAGGCCCACTGTTAAGGATACATCCTCGCAGCTGTTGGCTGTGGAGGTGTGTGCCGAGTATGTGCCCCCTGAGTCGAGTAACCAGACCAGTGACTCCAACATGGCCGTCATGGAAATTGCCTTGCCCTCGGGCTACGTCAGCGATGCCGATAGTTTCGATAAAATTGAGGCAGTCGATAGAGTTATGCGCATCGATACCAAGAACTCCGATTCCACGGTAATTGTCTACTTTGACAGCCTGACTCCGGGTGATGTCAAGTGTATCCCGGTGGAGGGCATCCGGGCGCATCTGGTGGCCAAGCAACAACCGGCTGCTGTCTCCCTCTATGACTACTATGAGACAGATCGACGTGCCACGGAGTACTATCAGGTCGCCTCCTCGCTCTGTGACATCTGTGAGGGCTCCGATTGTGGTTCGGGTTGTAATAAGCAATAAGCAATCAGCAATAAGCAAATGTAATCGTTTGTCCGCAAGTCCATTAACACTTCACCTCCGCGTGGTGTTTAATAAATATTTAAGTGCATTCTAATAATTATGTGTTCGCTCGCACTCGGAACAAAAATCACACAGAGGCTTACTAAATCGACAATATCAAAGATATAATGTTTTTTATTTTTATTTTTTATCATATATTCTGTTATAAAGAAATGCATTTCTAAAAAGAAGAAATTCAACCTTTAATTTTTAGTAAAAATGCTTTCTAAAATGCAGAAAAAAGTATTGGAATTTATTGGCTCCGCTTTTATATATTGTAGTTTAGTTTTAGCTGCTGTCTGCCTTAGAAGCCGATTTTGTTTCCGAGTGCAGCATTGATTTATTTATTTTATATTCAAAGAGGTGAAAGAGTCAATATAAAACGCAACGAGATCAAATCATAAACTTGAATATTTGAAACCATAAGAAGTCTATTTACAGCAAAAATAATTATAAAAACAACTGCAATGAGCTAACTATTTTTTATCATCGCAATACATAAGCAATTAGTGAGTTCTTCAATGATTACTTTTATGGCCCATTTGATGTGTATCAACAATGCGGTGGCTAATGATTAACAGAAAGCCATGGTATTCGAACCGATAAGTATAAGGGTAGAAGCAATAGTTACTTATGTAATTTTAATAGCTTTAACCAAGGGGACAAGTCTTAAATAAAGATAGGAAAAGGAACAGAAAATTCGCTTTAAATAAACCTTCAGCAACGTTAGTAGCGCCAACTGCCTTTTATTAAAGTTTCACACCAATAACTGCTTAGCTTGGCATAGAGTACTATCCCTAATTTAGTCAGTAAACAATATACGAGTAGGTTCTGAACTGCACTGTGGCACAGTTGTGCTCGTATAACACTCACATGGCAATAGAAAACTTCAAGGCGTACCACAATACTTGCTCTTAGCAAAGTAACACACCAATGAAACGCAAAGAAAGCAGCACATCCATACCGCTGCAGAGATTTATTTTTTATCCTCTAATACCAAAGATATATTGATTTTGTCGGTTACTCCTGACTACAATGTTTTTTTTTTTGTTCAAATTTGTTTAAGTCTTAGCGAAATTAGTTTAAGAAAGCGAATAATAATTATTTTATTCATCGTTTTCAACTTATTTAAAATTAATTCAAATTAACATACAAAATACATTTTTGTATTTATGTGTGCAAGTATGTAAGGCAAGTATAGACAATGCTAGCCGTTTTCCAGATTGTTGGGTTCGTGTCACACACAAATAAGATACTTAAGGCAGGCTGCGCATCGCGACGAACTCATTGTGGATCCAAGTGGCGATCGATACGCATCGTAAGCGTCTCAAGTCAATCGCATCGTAAAGCTGGGCTTTATTTCTCTGTGTTCGTGCTGATAATAAGCAAAAAGAATAGTTGCTGTGAATTATGTGCAACTAAAACGATCTCTAAAAGAATAGAATAGCATAAAACAATTTAAATTGGCAAAAATGTCGCGGAATTTAGCGGAATTCTGTTTTTTATTTTGTACACTTCAATTGGGACTACTCACAAACGCTGCTGGGTAAGTAACAATATTTTGGGCAACATTCCTCATTATTTATTCTGATGCCAGCGTTAAATTTATCTGATATATTGATATATATTGATATATAATTATAATTATATTATAAATGATAGGTTTTGTGTAATTATTTATTTTATGTGTTTCTGTTCATATATTTTAAGTATTTATATTTATTAAGCCTAGTGTACCCATTAAAATGGATAAAAGGGGTATTCTCGTTTTGTGAAAAAATATATATAACAGGCAGAAGGAAGCATCTCCGAGCCCATATTCATGATCAGGCTGAACAGCAAAATCGATACAGCCATGTCCAAGGTACTATGAGAGCTGGAGACCTAAAATTCTTTATATAAACACTTGTATATCTCGGGTAGATCAAGTTTGCTTCATTTTTTCGATAACTACTTCTGTTTATAGCTGCTTACAGGTTATATCCCAGTCGAGAGCTCCTTCGACTACAACATTCTTAATTCCTGTTTTTACTTAAATGTGACACGAAAGCTGCATTAAAAGGAAGAAAATAAAATATGCGTGAAGTAGCCTTAAAAAATCCGGTTTTGTACTTAAGAAAAAAAATTATAGAATACAGGCAAATGCAACTGGTAAATATATTTATAGAATACATATCCATTTCCATTTACAATTTACAGCCTGTATACGGTGATTGGGCCTGGCACCATCCGCTCCAACTTTAAATACAATGTGGCAGTATCTGTGCACAAAGCGGACGCAAAGAGTCTGATAAAAGTGGGCATCACTGGCCCATCCTTCAATGAGACCAAACAGGTAGAAGTGCAACCGATGTCAACGGTAAGTGTTGAATTCGATGTGCCCAAATTAATGTACGGGGCATATAGTCTGACTGCCACTGGTATTGAGGGCATTATCTTTGAGAACTCAACGGAACTGAATTATAAGGAAAACAAAGCATCGACTTTTATACAATTGGATAAGGCAACCTATAAACCAGCGGATCTGGTACAGTTTCGAGTGCTCTTCCTCGATGAGAATACACGACCAGCTACGATTGACCAGCCCATAACAATTGTGATTAATGATGGTGGCCAGAATCGCATCAAGCAATTATCGGATGTCAAATTAAACCAGGGTATCTATACAGGAGAGATGCAATTATCGGAACAACCCGTGCTGGGTACGTGGAATATTGTGGTCACTTTGTCCGATGAAACTGCGGAAACTAAATCCTTTGAGGTGGCCAAATATATTTTGCCCAAATTTGAGGTCATTGTGGAATCAGTCAAAGATGTTGCCATACAGGATGGTGTCATTAAGGCCACGATTCGAGCCAAATACACCTATGGCAAACCGGTCAAAGGCAAAGCCACCGTTTCTCTAAAACCCAATTATAGTTATTTGGATGACGCTGACGGTAGAATGGATCAAATTAAAAGCATCGATATCGATGGCAAGGCCCACATTGAGTTCCCACTTCAGCTAAATTCACGTTCTACGCCTCCTTTGAAAATATTTGCTGTGGTCACCGAAGATTTGACGGGTCGGCAGCATAATAGTTCGACCATTGTCAATTTGCATGCACAACGATATAAAATTGAGGCACTCGATGCACCCAACAATTATCATCCCAACAAATCGTTTGTCTATCAATTTGTTGTCAAGAATTTGGATGGTTCCCCCGTGCAAGATGCGACGAAAACAGCAAAAATCTGCTTAGAGCATAATAATGAAATCGTTGAATTTGAGGATACCTTGAATGAGCATGGCATTGCCACATTTAATTGTACACTGTCGGCAAATACGTTTCAGTATAGCATTACGGGCTATTATGCAAACTCCAATTCCTCCTTGGGTTCGATTCGAAGATTTCAACCGGAAATTGAATCCGCTGTGCCACTGAAAATACAAATAAACACTAAAACGTAAGTTGAACAACATATTTTATTTATAATTTAATTTGATATTATTATTATTTGTTCTTTTTTTTATTATCATTTTTTTAATAGTCCAAAATTGGGTAAGAGTGTTTCGTTTCATGTGTCATCGAATGAACCTATTCCATATTTTCAATACGCTATTATCGCTCGGGGCAATATTGTGAAAGCGGAGCATGTTGCAGTGCCACAAGGTCGCAAGAACCACACCGTTAAGTTTACACCCACGTTTGCAATGGTGCCACAGGCCTCCATCTATGTCTACTACATCTCTGACAACGAGCTGCGCTTCGAGGAGAAAGCAATCGATTTCGACAAGGATTTCGAGAACTATGTGAGTATACAGAAACAACTCAGAAAAAGATGGCACTAGATTTTAGAAAATGCTGACCAAGCATAGGAGTCTGAACTTTAATAGGTTGAAGATTTTAACAAATTCTACAGTCAAAAGAAAAATGTCCCTCGAATTTTACAAAATCTGCCTTTGGTAACTCAACTTTCTTCTTAAATTCAATTAATTTAATTTAATTTGAGAAACATCCGCCTCTAATTCAGAGCACAGGTAAATTCAAATATAAAATCTGAATTAGTAAATTTCGTATATTAATATATCTCAAAAATAAAACAAAAAAAAAACCTCTTGCCAATTTTTAGAAATTTATTATTTTATTTTTAAAAATTATTTCTAAATAACACAAAAACGTTATAGTTTTCAAGCCGATTTTAATTTTATTCTTCATAATAGAAAATATATCTAAAAAATATAAAAGATAATACCATATTATTGGGATTATCGCGTTAGGACATGCATTTCTAATATTTAGAAATTTATTTTCCTATTTTTAAAAGCAATTTTTAAATACAAGAAAACTCTCTAGTTTTCAAGTCAATTATCTAAAATTCGGGCATATTTTTGTATTGAACTAATTGAATTGTGATTTGTTCACAGATTGAAATCTCTGCTCCATTGGAAGCGAAGCCCAGCGAAGAAGTGAAACTGCAGATCAAAACTGATGCCAATTCGTATGTGGGTCTGCTTGGTGTGGATCAGAGTGTTTTGTTGCTCAAGTCTGGAAATGATTTGACTCGCGAGGCTGTTTTCAGTAGTCTGAATAAGTACAAGACAACGACACCCTGGCAGCAAGGCAGCTATAATCCCTATCCGGGAGAATTTTCGGGTTTGGTCACACTGACAAATGCCAATTATCCCTATAATTGGGGTAAGTTCAATATTATGATTCGGGGAAAGATATGAATCTTTCAATGAGAAGAATTTATGCATTTTATTAAGTGCCACCATGCAACAGGTAAAGATAAACTCAATCGAATACAACATTCAAATACGAAAGGACTTATTTGTATATGTATATTTAAGCACTACGAAAAATATGATTTTTGATTATACTAAAGTAAACACGTAGGAGTGCTGTAGTCGAGTGAGCTCGACTACGATTTACCCTGAACCCAGCTGTTATATATATTCTACAACTATTGGCAATTATCCCTATAATAAGTTTTGCACCCAAATGTGAGAAAGTCTGCAAGTCGGCAGTTGATCAATAATATGCATATGTATATTATATATTAATTAGAAGATTCTGCCTTTAAAATTGTAGCATTTATTGCTATCGGAAATTTAAATATATCGATAATCGAAAAACGAAAGTAGATATCGATAAAATAAAGCCAACTTGATCTGCGTCTGGTCTCTAGCTCTTATAGTCTCTGAGATCTGGGTGTTCATACAGACGGACGGACGGATGCACAGACGGGCATGGCCACATCGACTCGGTTGTTGACCCTGATCAAGGATATATATACTTTATGGGGTCGTAGATGCTTCCTTCTGCCTGTTACATACATTTGCACAAAATCATTACACATTTTTTGACCCATTTTTAATGGGTCAATGCTCATTAAAACTACCTATTTATACTTAGATTTTGAGGAAGAATTGTATTCGGTTGAAGTTGAAGAGTCAGCTGGAATTCCAGGACATCCAGCACTTCAGCGGCCTGCAGCCACGTCCCAAATTCGAAAAGAATTCCCCGAAACTTGGATTTTTCAGAATAATATAACGTAATTCTTGCATTTTTTTAATACCTAAGGGAAGGCTATAATCCAATAATACTTTATTTCTACTACTAACGATATATAATTTTAGTTATACATTCCTACATTTAAAGTAAACAGTATAAAGAAACCGGACTCGGGTTTAATACTCATTATGAAAGTCTGTGTAGAAAACAACAACAACACAAAAGCCAACAACAAATACTAATTCTGATAACGATCAAGATAAATCTGCAACAAATTTCTTCATATGCGAAATGTTTATGCAATTTTTTCAAGGAAATCTGACAAACAAAAAGATCCCATCAAATATTCAAATACATTAAAAAAACGAACTATACTAACTAACTATTAACTATTAACAGCTATTAAACTATCTCTACTGTTCCATCATATGTATATAAAACTCATTATCAAAAATCATTTTAAATGCTTGTCTGTGCTTATTGTTAAATATGAATGTATATTTTTGAGTATAAAAAACTGATAAATTTTATTATTGCTTCCCTAAATTAGTATCGATGCAGAAGGTCTTACCTTGACTAAAAAGATACCGGATACTATTACATCATGGGTTGTGACTGGTTTCTCCTTGAATCCAACAACTGGATTTGCCCTTACTCAAAGTCCCAGCAAAATTCGAGTATTTCGTCCATTTTTTGTCTCCACAAATTTGCCACATTCTGTGAAGAACGGTAAGAAATTAGTTTTTTAATAACTTAAGGTTACAGAATTTAATAATATTTAAATATGAATTTACGGGCAAAATAATAGTAGTCGAGCTTCTCAAAGCATTAAAAAACATATGACATATTTTATGGTGATAAAATCGAGACATCTTCAAAATATTTAATGTAAATAAATATTTAATTCTGCAAAACAACAATTTTTTTTTGCTTTCTCATCTGGGAATGGTTTCAAATACTGTTTTTAATTTAATAGAAATGAATAAAATGAAATATAAAAATAATTAATTTAAGGACTTTAATCTTTTTTGTTAATACATTTTAAAGTTAAGCCAATAGTTAATGGTTAGTTATCTTCAGTATTGATTGTTTGCATATTAAATAAAATGTTCATCATTTGTAAACATATCTTAGGTATTTTTTCCTTAACATTTCGAAAACATATGTGAGCACTACTATCAGACTGCAGCTGTATATAATATAATAATATTATAAAAAAATAATACTTGTCTTATTTAAATAGGTGAGGTCATTGCCATACCTGTCATCATTTTCAACTATATGGATAAGGCACTCGATGCTGAGATTACAATGGATAACTCGGATAAGGAATATGAATTTGCTGAGGCAACCAATGAAGTTGAGGAGAAAGCAATCGATGAAATACAACGAGTTAAACGAACTACAATCGCCTCGAACAGTGGTCAGAGTGTCTCGTTTATGATTCGACCCAAGAATGTGGGAACGATCACGCTAAAGGTTAATGCAATAACTCCACTAGCAGGTGATGCGATCCAACAGAAATTAAAGGTCGAACCTGAGGGAGTGACGAAGTATGAAAATCGAGCAGTTTTCATCAACCTTAAGGCTGATCAACCGAAAATGCAACAAGAACTGGAGGTTGATATTCCCCCAAATTCCGTAAAAGACTCGGAACATATAGAGTTCTCTGTCGTTGGCGATCTACTGGGTACCACCTTTAAGAATTTGGATAATTTGGTGCGTATGCCCTATGGCTGTGGTGAACAGAATATGGTGAATTTTGTGCCCAACATTCTGGTGCTCAATTATCTGGAGGCGACCAGGCGCAAAATGCCCAGCGTTGAGGAAAAGGCGAAAAAATTCCTCGAGATTGGCTATCAGCGTGAATTGACCTATAAACACGACGATGGCTCCTATAGTGCCTTTGGCAAATCGGATCCTTCGGGCAGCACATGGTTAACTGCGTATGTCATGCGCTCTTTCCACAAGGCTGCCAAATACACCGATGTCGATCCCAAGGTTATAGGAGAAGGCTTGGATTTCCTGGCCTCCAAGCAAAAGGATAATGGCGAGTTTCCCGAAGTGGGCAAATTATTTGATAATTCCTATCAGAATGAATTGGGATTAACATCATTTGTGCTGCTTGCGTTCTTTGAAAATGAAGTAAGTAACTTTTGCTAATCAATATCAACCAATTTATAATATATATATTTAAGTCTGGTTGTTTTTTTTTTGGGTTTTCGTTAATTCATGCAACGTATGTTGCAGCATTTTGCATTTAAATATCTCCAGAAATCTTGTGAATATATATCATATATTTACACATTTGTTGTTTTTTAATTTAAATTTAATAGCCCCTGAAATCTTATAAATATATCTTTTTTTTTAAATTTATATTTAAATAATAAATTAAATTTAATTTATTTTCTTGTTTTGAATAAATAAATAAGTTTAAATATTTCACTCTTGATTTACAGGAAGTGCTATCGAAGTATCAACAAACCATCAACAAGGCCCTGGAATATGTTGCTCAAGAGGTGGACAAGACAGATGATCAGTATTCGCTATCGATTGCCACCGTTGCTCTGCAATTGGCGAAGCATCCGAAGATCAAGCATGTTTTGGCCAAGTTGGACACTGCTGCCAATCAGAGAAATGGTCAGAAATGGTGGTCCAAAACCACCGCGAAGAACTCAGCGGATGCAGAACGCTTGATCAGTTGGCGGTCCAGCACTAGTAACGATATTGAGATTACATCCTATCTGCTGATGGCACTTCTCGAAGAGGAGGCAGCAGAAGCAACGCTGCCAATAGCCAAGTGGTTGATTGCCCAGCGGAACAGCAATGGAGGTTTCTCTTCCACAAAGGACACCGTCGTTGGTCTGGAAGCACTGACTAAGTTTGCCACGAAGACTGGCTCTGGCAGCGGCACCATTGACATTGATTTCGTTGCGTCTGGGAATGATAAAAATGATAACGATACCATCAAAGTGAATCCCCAGAATTCACTGGTACTTCAGAGTCACGTTTTGCTCGGCAGCACACGTAAGGTTCGCTTCACAGCCAAGGGTCAGGGTTCGGCAATGGTGCAATTATCCTATCGATATAACATCGCTGACAAAGAGATGAAACCCGCCTTCAAGGTGAGGCCCACTGTTAAGGATACATCCTCGCAGCTGTTGAGTGTGGAGGTGTGTGCCGAGTATGTGCCCCTTGAGTCGAGTAACCAGACCAGTGACTCCAACATGGCCGTCATGGAAATTGCCTTGCCCTCGGGCTACGTCAGCGATGCCGATAGTTTCGATAAAATTGAGGCAGTCGATAGAGTTATGCGCATCGATACCAAGAACTCCGATTCCACGGTAATTGTCTACTTTGACAGCCTGACTCCGGGTGATGTCAAATGTATCCCGGTGGAGGGCATCCGGGCGCATCTGGTGGCCAAGCAACAACCGGCTGCTGTCTCCCTCTACGACTACTATGAGACAGATCGACGTGCCACGGAGTACTATCAGGTCGCCTCCTCGCTCTGTGACATCTGTGAGGGCTCCGATTGTGGTTCGGGTTGTAATAAGCAATAAGCAATCAGCAATAAGCAAATGTAATCGTTTGTCCGCAAGTCTATTAACAATTCACCTCCGCATGGTGTTTAATAAATATTTAAGTGCATTCTAATAATTATGTGTTTGCTCGCACTCGGAACAAAAATCACACAGAGGCTTATCGATAATGTCAAAGATATGATGTTTTTTAATCATATATTCTGTTATAAAGAAGTGCATTTCTAAAATTGAGTTTTTTTTTTTTAAATTAAATTATATACATTTATAAACTATCTTAAATGTTTTGATTTGCCTAAACTGAGAGTTTTTATTAAGTTATGTTAGAGTGGTTTATATGAAAAAAACACCCTGGAAGAGAAGACGTTTTTTTTTCAAAATTGTTTAAAAATACAGCTTGAATTGTTGATTTTCTAAAATTCAGATCGATTTTTTTCCGAGTGCAGCATTGATTTATTTGTTCAATATTTAATATATTGAAAGAGTCAATATACAACGCAACAATGAGGCATTTGGCTAAAGATTAACAATAAGCCAAGGAATTCCAAGCGATAAACATGAGGCTAGACGCAATATTTACTTTTGTAATTTTAATAGCACAATCTAAGGAAACAAGTCTTAATCAAAAACAGGAAAAGGAGCAGAAAATTCGCTATGACAACTACATAGTCTTTAAGATTAAGTTTGAAAATCTGCAGCAACGTCAGCTGCTGCTTGAGCTGTCAAAACAATATCACAGTATAAGTAGTTTATTAATAAATTAAATTAAAAATGTTAAGATGATTAAAGTATATACAATAGTTCAGATTGTAGAATGAGAAGAATATTGAGCTGCATTTAATGGTAAAACCAGATGCCTTGCCACAATTTGAGAAACAATTAAAAAGAGCAAATGCAAGTGCTGACAACTTCATTTCAAATATGCAGCAGTAAATAAAACTTTTATTTACTCCATAATTTATTCATTTATTTATTCATTTATTCATTTATTTAATATTAATTCATTTATTTACAGCTTGATTGACTTCGAGCATGAGGCAACTACAAAATCGTCGCGCTACATTTGGTTGGACGCGTTATAATAACTTGGCAGAAATAGAGATTTGGTTGGATGAAATACTCTGTGCATATGTTACAGAAAGTTTTGTCATAGGTAAGTCCTATGAGGGACGAAAGATACGAAGCATACGCACCTCATATAAATCAGGCAAGCCAGGTGTGTTTATCAAATCTAATATTCATGGACGCGAATGGATAACTTCACCACGGCCACCTGGCTGATCAACAAGCTGCTCAGCTCTGGGGATGATTTGGTGCGAGAGTTGACCGAAACCGATGACTGGTACATTGTGCCAGTGCTAAACGTGGATGGATTTGTCTACTGTCACCAAAACGTAAGTCAAATTAAATTATCATGTATTTAAGAAATTTTCCATACTTTTGGCCCTAAAGGTTACTCAGCTTATTATTCAAAACGTACATTTGTAAAAACCAGAAATTTTTATTTATTTTTTATGAGTGTAACTACATATTAAAACTTTGCAATTTCTACACAGGATCGTCTGTGGCGTATGACGCGTCAATCATCGAATATTGCGAGCTGCATTGGAGCTGATGCTAATCGGAACTGCCGCATGCATTCTCCGAACCAGAGATAAAAGCCATGTCGGAATATGTTGGTGGCATTAGGGATAAACTGAATGTGATGCACATTATGGACAAACTAAATTTGAGTTTCCGTATAATTATGATGATCTAATGCAAGTGGCAAAGGCTTTTGGGGATGCAGTCGAGGGACTGCTTTATGGCGCTGTCTACAAATACGGTTCTGCAGCGGACGTTCTTTTTGAGTTAAATATAGACACGACATAAAAAAAATATTTTCATAATAATTTATTTTGTTATATTATTTTAGATCCCGCATTTTGGCATTATTGCCCTGCTCGCCGAAGCTAAAAAATTGGGATAAGTGCAACTTAAATATGACCCATAACTAAAATCACAATAGATTACGTCGATTTACACTTAAATATGTTTAAAAAAAAACAAAATTAAATAAATAAAATTCACAAAAGGTTTTGTAAGATACAGTGTTATCCATAAGATATAAATTTTCTGTAAAAAGTCTATAAATAAAATAAGAGTTTCTCTTTTACTAAAAATAGCTCTAACTCTGTAAGATCCTTCCTGATGTTCAATGCATATGAGGCGCTAGACTCGCAAGGATCAACGCTATCAAACTGTATTAAAGGCTTATTGGGTCATCTAAGAATGCAAACACTTGTACAAATTTCATTCGCATTGCGAACTTTCTTAACTAGGTTTGAGAGTTTTCTTAGTAACGTACTTATAACAAACTGCTTCTTAGCAGAGTTTCACATTTAATTAATGATGTACAACTGCTTAGCTTAGTACTTTATCTACCGCATTAGTCATTACGTAATACTGGTTCCGAGCTGCACTTTAGCAGTTCAAGGCATACCACAATACTGGTTTTTAGCAAAGTAAGACACCTATGAATTGCTTCGCATGCCAAGAAAGCAGCGCAAGCAGCTGCTAGAGCGATTGAGTAATATTCTGCAAAATTTGTTGCAGTACATTTACATTACAAAAATCGAATCTAAGAGTTTAAAACAGAATTTTCAGTTCAAGAGTCAGCAAGTTTTTTATTAATTCGAGATACTTCAAAAGTCGAGGGAAAAATATTCAGTCTAAGATATTTGGTTCAGAGTATTATAGCGTCAGTCTGAAAATATGGAATATTTGAAACTTAATATGGGCTGTAATTGCCAGAAAGGCAATATACCAATTAAGATAAGTTTTGGTTTAATGCTTTAAAATTTGCCGCTTGAGGCTTAAACTCGACCATTCGATCGATCAGTTAATAATTGCAATGCGTTTGATTTGGTTGCTTGCCACACTTGTGGTTTTGTCCAGCGCTGGGACAGTCAAGGATCCACCCAAAGTGCGCTACGATAACTACGCTGTATATAAGTTGAGCATCAAAAATAAAATACAATTATCGCTGATAAATAGACTAAGTGAACTCAGTCAGAATGTATGTATGGGCAACTATAAATTTGAAATAATATCTTCTACAGACGTTTATACATTTGTACTGTTTAGCTAAATATTTGGAAGGATTATGATGAGTTCTCGAAGCAAATGGACATCATGGTTAGCCCAAGTGAGTCAAAACGCTTTCAGCTGTTCTTAAAACTGTATGGCATCAACAATCAATTGTTAATATCCAATGTACAAGAGTAAGTTTCCATTAACTATATTGAAGAAAGATAATAATACTAAGACTAATAATAAATAAAATATTTTAATACTCAATTTTAACATCTAATGTACAAACGCAAGTTTCAACTAGTATATTGAAGACCAATGCGATAATTCCAAATGTTTTTTGATTATCATTTTTGCTTTTTTTTCATGTTACGCTCGATTATAAGTGCCTTGCTGGACACTAAAGTTTATGATTTAATGTTTTATTGATATTTAGGCTTATCGACGGCGAACAAGTTTCGAGCAGAGATAGCGGCACCTTTGGTTGGAAACGTTATTATAATCTGGATGAGATCGAGGCATGGTTGGATGAAATACTTCAAACTCATCCAGGTATAACCGAAGACTTTTCAGTGGGTCAGTCGTACGAGGGACGTAGAATTCGTGGCATTAAGATTTCCCATGGATCGAATAAGCCCGGCATATTCATCGAGTCCAATATACATGCCCGTGAGTGGATCACCTCGGCCTCGGCCACCTGGTTCATCAATGAGCTGCTCACCTCACAGCAGCCAGAAGTGCGCAACTTGGCCAACAGCTATGATTGGTATATTATGCCCGTGTTCAATGTCGATGGCTTTGCTTACTCTCACCAATCCGTAAGTACACTCTGGAAAACCGACATAAACAATAGAAAGTTTTTCTTGCTTTTTTAAAAAATAGTTTGTAAATATTGGGAATTAAATTTATAATATTTATAAAGAATTGCCCTTCATCGACAATCCCAAAAAAATACGTGAATTTAAAAATTTTTTTTTTAGAAAGTTGTTCTCTTATTATTATTGAATAATATAAAGTCTTTCTTTACTTGAGAAATAATTTGTAAATATTAGGAGAGGAAATTAGCATAAAAATGTACAGTTTTTGAAATATAATTAAAAAATTAAAATATTATTAAAAACAATTGCTAAATTTCAATTATAAAAACTTCCTCTATATCTTCTATGGTACATACACAGAAAACAAAAAAAAATCCAACCTGAAATTAAGAAATACAAACCATTGTTTTTATAAAGTCACAAACATACATTTTTGAAATTCACGTTCTGTATAACATCCTTTTACTAAAATTTAAGCAAATTTTCGTATGAATGTAGATTTCTCTATCTGTTGTAATCAGCTAACCGAAGTATCGAATATTATAGGATCGCATGTGGCGCAAAACGCGACAGCCGCATCCCACCTCGAGCTGCATCGGAGTCGATGGCAATCGTAATTTCGACTCGCATTGGATGGTTAATAATGGTGCCTCTGATAATCCATGCAGCGAGACATTTGCCGGTCCTGTTCCTTGGTCGGAGCCAGAGACCAAGGCGTTGTCCGATTATCTGACGAGCATCAGGGACAAGTTTAGCGTTTATATCTCTTTTCACTCCTACGGACAGTGGTTACTATCACCCTATGGTCACACCAATGAGGAATTCCCAGAGAACTACAGTGATCTGCTGGAAATTGGCGATGCTTTTTCTGGGGCCATAAAAAATTTGGCTTATGGCACTGAATATGTACACGGCTCAACGGCAACTGTTCTATGTAGATTCAACTAGTTAGGGAATATAAATTTTTATAATATTAAAAATAAAACTTTGTCTTCATTGCAGATGTCGCTTCAGGCTCCTCGGTGGATTGGGTCTTCAATGAGCTGGACAAAAAGGTGGGTTTTACCATTGAGTTCAGAGACAAGGGACGTTTTGGCTTTGTGCTCCCACCCTCTCAAATTCTGGCTAATTGCGAGGAACTCATGGCTGGAATGATTGCCCTGATTGACAAGACCAACACATTGGGTTTCATCTAATGCAGTTTTTTTTTTAAATTCCTATTCCACTCAATGATTATTAAAGTATTCTATGTATGATGTGAGCATATCATCGATTGTGTGGCCTTGCCCTGATTGGGATATAACTAATCTAGCTTTTAAATTCCATCACTTACTGATTATTAAAGTGTTTCATTTTGCACCCCTGTCCTGATTGACAAAATTAACAAATTGGTATAAATCTAATGCAATTTGTTTTAATTTCTATTTTAATTGATGCTTATTAAAGTATTTCATGTAGGATGTGAGCAGATCATCCATTTTGTAGCCTTGCGTTGTGCTGCAGAGCAACTTCGAGGCACCAATCATATTCCCAAAACGTATATGAAAATGATTCTTCCCCGAGCTCCAAATGCCCAATTCTTTGTAGCTATTGCTGCGTAGCAGTAGCTTTGTATTCCCATCGAGCAGATGGAAACCGGTGAAATTGATGGCAATCAATAGATTCTCGGGCAGGGAGGCGTCATTAAGTTGCTTGACGGCAAAGAAGGTGGAACCAAAACCCGTTTGCTGAGCCAACAACTGAAGAAATCTCAACTTGACTTGATCCTCATCGAGGCCAACATCTTGATCGAGAAGGGGCAACAACTGTTGATGCCACTCGGCCAGCGTTTGCAGTGGCAGCAAATCCTCTGGAATCAGACGTGGCAGCAGCTCGTGCAGCAAACAGCCTTCGCCCTGCTCATGAGACGCCTTGTAGATTAGTCGAACCAGCTGGAGAGCCAGTTCCAAGTCAATGACATAATATCCTTTGAGATATTTGTGCAACTCCTGCGGATAGTTAAAAATCACATCCGCATTGGGATCGTTGCCCGGCTGGCAATCTAACCACAGTTTGCGCATAAAGTGCAACTGATAGTGATAGTTTTCATCGCAGCTGGAGCGGATTGTCTTATGCTGGCGCAAATAATGCAAGAGATGTGTAATGAAATCAAACACAAATTCCGTCTCGGGCATGGCGTACACCTTCTCACCAATCTTCAGAAAGATGCTGAAGCCCAGCTGTGACTTCAACTCCAAGCGATTTGCTATCTCTGTGATTAACTCTGCGCCACGTGTATGCGATTCGATTTCAAATGCCTCCACTGTGTCGTCGGGGAAGTATATCTTGTGATAGATGTGCAGGCAGCGCTGCTGTATGCCCTCCACTTCGATCTGGTGCGGCGCCTGCTTCCGCTGCCCATGTTGCACAGTGCGTTTCAAACGTCGCAGGCAGGCATCGGCGAGTGCATCAGGTCGCTGGCGCAGGAATAGGATTAGTTCACGCATTATGCACACGGTGGGCACCATGATTCCGGTGGCCAGATACAGCAAATCCCAGCCACGTTGTTCGCTCGCCGCCAGCGGATTCCCACTCAGCTGCTTCATCAGCTGACAGAAGACCTCGTCGCAGAGCAACGAATGCTGTAGTGCCGGCTGGAAGATCAGATCCGTGTTCACCGGCAGATTGCCGCGTTCTATATCGCCCATGTACTAAAAATATTAACTGTTTTAGTCCGATAGCAATAAATATATACACACTTTGTCAAGAAACACTTGCTCGAAAAACTGTATATTTATGTTCAGCTCACCTTGAGTATGTGATGATAGATGACGAGTGCCTGTTGATAGAGCTGTGGCTTGGAGTGAACACTTCTAAGCAACGGTGCCTTCAATGGTTCCGCGGAATAGCGCCAAAGAGGCGACTGCTCGGACCTGTGCAAAGGAAAAACAGAATAATTAGTAGCTGAGACTAATATAACAAAAGAAAGCTGTGTAGTACAGTTTGGTAACTGTAATTCTGACACTTGCGGAAGATGTAAGATATTGAGAATTTTAGCTGTGGCTCACGGACATTGCACATCCGACAGAGTTCGCAAATCCCATATTATAATTATATGTGTATAGTAAATGTTAAATAGTATATTATTATTATATTTACTTCAAGAGCTCCCTGAACTGCAGCTCAGCAAACTGGGCCAAGCTGTGCTGTTGTCGTCGCTGTGGCGTAGTAGTCGCTGAGTTCACTGCACTTGGTTGCTGCTCCAACTGGCCCTGATCCTTGAATATCTGGAGCAGCTGTAATCTCGGCTTGGTGAGAGTAGCCAAAATGCGCACTTGGCAGGCTGCAAATTGGCCCCATTTGCCATTGACACAACCCCGCCAGGGTAGTTGGACATTATCTCCCGGGAGCTGGGCACCCGAGACTCCAGCCTCGAACTCTACAAGATCGCCAGCTGTGAGAAGCAGTTGCTCCTGCTGCTCATCCTCATCCTTTTGCTGCTGCTTCTGGCTGTTTTCAATGGCTATACCGTAGCTGGAGCGTTGCTTTAGATTGCTCAGCATAAAATCAATTAATTCTGCAGCATCTCGCGCCTCGCTGGACTGCAGCACAAAATTCTCCTGTTGAGCGGTGAGCAAATGTAACTCATCCTTACCATGAAAATGGACCTCCAGCAGCTCCGCATAGCTGCAGGAGGCGAGCACTTGCTCGGTTTCATCAATAAGTGAAAGACCTACAGCATTTATAGCCAACATGAGGTCATCGGATTGCAATTGCGGCCCAGACAGCCGGACAACCTCGTAGAGCCGACAGTGCCGCATTGGCCACGAGAGGTGGGCAAACAGACAAATATCCTCCTTGGCACGCTGCTGCGATGCCACATCCTGACCCCCTCTGACATACGCACTTTTCTCATATGTTGCAGCAATGAGGCGACTCCAATTATTTACCGCTCTTTCACCCGGCGCCAGCAAATCGCGTGGCACAAATGCCGTCAACTCTTTACTTGTTAAACTGGCCACGCTTGCACCTCCAAATTCAATGTAGGTGGCTAGTGCACAAACCATTGCAATATCCTTCTCGGAGCGACAACGATACTCGCCACACTTCAGTCCAAGTATGATCTGCTTGTAGATGAGCTGCGTCGCATGAGCATCCAGAGCTGGATCATACCAAGCAGAAAATAGTTCCTTGCGCAAATACAACTTCCAATTTGCATCGGGAAGCTGGCGTTGCTCGCTGCTGGAAATGGCATCGAGGACATGTTCGCGTCCTGCTCCCAGCGGCAACAGTTTCTCGTGCAGCGCCAGCACCAAGCCAAAGCCAAAGCTATCCACTAGTTGGAGTCTATCACACAATTGCTGCACTGCCTCGCGAGCCGTGCTGGCTGCATCCACTTGCAACTTCAGCACCTGTCCATCCATCAAATGAATCGCTAGCTTCAGCGGCTGGCGATTGCGAATCGCTTGGAGCTCCAGCAGGGATGGTGGCTGGGAACGTGCCCCATTCGCGAGAGTGCGCTCCAGATTTTGCAACGAGGATGATGCCTGCAACTTGGCGGTGCCCATTTTCATATAGCTGCGCAAATACGGCTCGAAATTGGAGCTAGGCGGAAAACAGCTCAGGCAAAGCGAAAGCAGCAGCCAGCCGCGTGATGAGGAACTCCGACTAGGATTCAGGTACAGCTGCTTGCAGATCTGGGCCAGGACTTCGTCCCTGTAATCAGGACACTTTTTTTCTTAGTTTATGATAAATGATTTCAACCATTTAATAATTAGTTGTTGTTTTAGGTGTATCTTAAAATTGTGTTAAACAAGTAAATAATTGCCATCTCACCTTAAGCCCTCCTTCAATATGCCATGTCCGATTATGAAATGGAGCTTATCCAGATGACTGCTGCCGGCATTGAGCCAGAGTTGATAGAACTCCTCGGCCTCCCTTTGACCATTGCCAATCAGCTTCGACTGCCGTTTGATGGTCTGACGGATAAAACGCCGTGGCTTGGAGCCAAGAATTTTAGCCAGATCCTGCATCAGTTCCGGGTAACGCAGAGAGTGGTTTGTCGGAATGGGAGCAGCCTCGGGCAGATCGCCCATAAAGCGTAGAGTCAACAACCAAATGGCCTTAAACATAAGGAAGGAATAGGGTAAAGAAAATAATTTATGCTCAATGAGAAAATCATTTACCTTGGCAGCCATTTGATCGATGGGAAGTTCGTGTTTCAAGAGAGTATGTTTTAGTGGTTTTCTCTCATGCTGAGAATTGATGCCGCTGTGAAAATATGTCGAGGCATATTTCTGGAAGCTGAAATCCGAGGTATCCACATTGTTGGGTATGGTTTTGGGCAAACGAATTGTACCGCTGGAACTAATGCTGTTACTCTTCTTTAGAGAAAGCTAAGAAACAGAAAAAACATAACTTTTAGTAAGGGTGTTAATATTCTGGTATATTTGATTCTAGTACATTTCTATTACACTCAATCAGTCAATAATTTAACTGACTTTAATATTCAGACAGCAATAATCTATGTAGGTGCCTCCTATCAGGTATTTCATTTTCCTTTTTTTAGCTGCACCCGAAGATATGCCAAGAATCTGATAAGAATCCGTCGATTTTGTATGATCGAATTTATTTCATTTATCATTGGGGGTTATAGGCATTCAATTTTCAAAGACTTCTGATAGCGATAACCATGCTTGATATGTGGGCTTTGTTTTGCCATTTAGTTAGTCTAAAGTTAGTTGCTGACTATACTCGACACCGAGCGCATCAAATTAAATTAATATTTTCAAAAATAAATTATGTTATTTTTTTGCTTTTTACTGTTGTTTCATTTGAAAATTGTAGACCTGGGCTTTAAAAATCCCCATAATTGGCAAAACAAGAAAGAATTACCGATTCTCTAAGTACAACTACACTTTTTGTAACCATGCTATTCAAAAATTGTAAGTAATAAGGGAAGATTTCAATGTTTTCACTTAGACCATATAGAAAATGCTTTAAAAATCTGCTTTTTTACAATTCACCGTTTTACATTATAAAGAAATAAAACTGTTAAGTTTTGGCATTATTGCGAGTAATTTTCTTTGCTTTTTCGTTTATAAGAAAAATTGTTAGATTTTATATTTTTAGCATTATTCCAATCTGTGGAGATTGTGGAGCTCTTATCTCTCTTATCTTAGTATAATTGACTATGCAAATTGTGACGATTCATTAGATGTGAAGCATTGTTATATCAACCAATTGAAATATCAATACAAAACTATTATCTTTTTTGCAGATACACTTATAGGCTCGACATATTTTTGGCGTCAAGCGTAGCTCATCTTATAAATTTGATTTCTGGATGAGGAGAGTCTAAGACTGAAGCACTTGAGTGTCATATCAAACAGTTGAATATAGGTTAATAATATGAATACAGAACTATTCTTTTTTTCGTAGAGTAGAGTTGCTTTTTAAGTGTAGTTCTTTTTAACACTTTCTCATATATTTATTTACTTTTTATTGGAAGTAAAGCGCCTTGGCCAGCGAAAGAGAGAGAGAGAGAGAGAAGGAGAGAGAGAGAGAGTATGAGAAGCGGATTATGATAACGATGACCAAACTGTACAAGAACAATAACAAAATAACAATTGAAATGCACATATATAAAAAAAACTACTACCACAAGCCACAAATGAAGAAAAAACACACGAAATGGATTGCACATATATCCAAAATAAATATCTTATTTATCACCACCAAAACAGCAGCGGACTTTTATTAACAAAAATTATAATAAATAGCTAAGTACATCGAATCGAATATCCATAAATGGGAAAGTGTTAAAAATAAACGATCACAAAAACAAAACGAAATCTAAATCGAATTGTTATAATATACATATATATATATATATATATATATATATATATATATATATATTATATATACTAATATATATACACAAACTGCCATTTAAATATGATTTGTACAGATTACTCCCAGAGCAAGAAATGTAATAAGAAGAAAGTAAAAATTTCTTCGTAATATCAGCTATTGACTACTTATCGTATACGGGTAGGATGTTTGTCTATCTGTCTGTCTAATTTGTTCATGGCTGTTCCAGCAACCACCACTTCTAGAGACGCGTCTGATCGATAATCTGGCGCGGCGCCGCCTCATAGTAGTTGACGGGTCTGGAGAGCAGCTTGGTGGGCACATCTTTGCGCAATCTCAACTGACGCTCAAAGATCAGCGATTTCTCTTTGACATTCGGTCCCAGGGGACCACTCACATCGGGCTCATCGTTGAGAAAACCGAAAACATCGTCCACCATCTGCTTAGAGGACTCCACATCAATGTAGCCGGCGCTATTCAAAGGAGTGGTAGTAATGGGGGACATGGGCGGTGGCGGTGGCAGCCACATGCGTGCCTGCAACGTGGGTGCAGGCAACACTGGCGCTGCTCTTATCACCACCTGTGGCTGCTCCGCGCGTTTCAAGGATTTTGTGCGTTTGGGCTGCTGCACAGCAGCCATGGCTAGAGCATTGCGTGCAGCAGCCTCCGCCTGGAGACGCAGTTGCTCCTGCTCAGATTGCTGCTGCCTGAGATGCAGCTGCTCCTGCTGCTTGAGACGCAGCTGCTCCTGCTCCGCCTGCTGTTTCATGTGCTGCTCCCTGAACAGCTTCATTTGCAGCTGCTTCTCCGCCTGCTCCTGCTGCCTTAACACCTTCAGTTCCTTCTCCTTTAATCTCTTCTGCTGCAACTCCAAAGCAAATCTTTTCCTCGCCAAATACCCACGGCATAGTGCCTGCAGCTTAATGCTTCGACTGCGCACCATGGTAAACTTGGTGGTCAACTGCTGAGCCATCAAACAGGCGCCCAGACGATGGAAGCCATTTCGCATAATCTCATATCTGCGACGCTGGACACGACCACGCCAATGACGCTGCACGGTGACAATAGCCTGGCGATACTTCTGCAGATAGCGACGGAAGAGCACCCGCCGGAACCCCCGCTGAATGGTCACAATGCACTGGAGCATGCGGCGAGAGCGTTCCGTCTCCAGCAGCACATCGTCGTCATCCCGTAGAAACAGTTTCGTTTTTCCAAATTGTCGATTTGAATCCACCGGCAAAGTTGCCACACAAATCTGTCGCGCCAACTGGCGGCAATCGCATTTATCCAGTGGACCCGTCTTTGGCACCAACAATCGATAACGCTCCACGAAGGCGCGATAGGCGTGCCGGATGGGATACCCAGCACGGCGTATTCGAGCCGTCTCCATCATGCCCGAGTAGCGCAACTGGCGAACACACAGCTCCTTGTCAAAGTTCTGTTCAAGGAGAAAATAAATTCAATTAAAATTAATGATAAAGCAGACCAATTTATGAATATATTAAAAATATAAACAATAATAATAAAAAAAATTATTATTATTATTATTATTGGTTGGCCTTATGCACTACGACCGATTAGATCTGCTTTTAGTGCTATGTGAGCAATATGAGAATATATTTTGGATCTTGATGATCAATAATATGCCAATTCATTTTATATATCATGATTATATGACCCGTAATCCATCCATCCCCAATATAATTCTCCCACGAACTATAAAATTACTTTATGTATGACAATAACTACTAAAATGAATGAGGAATATTATAAATATTTTAAATAATTTAAATAAAATATTTTCTATAATAAATCTACTACAATTCTCTGCATTCTAAAACAACTGTTTGGATATCACAAGGAAGATCCAAACCTATTCTATGATCCAAGGTGTTCTAGCTTGGATCGTTACTCATTATATCTTATAAGTATGTCTTATTTTTAAAATTTAAATTCACTTTTAAATTTTATTCTTAATTTAATTTAACCATTTTTTTATGGTTCTATTCTTTAGTATTTCTATTGTCTATTGCACGTAGCTCAACTGAACTCATAATTTGAAGTTATTAGTCATGAAGAACTTGTGAAATCTGATAAAAGTGGAGTTTAAGATTGGTTACCATTTTAAAGTATATATAGCATACTTATCGGAGATATTATAATAATATACTCACATTAGATTCCTTGTGCTCATTGGGTTTGATGCAGCGTATAAAGTACGGATGTGCCTGGGACAGCGTCCGCATCAGCATATCCAAGGAATTGCGGAACTTGACGCAGAGAGTTGGCTGTTTCTTCGCCGTATCCATGGTAATTTCGTTGGGACACAAATCGATCAGATATTTGTTGCTCGAACTCTGGACAAGAGAGCGTAGATCGCCGCTAAAAGAATCGCGATTCTTCTCGAGAAAGCCCAAGGGATTGTACATAACTACACCGGCATAATGACGAATTCCGAAGAGGGAAGTTTGAGTGGTTTTTCCCTTGACGTAAATGGAACGATTACCGTGCTGAACGTGCAATTTTTCGAGCAGTGTATTATCTGTGCCCTTGGGAAATTTGGACTCCTCATCGATGAGCGACATAATATTCACTGGCTTCATGCCGATCAGATCGAGTATATCCTGATTATCCTGAAACTCGATATGCTGCCAATTGATGTGCTCCAGCTGATACTCGGCCTGCTCCATCTGCAAAAGGTAAATCAATTTAAATAAAATATAAATGATAAATGTATATCAAGAAATATAAAATTATACTTTAATTTATAGGGTGAACACTAAAAAATATATTAAAAAGCAAAATTAGAAAAATTGTCAAAACTAATGGTTTGCTTTTTCATTCCTAAGAAAAAATGCCAGAGTGTGCTGTTATTTTTAGCGCAACTGTATATGTAAAATAATAATAATTAATAAATATATAAATAAATGATAGTAAATTATATACCTTGAAGATGTGCCCCACAAAGAATTGCTGCAGCTTCTCGTTAGCATAGTTGATGCACAGCTGCTCGAAACTGTTGTTGTCGAAATTCTCAAATCCAAAGATGTCCAAGACACCAATGCTATTCACCGACTCCTTTGGCTGAATGTTGATGGTCTCATTAATTCTGCGCACAATGCGTACAAAGATGCCATCGTACAAGGACTTGACGAAGGCATCGCGTCCCTCCAACGCCGCCTCCTTGGACAGACTGGTCACCACATGCTCGCCATGCACAAAAATGGTGCGTTGTGTCAGCGCCGTATGCAATGGAGCCGTATCCAAACCCAACAATTGTGCAGCACGTTGCAAGTTGAGAGGATCATCGACCTCAGCTGCCTCAAGATTAGCCACCTCGATGGCCTTGAAACGCAAATTGCCCAAATGCAAAATGGCAGCCAACAAATTGAAGATGCACCAAACCTCATCTGGTTTAAAGGACAACACTTTCATGGCAGCGCGTATATCGGCAAAATCCTTGGCATCCTCTTTGCCGGGCAGTGAAAAACAGCCGCCTTGTGATAAATAATTATATTGACTGGGTGATGACTCCAATAGCTGTAAGCGTTCCCTTTCCGGCGTACTCAGCCCGGCCAACATACAGTAGAAAATGTGATAATTGCGCTCCTCACGACTCTGGAAGACGATGCGGGATTTCTCAAGCAAATATTGCTGGATGCGAGCACCTTGGATTGCACCCTGCGGCGTGAATCTTATGTCTATATATTTGCCAAATCGGGAGGAGTTATCATTGCGCACGGTCTTTGCATTGCCAAAGGCCTCCATTATGGGATTTGCCTCAATGATTTGCTGCTCGATCCACGAGTGCTTGCCACTTATTGCAGCCAGATATTGGAGTATCAATTTGGTGCTCTCTGTTTTTCCTGCACCGGATTCGCCACTAATCACAACGCATTGGTTCTCCTTGTGGCGCTGCAGTCGCTGGAAGGCATTGTCACTGATCGCAAAGATGTGTGGAGGTAAATCACTGAGTTTCTTATCGCGATATAATTGGATCTCGCGATGCGTGTAGATGGGCAGGATCTGGTAGGGATTGATGGCCACCAGCATAGAGCCCGTATAGGTCTGCAAAGGAAATAGTAAATTGGTATGTGCACCGATTGATTCGCTTCACTCCGCAAACAAATGGCACTGAATTTAGAAATATTTTCTATTATTAACAAATGAGTTTCTAAAAAGGAAAAATGCAAAGGCTTATTTTAGACAAAATCCTTTCTGAATGCTTTTAAAAATGGTAAGTTAAAAAATTAGAGAAGCCTTCCCTAAATCCTAAATCCCTAAATTTTAAAATACTAATTTTTAGTTGGGAAACTCTGTAATGATTGCAGTAGACTTTATCATGTACTCTATTCAGAGTTCCCAATTTTTAAAAAAATATAAAAATACGAATGTTTAATTGATAATATAAGCAACAAATGATATAATATTTATAGTCCCTTCTTTTTTTACACATACTAAAAATGTAGCCTGAAAATTATACACATTTTCTAAATTCTAGAAAATTGTAAGAAATTAATATTCCCAATTTTGAACAATAAACACACAATATGCACAAGGAGGTGAGTTACCCTAGACAAATATATAAAATTGAGTGCAATTTGTTTGGCCGAGTGATTGGACGAGTAACTCACGTAGATTAGCTGCTTGTCATAGCGTGTCTTCAGATTGCGTAGGATTGTGTACTCCTGCAGATCGCCGAGGGTTATCATGTCGTCGACATCCTCCTGCGAGGTGACGTGCATCGCCTTAAGCACATCCCCGGCTGGGACCCAGAACTGTTTCTTGTCATCATCGCAGACGAGAGTCTGCGTCTTCTCCGTGCGCACAATTCGTGCCCCGAATGGAACTGCAAATTCGCAGCTTGTGTTCTGTGGCTTAACCCAAACATATTCACCCTGAGGAGAAAGTAAGTACTGATCGATTCAATTAAAATGTAAACAAGATATTATCAATGTAATAATAATGATGTACACGCGCCTTATTACGAAATTTGTGATTAGATATCAAGTTTGAAAATATTAGCTAATGTCAAGGTATTTCAGCAGTTGGAAATAGATTATTTTTTAACTTCAGTCATGTAAAAAAATTCAGTTGTTGTCACTTTGACATTCTTTGAAGCTACCCAATTTAAAGGCTGAACATAAATGCTGATAAGGAAAATCATTGCAGCATGTGCATGTCAACTTGAATGTTTGTCAAAGTAGATTTTCACCTAACCTAAGTTGTGCATGTAAGCAGCAAACAAACAAAAAATACAGTAAAAAATTATTCCAAAAAATGTCGATAAACTTGATATCATATTTATGAACTGTCTCATTTAAATAAAGAAGAACAAAACGGTAGCCAAGTGAGGAAAACAGTTGGAAACGCCACATATGTTCAAAATTCTTATCTTATCTTTTTGGAATGCCAATATACAAAAGAAGGTCTTATCGGCATTTTACAATCGAAACTGCGAGTACAACTCAGCAACAAATAGTTAATAATTGCCAAAAAAAAAGAGAATAAAACTGATGAACACTATTATTGAACGTAGACAACATAGATTTGATATAAATCACAAATATTACTTTATAGAGCCGGACAATATTGCAAAAAGAATGAGATCACAGTATACTTATAATAGTTATGTATTCATAATATAGCAAGTATATATAATATAATTTTTTTGGTGACCTTGCTTATCTATAAAAATATAAGACACCTGCTTCTGATAAGATTATTACTAATAACTTCTGAAAAAAACAAATATACTCGTATATATATACACACATACAAATATATATATATATACATATACATATATATATATATATATATGTATTTAAATACTGTTAAGCTCACAGTGATATTATACTTTGCATCCAGTTTCGGAAAGTACTAAAAAATGATTAATTTTTTCAACGGAGCTTTTGATTTATAACCAAGCGCCTAAGAATGAGATCATGCAAGAAAATTTTAAATTGCAATTTAATTGAAAGTAATTTCTACAGTTATCTAATCACCAAATAGTACAAGTCGTAATCAAAAGTGGACCGCAAATTTTACGTTGACCAATCGGTTAAGAATTTGGGCAAGAAGCACTAAAAATACTACTGAAATTTTGTCATATTTGTTTATTTTTGAATAGTGATGTTTCGTGGTGAATTGCTTAATTTAGTCCGTTAAAGAATTGAAATGTTTTATAAGCTGTACAAATTTTAAGTCACTTTACCGAATTGTTAAAAAGAATACTACAATTTTTTATTTATACTGTGTCAAAGAAATAATGTTTTTCTTATACTTAATTATTATTGCAACTTTTATTATTATTCTTAAATATTTCGTTTAGTTTTAATGTGAGTTAATGCGCCACAAAATTGTTTAGTATTAATGGCAAAACATAAACTTGTTGCATCCGGTTATTAAAGCAAATTCAACATTGTATATATATATATATATTTTTTTTTTACATCTTCGCTTTGGCAATTTAATTTTATATCAAGGGCATTTTCTAGTCGATTTTCTCAGCTATAATGCTTGATAAGAAATTCTTCGGCTCTCTCACGTGCTTGAGATATTAGAAAATAAAAATTGGGAAATGTGCAGTTCAATACGTAGTTTTAACTTAAACCAAAATAGCCAGAAAATAAAAGAAATTGAGGTAAATTGATAAGAGGGCAGTTTTTTAAATGTGTAACGCGTGGCAATTTTAAGTCTCATTAACAAAGCGAAAGTTTGACATTGGTATATCGCCAAACTTCACAATTATCATTTTGTTAAGACGACAGATTTTTTGATAAGGCCCGATAAGAAATCACAGGCCAAAACTTACATGTTCACGCACAAATTCGGACATGATGAAGACACAAAACTTGATATGTTCTATATAATTTAATTATAATATTGGATAGTTGGAGCACTGCCGAGACACACGCGCCGTGGTTTCTATTAATTGCCTAACAAAATTAGCCAAACAATTCGTTTGTGTATTCACAGCTGTTTTCACTTCTACGCTTTTTCTTTTTCAATATATTGTTCTTTCAGTTTTTTTTTTTTTATTTTATATTCGACCGATGGATGGATGGGTTCTGTTCGGCACGAAGACTCGTTCACTTGTGAGAACGCTGCTCTGGGAGTGTAAGCCGTTTGCTGTAATTTCTCAGTTCGTTTCTTATCTAGCTGTTCATATTGATAATGAATATTGAGTGTTGTTTTTTTTTGGCAGTTGCCCCCTTGTGGTCTTATCAAATAGGCGGCAACGATCAGGTGTACCAAAGCAAAAAAACTACGACTACTGCAGGCGAGTGAGCTCTCGACTACGATGTACCCTGCAGCCTAGCTGTTAAATATATACATTATTTTTAATGTAAAAAGTTAAAATATAGATTCTAGTTTTATTGTAAAATTTCTTCTTTCTCTCATTTCATGAGACGGGCACAGGTACTGATGCATAAAAATAAACCTAGGCAAAGCATTTTTTATTTATTGAAATCATTGACTTTTTTTAATATTTCATCAGAATAATTTTACGAACGTATTTCTGAACATTCATGTTAAGCTTGTGTCAATTACCGTTGTTATCGATCTGTTATCCGTGCATGTTAAATTCTATAATTGCATATTCTATTTTCATATATGCAGTTATGGGAAACATTATTGCACCACTTACGGATTAAGTAAATAGCTACTATTCATTTTTTACTCATTAAATTTCTTATTTTTTCATACCACATGTTTTTGTACATATATAAATAAGTTGAAATTTGTGAATATAATTACGATTTTTTCTTATTATTATTGATAAGACTTTTTCCATTTATAAATTTACAGAAGGCTCTTTTGAAATTATTTCTTGTATGTATATGTATACAGACACATCATGCCATCCCTTTCTCACACATTCTGAAAGTGCTTGCGCCTTTTCACACAAATGAGATCAATAAATGATTACATTTTTAAGTATAACGTGAGTGTTTCTGATTCGGACTTGGTTAAATTCGAACAGTTGATCAATAATATGTCAAATGATATTAACTTGATAAGCACGTCTTGTTCGAGTATATATATTCCACACCTTAAGTCTCGCTCTTATAGTCTCGTGAACTTGGCTATATCAAAGCTACTTTTAATACTGATCAAAAGTATATATATATAAGGGTATACTCGTTTTTAGCCAATGTATGTAACAAGCAATATATATATATTTATATACTGGATTTATACTCGTTTTTAGCCAATGCCTGTCACATAAATTGGCTAACAACGAGTATACTCTTTTTACCCATTTCGATGCGAGCACAGCACGCGTCATAATTATCGTGAAATATATATTTAATAAACTTATCGATCGACTTTCGCTCTTGTCTGACGATGAGCCGAGCCAAAAATCGAGTTTCGCTCTTATCTGACGATGAGCCGAGCCAAAAATCGATGGATATCTATGCGTATAACTGACCACGGCTATGAATCATGCATTCTCTGCTCTCTTTCATTTGAATCTATAAATTCTGTCTAACGATAAGCCCGAAAAATACAAAGGGGCTTTTTTTGAGAGAAGCATAATAAATCCAGTATTATTTATTATCTATCTAACATCTATCAAAGTAATCGAAAATCACAATTGCAATTGAAAAACAAACAAAAAAGCAGGCAATGATTTATTGAAAAAATGTCAACAAGTCTAATCATTAAAAACAAATTTGACAGGGGCTTAATTAAAAAAATATCTCATAACTACGCAGTGAAATTGTCTTATTTCTGTTACTTATAGAAAATGCTTTCTTTAAACAATTTGTTTTTATTACCCATTAAAATTTGCTAAAAGGGATATGATTTCGTGAACATTTATGTAGCAGGCTGAAGGTGGCATCTGCGAACCCTTAAAATATACATATTCTTTATCAGGATCAACAGTAGAGTCGATATAACCATGACTGAGAAACTAAAAAAGCTAGAGACTAGCTAGAGATAACAAATCTTATAAGTTTTTCTTACTTTTTTAAATTAAATACAATTTGAAATCTTATTTTTAAGCTAGTCTAAAAAATTTGTACACATTTTGTATTTTTTGCATCGACTGACTTTAGACAGATTCATATTTGAAATATTATATATTCATATGCACAATTATAGATAGATTGTGGGAGTTGAGAGTGTATTAACCAGTATCGGCTTCGTTATCAAATCGATTTGTCATACTGAGTTTTTTATCATCACAAATGTGCTTGTCATTTATAAAAGTCATATTATGAACACATACATCGTATTTAAGCAAACACAACCTGAACATATCGAATGGAAAATTATTTTTAAGAGTATTTTTATAATTGCAAGACAGTATCTTTATAAGATGAGTTGTTGCAGTCACAGTTGCTTGTCAATTATATTATTTATTATTTATTTATTTATTGCTTATTATTTATTGTGTATTATTTATTATTTAATATGTATTCTTTTTTTTATTATTTATTAGGTAATATTTATTATGTATTTTTAACAATACTTATTTGAATCATAATCAATGCTGGATTTCCCTTTCTTAATTAATTATTGATTTTATTATATATTTACACTTCTCATTGTACTTATTCATGGTGACAACTCTAGGCAACTTTTGGTTGCTGGCTTTAATGTCTAGTCATTTCTCGGCCCGCTTTGATGGCCTTTGTGCTTAAATGAAGTACCGTTAGAAGCACAACAAGAACAACAACAAAAATTCGCAACAAATTTCATTCATTATTTTGTGTAGATAATTTGCCTCGATTTCTAACAAAATGTTTTGCGATAAGCACCACGGAATTTTCAACTGATTCTAATAAATTTTACAATCGAACAGTTTTTAGGAAAGGCTATCTGCGCTGTAATTTAAGAGGAAGTACAGGTAGAAAAAAATCGAGCTGCATTTTAGAAACTTGCCCTAGAAATAAGAAAGTTTTTCTTGTTTTTAGAAATATTGTCTAAATATATGAAAAATGTATAACAATAATTAATAATATTAATTATTGTTTGCATGACCCTTTTCGAGTACTCTGTAATGATTATAATAGACTTTACCATGAAATCAATTCAGAGTGATCTATTTCTGTCCTTAGGATCTAAATTTTAGCATTGCAAAAATCCTTTTTACCTATTTTGTTTCTGGTCTCATTGGCTTTCTTCTGGGTTTTTGTCAATGCATGCAACAAACAGAATGTCTTCAAATATTTTATATTCTTATTTTTATTTCTAATTTAAATTGTAGTATTGTAATTTATTTATAAATTAATTTAATTTACTTTTTACATTTTGTATTTATTTAAGTCGACTGATTTTAATTGGAATGGTCAATTGCAGGCAAGCATTTCTAATTTTTAGAAATTGATTTTCCCATATTTAAAAATTATTTCTAAGAACAACAAAAATTGTTCAGTTTTAATGGTTCTTTACTCAAATTCAGTGTACTTTTTTTTGCGAGTGTAGCTGGCATTTGCATATCTACAGCTGTGGGGCGCATTGGAATTGTGCTCTGATATCCTTGAGATTTGCTTGAGGTCCTTTACACTTTACATTTCTTGTTCTCTCAAAACAACTCCCTGCAATCTGAAAATGTGTTAAGCAAAAAAAGCAGCGTCAGCTTTTGACCCATTTTCAAGAGAGCAAAAAGCACAAAGGGAAAAAAATATATTTGCTGTCAGCTGTTGTTGCATGAAATTCCATTACAAATACATTCAAATGCAGCAAATATTTCTGTTTGTGTGTGTGTGTGACAAGGACGGCCATAAATGCAGCTATTGATGAGATGACGGTACATTTACGCGTTGATGTCGTCCAAATTGTTTTCGCGCACAGAGAAAAGGCCGCCTAAGCAAAAAAAAACCAGACATACACACACAAAATACATGTGCATTGCACTGATAATAAAACCCAACAACAAACGAAAGCTTTTTCTCGGCCTGCGATGCTGCCCATTGTTGACCCATATTTGGGCATCAATGAAACGCGAATAGTGCAGCAGCTGCAGGCAGCGCTACTTTTGGTCTGCTCTTGCCGTGTAAAAGCTGCGATTAACCGCAATAGCTTAAAGTCGCTAGCTCAAGAAGCTTTCGCAGCTGGAATGCTCTTAACACAAACAGTAAGAAAATTAAGCATTTGCTTTTTTTAAATGCGATAAAATTTGTATGCATTAATTTATGCCTAAAATCATACATATGAACAAAACGAACAGAGAGTAAAAAGCACAGTAAATAGGGGAAGAGAAATAAGAGATAAGAGCTTATGAATGCATCGATAGCTCATGCGTGTAAAGCTTTAATTGTTGTTATTATCCGTACGCACTACAAACAGCTGGAGAGAGAGCTTTCGCTCCAATGCAAAAGAATGGAATTGAAACACTGGCAAGCACCTTTAGGCTAAAAAGGGTGTCAGTGGAATGGAAATACAAAACTTTATAGCAACTTGAGGAAAGCGTGAAACGTGAGAGGTGGAACGAATTTTGCAGCAGGCACAGCAAGCTTTTCAATACAGTTTCAGTTACCCAGCGAAGTGGACGTTTTTGCTCTATCGCTAGCTCTCCTGGCAAACGCGCGCTCAATTCTAACGGTATTTTTTAAGATTTACTTTAAATACAATAAAAATAAAATTGAATTACAATAAATATAAATAATAATAAGTTAATTGTCTGTGCTTTGTGTTTTCGCGACGCTCTGTCTCTCTCTCTCTCTCTCTCTCTCTGTCACACACACTCTCTCGTATTCTACTTTGAAAGTGCAATAAATTATTTAAGGCATTTCGTTTCGTTTTCGTTATTTCACTGTTTCTTCTCGTTAATGTTGCGCTCGCACTTGGCCCATTGGCCCAGTCCCAGTGACGAAGTCAACAATAACAACAACAACAGTAACAACGAACGCTGAACACGAAACACTTCGCGAATAGAGAGCACAAAAAGCACCAATTGAGGAGAGGCGTCATTAATCAGTCGCGCGAGAGCAGCTGACCGTTTCTGTTGTTCTTGTTCTCGCTCTTATTGTTGTTGCGCATCTTTCCCAAGCAGGTCTAACGGGATATTTGCCCAACGCTGAGTTTTGAGCTAAACGTGAATCTGAACTGTAAATGCAACTGCAGCTGCAACAAATGCCTACAACTGCAACAAACTAATAAGTGAGCAAAAAAACAAATAAAGTAACTAATTAAAACAAAAACACCGCTCGCTGTTTTTTTTGGCTCAAAAGCCGCTTGCAACAATTTTTTTTGTCTTGGTTACAGGTGAGTTTTCACATTGAATATATAGGAATCTATACTACACATAATCGACAAAGGATAAACTGACCTAAATTGCACTTCGGCAAGACCAAAATCAATTTTTATGCTCGGGGTATGTGTACAATATGTTATTAAGGGCACAAAGTGCTGGAAAATAGTTATTAGATCCAAGCGCACAGTTTTACAGCGTATACAAACATGATAACGATATGCAGGAATCACACTTTTATTAGTCTAATGACGCGACGCATTCGGCAGTCAAAAACGGAGTGAGGTACAGAACTATTGAGAGATTAATGTTTCAGTACATGCGAACGAACGGACAATGCAAAACTTAGGATAAGCTAAACAAGGGTTGCCAGATTGTTAAATTGCAATCATTTGAGTTACATTTGCAACACGCCCTCTCAAAGTAACAATTCTGTTAACCTTAAATAATAGTGATGCCCAATGAAGAGATGCAACCATGATGCTTGGCACTGCTAAGACCCTTCGTAAGTACATCTGCTGGCATTTGCTCCGTCTGCGTGTAGCCAACTTGGATGTCGCCACTCTGGTGCTTCTGCTGGATGAAATGGTGGCGCACATCGATGTGTTTTGTGCGTGGATGAAAACCAAAGCCTTTAACCAATTTTTGAGCGCTTTGGTTGTCGTTTAGGAGCAGAACCGAATCACATTTTCTGCCAATCCTGTTGAGTATGGCCTTCAAGTATAAGGCCTCCTTCGTTGCTTCGCTCATTGCCAAGTATTTGGACTCTGTGCTTGACAAAGCGACGGTGCGTTGTTTTCGTGCCTCCCAACTTATAGCAGCACCTGCTAATATAAGCGCCTGTCCAGAATATGACCGTCTGTCGGTCAAATTTGCGCCCCAGTCAGCATCGACGACTCCGTACAGATCTTCGCCTGTTCGCTTGAATAACAGGCCGAGTTGTTTAGTATCGCTTAGGTACCGAAGGATGCGCTTCTTCAGTGTTCAGCGTTATGTACCTGTGCCAGAAACTCATCTTCAATTGCCCTTGTCCAACTAACGCTGTCCTTGTGGCTTTTCGCCTCTTTCAGTGTAGTTGGATCATCTGTCGCAGCCATGTATGCAATTTCGCACTCCTCGAATGTCTCGCTTGAGCTGCTCTGCTCGTCGTTGCTGATCACTTGTGCTGGTGGTTGATATATTTTCCGTGGCCTACCCCGCTGGCCTGTCCTCTCGATCTTGGGACGTTCTTTGCCACGTTGCTGCACAACTAGCTTCTGCTTGGGTCGCTCAACTGAAATGTTATCGTCGCTGTTAGATCCATCACAAGGTTTACTCATGATATTGATGTCGAAACATCCGTTTGAGTTTTGATCACGTTCGTAGAACTCAGCGTACTCACTTTTAAAACCTGGAACATTCAAGAACTTGACATCTTTGCTTACTATTACCTTACGCTTCTCAGGTAAATATAATCGATATGCCTTCGATGTATTTGAGTAGCCGACCAGTATGCATTCTTCCGATCTTGATTCAAATTTATCCTTATTTGAACCCTTTATTAATGCATATGCCTTCGTACCAAATATACGTAAATGCGACACTGTAGGAATTTTCTTCGTCCGGTAAATGTGGGGAATCTCGCCGGATAGACCCCGCGTTACACATCTGTTTATGATGTAACATGCTGCATTT
Source organism: Drosophila basisetae (assembly GCA_035041595.1). NCBI lineage: Eukaryota > Metazoa > Arthropoda > Insecta > Diptera > Drosophilidae > Drosophila > Drosophila basisetae. Next base: position 9,654,236 of record JAWNLB010000123.1, on the reverse strand, counting down.
ACTGCTTCTGCCCAAAAGGATGGCGGCACACCGGATTGCTTCATCATACAGCGTGCCATCTCGACCAGGGTACGATTCTGTCTCTCAGCTAAGACATTCTGCTGTGGCGTGTATGGTGTGGTAAGGCGTCTCTGGATTCCGTTCACCTTCATATACTTGTCGAACACTTTGTTGCAATACTCAGTCACGTTATCTGACTGAAGTACTTTTATCTTCTTACTTGTGAAATTTTCTGCTGTAGCTTTATATGCTTTAAAAGCTTAAAATATCTCTGATTTCTGTTTAAGAAAGTGAACTTCACAATAGCGCGAACAGTCATCTATAAAAGTAGCGAAGTATTTACATCCTCCCAGGGATTGCGTTCTCATTGGTCCGCATACATCGCTGTGAACTATTTCCAGTAGTTTTGTCGAACGATTTTCGTTTCCACTTTTATAAATGCTTGCAGTTTGCATTTCGCTTATGCAGATTTCACATTTCGACAATTTTCCATTCTCGCACATTTTCATGCCGTAGGCTTTACCACTTTTAGCCATATTTTTCAAATCGCTTTCATTCAGATGTCCCATTCTATAATGCCATAGATCAAGGTCGTTTTGACCACCATACATTACACTATTCACTTGATGCTCTTCGCCATTCAAGTAATACAAGTAATTCAAGTTACCGTGTCTTTGCGCACGCAGCCAAACTTCGTTATTTTTCATAACAAGTGCTTCATTTTTCCGAAAATGAACTTCAAAACCATTGTATGTGATTTTGAAAACCGACATCAAATTTTGGCGCAAATCCGATAAGTACAAAACATCTTTCAACGTCAAGTCAACTCGTTGCTGTTGTTTCTCAACTGTGACTTTAGCATTACCAATACCACTAATCCGTGTGGTCTTATTATTGGCCAAATGTAAAGTCTTTTCGACTTTTGCAATATCGGTGAACATGCTCTTATTTGAACTAATGTGTGCCGTGCAACCACTATCGAGGCACCACAAACCATTTTTCTCATCGGCAGAAAAGGCCTTCTCTAACGCGTTTAGCGAAAGTTCCTCGTTTTCTGCTGTACCCGCACTGTTCTGTTCATTCGTATTGCGTTTCATATTCTTCTTCGGTTGCTTCGACAATTTCGCGCGAAATGTCCAACCTTGCCGCAGCTGAAACATTTTCTGTCTTCACGCTGATCTTTATCGCTTTTTCTTTCTTTGCTATTTCTTTCTACATCTTTCCGACGATTAGCGAACATTGCGTTTTGTTCTTCGCGATTTTCTTTATTTGCACGCGCTTCTGACTCTTCAAGAATTTTAACGCGAAGCACATCGGGATGGGGCGTCATCTCGTGCTTCCATCGCACATCTGAACATTTCATAAGAGTCAGGCAAACTATATAGCAATAAGATTACTAACAAATCATTTCCAATCGCGACACCTATTTCTTTCAATTTTTTCACTGCGTCGAAAAATTCATTTACATGCTGGCGCGCACTAGCGCCCTCGTTCATTCGCGACAATGCCACTCGTTTCAGCAGGCTTGCTTTTCGCACTGGCCCCTTTGATTGAAATGTCTCCTGCAATTCAACCAGTATTCTTTTGCCGAATTACAATCTTCAATTATAGCCAATTCCGATGGGCTAATCGATAATAATATGTCCGCGCGCGCCTTTTCATCGTATGTTTTCCATACTGCTCGATCTGCCACATTTTCTGGGCAAATTTTTGTTCCATCGACATATTGCCATAGTTCGTTTTTCACTAATATAGCACGCATCTGCAGTTTCCACGTGTCATAGTTCTCCGCACACAGTGGCTGAATCTTAATAAATGCAGCAGCCATTTTTCACAGCTACACTATTTATTGTCAACGTTTTCTTATTTATTTATCACTGGGCCCATAACCTGTTGGAAAATTGTTATTAGATCCAAGCGCACAGTTTTACAGCGTATACAAACAAGATAACGATATGCAGGAATCACACTTTTATTAGTCTAATGACGCGACGCATTCGGCAGTCAAAAACGGAGTGAGGTACAGAACTATTAAGAGATTAATGTTTCAGTACATGCGAACGAACGGACAATGCAAAACTTAGGATAAGCTAAACGAGGGTTGCCAGATTGTTACATTGCAATCATTTGAGTTACATTTGCAACACAAAGTAATAGTAATAGTAATATATATATATATATATATATATATATATACATATATAGCGTGCTTAAAATCCGCAGACACTTATGAACTAAAAAGAAGACGGTTTTTTAAATTAAATTTGTAAATAATATATTAGTATATAAGCTGTACAAAATACATACATCCTAAACTTATGAACTTATCTTATACACCATTCTGGGATATTATTATTATTATTACGCACTCCCTGAACTATTTTCAAATGGCTTTTCTTCATTATTTATTCATTTTTATTACTTATTTAGTAATATTTTGAAGATTTCGTAGCAAATAGTATTCGTTAATTTCAACTGCTACTTATTTTTTCCTGAGTGTACATCACATGTACGCTCCGCTGCATACAAACACTGCATGAGAAGTCGAGCGCAATGGGAGCAGTCAAATGGGGGATATGTCATTTCTGCATCGTGCAATGCAACTGCTTCCAGCTGCGTTTTCATCCTGCTGCAACTGCGCCCACAACATTTAATGAGACAATTAAAACGCATTTCTACACTCGGAGAAAACCCTTGATTAATACGCTTGAAGCGCGCTTCAAATTACGCTTGTTTCTTGTGCCCCAGTCGGGAGTGCACTGAGTTCAAGGACGAAACTATTAAAAATGGGTGGAAAGGGTATATTCGTTCTGTCCGAAGGTATGTAACAAGCGGATAGATACTTCAAATTTGGTATATACTGGACAGATCAAGCTTACATAATTTTATCGATAGCTGCGAGTAACTATGTGGGAATTTATACATATATATATATATATATATATATATTAGGCAAAGTACTCATGCCATTGAGCTGTTTGCTCACACAATGATTTTTAACATGAACGAATAACAGAGCGATAACAAAGGTCGATAACAACTGTAATTAACATAAGCTTAACATGAATGCTCATAAGCTCATTCTGAGTATGAACGTAAAAGAGACAGATGTGTGTTGAATTATTCAAAAAAAGAAATAACTTCTAACTAAACTTGAAAAGAGAAATATTATTCTTATAAAATATTAAAGAAAGAGCTACATTTTTTTCGCAATCATGAATTTTTAGTTTGGGCTTGTGAATAAGAACATGTATTGCATTAGTCTATTTCACCCTTCAGTGTGTCTAGTCAAAGAAATGCGTACATATACTTACTTAACAGCTGGCTGCAGGGTATCTCGTATTCATCAGGGTAGCTCACTCGACGACAACATTCTTACTTGTTTTAGTTTTACGTCCTTTCAAAGGATTCAACAACAAATTTCTGTGGCCTGGCGTTCTTCTTATTTCTATATAGAGTTTTTCCAGCAGCTTGGTTAACTTTTGGCTAAGATATTGAGGAAATGCACGCTTTATTTTAGTAAACATTTTTATTTGATTTCATTTTCGCTTAACGGGCATTTTCCTTTTCTCATTTTGTGCGTTTTTGTTTTTGGTTTTCATTTGTTGATTTGACTCTCATGTTAATTTCGATGTCGAAGCTGGATCGATATTTTATTTTTAAAAGGGAAAAGATGCCGTATCGTGAATAAAAACCCACTCATAACTGGAATCAGACCCGCCGAAGTGTCTCCTGCCGTCTGCGAGTGGCAGCAGCAAGTAGCATGTGGCAAGTAGCAAATATTTTGTGACATTTATGCTAATTATTTGAATGACGAATGACGAAGTCGCAAAGACGGCGTCCCAAAAGGGCACAAAAAACATGTCACAAAGCATTGTTCACCCCCCAAGAAAAGAACAAAAAAATAATAATAACAGCAGAGATTTAGTATTGCTCGCTGCATATGCGTAATATTTGCAATTTCGCTTTATTTTTAGACATAAAACAGAAATGTTCCCTAAATCTGGCAGATATATGTACATGCTGTGTGCTGATTTCGTGGGGGAACCTTTTGTTGTTTTGTTGTACGAACTGGAGACTAAGCCAGATTTGTAAGGTGTAAAAAGTCTGCTTGGCAGATAAAATGAAAGTGCAAACCAAAATATAAATGGGAAATCTTGGTTGGTAATTTTTATTTAACGTTACGTACACTTGGGAAAAAATATTGCCCTGAATTCAGCAAGAATATTTCTGAAAACAGTTAATTTTGTTTTTCTTAATTTTGCTGTTCATTTTTCTTTTTAAGAATTTTCTGAATGATTTTTACATACGTGGGCAAAGAGAAAGAACTCTACATATTAGCTATTTATTGCTTATATTTTTTTTCAACATTTTACATAGTTTATAAATTACTTTAATTTAATTTGAAAAAAAATCTTCAAAAAATTCCAGTTTGCATTTCTACTTCTTAGAAAATTATTTCTTAATAATAGAAAATATTTTTAAAACATAAGAAATATCAAACCATTTTAACTTTCAGAAATTGTTTTCTTACATTTAGAAATTATTTCCAGCAACAAAAAAAGGTTCTAGTGTTCAGGGGATTTTAGTCAGCTCAATTTGTTTACGTCTGCATATCAAATCAAGTCTAACGATTATGAGAAAACGATAACATTAAAGAACAAAGTTGCACAATAAATCAGCAATTTGTTGCTATTTGCTAATTTCATCCGGAGTCAACTGAAACATGTCCTGCTTAATATTCAATCAGTTAACCAAGGGATTATCCAGTTACCTAACTCAGCTCCAAGCAAATTGTTTGACAGCATACTTGTTATTGTGATTTACGTTCCACTCCCTCCTGCCCCTTTGCCCCATAATTTTTGGCTACTTTTTGTTGTCACAGAAATGGCGATTTTGGCGTAGACTCGAAAAGGAGGCAAATTAGTTCGTGTTACAGACTCCGCCCACGTTTTTAGGCGCCAACATAAACAGACGAGTCTTTAGCACATATACATATATCTATATGTATATACATATATTTATATATATACACACAAGTACACACACATGCAGCAAAAACCCGTTTTTGTTGTGGCATTTTGTTTTGCTTTCAAGGCGGCTTTGTGTTGTGTGTTTACTTGAATTTATTTGTGTATTTCACATTTTCCCCAAAGGCCAAAGGTTGGCCCCACATTTCTGCTTTGCTGTGTTGTACATTGTACATGACTTGCCTTGCTCTCTAAAGAAACATTTTTAAGACACGACCTGAAGACTAGCCAATATTCCAAATGGATTGCTAATTTTTATGGCGCTTCAACATAAAATAGTTTTAATTTTGCAATTGTTCAAAATTTAATTTATTATAATTATTAATATGTATACTTTTTGTTAAATCTATGTGTATATTTATATCGCAGACTTTAAGTCCCTGCTATCATTCCCTGCTATTATTCAAATTGTGTTTTCAAATATTAATGGGGCCACTTCTCAAGGCTTTGGAGGCATTTTCCCTCTGTCTCTGTCGTTGTCTTTTTTTCTGTCTCTCTTCCCCTTCCTCTCCCTCTCCATCTCTTTTTTTTAATGACAATTGCGCTTTTGGTTTTACAATCGTTAACATTAATCAAATCGAAGCTGATGACATTGACATATTTGCGTTTAAATAACAATATTTTGTTATCAATGACATTGCCATACACAACATGAATCGCTTTTATAAATGTCGGCAATAAACTTAACTTAAATAACGTTTATTCAGTGCTTCGAGATTCACAATCCTGACAAAGATGTCGAAAACAATTTGGACAGAAACCATTATCAAATTGACTGCAGGAGGATAAAAGACAGAGAGAAAATAAAAGAATTTTCAAAATAATCGAAACGACGCAAAATATACACTCAACAAAAAAATCACACTGAAAACTAGAAAGTTTTTCTTGTTCTTAGAAATAATTTCTGAATATAAGAAAACAAATTTCCAAAAATTACAAAGGATTGCCTTAAATCGACAAGTATTCTATTTTTGTAAAAAAATTTTCAGAGTGCACATTTTCTGTTCTTGATAGATATAATTATTAATATTGTCATAAATTCAAATTATTCAAATTAATTTACATTTCGTGGTACAAGATGTGAATATTTGCCCTAATTTAAAAACAGCTTACAACGCGAGCAGTTCACACACCCACAGAGTCTTATAAATATGATGGGGCCTGTTTGTGTTACGTCGATTATAAATAACGATAAATCGCCATTGTCTGCTTTATGAATATGCTAATTTGTTTGTCAACACACACAAAAATTATTATTTATGCAAACTTGAAATACATTTACGTCCGTGCCCTCTGAATTCAATTCATTTTCAATTTGTGGCACCAAACTAACTAAAACTAACTACCTAACTTTCTACTTTAGCTGACGACAACTAGTTAGTTAGTTGGTAGGATTTCTACAAGCTTCAAAGAAAATTTGAAAGTGAAAAATTTGAAAGTGCCACAGAAATTAAGAATGGGAGTCTTTCATACATCAGACTTTTATACAGACTGAAATAACTACCAATTCCATAATTTAAATGTTCCCAATAGAAGTGTGTATTCAATTTAGATACATTCTGAAATAACTAAAAATTCAATAGTATGAATGTATACAATAAATGTGTGTGTATTAAATTTAGATGTAGCTGATATATGGCTAAAGTAACTAAATCAAAATGTTATTCTCTTTACTTAAAAAAAAACTTATTTAAGCACAACAAATTTTTATAAGCAAGCCCTATTCCATTCGGTTTAATAAATGTTTTCGTAGTATAAATTATTATACATTTGACTTTGAAAACACGGTCATAGTTTGTTTTTGGAGGGATTTAGAAGAACATGACAAGAACAACTTCCGTTTCCGCAGCACTCGAAACTGAAACACAAATTGCATTTCCGTTTCGCATTTGGCAGCAACGAAACCCACTCATCGACTTAAAATTGATGGCGATTATAAGTTGAACTAGGACACACACAAAATACACACGCACACACACACGTGTGTGTGTAGTTATAAAATTAAACATGGCCTAATAAACACTTCCGGTTTGTTGCACGCAACAAAAACAACGAAAAACAAAAATAATAAATTTGTTTATTGGCTCGCTGGCTGGTTGGCTGAGAATGTTTAGAAACCCGCTGGGATTAGCGGGAATTGGCATCGCTATCAATAGTTGCCAACAAAGTAAGTGATGAGGGGACGGAGGAGGGAGGAGAGGGAATATTATCTGTAGTCTGTTGAAATGGCTCTGTTTGCAGGTACACAAAAGCGACAATTATTTGTTCATTGTTTTTTTTAAAGCTTAGCAGCTAATGGACTCAAATTCACCTTGTGACTTTCACTTTACATTTTCCTCTTCTTTGTGTTGTCTTCTTCCTTTAGTATACATCTCTTTTGTTTCTGTTTTTCTTCTCAATTTGAATCTCCTGCTGCCTCAATTAATGTTCACTGTTAGTTTTCAGATTTAGGTTGGATTTTCTGTACAGGAAGAACAGGAAAAATTCTTACTAATGCAGTAAAAGAAATGCCACGAAAAAGAAATGAAAACTCTCTTAAAAAATATATATATAAAATACAGAAACCAGTAATTAAATGTACTAACTCGGCTTTTATGTAAGAGTTTAGCTGCCGTCTACCTAAAAGTCTTAAAATTGAGAAAAGAAAAACCCTAGGTTTTACAAACATACTTTCTGAATAATAAATTGAGTTAAACTTTGTGCCAAAAGTTTGGCGAATTTCTAAAATTCAGGCCGATTTTTTTTTTCGTAAGTATAAGCTGGCCCAAAATATTGCGTATACGTAGTGTATGTAATTTCAATTGTTATCAGTTGTAAAAGGAACTCTATGAGTAGTGCATTGAGTGACTTTTTAAATCAATCGAAATGCAAAGTAGTCAAAAATAGGTCGTCTGAAACGTAGAAGATCCACACTCTGCCTCACATACAATGTAAACCGCAAGCCACAACGTTCATGCTACTTAACAGACCATAATCTGAGCTGCAATGTTTGTTAACGGCCACAAAGTCCGGAAGCATGCAAAAGCGCATTTGGGACATCTTAAAGTTGGCCAGGACTTATGCATACGTAAATGGATACAGAGATGTATAAAGCTATACATAAAAGATAATATATAATAGGTAATAAATGCAGCCGCAACTCTCTCTCGGCCTGACTTCTCGGATTCTTGCCCGACTGGCTGCACAATTGGTGTATTAACAAAGATAGCCTACCAGAGACCAGATTTTACACTAATGAATAAATAAATATATAAAATTGAGTATATTGAGAAATGTGGAGAAATAACTATGTTGTTGTCAGCAGACTTTCATTGAATACGTTATGACTTTTACCTACATTTTACAAAAATGTGCCCTGGAATTAAGAAAAGAAAGCCTAGTTTTGAGAAAGACACAAACTTTCAGAAAACTGATCTGAATTTTGGAGAAAACTAAAAGGGTTTCGTATTTTTGGAAATGATTTCTAAATACAAATTTTTCTAAAAATATTAAGTTTTTTTTTATATTTTTGCAGAATATTATTTCGGTATATATATTTATTCTACATGTTACAAATATATTTTGTAAAATTATTTTTTTTCTGAATGTGGAAACTGTGTTTTTCTCCCAGTGTGCTAAAGCACATTTGTGCATCGAAACATATGCAAATTTCTCAGTTATTGTAGTATCTAGCATAATTATCTATTCGCAATGACAATGACAGTCATCTACGAATAGTCCTACGAGTCCTGGTTTGGCCAGTTTACTGCCAGTGGCTGTTAGCCAGAGAGCATTAGCAGGTGGTTTCGCTTGCCTGCTTGGAGTCACATTAAGATTGCACATGGCTTTGCATTTATATTCAACTTTCATGGCTTTTATGGAAAACTTGCCGCACAAGCGCAACTTATCGTTTTGCCAAGTTCTGACCCACTTTAATGGGGAATTAAAAAACGATTTTAGCCAATTGCATTGGTGTAAAATATTTAATTGTGGTTTCAACATATTCCACAATAATATTTATTAGGTAAGAAATCTATACTCTTATTTAGCTGCGGTAATCAGTAATGGGCAACTAAAATGAGATTTTCACCTAACTATTAAATATTTAATTGTGGTTTCCACAATATAAGACAATATTATTGTCGCAATACTGAGATGTGCGACTTGTCGTTGACTCATACTTAAATCAAAGTAATTTAATGCGGGATTTGTGTTGGAAATTGATAGCATTCAAGATGACTGTGAGTGCTGCTTCAATCAACTATTTTCGCGACCATCCACAAAGATGGGTAATCCTCTGGCCAACCAAAATAAATGACACTAGTTTATTGTTCGTCTAAGCTAAAAAGAGAAAGCGAAAGAGAAAGTGCCTGAAATTGATTGCCATCAAAGTATTTTTATTGTGCATACGCACTGTGGCCCCAGCTGCTTATTTTGACTCAAACAATACATTCTGCTTGGTCAGTCGAAAAAAAAAACAAAAACAAAAAGAACATATTCAATCATTATTCATTTATATACGAGTATGTGACTTAATTAACTGGTAGGATAACATTTTTTTTGTAAGCGCTTATCCATTTACAAATTGAATGCACATACAAATAGATTGATTGATAGAAGATTGATTTAATATTAATTAGCCAACTTTTTTATACCCGAAACTCATTAAATATGATTAAATATGGTATATCGGTTTTATACAAAAGTATTTAACACGCAAAAGGAAGCAAATAAATAGGCGACTCTACATAGCTGTGTCCAAAGGGACTATAAAGCTAGAGACTTTAAATTTTGTATATTGATTGCCGCTTACCTAGCGCAGAGTTGATTGAATTTTATCGGTAATTGCCTCTGTTTCGTATCGATATATGCCGATTTCCCATTTCCGATAGTGATTAAATCCACTATATTGTAAGCTTAACTGCCATTGTAGGTCATAAAGAGAGGTTTTACTGAATGATGATTGATGTATGTTAATCTTGAAGCTGAATAGTTCACATGTAAAACAATGGCGATCAAAACTATCAGCATCCTTGTCGGACAGTTCGACATAAACAATCAAAGCCTCCCTTTCACTTTCACTTTCCCTTCTCCCCTCATCTCTAACCACTCAACTCAATACTGACCATTAGAGCAGATTGGTCGCATGTGGCGCTCGTAATTGACCATTGTGTTGGCCAAGTGCTTGCTACACCAAGCAAAATATGTCGCCCTGAATTTTAGAAATTCGCCAAGGATAACTCACTTTCAAAAATCTCGGCTTCAAAAGCAGAAGTCAGATAAAATCTAAAATAAAATCCAAGCCAGTAAATTGCATTACTTGTTTCTGAATTGTGATAAGGATTTAAAAAAAAAATCGTGCTCGCCTTTAGAAAATATTTCTAAAAATACATATATTTGGAATAGTTAATTTAGGGCAAGCCTTTCTAATTGTAGACAACATTTTTTCTTACATTTACAAATGATTTAAAAAAAAAAAAAAAAAACAAGAAAAACTTTTAGTTTTCAGGCCGATATTCTAAAATGCAGTGCGTTTTTTTCTGAGTATATAGGCTCATACGTAGCCTCCTCCATGGGCCGTTTTGATTATGTTCTGACAGACGTCATCAGTGTCTGTTTTATCTCCCTTCCCCCTGCACATCCACTGCGTATGTGTATGTATGTGTGTGTGTCTGTTTGTGTGTGTGTGAATACAGCTGCGTTAATTAACTATGCGCGGTCTTGACAGGAAATGTGCTAACCGTCAGCCGGATTCGGGTAATTAATCTCTTTACCGGCCTGGCCGGGAGTTGAGCGCGCATTTTGATGCGAGTTTTGCCGGTTTTCGTTTACGTTTCGAATTCTGGGTCAGGGACGGTTAAAGGCATTATGTCCTTCATGTCCTTGCCACATGCAACACTCGCAAATTAATTACAAATATATGCAATGTGTCGGCGCAAATCAAAATATTGTCGACCGAAACTTAAAATATTTTAAGAAAAAAGTAAAAAGTGGGCCAACGTTTCAAATGACAAACGAGTGGATAACAAACATGGCACAGGAGAAGAGTAAACAGAGACAGATTTACTCGCCAAAATGCGCATACTAATTTCCTTATACCCTGGAAAAAGAAAGAATAAAGAAGAGAAAACAATGTGTGTGGGCAACAAAGTTTAAAAATGTATTGTAGCATATCTGTTACGCGCCTCAGATGCACTCGGAAAAAAATCGCATTGAATTTTATAAAATCGCCTTGAAATCCAGAAACTATTTCTTGTTTTTAAAAAAAAATTCTAAATATAAGTAAAAAATCTAATAATTATTTATTTTTTTACAAATAATTTCTATCATAAAGAAATACATGACTTAAAAATTTAAATGGAAACTCGAATTTACTGGCTTGAGATAATGAGCTAATGTTACAGAATTCTATGATAATCACTCCGCAAATGAATCATATATTTTCTAAATTTAGAAATATACTCTCCAAAAAATAAGCAGACAATTTGCAAAAATTCAAGGCATTTTTTTTTCCTGAGTGTGGCACAAGCAACTTTTCAATTTTGACGAACCAAAAGCGCAATCACCAAATGCTCGCCAATGGCATGAAGAGAAGGGGCAGTTTGGGGACAGGGGAACTGGTTGCCTCGAGAATTTCAGTTTTTTGCCGTGTCATAAATAATAAAAATGTGCGAGGCGCACACATTGCGAACTCAAAGCGATTTCTGCTGAATTCAGTTTGGTGTGTTGCTAAAAAAAAAAAAAAAAAAAATAGACGTCAACAAGGACATGAGGCGCCAGTAAAGGCAGCCACAGCCAGCCCGCAGCTAAGGCAAAGGACACCAGTGGCAGGACAAGGGAGGCGGACAGTGGGGGCAGGGCACATACATAAAGCGCAGACAGCAAAAGCTGACATTTTAATGAAAATAAATTTGATCAACACTTTGTTTGCTCGGTTTGAAGCCGCCTGCTTTCCGATATCGATATCAGCTCTTTCTCTCATATTTGTTTATTTTTCTTTTGGCACTGTGAACGAATTCTAGTTCGAGTTCCAATATTAATATATATTTATTATTTATGGTGTCATTTGGCTTTTATTGAAAACTCATAGTTTGGCTTGCAGTGTTTTGACCAACTTTCGTGTCATTTTAGTCTTCATCTATCATAAAGTCAGTTTAGTGGAAAGATGATTTCTTATGTATTCTTTTTGTTGTTTGTTTTTTTTTTCTGTTTATATTATGATATCATCAACAGTAGAAATATAAATATAATTTTAGCTGAATGGTTGTTATATATAAAAATTTTTTTGTTTATCCATATATCATATGGGTTTTTAATACAAATAATAATGTTATAATCGAGTGCTCCGATCTACGAGTGTATATTATCTTTAATGTTATTTTTGTTTTCTAGCTTAATGGATATTTATTAAGTTTACCCTATAAGAGAAATAGAGCCCTGGCTAAAGTGGCGGTTAAGGGTTTAAACAAGTTTTGCCCTTGGTTTGAATTTGCGTTTTGCGATATGTTAAGAGCCGACCAGTTGAATGTTGCACACCTCCTCCACATCTTACTGTCAATTACACACACACATAAGCACATCGCTATAAACATATTGTTGTGCAATCAAACAGACCGTAAATAATAATCTGTCTGGCCCTAAATTAACAATGTTAAAAATATGCTTTTCTAAAAAGTAGAAATGCAAGACCTGACTATTGGAGGAAATCCTTTTTGAAATTCAGAAAGTGATAAACAAATTTGCTCTCTCAAGTAAAGTCTTTTAAAATAAAGTATATGCATTTTTATAAGCTATGTAAAATTATTGTATATTCAGAATCTTGAAATACAAATGTTTATACTAATACAAGTAGCAAATTCTAGATAAGAATTCTTCTACGTACACACGTAGAAAACAAAGACTTTGTAAATTTGATATATTGTTTGTATTAATTTAGAATAATAACGCTTGGTTTTTAGAAAGCCGCAGCCTTCAAATTGAGAAAGAAAATAATTCTAAATACTAAAAAAAACCTATAATATTTTGTCGCTTTAGGGCAAAACTTTTTAACTTTTAAAATTTTATTTTCTTATATTAGAAACAATTTTTAAAAACTAGAAAAACGTTTTAGTTTTTTTGTGGTTTTCATATAAATAAGACTTTTTTTTATGTGCATATATGGACGCAAAGTCAACACATATAATGCCAAACATTTGCTGGACAATGGGCAATGGTTAGTTGAGTCAGGCGACTGGTACAAGCTGCACTTCCGTTGCATGCTCCTCGCCCTGCCTCCTGGTTATGGCTCCTTTTTGGTTTTATTACATCCGGCGGCAGCTGTTGCGGTTTCGGACCGGAGTGGCAACATCGTCATGACGACGAATTCCGTGTGACATCCGTGCCAGGTCGCGCCGTGATTGTGATTAGCGCACATGGCCATTACCGGGGCACAAATGAAATCCCATTTTGAAAGTGTCGCAGTTGCTTTCAGCAAAAACCAATTCACGACCGAACCTCACTTGGTAAAGCAACAGTCTTGACCTGTTTCACAGCTGAAGCCGTAGCCAAATCCGTAGCCATAGCCGTAGCCGTAGCCATAGCCGTTGCCGTAGCTCATTCCGGGCCGGATGCACACGGAACTCTCGTCACTAAAAGCATTTTTGCTTCCATTTCAGCTGCTCGAGTTTAGTTTTTATCTGTTTTTTTTTCTAGCGTGCGCAATCAATTTTATTGATTTGCCTTAATTTGCATTTGCAATTACACTTTCGCTGTCGATCTTTATCCATTCTGCTGGATTTTTCAATTATGCTGTATATGAAATAAATTTAAATAATTTACATACTTTTTTATAATAGTAGCCGGCGTCCATTTTCACCGCTGACTTGTGCGGAACTGAGCCGTGCTGTGGTTTATTTATTTCATTTACAAACGCTTTTCTGGTCATTTCTCTTTGGTTTGGTCATTGCCATTCCCATTCTCATTGCCATTGCCATTTGTTTTGGTTTCCAGCAGGCAGCAGGCGGAAAAGCCAATTCTCATTCAAAAAACAACACAAAAAAAAAAACAGTCAATATTTACACTCAAAAAGATGAGCTGTCAACTTTTCCTTGAAAATAATTAAATATAATATAATTAATAACGACACATCGGTAGTAGAGTAGTATTCATAAATATATTTCCTAATAATAGAAAACTCAAGTCAAGGTGCAATCACTAAATAATTAATTATAAAACTAAGTTTCAGATAACCGGCCTGAACAGGAATAGAAATCATTTTTATATATGAGAAAAAAAATTTTAAGTATTAGAAAGGTTTTTTTTTATTCTCAGAAATATATTTAAATTTAATAGAAAATTGATCTAAACGGCAGAAATGGAAACCCACATTTTTAGAAAAAATCCTCTCAAAAATTCGGAAAATGATAATGAAATTAACTCTCTCGACTGCAATTAGAATTTAACTTCTGCCAGGGCATAATTCGAAGCCCTATACAATTTTAAAATATTTTTTTTCGAATTACAATAAATATTTTTATAAACTATCTAATATGCATGTGTGAAATATTAATACTTTTTGAAATATGCTTTCTGAGCAATAAACTGAGTTATGCCTTGACGATTTTCTGAAATTCAACTACATTTTTATTTTATTGCTGAGTGTACCAAATGGCACATAGCAAAACGCGTTAATTAATGTATTTGATTAATCGCTTAAGTGTTATGTTCTTCTAACAGTGGACGGAATTGAGTCCTTTTTTGGGACAAAACTTTTAGCCACGAAATTATTGGTTTGCACGCACAGAGGGAGCATTGTTGTTGCCACTTGCCACACAAGTGAAGCCATCAAAAAATTGTATGTGCCACACGCCTGGCACATGGTTGATGTGGCAGGCGTCGGGACAAATCACGCTGACTGGCTTCAACCTGACAGCCGCCGCCAAGTGATGATAAATGAGGCACAGTTTCAGTCGGTCAGCTGCACTTGCTACACACACACACTCGATTTACATGCTACATGCAGAGGCATATGCCATATCAGTAATATACTTGCCGCCGCGTGGCAAGTACATTTTGTGTGTTTGTGCGTGTGTGCGAGTCGCATTATTGACATATTTATGGGGCCGCTTTTCGGTCGTAAAGTAAACTTGTTAATTCGCTCCATATGTTTTATACTTGCCACACAATCCACACTTGGTTGGAGTGGAGTAAATAACGAGGCATAACTCGTTGCAAATGGCCCACCTGGGGAATGATTTTCGGGAGCTTGTTCGTGTTGGGCTTCTTTCTGTTGAGTCGCCATAACATGATTACAATTTGGTAATTATAATTTTTATATGATGTCAGCCAATTGCTGTTTCGTTTTCGTGTTTAATATATTTGATTGCAATGTGCAGCAAAATGAGTGATATGTATTTGCATATTATTTATGCAGTAAGTTATAATATTGAGACATTTACTTAATGTCGACACCAAAAAATATAAGTACTAAAAGATAAATTAAATTAAATAAAGTTACAATTTAATGTTTAGATTAGCTATAATATTTATTCATTTATTAACTCACTAAACGTCGATACATACGTCGATAAAAATGAATATAAGTCGACACAAAAAAGAAGCACAAAAGATTAAAAATAAATTAAATTAAATTAATAATAAATTTAAATAAAACAAATAGAGTCGATAACATTGTTATAGTCCTTGTGTATATAATTTTAAATAGAATTTCAAGTTGTCTTTCTTATTAGATTTGACATTGTCAATTAGCTGTTTGCCAGGGTCTTAAATTATGCGTAAGCTGCCGTGAAATTAATCAAAATAAGTTAAGCAAGTTGCCAGAGTTCAAAGTTTAGGCTCATGAGGAGAAAGAAAGGGAGAGAGAGAGCAAACATGACTGGCATTTCCGAGTCTGTATCAACAGTTTGCCATTTTGCTCATCTGCTGCCCACGCACTCTGCAAAATGCCAAAAAAAAAAAAAAACAAAAACATCTCAGTAAAATCCCAAAATGTTTTACTTCCCACAACTTTACCCCAGTCTCTGTCATATTTGCACAGTTGTGCTACAATAAATGTGGCAAGGGACACTTCATCGGGCCGGTCCTCTTAAATCAAATGCAGCCTACATCCCTCCGTCCTCTCTCTTCCATCCTGGACGTATCTTTCTCTGAATGAAGTGTTCTTGAAATACGATGAGGAAGCTAATCTGTCGGCTCACTCAATCAACGGGCGGAGCACTGATGATGCTGCCGCCAATTATATTTTTGGGCAAACAAATCAATGCAATATATGTTGAGCCGGTTAGTGGAGTAGACATTTAACATATTAAATGGCAAAGGGAAAATCTAATATTCTTCCGAAAATAATCAGACTGGTACGCAGAAAGCAAAAGAGAATTATGAAAGGTTAATTTATGAATTGAATATATTTATAGATGTTGAAGTCTGTATTTAACTATTATAGATTCTAAAGCAAGGTAAATTAAGTAAGAATGCGTTAGTCGAGTGACCTGGATGTCGAGATTCCCGAACAGCTGTTAAATATTTTCTAGTTTTACTGCGACATTCCCCTTGATCAAAATTTGTATATTTATTAAGAGTTGGTAAAATCTCTTGAATTAATAAAAGCTTACATTTTACCGTCTAAATAAAATGTATTGATAAAAACTTTAAAGTTAATAAAAATTTACATTTCCATATCCAATATTTCAGCCGACCCACTGCGACGTGCATAAATGAAAGAAACGTGCGATGCAACTGAATCCAAGCAGACAAACTGAATCGCACTACTGGATTGTAAGTAGAATAGCATGCTTAACCTTGAACTTGACAATATTTTAATTTTTTGTAGTTTTCTTTATTTTCATTATAATCTTTACGACAACCACACATAAAGTTGAGGCTCAGTCACTTTCAACTTCCTAGTAGTTATACTTGTCTTTGGCAAAGTGCAGAAAAAGCCTGACGCCAGCTTTTCTGCCTGGCAAGCTGCCATTTTCCGTGGGAAATAACTGGCAATATAGCAAATTTTATAGTGTGGCATTTTGTGGTAAAGTCGCAAGTCACAAACGGACCAAAAACCAAATAATAATAATTTCATCGATTAAATTTTCCAAGACATCTGACACACAATTTCAATTGCAACTGTTGATAATAATGAGCCAACTCAATCAGATCCATAAATAAAAATTGGCATGTTTATCTCAGTGCCGAACTTAATTTAATAAATCATCTGGATTGACAAGGGAATCGACAGTTCCCAAACTGATTTCTATGTGTCTGACCCAAAATACCAATGCAATTGACATCTTGGTCTGCCAAATTGATGATGTGACCAGTTTGGATCGCCCTAAACCACAAATTTTGCTTTAAAATGTTTAAAACCTTTTTGGCTCAACTTTCTACAAAGTTGGCTCGCAATGGGCCTTATTTGGTTAACTTAACGAAGCCTATAACATTGCCATAAAGCTGTCAAGCGAGTCAATGCCTCTTTACATTTACAGTCAACTCAAAAACAAGCAATCAAGCTAATTCCAATAGTGGCCTTAGCATTAAAGTCCAATCGCAATTAAAACAAAAGTCGAAACCCTTCAATAAATAAAGATGTTTCTATTTGATTACACTCAGTAAAAAAAAGAACGCTCTGAATTTTAGAAATTCTGCGTACTTTTGGCGCCATGTATAACTTAACTTATTATGCAGTATTTCCCGTATGTTATGCATGATTAGAATTGCTTATATTTAATGTGAAACTTGTCATTCTTTCCTTAAATTTCAGACCTTATTTTGGTGTGCCTTGGGAGGTATAATATTAGGTGGAATCGTTGTCATCTCATACTGGATAAGACGATGCAGGTATGTATATAATTCTTGAGTGTCAACTAAATGCATTTTGTTAAATACATAGAGGATATAGATAGATAGATATATAGACTGGCAGCAGCAGAACAAACTCATCCAATTAGAGCGAAACACGTCTTGTGTATTTTTGCCAGGGGCTTAAAAATGATTGTAAAAACGTTGGGTAGTTGTAGTGTTTGAGTGATATGGTTAAATTGTCATCGCACTAAGCCAAACAGCACGTGCCTGTCAAATGCAGACAACGTGAAAACGAGGCCTGTGACTATGGCAACTATGACAAAAGCGCCAATGAACCCCACGTGGAGAGTGTGTGTTGGATAGTTTTGGGGGGTGGTTGCAATCAAACACTGGCAAAGCAACGTTGGAAAAGACAAAGACAAAATAACAAAGACAAAAGTCGTACGGAAAGCCAACTGAATAATTCAAGTTGGCAATTGGACTGGCTGCGAACAATTAAGTTAATGATACAAGGTCACTGGAAATGAAAATAATAATGGAAAGGAACGAAGGGCACAGCCCTTTTCAAAAAACAAACACAAAACGCAAAAAAACAAAAAAAGTGAAACTTTGCGGGCGTACTCGGGCGTAATCGACTGTGAAATACGCTAGATACCTATAAATAATACCAGATATCTTTAAAATTGCGATAGATATAGGCTTTTGTGAATTTTGGGGGTGTGGCCAGAAAAAAAAATGTTGGAGGAGTTTCCTAGTAATCTGCATGCCAAATTTGGTAACTATATCTCGTAAATTGCCGTTTTTGGAGGCGGAAGTGGGAGTGGTCCGAAATTTGGTGGCCCTATCTTTTATATTGTGGCAGATATGCGTTTATCGATTTTTGTATCGCTCTAGGCGACGTAACAACTTTAACATTTTGTCTCAAATTTTGCTATCGCTATAAAATTTGTAGTATATGTATATGTGGTTTTTATCGATTGTCAATTGTCGATGTTCATCGATTTCCTTTCGTTTTTCTAACGCGGACACAGACTAGTCTATGTGTTGCAAGCTTCAAGTCTTTAGTCTTATGGACAGACGGACAGGCGGACATTGCACAGAGCCAATATACACTTATAACTACGATATCAGAGTACAAAAAATAAAACTACAACTACGAGTCGAGCAAAGCATGACGCAGTTGACATTCAGGCTAGCCACCCTGAGGAGCAAGGGAGGCAGTGTGGTAGGGTGTGGTGTGGTGACCACTAAGAGTAGCGCCGTGGGGCCTATTACGATGGTTGGCGCCAGTTCGTCCCTATACAACGTTATACGACACACCAACACACACACTAACACACACCCATCAATTTATTAAAGGAAAAACGCACAAAAGGACAACTGGCAACTGGCATGCCACAGTTGCGTACAGTTGCAAACAAAATATTAGCACCACTATCACAAGAAATGTTTTCAATTTGTAAGTTTAAGCTTTTAACTTTAGAAGAAAACTCTTCAAAAAATGTTTAAAAGAAAAAATATCACAATTGTATTGAGCGTTTTCCATTAATTTAAATTTAATTAAAATCATAAATTAAGAAGTTAATTTTTATGAAACGCAAAGAAATTAATGAAAACAAAAATATAATTATGAAAATTAGAAATAAGTAAATGATTTAAACAAATTAAGTAAAAAAATATATATTTATATTGAAAAGAATTGAACGTATATGTGGAATACTAAACAATATATTAAAACTCAACATTTGAAAAAAATTTCAAAACTAATAGAACAAATGCCAAAATGCTGTTATAATTTTTTGCGCAACTATATATTAAATGTGGGTGTGTGTTGGTGTGTGTGTATTTTTGATTCCCATCGGCTGCTTTTTATTTCGTTTCGGTTTTTGTGAGTGTGTCTTTCACGCAAACTTAAAGGCCAACGCGGCGTATACATAATATATATGTGTGTGGATATATATATATATATATATATATATATATAAACTTTTCCAATTTCCATATGGAGCAAACAGCAAACACTAAACAAGCAAAAGTAGACAGAAATATTTGCATACAAACGAATGTCCTGGCGACAAACAAATGTGAACGCCTGTGCACACACACACTCACACACATACACATCGTTACACACACACACACACATGAGCGCGAGTTGTGTGTGTCAAAAGGCTATGGTCAACAAAGGTAAACAATCGTTGAGCGGGTCATGATTAATGTGTCACGAGAAGCACAAGGCGATCCATTTACCACCACAACCACAAATTTTGGTGACAGGCTGACCACACAGTGGTGCAAAATCAGAAGCTAAAAATCAATTATTAAATATTCTTAATATCCTTCAAGCTGTTAAATTTTTTGTATCCCCTTCTGTGCCCTTAGGTCTTCCATCAAACCTAATTCATGAACGATTTGCATATCTACCAAGTCAAAAATTTGTTTCCCTTTTTGTATACTAAAAATCAAGGCAATCGAATATTTTCAAAAAGGTTGAAAGTAGTTCGGCCATTTTTATACTTTCCAGACCAAAACAATTTGGCTTTACACTCTGATATAAAACTAACTCCACCTAATGAACTTTATGGTGTCATCCAGACAATAATATTTAACCAATGACTAACTAGTGTTTTCACACCAATGTGTCAAAGGAGAGTATCTATGTGAATCCCACACTATCAGCAACAATCCATCAAAATTGAAAGTAATTTAGCAATTGCATGAAAAGTGCGATGATAAATTATATATTATTATATGACATACCACTGTCAATGCAAACAAGCCAACATGCCAAGTTCATGCGGGGTTTGAAGAGGGGGTGTGGGGCACGGGTCAAACGAAGACGAGCAAATAAAAAGTGGATTGGAATTGTGGCAGTGGCAAATAATGACAAGAGAGCCAACGGAACATGAGTCAGTTGGAAAATTGTCATAAAAATTAAAAATCAATTTTTATAATCCAGTTAGACGGGTGGCCAACAGGGCCAAAACACAAATACAAGCAGAGAACAGTGGCTGATATGAGGCACGCAAACATATCGTAGAAAACCACCCACAATAATACACACACATACAACACACTCACCAACACACACGCCTAGTCAGACTTGGCATCGGACTGGAATAAAAGAAAAAAGAAAATTACATAGTTTTTGCTTTAACCGAAACGATGTTCGAATTTTAGCTTCATTAACAGACGAACCGAGGAACGGCGTGGCCGCGTTTTATTTTGTCAGCTCCAAGCAGCAAATTCACGTGCGTGTTTATAAAATAACAAAAAAAAACATTAAAAAAATAGCAGTAATTTTTTACCAACACACCCAAAAAAAAAAAAAAACATAAAAAAATAAACAACTATTTAAATATTTAATTTCGATTGTCGCGTAATTTTCATAAGAAATGACCGCAGCGATAACGATGCGATCCCTGCTCAAAGTGCGCCTGCTGTTCATAATAATAATAATCTTGTCGATGTTGGCCTAAGCCCGGATAATTAGAAAGGTGCGCAGCGCAGTCGAGTGTCGAGCGTCGAGTCTTTTTATGTTGGCAAAATGTCAATTTTTGTGTCGGACCTGAAATTTTCGAGCCGTCTCCAACACGCCCCCTTACCTTCCCTACTCATTTTTTATGTGCATTTAAATTTTTGGTCTTTTAACATTTTGTTGGTTTTAATAAACTTGAATTGGTTGAGTGAGCCAGTTATGTTAAGCGAACTGACTTGTAGAGTGTTCAGTTGCAGCGAAGCACAACTAAATAAATAAAATACTAAATAATTAAATATAAATCCTTTCGTATTTGAATAAACTGATTCTCAGAAGTTTGAAGAACAACGTCTATATAAATACAGAGTAAAAAGCTCGAGTGATACGCTACCATCAAAAGCTAGCTAAATAATAGTTGTCGTCAAATAATAAATAGAGTTTTCATCTAAACAGACGACGAACTAAATGATAGAAATTGCATTACAATTCTTGAATAAACATTACTGATCCTCAGTCAACTTTTCAAGTTTGAAAAGCAAAATCTATATAGAAATGAAGAAAGACAAAATTTTTCCTTCAATTAACAGCTAACCAAATTAAGTAAATAAATAGTAATAATCCATCAAATAATAAATACATTTTTAGAACAGAAGAACAACTAAATAAGAAAAAACACCCCAGTTCTTGATGCAAATTTTAATTCTCAGTTAAAAAATCTCAAAACCAAAATCTACTTATATACATAATGAAAATAGTTGAGATAGACATAAAAGAAGCTATATATAAGAGAATAAGTCGATAGATAAATAATATTTATCATCAAATAATAAATATTTCTGTAAAACAGATAAACAAATAAAATAAAACAACAAATAAGTTTGAAAAGAGCGACAAAGCTTTTGCTTTATTTGAAAGCTAACTCATCAATAAATAGCTAAATTACATTTGTCATTGAGCAAATAAAGAACCTTTAAAAGGGAATTTATCGTGCAACTGAACTAAACTATGAATGACATATGACTAAGGCCAACAATTTTCTAATCCTCTAAAGCTCTTCCAAGTTAAGTGAGTTTTAGGTTCTTGACATTTAACTAAGCCCGATAAGTGCAATTTGTTTGAAATAAATAGAGAGCAAATAATGTAAATAATCGCCTGACTGCCTTTCGGGTATGGCAACATTAATATTTGATGATTTTACAATTTAGACAATGATTGCCCAATATGGCATATAAGGCGCTCGTTAATCTCTGCCGTCGCGTTTTCTCTGTTCATATATATATATATATGTCGATTCGTGTCACAAGCACATTGACAATTTAATTTGCGCGCAGTATAATAAATTGAGAGGATAATGCAATAATCGAAATGGGCTTAAGCTCGTCTCTCCTTGACTACCAACAACTAAGCGATGGAAGCGTGGAGAAGTGCGATTCGAGCTGCAAAAATAGAAATTGATTCAAAAATTTGCCTCTCTTGGAACTTGACACCAAACTCTGCCAAACGGAAAACACACCTGCCGCAAATACACTCAGAAATAAATTGTCTTAAGCTCTTAAGACACCAAGCGTAACTCACCTTCTAATTCAGAAAGTGTATTTTCAAAAAGGATAGATTGTATACTTAAAAAAACCCTTATTTTCCTTTTCTTCTTTTCTTTTGTTTTGTATAGAGACGATATTTCTAAGAATATTTTCTATTTAAATTTTTAGAAATATTTTTGGATGATTATGAAATATAATTTTAAAAAATATAAGTCTTCCTACTTTTTAAAAAGAAATTGTTTCTAAAAATAAAAAGACTTTCTAGTATTCAAGGTGATTTTAAAAAATTCAGTGCAATTTTTTTTCCGAGTGTTAAAAGACAAGACAAAGAGACCCGACAAGAAAACGGCACAAGAAATAAAATCAATAAGCCTCAAAAACAAAAGCCCAGAAATGTAGTAAAGGTATTTCGCATGTTGAGCATTTCGTACGCCTGATTAGATAGTTGGTATGGGCTATGGTGTATATATGTAGAGCTCTGAGAGGGGGCTGCTTCGATGTCTGGTACAAAAATCAAAGCACGATTAAATCAACAGACAACAACAACAACAAGAACAACAACAACTGAACAACAATGCAAACAATAAGTGAAATGTAAAATTAGAATTAGACAATTAGACAAATGGCGAAGAAGCCTCTGGGCCAAGACACGTGCAAGACACATGTTTTAGAGTAGGGGACCGGGAGCAGTGCACAATAGCCACAATATTCCAGCACACACACAAAAACACCCAAAGGCTGTTGGTACTGGCAAACGGGGCGTATGATTTATTTAGCCGTCCATTAAAAGTGCTTGTCATTCAGTTGCAGTTGTTGAGCTTGCTTCGAGTTTGGCTGCTGCTGCTGCAGCTCGTGTGCCAGCTGTTGTCATAGCCATAGCTATAAATATGTGTGTGTGTGTGGAAATCCCACAACAAAATGTACTTAATTACACATTTAAGCAAATAAATTACGGACATCCGTAGTGGGCTTTAATTAAAATATATTTGTATTTGGGTTGGGAACTAGTTATAACATATGTATACTTAGTCTAAGATTGTCTTGAGGGTATCAATATTATCAGAAATAAAACATAGTAATTTTAGTTAGTTTACTAAAACTGATATTTCTCTACTTTAGGAGTGACTTAGAGAAAATGAATTATAGGTATCCATAGATGGTTTTAGATAAAATTAATTTGTATGGGAACTGATAATAATGTGATTTAGATGTGACTTAATATTTGTTGCAATGTCGAGATAGTTTTAATAAAAATAAATAAAGTGGGAAATAGCTATAATACTTTTCTAAAGCAAATGAATAAATGGTGTTAATTAAAATGTATTTCTATTGGGTGGAAAATAATTATAACAAACCAATAATCCAGACTAAGATTGTCTTGCGAACAAAAATATTATCAGATATCACAAGCAAAATAACAAATATTTTTATTATACTGAAATTGCTTTAGATATGACTTACATACATACATACTTAAGTAAATAAATTATGGGAATCGTGAGATGGTCTTACTAGAAATAAATTGGGTGACAATGGTTATAACACACGTATTAAGAATACGTAACTAAGACTATTATTGTCTTAAATATTAAATACAATTATTATACTGAAACTGATAAGTCTGCAACAATTTTTATATAATTTATTTTTTTTAATACAGTAAAAAATGACCGCTGAATTTTGGCATTCTTTTTGCAATTACGAAAACTGTGTGAAATGAATTCGAATAATATAACAATTATAATCGAACTTCAGATTTAGGTGTCATGCATTGGACTCTTGCCAACTTTGTTGCTTGAGCGACCGGTAGGTAAATTCGCAAAATTCGCTTAAAGCCAAAATGCCAAATGCCAAAGCCAAATGTCAATGAAGAATATACAAAAAAAAATTCGTTCAGCAAAAATTGAGCTCACCACAAAAACAAAAAATTCACATGGCATAAAACCGAGCAAATATTCTTTTTTTCGACAATTTTTATTTAAACTCTAAGCACAAAGAAAAATTGGCTGCATTTTACATAAAAAAAACACTCTCAAAGAATTTTGTTTAACACGAAAATATTAGCAAATTGAAACGCTTTTTTATATATTATAAACACATATATTAATTGAAATCTGCAACAAATCTATATTGGCTGCAATTTAGTTTAGTTGATCAAATTGAAGAATGCTATAAGTAATTCGCATGTTTTCATTTCTTATGGCTTTTCAAAATTTAAAATAATCGAATACGTAATTTTAATTTATTTGTTTTTGCGTAATTTTTCTAAATTGAAGTTTTTGGTTTTTGGTTTTAAAGCTTTCCAGGCACAAGGCACAAATTGGAGCCTTGACAAATGCTTTTGTGATTGTCATTTCCATAGTAGAACGCAAGCAAATCTTTCATTTACATTAAAATTAATTTTACACACACATAGCGATATACACCGTATTACCTGATTGCTGTGCAATTGAATTGTGCAAAAAAAATTTGACGTCAGCGCAAAAAAAAAATCACGAAAACGATGCAACATGCAACATATGCATAAATTGACACATATGCAGAAATTGATTTGATTTTACTTACTTATCACGAAATCGCTTTACTCAGTTCGTTTATTCGTAATTCCCTTTTGTTGCTGTGTTCTCCAAAACGTTCTTCGCAATGGAAAAACGAATATTTTATTAAAACAATTATCGCATATTTCTTTCCATATTTCTTTTCGCCTCTCAACTTTTGTTCAAAACCAATCAACTACAACAACAACAACTACAAAACAAAAACATTTAAACAAATCACACTTCTTCACAACGAACCCGATCGATCCTTCGCATAGGACACTTGCCAGGAGCAGCAGCAGCAGCACGAGCAGCAGAAGCAGAAGCAGCAGGAGCAGGAGCTCATCATCAGCTGCCATCATCGGCAGAAGCAGCTGCAAAAAATCATCAGCCGATCCCAGTCATCGACATCACAGTCAGCTATACCTCCCGCGGCTGCAGTGCATCAATTGAAGCAGCAGCAATCCCTGCCCAATCCACTGCCCCAATTGCAGCCAACCAACGAGTCGCAATCGCATTTGCACTCACAATCACCACATCCTCAATCACATCCGCACTCGCATCCGCATCACGGCTCCAAGTCGGTGTCGATACTCGTCTACAAGACGCTGAACACGGTCTTCAAGAGCAGCCGAAAGATCATCGTACGCGTCTGTGAGGTGGCCAGTGCCAAGAAATCCTTCACCATGTTCAAATTCAACAAGGCTGCACAGCAGCAGCGACTCGATAATCGCGCCAGCGCCGTCACAGGACACGATTGTTTTGTCAAGCCGCCGGTGCCGGAAAAGTGAGTTCATTCAACGATTGATTGGCCAACAAATAGAAACCAAGCCCAAAACTTAAATTCAAAAAATTTGTAATGCGTCGCAAAAGCAACTACATTTTTTTCTGTTTTTAAATATCTTAGAAAGTGTTAATATAAATTATAAATTTAGCTAAAGGCCTGTTTTCAAATCGAAAAAAATAACTGTATTTAAAAATAGTATATTATTAGAAGAACTTCAATTAAAATACTTCGGGCTTAGCTAAATAATTGAATAAAAAAAAGTTATCGATAATGAGGGGATCAATATAAAAAAAAAAAACACAAGACTACATTTTTCTCAGCGTAATTTTTACGGTCGATTTTCAATCAAGAAAAAAGTTATCGATAATAAAAAAATATGTATTGCAATTTTGTTTGCGATGTTTTTCCTTCGATCTGAAACCCCTTTAAAAAGCATTATTATATTACAACTTAATTATTTTACAAATTGTTAACTCAAAGTATTTCTAAATAATTTGAATCTTTGGCAACTTTAAATACTTTGCCAAATATTGCTTATAGAAATCTAGAAAATAGAAAACTTAATTCTCTTAGAGCACAAAAATAAAAAACTTTTTTACAAATTGTTAACTCGAAATATTTCCGATTACTTTTCAACTTACTTAACTCTAACGCTTTTTGCTCAATTTGTTTTATAGATATCTAAAAATTAGAAAACTAAATTCGCTCAGAGCACAACAAATTAAATAATAATATAAGTTAAATGTCTATTTTTCGCGATTTCATTGCTTTTTCGAACCTTTTGCTCAAAAACTATAACAAAAAAATAAAACATTTTGAACCCAATTCCAAAACCAAAACCAAATCCAAAACCAAAACCAAATCGAAACCGAACCGTTTTAGGAAAGTAAAACACATCATGAAGAAGCTGCACAAGGCGAACGGATTGAAGCGATCAAATTCGGCAATTGAATTCGATGTCTCAGCGCTGACAGCCGCCAATCGACGCCAAATCTACAGTAGGTGAGTACATTAACTGACCACCCAGACTGTATGTGTGTCGGCCACATCACACATACACATACACACGCACTCATACACACATATATATATATATATATATATATATATATATATATATATACATACATAGTCCACTCAGAGAGTCCACAGATGGGACGTGTGCACAAAAAAAGTGAGCCGCCAACTTAATCGTCACACAAAATAAATTGCACAGGTTATCAACTAATTTATAGTTAAATAGCTTTTAGTTACTGTCTATTTATTTTTGATGCTTATTCAAAATCAAAAATTCAAATTGTACACACTGAAACAAAATCAAAACCAAAGAAAACAAAAATCACTATTTATTCTATATTTTTTCGTTATTTATATTTTATAAAAAAAGAACTGAAAATGCTATTTTTCCGAAAATTGTCTCGTACGTTATTTTCGAGCGTATCTCAATCCTATTCTATTTGCAGCAACCGGTCGGCCAGCTCGGAGCAAGATAACTCAGATCAGTCCGAGCACTCGGAGAAATCGCCACTGGTTAGCGCGAGGTTAGACAATCTGGCTAGGCTCTTTTTTAGCAAATCGATGCCAGCGGAAAGCGGAAGTAGAGATACTATAGATTCAGTACTAACAACAACAAGGTTGCCTACTCAATTTATATCTACCATTTATTTATTTCTTTTCCAAACCCCCCTCCCAAAAAAAAGAAATATAAATAATTTCATATCTCAATCACACAACATCCACAAAATATTAGATTTGCAACTCAAATCATTGTATCTACATAATATACTATTATACATATTACTACCTACTACTATAAATAACATCAAATTGGCATATATTTCGATTGTCTTTTTTGCATTACTTGTTTTGCTCTTGCTGGTTTTCTGCAAATATTTCAGTTTCGCTTGTTGATTTTCTTTGCTTTCAGTTTATGTATTTACCATTTTTATTTCAATCGTAGCCCAAAAGAGCACTTTGCATGAGAAATAAATAACGGCTAATGGCGTTCACGATGCTTTCACGTAGTAAATAGCTTCGCACAGAAACCACAACTTAAACCACAACAACAACCACAAATATCAAATATTTAATAGAAAAAAATACACATAACAATTTAAACTTAATTTTTGAGCTCAACGGATTAAAGTATTTGTAAGGTTAAGCAAACAATTTTTATGAAAATTTTTTATGAAAATGATGCGACATTTCATAAATATTACAAAAAAAAACAGCAAAGAAAATTATATTTTGATAGAAATTAAATGTGCTGCTAAAATGCATTTTATGTGCCACACATGGCAAGTTAAAAGTTGCCAAGGTTACTTTGGCACCTGCTCAAATTAGACGCGGGCACAAAAATTGCAAATTAAATTATCAACTTGGAAAATTCTCACTCGCCGAAATGGGAAGCGAGGCGCATTGATGAAAATGCTCCATGTGAATGTTGCTGAATACCTGTGTTCGTGTGTGTGGGTGTGCGTGAGCGTGTGTGAGTGAGTGTGTTTTCCAACCCACCGCTGCGTGCTGAGCCGTGTGATGAATGTGCAAGCGAGCGTAAGCTTCATTTTCGCTTGTGTGTAACTGAAAAGCATCTATTTCTGTGTGTGTTAGTGAGTATGTGTGTGTGAGTGTGTTCCTAACGAGCATCGATATGTGTGTGTGTGTACATGTGCAAAGCCCTGCAAAACTCAGCGCTCCTGCGCCGCCAAGTATGCAATAAAAAAAATTTCACACTCGAGCACGTTAATTATGGCGGCAAAGGGGAAAAGGTGCGCTCGTCAACTCTTTATTGCTATCATAATATATGTGCAAATTTTTTATCGATTTCCGGCTTATTTTATTTTTTTTTGTATTCCAAACACAGTATAGAAAGAAAGTTGAATTTTAAAATGCCATTCTACTAAAGATGGGAAAATTTTCAATAAACACCTTTATATAGTGATATAAATTGAATTTTTAATGTTATATCGTTTTTAATTATATATCTGGGTTGTATAGCTGTTCGTTGACAGTATTCAGTTTAAATTAATTTTTAAATTATAAAAATTTTCAGCTGTTGCCATATTGCCAAACAATCTGGCAATGACTTATTCAAGCTTCATAAAGATAAAGTTAGTTTTTAAATTAAATTAAATTTTCAATTATTTCCTGTTTTCGACAAAAATAACTTTTATTTCATTTATTTCAAATTTGAGTTTTTCGGGTTTCAAATTAAGAACTGATTAATAATTATAGCTGTCTCCTTAGTCAATTTATTATATTTTCCAGAGTGTCTAGCAATGTCTAAAGATGGTTCAAATTAAAGAACTAAATTTAAATTAAATTGCAAATTATATGCCGGTTTCAACAACTTTCCTCAGTTATATCACCAGTTGTCTCCCCATTGAATTTCTTACACTTGCCAGACAGCCTAGCAATGTATCAAAATGGTTCAAGTTTCAAGAAATACCTTTTGGAAATCTTAAATTTCAATTATAAACTATTTGCCATTTTTAAGCACAGACCTCAGTTGCAGCTTTCCCGCTGCCTTTAAATTTAGTCTGGCAATGTCCAAATGTCCCCCCCCCCCACTGTTTTGATAATATTTGAGGTTTCCGTGTCGAGTGACGCCTGCTGCCTCTATAGACCCTTACATACACACACACGTACACGTACAGAGACAAGTGGATTGAGTGTATTGTAAATATTTGTCGAGCAATGTGCTCGGAACGAGGCGAAAGCCTTAATTTTAATCTGTTAGCTGAAACCAACATTTGCTAAAATTAGCTTAAATAAATACAAATATACAATATGCACATACATTTGCAAAATGACTATATATAGTATATATATATTCAGTATATATACAGTACATTTACATTCAAGGTTGTGGCACTTAAAAGCAGCACAATAAACTATAAAGTGCAAGTGGGCTGAAAAAAAGACCTGAGAAGAATGTGAAGTATACGCAACGTTGGACAAAGAACACAAGCGATGCATTTAAAAAGACATGTGCCCCAAAATGAATGTGTGTGTGTGTGTGTGCGTGTGTGTGTATGCGTGTGTGTGTTTGCAAGCTGTGCCTTGCCAGGCCTTGCAATATTTTTTCACTTTTCGCTTTTCGCTTGTTCAGTCCTACTGACGCAGCACGCTTTGGGGCTACATTGGGTATACACTCAGAAAAAAAATCTACATGCATTTTCGAAATTCGCCAAAAGTAAATCACTTTATAATTAAGAAAGTATATATCAACATTTTCTAAAATCATAATTTTTCTAAAATTTGGAAAAAATATATATCTATTTTCAACTTCAAAATTAAAATTAATTTAAGATTACACATAAACCAAAATAAAGAAAATCAACTTGTTTCTGGGATTATCGATTTAGGAAATGCTTTTATAATTTTTCATATTTTTTCTTATGTTTAGAAGTTATTTGTTAACACAAGGAAACTGCTTTCAGAGCGATTTATGTTTTGCTTAGTGTACACTCCGTTAGCTATAAGAGTGAATCTGAAGTCGTCTCTTGGCCAACTTGTATGCCACACAGTGACATGCTCTGTTCATTTTATTGTTGTTGTTTCTGTTCTTTGGGGCCTTATTAAATTTTCAAACACATGCTAAACTTAACCGGAGGATGTGCTTAACCTTCGCTCTGTTTTGATTGAGTGGCTCGTAAGTGTTTGTTTATGAGCTCGTCTCCACTCTTGTTGTTTGTTGCGTATGTGAGTATGTGTGTGTGTGTGTGTGTGTGTGTGTGTGTGTGTGTGTGTGTGTGTGTGTGTGGCACTTGAGGCGAATTTGTGTTTTGTTAACGCTCTTGCTTTCGTGCATATTCTCTATTCTCTTTTATTGCACTTTGCCACACCATTAAGACGGCCACAATTTTAGGCACTGCAGTTGCTTTCGTTTTTTTCTTTTCAGTTTATCCACTTTGCATTTTCTGCCAAATAAACAAACAAAATAAAGGAGAATAAATAATAATGAAATAAAATGGAAAAAACATGTTGAACTGCTGCTTCCGTTTCCGCTGCGCTATTGTGTAGCCAGATAATCCACCCTCGTAACCCCCCCTTTTGTTCAACAGTTGGCAATATATATAAACTTTTTTTTTTGGCAAGCTTCTCGCTTTGTTTACCAAATTTAATTTTCTCTGGCAACCCCTTTTGTGGCTATTTGTTGTTTTTGTTGTTGTTGTGGGCTCACCTTTTTTCTGAAATTATTTTTCAACAAGTTTTTTATTACATTTCAATGTTCACTCTGTTGTATGAGGATGCGGCTTGCATGTCAACGTTGACGTGCCACAACAATGTTGTCACAACTGAATAAGCCGCGTGTTGCAATTGTCATTTGCCATTTAGGCAAAGTTTCGTGATTATCTGAAATTTAGTTGAAATGCTTTTCAGCTGTTCGCTTTACTTGTTTCAATTAATATTTAATATTTCGTAAAAAAAAAATGGCTAGCCTTTTGTGTGTATAAGTTGGGTAAATATATTAAGTACAAATTTTTTGTCGCATAAGTAAGTTGGGTAAAATATGTATATTAATAAAAAATATATTTTTTAACTACCAAATTGGCCAATACAAAATTCATTATAAAAACTGGTTAAGCGTACATTAAAATTCAAATTCGATTTTTAGTTTATGTTTTTTTGGGCACAGAGAAGAAATTTTAATCTGCAGCATCCTAAAAATACTGAGTGCTTTAATTATAATGTAAATAAATCAGCATAATTCATGTTGAATGCCAAAGTTTGTCGACATGTTCATTATGATTAGTTCTAGTTCCTATTTGAATACTTTGCATAGTTTGAGTTCCTTTCTGTATGCGCTCAACTGTAAAAATACAAATACGAAATATCCAAATAAAAATGGGAATTCTAAATTGTGTATAATATCTTGCAGACCAAACATAAAGTATCAATACTCAGCGCTTGACAGCGGCAATGGGATTGTGGAGCGAAGTCCCCGGGAGCGAGCACAAAGGGAACGGGCGTTGAATGCCACCCAGGAATGGATACAGAGCGCCAATGGACGCTACGAGGTAATCGCACATCTCGACGAGATAGGCTCGAGGCATGGCAAGAACTGGTTTCTCGTCACGGATGCATCGGTGAGTTGAGAACTGAAAAAAAAATCGCAGTGGATTTTAAGTGCTGCTTGTTTTTGGAAATTATTTGGAAATATAAGAAAATAATTTTCCAAAAATAAGAAAGGTTTGTTATAAGTTGACAATCTCAAAAATAGGTCGAATTAATTTAATTTTTTTTAGATAATTTTCAATTATTAAGAAAATAAAAGCCGACGTTTTTAAAATAATATGCTGAGTTACCCTTGCCGAATTTCTGAAATTCAGTGAGTGTATTTTTTTCTGAGTGTAGGCTGACCTAAATCGTTTACTCCATCTACAACTTCTACTCCCATTCCCCATCCAACAGGTGCGCACGGATCGTTTGTTAACGCTGCTGCCGCTGCCCACGGATTGTGTGGCCTTTGAGGATCTGCCACCGGATGAATGCGCACGGGATATATTGATGGAGCTGTTGGGTTCGCTGCATCATCCGTACATCTATCCGGTGCTGGATTTGGGCTTCTTGCGCAACAGCTCACACAATTATGCCTGCCTGGTAACACCCTTCAATTCGCGTGGCAGTCTTAAAGATCTCATCTATAAGGTGAGTTATTTACACTATAAAAAAAAACGATTGGTTATTGTATCTGTCTGTCGATCTGCTCCAGGCACAGTGGAACGAACCCTGGGCGCGAAAATATACACGTAAGCCAAATGGTTTGCCCATGAGTCAAGTACAGCGATTGGGTCGCCAAATTCTGGAAGCGCTGCTCTTCCTTAAGGAGCGCGGATTCCCACTTCATGGCCATCTGCACAGCGGAAATGTCATTCTTCAGAATGGAGCAGCCAGGTGAGTTAAGACTATAGTGCTTACTAGTCTTAAATAAACTACAAATTAAGGGAATATATGAACGATCTTTTATTTATACTCGTATTTAATTTATTTATTTTAAAAGAAATAGCTTGTGGATAGCATAGTTTGAATTACAAGTTTGTAGAGAAAGAGATTGAAAATTTCTTGTACTTCTAATCGGATCTGCAAAATATTTAGATGTATTAGTAAAATTCAAGCACAATAAGTAGGCAAGCTTTAATTAGTATTCCAATTAAGATAAAGAAATTATTTTTGTACGGATCCTGATGAATCTTTCAATTGGAATACCAATACCAAAATCATCAACTCATTCAAGTGGTTTATAATTTTACAAACTTACAATTCTAACTTGTATTATGCATTCGACTATAAAAAGACATTAATTTGCGCTGAAAACAATTAAAATGTAATCAATTTGGAATGAACACCCATTGAAAACCATTTTAAGCTGTAGACAAGTGCTCCAAAAATCGATTCCTCATTTATCAAGTTTCATTTTTAAAATTGCAGAATAAATCTGTCAAACTAATCAAACGTAATGAATTATTGCAAGAAACCATTTCGATGGTTTCCTAGATCAAACTATTTCTAAAAATTGCAATTTACCTTTTTTATTTGAGAAGCCATCAAACATTTTTGGTCAGCACAATAAAATTCACATGGAAAACACTTTGCACTATCGCAGTCTGTTTTTATTTTTATTTTTCTCGTTCATAATAAATGCATTCAAAATCCGCATCCCCTGCAATCGCCCGGCCCACAAATTCTATGGCTTTCAGGGCAGGCGACAAGCCGTGCACACAAACACCCAGCTCCCCATTAGAACCACCCTTTGAATTGAATGCGAAAAATATTTCAGCTTTTTTCAGCTTTTGCCGTTTTCCTTTAAATGATAGAAATATTGTAGGCGTGGCCTAAAGCCTTTTTTTTTGTATATGTCAAGGCTGAGGGGGCGTGGCTGGGCGTGGGTGTATAAAAGACAAGCTCGTGTGTCGATTAAAGTTTAAAGTTCAAAAATGGGCAAAGGTTGACATTTAAATAACGATTGTTTTGCTTGAAATACTTTTGTGTCTGACGACAATCATTGTTTCAGTCAAGATGCCCATTATGTGACTATAGTTTTTACCCTCTTTCACACACATACTTATACATAAAGGTTGACACATAAACACACATTTCACAGCCAAACGCACAAACACATTTTGACCATAAAAGTTGCCACATTGTGGTCGCCACGTGTTTGGGCCATTCGAAGTCGAGTTTGTGCCAGCCAAACTGGCAATAAAGATTGTCCTTACACTCACGAAAAAATAACCTCGCATTTTGAAAAGTATATATATACAAAATAAGAGACACTGTTAAGTGTCTTAATAATAAAAAAGGTTTCTAAAAAATAAAAATAACACCATATTTTAGGATTATCGATTTAGGCAAGTTTGTATAATTTTAAGAAATGTTATACATATTATTATATTATATTTAAAAAGTATTCCCAAAACAAGAAAACATCCGAGTTTCCAGGATTTTTCAGTTTTAATGGGATTTTCACAAATTCAGGTCGATTTCCTTAGCTGAGTGTATTGAAAGAGGTTTATCCTTAAATTATGCAATATATTTTGTTAGTTCATCGTTTTGGCTCGATTTGTTCTTTTGCAGGCTGTCGGGCTTGGAGAATGGTCTACTGGGGCTCAACTCGCGCAATAATGCCGTTATGTGGTCTCGTTCCGTAACGGATATCGAGAATGTGGACATCGTCTGCTTTGGCCATTTGCTGTTTGAAATGTGCACTGGTCAGGAGATGACCACACCCAAACCGTCCATGCGGGTGCTCGAAATGGAGCTACAGCATTATCCACAAATTGGCCAGGTATGTCACACAATATATTTATTATATTTCAATAATATATATTATGTAATTCCTTGCACAGGTTCTGGAAATATTAGGCCTTATTTTTGAGCCGCCCAGCGGCGTTTGCCCCTCCGTCGAGGACCTAGTCCTATGCGATCTATTCCGCAGCATCGATTTGCGAGAGCTGCGCGGTCCCTGTTTCAGTGTATGTACCACAAATATTAATATCTGAAATAACAATAATATATATAGCATAACATATACAGTCGCGATAAATATAATAATTATTTTATTTTATCTTGCAGACAATCAAGCCGAGTCTTAGCCGATCCACGCTGAATCTGCTGCATGCGGTAAAGAAGCGACAATGTGCCTCTTTGGGCAACTCCTTCAGTGAGGCAAGCTCACCCTGCACCCCGCCCTCGACGCCGCATGATCGACGCACTGGGTAAGTACTAACCTATATAATATCGAATCTTTAGTGAAATCACTCGCATAGCAATGCAACCATCACACACACACTCACTCACACACATTCGCACACACACCACCAATTACACACACATCACTTCATAAAAAACCCATTCACTTACCAAATAAAAAAGCTGCCTGAAAATGATTATTATATTCTGGATATTTCGTGGTACATATAGAGCATTTTAAGCATTCCAATCTGTTAGGGAATTCGGTCTAGTCTTAATCTGGGTTAGCGTATAATAGTCCCCTATAATAGTCAAAGGTCAAAAGTAAAAAATCATTTCAATCAGCATGCACTTACAAAATATATGTCTTTTACACTATTATACCTTCTAGTATTTTCTTAAATTTAGTAACACTAATGTAACTTTTAATCAATTTTTAGAATGATTAAAGTAGTTTTTTTTAAGAAACATTAAATATGAAAAAATACCCCTTTAGTTTCTTTGGTGTTTTGCGTGTGTAGAACTAGACTAGTAGTTATATAAAAAAGCAAAAAATGTGAGCCTGATAGCAAGAATTAAAATTACCACCTTATAGAAGCTCCTAGGTTGAAGAACTAAAGCTTCGCGTGAGCCTAATCTGATTATAACATTATATTAACTCCGCTCCTGTATATTTTAAAAGTGCTTAAAGTTTTTCTTTGATTAGTGTTATAGCATATGCAAAATATACGCTTTCTTATAGAGACTTTTATGATTATACAGATGAAGAGCTAAACCTTAGCCTGAGAATTATCAATTATAATAATAATAAGCGCGAACCCGCGTTTTTTGACTAGCCGCATGTACATTATTGGAGGGTTTAAAGTTTTTTTTTTAAGTACAAATGTGAATCCCAATAGAATATGTAGAAATATTATCTTGCCTGATCTAGTATCAATTATAATATTACTAAATGTTGGATTTTTAGAATTTTGAAAGTTACTTTAAATTACCGTCACATAATAGTTACAAAAATGGACTCGTTATAGAGGCTTTTAGAATTTGATAGATGAAGAACTCAACATTCAGGCTGATTTAAAATCTAATACAATATTTAAAATGCAGGCCCTTTTCCTATCGACTCCGCTCCAGTGTAAGTTAACCAGTGCACTGCAGGTTAATGAATAATAACACAGTGTAGCTCACAAATAGACACACACATAGAGTCACTCGCAAATGCTGTGTGTAACGATAAATGAATGATGTGTTGAACACAGAATAGAAGAGAATAGAGCAGAAAAAACAGAGATGAGCGAGCGAAAAACTACAACAAAAAATCACACACACAGATACAAGAAGTGCCGTCATAAATTGTATGTGCTTATGTATGTATGTATGTACGTGTGCATTAGCATTTAAATGCGCATGTATGTGAGTCTCACCCATGCACCTGTCCATTTTGTATGATGTGTCTGTGTCTGATGTGTGTGCTTTTGCTGTGCGTGCCTGCGGTAATTATGGTAATGTTCTCTGCCCGAGATCCAATGCGCTCTCTCTCTCTCATGCTGGAAATAGCATAGCCCCGCCCCGCGCAGCCCCCTTCAAATACCACTGTCAGCTGTCAGTATTAAGTGCTTGAAAATTATGCATACAACAGAGAAGAATGTAATTAAGTAATAAGAGGAAAGGACACCGCAGGGAAAAGGGGAGAAGGGGAGAACGCAGTGTGAAGGGAAGTAGGAGGGGAAAGGAGAGCAAAGTAAAGGAGAGCCGTTTAAATTTGAATTTTAACAACAACAAAAACGTAAAGCGTGAATTTTACTCGAAGTTTTTCACAAAAACATTTTATGAAATTGTGATGCGATATTAATATATATTTGGAAAGGCCTGCATAATGTTGAAATTAATTCGGAAATGTTTGAATTTAAATATCTCGAAAGTTTTGATGCAGAATATTTTGATGCAATATCCATATATATATAAATATATACAAGCAATGTTTTCAACGCTATAATTACAAAATCGGATCAGTTTTGCCAAAGTTTACATTTGAATTTTAAAAAGATAATAATAATAATTTAATTTCATTATTTAAAAAACAAACAAAATTTTGATGCTGAAATAATATATATATAAAGGACTGCATAATGTTGAAAAACATTCGGAAATGTCATCGTTTTGGCCAAAGACAAAGCTGCCTAAATTTTTTAAAACAAAAAAATAACAATAACAATATAGAAAATAATGGCCAAATTCAAAACATTTTCGTTGCTCATGTATATTTTAAGCATATTTCTCTCAGTGTGTAATCTATATATATACATCTAATTTTGTTTGCTGTCTAAGAAACGCATGTGTTATATATATATATATATATATATATATATATATATATATATATATAAATAAAATACATATAAATATATCTACTATAATTTATTACATGTGTAAGTAGAGAAATTTTTCAACTAAAGTATTTTGTATGCCATGTTTACTCTCTCTTTCTCTCTCAACTATAACCAAAAACATTAAAAAAAAAACATCGTTAAACAATACTACTACTACATCTGTGTTTTAGTGTTGCGAAGCGAAGAACAATTCAAATGAACCAGTTGCCGTTACACAAGCCTCATCTATACATTATTGATACATACAGATCAGCCCTTGAATGTCTATCAACATTCGTTTTTGTTTATGTAACATACGTGTGTGTTTTATTTATGATTTACAAATTGTTGCATTTCTGCATTTGTTTATTTACATAACCCGTTCGAAAACTAACAACAACAACTAACAACAACAGTGTTCCGCCTCCTGCGCCCTATGAAGTCTTTCGTATGTACTAAAAAAAACAATGCAAACAAAAATACCAACAAAAAATACAAACAAAAATACCAACAAACCAACCAAAAAAAGAGCTGCAGCAAAACGCAAAAACAAAAATAACTCACAAAAAATCACTCACAAAAAAACAAATTACAAACACCTAAAAAAAAGTGTAAAACTCTCAAAATAAAATGAAAATTAAAACCTGAATAAAACTTAAAAAAAAAAACCAAAAAAAAATACATTTCAAAATCACAGCAATGTTTTTTGTACTCAAATGCTATTTTTTGTACCCCCAAAATGCAAAAAAAAAAAAAAAGTCGAATCCAAATATTTCAAAATATGGAAATGATTTTGTTGTTGTGTTTTTTTTACAAAAAAAAAAAATATATATATATATATATATAAAAAAAACGTGGTAAGTGGCAAATTTTTGTATGCTAAAACCACCAGCGGTAAAATCCATCACCCACTCCTCACCTCACCACACCCACCAAATCACTGCCCACTTCAATGCACAGCATCCAACAAAAATAAAACTTCGAGTCGGCATTAAAAAAAAGTCTGAAACGCACTTGAAAATCATTCACAACAATAAAAGAAAGAAAAATCATTTTTGTAATATATGTTTTAGTTTTCTCTCTGTATATTGTGCGTGCCTCTGTTTTATCAAATACTCACTTAAGTAGTTTCAGCCCGTATCTCTCCTGATCCACAATTTTCATGGCTAATTTGTATTTTATTATCTTAGTTCTTGCTTCAAATAATATATTGCATGTTCATGTGGTTTTGTTTAAATATATATATATACATATATATTTGAAACCAATTTTCTTCGGATTGCCGAAGTTGAAAAACCTTTGCTGTCATTTTCCTAAGATATTTTAAGCTAAGGACAACATATTCTTAGATTTTCGTTTACTATAACTTGTAATTCTTCCCATAAAATCCACATATTCTTGAGCCCTTGTCTGTCTGTTCCTATACTAGTTTCAAACAGTCCACACATACGTCGGATCCAGCTAAATCAGATATCATATAGTTGCCATAAAATTTGTAGATCGAAGAATTAAAATTATAGCTTTAAAAATCATGGCTGAAATTCTAGAAGTATACTACATATATTGTTTTAAATATGATTCTGGCTCGATTTTTACTCTCAAAATGTGATAATGGAGAACGGTCAAAATTTTTTAAAGCCATAACTTTCTCAATAATTGTCAGATTTTCAAAACCCTGAGCTGAGACTATTGTTCATTTTTGACGCAATCATGTTTGTATAGAAATGTATTGTCATTAGTTAAATATAAAATATAATAATTAATGCCTAACTCACCGCATTTTCATTAAGAACAGTAGATTGTTATTAGAACTTAGTGGTTGCAACTGCGGCGAAAGGAAACCAATTAAATATATCAATCACTTAAAGGCTCATGTGTTGTTTAAAGATCTGCTTTAATATTGCCATGCATATATTGTATTTAAATGTTTAAATACTTGACAATCATAGCACAATAATTTTAAAAAATACTTTTACGCGAGGCAAATAGAATAAATTAAATTTAAAGTTAAAATTAATTATATATTAACTTGAGTAGTTGACTTAGATATCAAATAAGAAAAGTCAGCTTTGTTTGCCTATCAATTTAAGACTAACTTTTTTAGCTTTGTTGAAAGATTATTTAATCAAGATAAAACATTTGCTAGCTAAAAGTAAATGTAAAAGTCCAAGTAACATTCAACAAATCCCACTTAATTGAAATTCTCCTATCTGTTTCAAGGGAAAAACTGCACGTGCCATTGCTAGATAGCAAGTATTTATTCAAGCTTCAACTGCAGCACGTTGGCAGATGTCCACGCCCATTCGCTCCACAATCACTCTCACACACCCACCTACATACATACATACACACACACACACACTTTGACACATTGATATCGTATTCATATTTCTGACTGGCCTAAACAAAATACGCACTGCAAGCAAAGAGAAATAAGAAAAATAAACAAAGGAATCAAACGCCATTCGCACCGTGACTTAAAACCCATATTTCCTACACTCAGAGAAAGAGAATCGCTCTGAATTTTAGAAAATGGTTAAAACTGAAAATCAGCTTAAAAACTATAAAGTTTTTTGGTTTTTAGAAAAAAATTATAAAAGAAAAACAAAATTCTAATAATCAGAAATTCTTTATCTAAATTGACAATGTGTTTTGGTTAAGAAATGCATTTCTAAGACATAGAAATGCAAGCCCTCCAAGCCAGAAAGACTTTCTTGTTCTTAGAAATAATAAATTATGATAAAAAAAATAATAAAATAAAAAGTAATAATACAATAGTAAATAAAAAAAAACAAAAAGTTTTTCATGTTCTTAGAAATTATTTTTAAGTATTAGAACAATGTATAAAAATTATAAGGTGCCCTAAATCGACAAATAAGATGTGTTTCTTTTTTTTAATG
The DNA here is from genome assembly GCA_035041595.1 of Drosophila basisetae. Classification (NCBI taxonomy): domain Eukaryota; kingdom Metazoa; phylum Arthropoda; class Insecta; order Diptera; family Drosophilidae; genus Drosophila; species Drosophila basisetae. The sequence continues at coordinate 9,613,628 of JAWNLB010000123.1, read as the reverse complement.
GTTTCTATTCTATTTCTATTATTAAGAAACGAATTTCTAAACAGTAGAAATTCAAACCATAAAATGAAAATACTGAATACTAGAAAGCTTTTCTTGTTTTTAGAAACGAGTTTCTAAAAATAAAAATAAAAACAAATACTTTCTATTATTTCTAAGAAATATTTCCTATTATTAAGAAATGCAGTTTCCCCCATTCTTAGAAAAATTTGGAGTGACTTACCAGAAATCGATTTTCTAAAATTCAGATCTGCTATTTTTAGCTGAGTGTATGTCATGTTTATTGCTGATACTGATTGTGTTATTGTTTTTGTCGCCCTGCACAGCATCAGCCGTACAATGGACTCCTTTGACTTATCCAGCGACTCCGAGGAGGCGCTGCTCGAGGAGATTGTTGTCGGGAGCAGCTGTCAACTGAGGAGTCTGCAGCGCTTGCAGCGCTATCAGCACTGGTATTCCACTCCCGGCTCAGCTTCGACTCGTTATGAGCCGGAGGAATCACCCATACACTACTGTGACCAGGCTGATATGCCCGAGCAGCCCACAATACGCTGCAGCAGCAGCAGTCAAAGCAATTTAAATATAATCAACGATGAGGTGGAGGAGCTGGAGGAGCAACAGGAGCAGGAGCAGCTGGAGCGGGAGCAAGAACTGCAGGAGCAGCAGCAGGAGGAGGAGGGGGAGCAGCTGGATCACGCTGCTGTTGCCAGTGGTTCAAGTGGCGCCCAACGTTTATATGCCTCCTCCACCAACAACACCACGACAAGCTGCTCCTTCAATCATCAACTCACCGCCGACATGTGCAACTACAAAAACTCGAAGAGTCGCCGCCTCGAATACTCGCTCAAGTGCCTCAAATATGGACGCAGTAATCCCTCACAGGATTCCGCCTTCGGCTCTTTAACAGACAATGATTTGTCCATTGGTTCTACGGGCATACGTCCGAATAGTTTCCAATCCATCTCCTCACCCATCGATGAGGGCGTCGAGGATATTATTATAGCAACGACAACAGGTCACAATGAGACCTGCTTGGAACTGGCAACCATTCCACGCAGCATGGTCTCCCAGGATTCGGCCATCTCCTCGCCTTGTCGCGAAAGTTCACCCAGCAATTTTTTGCACATCGATGATGCTGGCTCCGCAACGGGTTCAACTTCATCCGGCTCTGCTTCCAATTCGCTGGGGCATATGCGACCCCAACATTTTCCCGTTTCCCTCTCCCCGAAAATACTCGTGACGGCCACAAGTAATTCCAGCAATTCCTCGCTGGCATCCAGCACAAATGGACAGCAGCAGCAACTCCAACTCCAGCAGCAACTCCAATTTGATCCGCCCAAAATCCTCGTCAATGATCAGAATTCTATATACACCACATCGCCATCGAAACGTTCCAGCATGATTGAGGTCTTTTCACAGAAATATAGGGTTAGCTCCTTTGAGGACATGTCCCCAAAGAGAACCAGTTCCTTAGATAAGCATCATCTGAAGCACGTGAATCGTTTGGCTTTCCGTTCACTGGAAGAGGAGCGACGCATAGATAATGCCTTTATGCCCATGTCGGATCGCACACACTCCGACAATCGAGTCAATATGCAGAGCGAGAAATATAAGAAACTAACCCATGCCTCGTTCCGGATTAGCAAGACCCGCACACAGGATCAATCACCCACCAACATGGAGCTGCAGCAGGGCACTGGGTGCAGCAGTTCCAGTCAAAAACAGACCCTCTGGCGGGATAGTAAGTTCTATCGCAAGAACCGCATAGCGAAGAGCAATGATTCACTGCTCGAACAATCGCCACATCTCAGCTCCAATCCCAGCTCCAATCCCAGCTCGAATCCCAGCTCAACTCGCCTCTCCCCCAACAGTCGTCGTTCCCTCAGCGGCAGCCAGCAAATGTTGAGTGTAACAACGAGTTTTTGTGGTACCGCCACAGCACCTTCTCGCCGGTACTGCAGCTCCAAAAGTGAGGATCTGGGTGAAAGTATAGATTATTTGCGGGTGATGGATGCACGTAAATCGTATTCGGAACGGCATCTGGTGCGGCTCAAGCAGACGGCTATTAATAATACGCATAGCGGGAGTGAGGATGAGATATCCTTTAGCGAGGACAATAATGCGAGGACGAGGTGTAATCATCATCGGAAGACGACCAATCTAAAGAGCACATATCTGGCCATGCTCGATGGCCCAACGAATTTATGCAATCTAAATCGAGTCTCCGCCCAAGCTTCAACAACAACAACAAGAACTGCCAACAACTATTGCAACCCATCCAAATCCCTCGATCAAGCACTCAACACGACCAGCACGAAAAGCATAAGAAGTACGAGGAGCACGACTAGCACGAGCAGCAGCAATAATAACAGCTCGTTGGATGAATCATCGCCATCGCGGCGCACTTTGAGCGGCATTGAGTTGTCCCGCATCTTTGTCATGGACATGGAGCAGGCAGCTGCGGCGATCGGGGCGGCTGCAGGAGGTGGCGGTAGCAGCGAGGAGAAGACGCCACTCCTCGACAGCGTCGAAATGTCACCAATAAGTCCAACCGAACCGCAATCAAAGCTTGACAAGCTTTAAGCTTAAAGAGAACACTCACAAACGAGATATGCAGAAGCTGGACAAGCGTTAAGCCCTATTTTGAGATCGAAGAAAAGTTATCGATAATCGATAAACTCCTTATAGAAAAACGGTGTAAAATAGGTCAAGAAATTTTTCATTTACATACGCCGAATCTATTACAAATGTGTAAAAGGCAATAATGATTTAAATTTTACTGTTGACTCACTGTTAACCCACTGTTAAGTCACTATTAATTCATTGTTAAATTGCTGTTAAGCTGTTTGGATTTTGTGAGCAGCTTTTGGACGATGTCAATATAATTAATTAATATATTTTGACGGCCATTATTGGCTATTCTTCTCGACCATTAAGAAAATATGTTAAATTATTTTAAACATAAAAATGTGTACTTATAACGACCATAGAGATGACAAAATGAATTAATTAATTTTTGTTGACTCTCATTGCCACAAACGAAATATAATTTAATACAATATAATCTATATATAAATTATAATTTAAAATAGTACAATGGGACGATCTGAAAACAGGACTTTAGGCTTGTATGTTGGATGAGCTTAAAGCTAAAACACACACACAAAGACACACACAGCCACGTTTTAAGCAGCCGATATGCAAAGCATGTGATAAAAATATATGAATGAATGTATGTATTTATGTATGTATGTAATTATGTACATTATGTGCTAGAAATCGAAAAGGATGGCAACATTAAATAACTGAGTTTTGCACAGATTAGCGGGTTAACAAAAAATAATTAATAACTATTAAGCCGAAATACCGTTTAGACTTTAAGCATTTACATTTATGCACTGAACTGAAATGTGTTTGCAGTGGGAATAACACATGCTAAGCTGTTTGTATCTCGCTCACTCACTTTGAGCTTCGTTGCGCTTTGTGCAGTGCGTTGTCCAACACTGTATAGCAAACAATTCTTTGGTGTCATTTCGAACACAACAACAACAAGACACATTTATCGATCAAAAAAACCAAGAACAACAAGAAAAACACACAAAAAGCTTTCTTCTGGTAACAATAATAGGTTCTTTATATATTATATTGTATGGTATTGTATTGTATTTTACGCTTATTGTGTATCCACTGTACAAGCGCTTTGACAGCAATTAAATCTCTACCGATGCTTTTCAACACTCTAGACTGCTAAGCAAACAAAATAAATATAAATAAAAATATAAATATACGAGCAATTCTAGCAAATCAATTTTTTGCAAAAAAAAATTAAAGTTTTCGAACTCGAAATTATACACATTAATTGTAGGTAAGACTTAAGCTTCGAAGCTTACATTGAAAATATTTTACTGTAGCTTAAAATCATTTTAGAGCCCAACAAATATAACATATACTCAATATATATATAAATATATATATTTATATACATAAATAATAATATTTAAATTGGGTCACGTTTTAAATACCAAATATAATAATATGTATATTTAGGGATTAACAAGCAAAAAAAAAAAAAACAAAAAACCAATTAAAATTTAATATTTATATAGATTAATACAAAATAACAACTAAATGCAATTTAGTATAAAATTGATGGCAGAATATAATTTAAGAGTTTTTAGCAGGGGCATTATTTTCAGTTTTTAAGGAATGAAAGAAATTAATACGAAATAAATCACATGCAGAGCAGGGGATCGAAGGATAGTATACGAATACAGAAAGTAATCAAAACATAAAAGTTCAAACAAATAAAAATTATAAGAAATATAGAGAAATTTCAATATCTGTTTATGTTATGTTTATTGAAAAACAGCAAATCAAACAAAGGAAAAATAAAGAAACACTTAACAACAATAAATATTAAGTCAATGAAACAGCGTTTAAAAATAAACACAAATCGGGACAAGAAAAAAATAACTCGTGCATTCTCAAATATATAAGAATGATAACGAAAAATACAATAAGAAAATGCAATCAAATTTACAAAACACATATATATATAAATATATACGAGTATATCACAAAAAGCACACAAGGGCGAAAACAAAATAAAGAAAAATCACAAAATAGTATATACAATATGTACGAAGAGGAAAATAAGAAATACATTTAGAAGCACGCACCTAGCGAGAAGCACTTTCATGGAAAGAGTCCTCAGAATACCCAGAAAAAAATAGTAAATTAATAAACTGGAACAGAGCACAGAGTTCCACATAAATACAACAGTCGCTTTTAGTTATACAATACTCAGAAAAAAAATATATATACATATATATGTAGAAAATTACTTTTACAATTCAAATTGTATTGTATTACAGAGCTTGTGTACATTTATTTGTTAAGTATTGCATAGTTGAATTCTTTCTGTGTAAGAAATTCTTGCCTCAGATCTTTGGCAAGTGAAAGGCACAAGTCGAGAAAAAAAACAATCGCGCCAGCCTCCTCCCCTCAAAAATCAATTTTAAAAGCTAACAATATTAACTTACTTATAGAATCGGTGATATTAAGTGAATATTTTTATGATTTTAAGCATTTGAAATAAAGTACTTAAGTCTAGTAATTCAAAATAAACTGCAACTTTTATTGTGTAACTTTAGCAGCTGACATATATATATATAAAAGAAAATATATTATATGTGCTAAGTTTGAATTAACCGCTCCTTTAATAGACAAAAAATATCGTATGCGAGTATCTTTGAATTTGACGCTTACTTGTTCATTTTACAGCACTGTTTCATGGCTTGTGGCGATATGCTGGGCTGACATATTAATGTAGTGCTAAATCAGTTGTTAGTACTCGATACTGTATGCGGGTACCTTTTAATTTAACGCACACTTGCGCATTTTACTGTAGTGTTTTGTGGCTCGTAGCGATGGGCTGCACTACTGTATTGCGTATGATGACATATCGATTAGTACCGACAGCAGATGTTCATGCTCGATAACGTAAATGAGCATATGACAACACTGTCTTAGGACTTGTCGATTAATAGCCACAGCATCAGCTGTTCACACTCGATTACTCGCAAGTAAACGAATAAAATTGCGGCAGATGCCTGAAAATGTCGACGCTTAAGCCAAAATTCGTAAAACCTGAAACAGACGATGCCATCACCGACTCCGCTGGACACGAGGAAGCCGCAGCAACCTCATTCGTCTTCAATACGAATCACAATTTGGGTCTGCAGGAGCAGCGCGAGCGTTTGCCAATACGCAAATATCGCGATCAAATCCTGTACTGCCTGGAACATCACCAGGTGCTAATCTTGGTGGGTGAAACTGGCAGTGGAAAAAGCACACAAGTTCCACAATATCTCTACGAGTGGGGTTGGCACACGAAGGGCTTGATTGGGATTACGGAACCACGTCGTGTGGCAACTTTGACGCTGGCAAATCGTGTGGCAGAGGAAAGAGGAGAATTGATTGGCGCCACAGTTGGTTATGTAGTACGTTTCATGGAGCGCTTCACGGCTGAAACACACATCAAATTCATGACGGAGGGCATATTGTTGAGAGAACTTTTAGCAGATCCACTGCTGACCCAATACGGCGTCATCATTGTGGATGAGGCGCATGAACGAAATATGCTCACCGATCTCCTGCTGGGTCTGCTTAAGAAAATACTACGCAAGCGAAACAACCTCAAATTGATAATCTCCTCGGCCACCATTGATGCCAGCTTCTTTTCCGAGTTCTTTAGCTGGCCGGGAGCGGATCAGCCCATTAGCATCAAGCTCACCATCGAGGGACGCATGCATGAGGTGAACCACTACTACCTCAACGAACCCTGTGCGGATTATATGCGTGAAACGGTGGAGACCGCTTGGAAACTGCATCAGCGGGAGCCACCCGGCGACATACTCGCCTTCCTCACCGGTCAGGATGAGGTGCTGGAGGCACGTGACTTACTCCAGGAATATATAGCAAGCACAGAGACTGCCAATCTCAAAGTGCTTCCTATGTATGGCAGCATGTCGAGCACTGATCAACTCTCTGTCTTCTTTACAGCGCCAAAAGGCGTGCGAAAAGTTGTCCTGGCCACAAATATAGCGGAGACATCGTTGACCATACCGGGCATAGTCTATGTCATCGATTCCGGCTATGTCAAGTTGAAATGCTTTAATCCCAGCACCTGCAGCGATAGTCTCGTTATTGTCCCGGTCAGTAAGGCGTCAGCTATACAGCGTGCCGGGCGAGCAGGTCGCCTGCGTCCAGGGAAGATCTTTCATTTGTACACCAGGCAGGACTACGATGCACTTGCTCCACGCCAGCCGCCCGAGCTACGTCGCAGCGAACTGAGCGCCGCTGTGCTCCAACTGAAAGCACTTGGGATTAAGAATATTTTACGCTTTGACTTCCCTTCACCGCCGCCAGCAAAGAATCTGTTGGCGGCGCTGGAGTTGCTCTATGCTTTGAACGCCTTGGATGTGGATGGTGAGCTGACGCAGCCAGTGGGCTATCTGCTTGCCGAGCTGCCCTTCAGCGCCATGCTCTCCAAGATGTTGCTTGTCTCCGGGCAGCTGGGCTGCGCGGAAGAGATCATCACCATAATTGCCATGCTGCAGGTGCAATCTGTGTTTTCTCGCCCAGCTTCGGCGGCGGCACAGCAAATGGGACGCATTGCTCATCGGCCTTTCGAGGTGTCCGAGGGGGATCTGGTGACGCTGCTCAATGTGCACAGCGCCTTCGTGGAGGCGGGCATGACGAAGGAGTTCTGTGGTCAATATTATCTCATCTATCGCAATCTGAAGCGTGCCTGCGAGTTGCGGGAGCAACTGCTGAATCTCGTCCGCAGGAAGTATGGCATTGCCGTCTTCTCTTGCAAAGGGGATGTGGAGCTGCTCTGCAAGTGCATCACGGCGGGCTTCTTCACACAGGTGGCCTATTTGCATCACTCGGGAGTCTATCGACAGATTAGCAGTGGCGTTGAACTCGTCATTCATCCAAATTCCACACTTTATACACTGCCAGCGGCGAAGTATATCGTCTACGGGGAACTGCTGCAGACGACGAAACTGTTCATGAACCAGGTGACGGTGATCAAGCAGGAGTGGCTCACGGAACTGGCGCCACACTTCTATCAGCAGACAACTGTGAGGGATTAGTAAGTAAACGAGAAGAGAAAGATGGATAGGGATATCCCGATAAGTTATTTTGTTCCTGCTCGGAAAAGATTAGAAAAAAAGGAAGAGGAATCTTCTAAAGACTTCTTTCGTTCCAGGAGGAGACAAAGAACGGTGTTTGAAACCCCTTAGGACCAACTAAGATTGCGAAATTCATTCATGGACTCATTTTTCAACAGACCAAATTGTGGGATTAGTAAGCCAGGGGATTAGTAAGTAAGCCAGAAGCAAGAGGAATATCCCTAACGTTTTTACTCATGCCCGGAAGAAATTAGAAAAGTAAGAATAGGAATCTCCTGAACACTTCTTTTACTGCTGCCCGTCACTTGCCATGAAAATATTAAGCACCATGAGAAACGCCTTTCTAAGCAGATATATCGCAGTTATCAGACTTAGCTCCAAAATGTATCTTGTTTTTCAAAAATAATTTCTAAATATGAGAAAAAACATTTCTGTGAATTAGATAAGCTTGCCGTAAGTCAACAATCCCAAAAAGTATGTTGCCTTTTCGTCATTTTCGATGCAGTCTCAAGAAATTGGGATGCAATCCAATCCAAATTAAACCACATTTTAAATACAATAACATTTAACAACTATTATAATTATTATTATTATTATTTATATAGATAAAAGGAGTGCTTTGCTAGCCGGCGGCGACTCGACCACGTCCCTGGAACATCATCATGGACTCTGGACCACGCACAACACGTGACATCAGCTCCCAGCACACTTTGGCTGGCAACAAGCTGCACGAAAGAATCAATTTAATCAATCAATTGTAAGCTGACTAAAACTAAGACAAACACATACCATTTGAGCGGAGTCAACAGGCGTATGGAGTTGGGCAGAACGCACCAGATCTCATTACGGCGGACAGCGCCGACGATGCGATCTGCAACATATTGCGGCTCCAGCATGGGCAACATGCGCGGCTTGACGCCGGCAAACATGCCCGTATTAATGTAATATGGACAAATCAGACTCATCTGGATGCGATCATAGCCATGTGCCTTCAGATCCGTCAGCAGGCTCTCATGGAAACCGATGCAGGCGTATTTGGTGGCAGCATAATCACTGCAACCATAAGTGCCCAACATGCCCGTCACGGAGCCTACGGTAACAATATGTCCACGATTGTGACGCATCATGTGGGGCAGAAAAGCCTTAACAGTCCAATAATGTGAGATGATATTAATGTTGTAGGTGTTTTGGATGACGCGATCGTGGAGCTCCCAGAAGGGTTTGCAGCATACAATGCCCGCATTGTTGATCAATATGTCCACATGACCGACATCCTCGGTGATTTGCGCGGCACGTTGATAGACCTGCTCCCGATCCGATATGTCCACTACATAACCCTTGCAATTGTTGTAGCCATGCCGCGCCAGCAGATCCACCGTCGTCTTGATGGCTAAATGAGAAGAAGAGTGTTAATATAATTATTACACTTGGCTAATAACAATTTGCAGCACAACTTTCTCTACAAGTTTGGGTTCCTTAACCCGACAGGTGCAGCTGCTAATTAGTAAAGCTAACGTGGCTCAATCACTTAGTCGGTCAGCGTTAATTAACCCTTCGAAAAGTGAAGCGGAACCCACCTTCTTGGTTGATGTCCCAGATGACGATGAGCGCCTCCAGCCGAGCAAAGTTGAGCGCTATCAAGCGGCCCACACCGCCACCTCCACCTGTGATGAGCACCACCTGCCCAGAGATGTTCTGCATAAAAATAAATAATCGTATTGTTATTGAAAGTGAAATCGAATTCAAATTAACAGTAAGATTTCAACATGCAATTTGGATTATTTGTAAGGCTTAATTTAAGATGTACAAATATAGCTAGTAAAAATAAAGGCAAATCTTTACTTTTAAATGCAAATTTTCATGTTTTATGTTAACTTCGAATTAACAGTCAAGATTTCGACAGGCGAAATATAAAATAAAATGTAAAAGTTAGCTATCAACCTATAATAAGCTACACACAAAAATGCACTATGTTTTACATTTCCATAAAAATATTTATGTTAATTTTTTATTAGCTCCTTTTAATAAATGCGACACCAACGTGCATTTTTAATTTGCAGCTGCGATTTGAATATTTAATGGCTGGTTAACCAAGCAAGCGGCACAGATTGCAACACGAAGATGTCCATCTATGATTTCAAAACCATTTTGCCATCAGTTGCGGTTTTGATAAATGTTTTTACATTTATACAAAAAAACTCAATCAGGTTTCATTGAGCGCTATTGGTTTTCATATCTTATCTATGTGTTTGCAAGACCCTAAATCATATTTTTATTTTGGTGCTCTGGCCATTGTGTGTGTTTATTATTTTTTGTGATTTTTCTTTTGTTTTTTTTGCAGTTAGCATGAAGCGTGTAATTTTAGTTTGTTGCACTAGCAACGACAACAAAAGCAATGACTAAGCAATTGCGAATGCAGCAAACCATTGGCGAACATTTCTGAAAGAAAAACGCTTCCCTTACACTCAGAAAAAAAAAACACGGTTTGAGTTTTCGAAAGTCGTCAAAGAGGTTCAGCTTATTATTCATTGCATTAATTCAATTGTACAGGGTAATTAAATATTATTATTTTAAGACAATACTTTTTAGATATTTTATAAAGAGAGTGAGAGATGAAATGTTATTATTATTTTCCAAACTTCAGGTAGGTCTTTAACTAAGAATCAGGTTTTGCATTAAGAAAAATATTTCTGATAAATAGAAAAATTCTAAAACCAAGAAAATAATTCTATTTTATAATTCTACATTTCAGAAATATTTTGGATTATTAAGAATTAAGTTTCTGATATATATATAAATATTCTATTAGCAATAGGAAATTTAAATTTTAGTTAAATATGTAGCAAGTTAAGAAAGTTGCTTTGACTTGTTGTTTGTGAACAAAATTCATTTCAATGTCAAACGCTCCAATTGAAAACTAAATCACCCACAAATAAGCGTAAAGCTTAAAACATAAACAATAAATATTCGTCACAGACGCTGGTAGCAAATGAGGAGTAGACACTCACATGTATTATAAGTGACGTCCACGAAAATTAAAAAAAATAAATAAATAAATAAATGCCCAAAGACAATAGGCAAACTTGCGCAAATAAATAAAGAGGAGTTCATTCATAGACCAACAGACCAAAAAAACCAAACACAACCATTAAAATCAATTAACAAAAAATATACCAGCGTGTGAATATTACTTTTTTTTAGTACTTTTTCAAATATTGATGGTAATCCATTGAGGTATTTATGGTTGTCCAAACAACGCCTCTGTTTTGTTGAATATCTTGTTGTTGTTGCCAATGGAACACGAAAACAAAATAAATTCGAAAGTTTACAGTCCAAAAAAAATTGATTGCATGCAATTTCGATGGATTTTGCCAAAGACTGTAGAGATGTAAGTTTAATAATAGTACAATAGACACAATAATAATATAATATTATAATAATTATAAGCTTAAGTGAGCTTTAACTAGCAATACTAATATATATGCGGGAAACCTCAAACCGTGATTACCATTTTAAAAACTGTGAACTGTTTTTAGTACAATACAATACAATATATATCTTTAATTTGAAGTTTTTATTTGTAAAACCCTTTTAAAAACTGTGGAAATATATATATAAATATAAATAAACATATAAATACGATTTTTGAGTATATATATAAATAAAGTGGGAAACCTCTAAAGCAAATTGTAAAATAAAAACGCCATCATGCAATTTTCAAATAATAGTTTTTTTAAGTAGTAAAAGTAAAAGCAATAAATATATCACTTAACCCACATTAAAACCATTTCGCATTTCGAACTTCAAAACTAAGCTAAACTTAATGCACATTTCGACAGAGACTTTTTCTTGTTGATTTCTGAATTTGAATAATGCTTTTCCTTACCTTCAACTTTCTAAAGCGCTGCGGCAGTATTGTATAATATATTGATTCCAATATATAGAAAATAGATTTCAATACGAACACAAATAAATCCATGAAAAATTGATAGAAGGCCGCCCATGGCTTATCCATATGCAATAAGCCAGGGGGCGTGGCAGTATTGATCATATTGTATACAATTTGCAAAAACCGAGATAATGATCGAAGTGAATTATGAACTTTAAGGCACAGTCTTTGAGGCCTTGTAATTATAAAACATAAATCGTAATTCGCTGCCAAACACGTGTGGGGAGCAGTTTGAATTTGGTATGCGAAAAGTGTTCAAGACAAACACGCACAATACAATACACTTTGTGGCATATATATATTTATTTTTTATGAAGCACTTCGCATGCTAATGATCGTGCATTCAGAGATAGTCAAATGAACCATGCAACATGAATTCAAATTAAATTTCTCTATGCGAATGTTTATGTTTTCTTCTTTGCTTTTTTGTGTTTTGACGTTGCCTTTTATTATTACTATTTTTATTATTTCTTTTATTCGCGGTTCGTTTGTGTTTTTTGTTTGTTTTTTTTAAATTTTTTTTTTGTTTTTTTGTTTTTTTTTTTTGGCTTTATATTATTACAATTTTATATCTTTTCTTGGCGATTTTTTTTACTTATTTTTACGGTTTTTTTTTTTGCCGTTGGCATTCGCTTCGTCCGCTCGTGTTAAACTGCTGATACGAACTGAAACCTACAGTCTTCCGTTTGGAATCTCGTCTCTCTTGCCTGTCTTTTTTATTATTTTTTATTTTTATTTGTAGGCGCAGTTGGAGATCTGTTACAAAAGTCACACAATAGTGGAGTCGTGATCGCCGCAAAAAATAATAAAAAGACGAAACATCAACAACGACAACAACCTGCATATCTATTATTACTTTCTTTTGCCCAGCTAGCTGGTGGCTTTGGCCAGCTGCTTTTAGTTTTTGGTTACACATTTAGCAGAAATGTCTGCAGAACCTGTTTGGTTTTTATTACATCACACGTGTATTCTTTTGAATTCAAATTCAAATTAGTTCAAATATATGTATGCAAAAGCGAGTGAATAAGGGAATACAACATTTATTTTTGCTATTTTTGTTCGTATTTGATGAGTGAGTTTGTGAAGTGAGTTTTAATAATTTGAAAATACACATTTGATTTGTTTGAATATTCACATTATTTATGTTTGGCAACTAAATTTACTTTACATTTCTTTGTACTGAAAATCCAACCATACTTTTGGGCACGCAGCTGAAGTATCTTAACGATACTGCTTGTGGTTCGCGGTTCAAATACCAAAAATTGCAAACATATATAAATAGCTGTGGCATACATGTTAAGGTTTTCACTTTTTTTCTACAGATTATGCAGTGAAAATTTTAATATTCAACAAATTACAACACCCATAAAATAATACAAAAATGCAGGCTGCTTCTGTACTAAAAATCAAAGCATACTCTTAGGCACAAGTCTAAAATAAAAACCACCCCCATTTCGTCACTGCAGTCTATGTTGAGCATTGTGTTAAAATTCCCAAATGCTAATTTGGCGAATGCTACGTATAAATACCAGAAACGCTGCTTGGTGAGTTGGAAGTGTCTTCTGTGATTGTTCTCTGTGCATTGATCGATATATAGATATGCCATCTGTTTATCAGATCTGCTCAGTGCCGACCCTCCGTCACACTTTGTTTCCCAGTAATTCTGCCTGGCATTGCTGTGGCAACAGGTTTCGATTGGCTTTCCGCTGCCTTTGCTACCGACGACGGGTCGATTAGCAACAGACGCACGGTTAACGCATCTGCATCCACCCCGCCACCCAACCTCCACCTCTCGCGTATCTCAGTCTTCGGTGATTGGGGTGCGTAGCATAGGTAACGGGTTGGGCGGGGGGCCGCTAATGCTTGAAGCCAACAACAGTTGCCCAAGTCAGCCATTTTCAAAATTTCTTGGTTAAGTAACTTTGTAGCTTAGCTTCGGATTTTCGTAATAAATTTGCTGTTCAGAACACTTCCATGTACGCGGCATTGTCGAGCAATTTGCCCATTCTTTTGCTAAAATGTATTTCAAATACAAAGCATATAATAATATATACACTAGTTTATTATATTGATACCCTTAGAAAAATGTTAAAAATACGTTGGGAAATACGTTGTGCTTAAGAGTGACACTAATTTATACTCTTGACAGGGTATATCAATTTATTTATGACAAGCTCGTAGATTCTTCGGCTGCGAGCAACCATTTCGCGCCGATTTGTTGGGAAAGAGGACAAACAGCAAAAATAATGCAGCGCTCGAAATAATATTGTGGACTTTACAAAACAGCTGACCAAATCGAAACTCTTCTGCCATCGAGACGATTTGAATATCCGAACTGGAGGAAGTGCCAGGAGGGAGGTCATTATTATTATTATTATGATTTTCTGGATGCCCCATGCGCTTCAGGCACTGCTCCTTGAGTCCAAAATTCCTGAAATACTTTGAGAAACTAACTACCCGTACATACAATTACGGACCAGAAAGAGCCCTGTTACCTACATATTCTGATCCGTTCTCAGCTCCTGCTCGAGTCTCTCGATTGTGGATCGCATTTTACGCAATGCCTCACTTTTCTCCTCCAGCTCCAGCAAATAGGCGTCTTCTCTTTCCTTATAGCTACTCTCCAACTTCCGCGTTTGCTGCTTCTCCTCCATCAGCTGCTGCACTTTCGCCTGCTCCATGGACAGCTGCAACTTCAGGTGGCGCTGCTTCAGTTGAGCAGCGTGCAAATTGTCTGCCATTTGATTTGCTCGCTTTTGCAAATCTACGAACTGCGAGCAGAACTCAATAGTCAATTAATAATATTGATTGGCACGCAAAAATTTATCGTCGCGAGTTTTGGAAATTCTCTAAGGCTAATTGAACTTATTATTCCAATTTTCAAAAAGATGTCCAATCTTAAAGGTAAAATTTTCGTAAATGTAAAAAGAAAGTATCTGTAATTTTGATGGAATAAATCTAATTTTCAGATTTTTTTCTGTAAAAATAGCCATTGCCACTTTTTTTTAAATTAATTTAGTTTAATGTGAAAAAAACTCATCCTCTAAGGCAGCCGAAAGCTAAAATCTATTATAAAATTCGAGCCAGTAACTTTCATTACTTGTTTTTGAAATTTAGCAACGATTGTTTCTAAAAATAAGCGTTTGCAATTCTGCTTTTTAGAAATGCATTTCTTATTAATAGAAAATATTTTTAAACAAAATATAAAATAAATTAAAAAACTAAAATTTGGGGTTGTCGATTTAGGGCAAGCATTTTTTAGCAATTTTTAAAAGCAGGAAAAACTAGGTAGTTTTCAAGGCGATTTTCAAAGATTCTGGGTGATTTTTTCTTCCTTTTTAGCAGGCAAACTGACCTCACTTCTGCAGTTCTTTAAGTCGCTTTCTAGTTGCTCCTTTTCGGTATTTAGGCTGAGCACAGAATTGGTCAACTGGTCGCAAGAGGAGCGTACCTGGCTGGTGCTCAAAGTGGAGCGTTTGAGCTCCAACTGGAGTTCCAAGCAGCGTTTCTGCTCCATGCGCATCAAAGAGTTGGAGACAAGCAGATCATTCTTGGAGTACATGGTCTGAATGGGGAGTGAAGTAGGAGATGGATCATCTTGAAGGGAGGGCCAGATCTCTCTTTCTGGCTACTCACTTTCTTCTGCAGATGTTCGACGACCTTTTGCAATCTTCTCACATCGGCGCGTCTTTGTCGCCAGGCGTGCAACATGACCGAGGTGAAGACCTTCATGCCGGCTGTCGTCTCCATGTCCTGTCCTGGTATCCAGGGCAAAGGGGCTCTCAGATTACTCCAAGTTGGAGCCAGCTCGGGCTTATCGCCGTTCTTCTCCGAACAAAGATCCATGCTGAAGTATTTTCGAGTATTGTTGAATGTTTTAAGTCTAGTTACGTTTAACTGCAATTTTCAGGAATGAATTAACTCCAAACTCTAAATAGATTAAAATATATATAGATATATAAATATAGATATGTATAAATGTATGCTAAACTTTGGGAAATTTCTAAAGATTTGTGGATTTTTTTTTATCTCAGAAGTTTAACGCAATGTTAACTAAGGCAATATTAAAAATTGTCTCGCACATTGTTTAAATCGATTGAATAATACATATATATCACATTTTTATGTATATGTATAGGTAATAGCTTCAGGTGCTCTGCAATTCTGTATTTCACAAGAAATTCGTCGAATTGAAAGTCCTGGCAGTTTTTTAATAGCAATTTGCACGCACATATTTTCCGAAAGGAGGTGCAAAAATTAGGAGTGGTGGGGGGGGGGGGGGGGGGGGGATATAGGGTATTTAGAAACAACGAAAACGGAATGCTCTAGAATAAGTTGAAGACTCTACTTTAAGGGAAATCACTTTAAAAACATGGAGGTGGCCTTAATGAGTATGAAGTGTTAAGGAAAATGTGTGTCAGGCGCAAGGAAAGACTAGATAATTAGATAGATAGATAAGAGATACAATCAAATATATAAATATTAATAGAGGGATCTATAGACGTATATAAATATTAATGGAGAAAGATAGGTAGAGAAAGACTAGGGAGATTTATAGATAGACCGAAAGATAGATAGTTAGAAAAATGGAAAATATAAAGATATGGATACATGGGATAGATACATAGAATACAGATAGATAGAAGAAGAGATAAATAGGTAGATAGAAAGATTATATAATATAGATAAGAGATTATACTTTATAGTTCCTGACACAATACCATAGTTATGGTTCCTGATATAATAACAAAAATGTAAGCTACTTTCTCTCAGTTTATGCAAATGATTTATTAAAAAATTAAATTACCAGCTTAAAATTAAATTTAAATGTATTCAAATTTAATTATTTGAATGCAAATTGCTTTTGCAATTCTCTTTTTATTCAAATGGGAAGGGACTTTTTTACAAGGTCCTTCACCGCAATGTGAAGTTCGCATTAGCTTGGACTTTGTATGGTTAGTTGCCCCAGTCAAGCGCTTTCAAGGACACGTCGCACAGGAAGTTCAAAGCGCTTAAGGACGACAACAAAAACAAAAACATTGTCGGAAAATCAATATATCGTGTGTACAACAAGGGGACTAATTTCTTATATACCTGAACACGTGTCAGCTATTCTGGGGGGAATCTATACCATACCCATCAGAACCCAGATACATCCCACTTCGTGGAAAACCAAGTCGCGAAGTAAACATTGGACAAGTATCGCGTGATTTTACCGACAAACCTTTTCTGATTCGTTGTTGGCAGTCGCCACTGTTGCCTGTTGGTGTTGCAAGTACACTCAGAAGAATTAAAAATCCCATTGGATTTTTCTATAATTTCGAATAAATATATCTTTTTAAGGGTGTTGTTTAATATGTGAAGAAAATGTATATTGTTCTTATATATTATATTTTATTTGATAAATATATATATATATATACATATATAGTAGAAAATTCAGATTTCACATTTATTAAATTCATATAAATTCATTTAAAAAATAATGTTAATTTAAAATCAAATCCAGTAAATTGCATTATTTATTTCCTAATTTTATTAAGAAATGTATTTAAAAATAAGCGCTTGCGTTTCTACTTTTTAGAAATGCATTTCTTAATAATAGAAAATATTTCTTAACAATAGAAAACTACACCAATTTGTTGGTTTTGTCGATTTACGACATTATTGCTCAAAACAAGAAAAACCTTTATATTTTTAACACTCTGATTTTTTGCGAGTGTGGACTGTGTAAGGGGGCATTTGTTTGATCAATGTCTGGAACAGGCCATTATTTTATTGTTGTTGGTTTCACTCGAATTTCTTCTGTTTTGGCTTATTTGTTATTTGTTGTGAAATTTTAATACGGCTCATGGATTGACATAATTTCTATTTTTTTCGAGGTTGAGGTCATAGGCGATTTTGTTGGGGAAATTTCCAAGAGAGAGACTGTTGCACGAGTCGCGCGACAATTGAGATTATTTTTCTCCCATTTCTCTGCTTTTGTTTTGTGGCTGATAAGCTTTGCTTGAACTAAGAAATTTCTTGAGTGTGATGGGGGAAATTCTTCAACCGCTGCTGGTTACTCATGAAATGGGGAAAAAAACTCAGAGCCAAGCCGAAAAGACTAGATAGCCAATAAATTAATAAATTAAAATTAAAAAACTCCATATCTAAATCTAAAAAAAAAATTTCCAATATTAAGAACTCAACTATTTACTATCAACTATCCCTAAAAGGGAACTAAAAATATTAAATCCGCTGAATGAATCAGCAGCCAGGATTTTGTGACTGAAATCAGCATCCTGAATGTCAAAGTTCAGGGTACAGAAAGTGAAAGTTAATTTTCACATGCTGCATGTGAGTCATTTGTAGTTAAAGGCCACAACAAATGCCGCCGCATGATGATATCCTTTTTCCAGGAATCGCGCGTTGAATCAGTCGCTGTTCTGCCGCCGCAGACAAACAAGCGACAACTAACACCCAACCACCCAAAGCCACCCACAGCACAGCCTATTTTCATTCATTAAAGCTTTGCGTCGGGAAAATAGCTTTTGCTGCTGCTGTCGCCTCTGCTGCTGCCTCTGCTTTGACTGCCGCTTCTGCCTTTTCCTTTGCTGACTCATCGTCAGCAGTCACTGTAAGAAATTTAATGGTTTGTTTTGCAAGCGCAGACGTCAACGTGACTCAGCTGAGCTCAGCTGAAGCTCATGACGTTTTATACGTTGCGCTATCCAGCTGGTGTTCGCTCTCTGACGCGCGTTCTCTCGCTTACGCTCGCTCTGTCTGTGTGCCGCTCTCTCACCCGTCTACTGCTCTCTCGCTTGAGCCGCGCTTGCACCTGTTGTTGTTGTTGTTGTCAACGGCTGCGTCTGCGTCATGTGTTGTTTTCGTTTCGATCTTTGTTTTTGTTTTTCGTTTGTAAAAAAAAAGCTTTCAGCTTTGGCGGCATTTTGAAATGGCGTCTGCGCATTTAGTCTTCATAACGCTGGCGTCGTGATCGGTTCCACTCGTCGCGTCGCTTAAAAGTTATCTTTTTCTTTACGTCGCGCGCGCATGTGCTTAAAGCTCCCAACACGCTCCCTTTCTCTCTCAGTATCTGTTTAACTGTGTATGTGTATGTGTCTCTCTCTCGCACTTGTCAAGAAAAGCTGTACATGCCAAGTGTAGACAAATTGTAGATAAAGA
The DNA here is from genome assembly GCA_035041595.1 of Drosophila basisetae. Classification (NCBI taxonomy): domain Eukaryota; kingdom Metazoa; phylum Arthropoda; class Insecta; order Diptera; family Drosophilidae; genus Drosophila; species Drosophila basisetae. Next base: position 9,594,815 of record JAWNLB010000123.1, on the reverse strand, counting down.
AAAAGCAAAAAAAACACTTAAAATGAAAACGTAAAAAAGGTGCGAGCACAAAAAAAAACTGCCAAAGTTTCACTTGCAAGTTTTCAAAAGTGTACATTAAAAAATAATAAATAACTATAAAACAAATAGCAGATAAATCGTTAGAATTTAATGGTTTTTTTGCGATTAGATTACGAAACTTTCAAAAAGCTTCTTCAGTAATAACAAAAAGTGTAACACACACAAACAAACACATGCAAATTAAATCCGCCCGGCTGTTGATGATGATCTTCATCATGATGATGATCGCATAAGCATTAAAGCCCGGAATTCCCAATAAGAAAAACGACGTCATTACAAAAGCGCGCGCGTCTCCCGCCCCCTCTCGCTTATTCTTTATCTATAATTATTTCTTCTCTGGTCACACTCTCTCGCGCTCTCTCGCTCTCGCTTTCATTTTCTTGACGTTTCTCATTAGTTGTTGCTGTTGTTGCTCTTCTTTCTTTTTCCCTCTCTTTTTTTATATTTTGCTTTATTATCGCACATTTGAAATTAGTTTGTCTTCCTTTTTTCGCGCACATTATTTTAATAAGCCAAGAAATTATTTATATTGAAAAAATATCATTAATTTAACGAACCGGTTTTTTGTGTGTGTTGGTAAACGTTTTAATGGCATATTTATTTAACAGTATTATTGTCTATAAATAAATTGTATTTATTTACGGCACTTACAAAAATTATCCCTGTGATTTTAATTCCAGACATTCCAGGATTGGAAAGCTAACAAAAAAAAAAACAAAATAAAAAAAGCAAACACTCGATGCATTTTAAGTTGTCATCGAAATCACATTGATTGAGGTGAGTACAAAAACAAGTTCAGTATACACACACACACGCATACATGTGAGCTTTGAGCTTTTGATTGAAAGAGTTTTATGGCTGCTGCATGACTTAAAAATCCTTCTGTTTAATTGATTATTGTTGATTATGCAGTACGTCAAATATTTAAAATTATAATCATTAAAGAAATTTTCTGCATTCAATTTGAATCGCAGTTTTTATTGTCAATTAATATCAAAATAAATACAATATAATAATAATTACATAAAGCAAAAAATAAATTTAATTTGTTACAGAGCCACTTAAAAATATCTTCATTCAACTTGCAAATGTGAATATATAATTATGAAAATTATATGGCACCTTTCACTTTAAATGAACAAGAAAGAGGATTCAGTTATCACTTAGTTATTTTCAATTGCAAGCACACAAATTCCTTTGCAGTGTATATACAACCCCCTCGTAGAAGCGTTCAACACAATACACGCTTTCTTCCTCTTTCTTCTTTATTCCTTTGCTCCCACACGCTCGCTCTCGCTCTCTCTTCCTCTCCCTTCTCTCTCTCCCGCCCTATCTTTCTGTTTGTATCAAGCATTAATAAAAACAAAAACTAAAACACCTGTACAAATGGTAGCACAGTCGACGTCGCAGTCGAAGTCGCAATCGTATGTGTGTTTGTGTGTGTGCGTTTGTGGGTGGAGGGAGGAAAGCTTTTCGCTTTCGCAGGCAACTTGCATTTGTGTTTAGGCCAAACGAAAACGAAACGAGAATTTTCAATTCACATTTCATTTGAAGATCGACTCGTTGCGTTTGCGGTTGTGTTTTTTTTTCCGTATAAGAGAATAGTACCGGAATTTCACTTACGATAAACAATTCAATTTTAGTGTACGTGCGGTAAATCAAGTATTTATTATTTATAAATTAAATAAAGACTGATAATAAATAGATTTATAGTTATATCTAAATAAAAATCAAATAAATAAAAAATATATAAAGAAATAGATATATAAAATAATATAAATATGTTTAATAATAGTATTAATATATTATATACAGAAAACATAAAATTAAAAAACACACTGCATTTAATTACAGTTGTGTGTGTTGTATTGTCTGTGTGCGCGTTTCTCTCTGTGTGTGTGTCTTGCTTTACTTTACCTTAAGCTAATTCTACGTAATTTTATATTGCACAAAAACAACATGCAAAACCGGCTGCTGACTCAATATTTTGTGTTAACTATATATTTATTTATATATTTGTATGTGTGCGTGTGTGACTTCGTGTATGTTGGTGTGTCTGTAAGAAATATGGCAAAGTCATCACGAGTAAAATAGTTATCTCAATTGTGCGACGGACAAAGCTCGACTTTTGTAGACGACAAACTGCAGTTAAAACGACAAATTCAACAAAGCGAAAATTTTTTCGAAATTTTCGCAACTTTGATTGATTTGATCTTTTACTGTATTTAAGCTAAAACGACAAAATTAGCAAAGCGACAAATTTTTAAAAGTTTTGGTATTCAAAAAATAATTGATTGATTGGTTAAATTTAAGCTACAACTACAAAATCAACAAGCGACAATTCTTCGAAATTTTCGCAATCCAAAACCAAGTTTTGATTAATGCCCAAGCAATGTTGGGCTTCTCCATAGCATAATTTCGACATAGAACCTACTTCTACTATTATTCTTATCATTAATCAGATTCAGTCAAATTGAACGTTATTTGCCTATGTAGTCTCAAACCAATCAAACTTATTATTGCTTCAGCCTTTTCGAGTAAATTTTACTATAAAGATAGAAATAAAAACCATTTGGTATTCATAATATACACTCAGCAAAAAATTGCCAAACCTTAAATTACAAATGTTTATTAATAAATATAAGCAAAAAAATCTAATCTTAGAGTTCTTATATAAAACATCCATTTTTTTAAATGTAAATTTCTTCAATTAGGAAAAGAAAAAGATTCGTTTTTAGAAATATACATTTTGAATAACTAAGTGAAATAGCCTTGATGAATTTCTAAATTCATGGCGTTTTTTACCTGAGTGTAACAACTGCATACAGCCAATCATCAATCATCAATTAGCTTTCGCCAGATTGAGAGGAATATAAAGTTTCCATAAAGTTGGAATGAAAAACCATTTGTACTTTAAAACAAACACTTTCATATATTAGAATAGGTGGAATTCTACTTCATCAATTAGTCCAAAAAATATATGCAAAATTTAACAACTAGAAAAAATTGCTTAAATTTTGGAGTCGGAACTGTGTGGCTTCCACAGAAATTTGTCAACGCGGGGCGACAGGCAGACAGATAGAAAGACAAGCTATCAGTTATTTATTTGTGTTTTTATTTAAGCTGAAAATTGCTTGACGCCAGTGATCATTAAATTTGTTTTTATTTTTGGATTTTAGATATTGCGACTAGTTTGAGCTGGTTTTTGGGGCCCAACTTTTGATGTTGATCTTAATCTGGATTTTTAGAGCCTGGCGCCAAATGTTTTTTGATTTTTTTTGTTGTACTGAAAACAGCATAAAATTAGAATATTTAATATTAATTGTTGGAAATGCCATTGGCTGAAAACACAATTTGCTGCCTGATTGGCGCCGGTTAGTTAATTCTTTCTTTCATTGCTTTGCCTCTCTCTCTCTCTCTCTCTCTCTCTCTCTCTCTCGCATATCTGTTTATTTATTTATTTATTTTTTATAGGTAAACGTTTTGTCATTAATCAATTTTATGGATACAAACTTCTTCTTTTTTACGTTGTTGATTTTTCTCTTTTTTTTTTTGTGAAACAATTCTGTTTTCGGGACTCTCGCTTTATTCGACTCGTTTCACATATCATCCATCCATCGATTATTTCTATTTGTATATATATATATATATATATATGTATATACATTACCCCGTATCTCTCTCTCACTTTCCCATTCTCTATCTTTCTCTCTCTGCAATCTCTCTGATACGCATTTGTTACGGATCCCAACGCAAAAGCCGGCACAATTCGGTAGCTTATCTATGTCACATTTTTATATTGTGTATTGTGTGTTAAAAGGTGCTATAAACCCAAAATAGCGTTACAAATAAATTGCAATATAATCTATTATTATTAGATCTGAGCTTTTTGTTTATCTCTTAATAGTTGATAGTGCACATTGCACAGGGTATTTCCTACCTGAAATCCATAATTACCAGAATTTTCAGTTACAAACTTAGAACTAGATAACAAAAAGAAATAAGCAACGATTCCCTTATTAGAAATCGTTGAAGGCATTTAAGAATTATAACTAAATATATAAATACGTTCTTAAATAAAAATCAAATAAAACTATTGACTTGAAAATATATACAAAAGTATAAAATAAATCAAATTTACCGATTCCGATAGTTCCGTTTTAAATCAAAGTCTATGTAGTCTATATGCTGGTGAAAAGTTTTCTGCACTCTTTGGGTTAATCAACTTTCAACCCCTAATAACCCATAACCCATAAAATATGAAAGCATTTCTCTTTGAATGTCATCACCACAAATGCCCAAAAAGCACGCGTTTTCTGAATGATTCTGTGCAATGTTTTTTGGGGCCACACGAGCGCATTCCGAGCATTTTCAAAATTATATGCATATATTGTATACATATATATATCTATATATATATATATTTGAAACGTAATAATTATCTTTGCCTTGTGAGTCACGATATTCTTGGAAATTCGCTGGGTTTTGCTAACAGCAAAAACATTTTGTACAACAAGTCGTATTTTGCTTATAATTATCACAAATATTATATATATGTTATAATGCACATGTGCTGCTCGCAAAGAGATGAGATACATTTACCTAATTATTTTATATAATTTTCTTTTATTTTTCTTGTGAAGCGGCGTCCAAAAAGATATGTGGACAATTGAGCGGAAATGCCAATTGCCAGATGTCTGTTCTATATATCTACCTGAATAATGTGTTAATAGCAAAATTACCGAATACCGAAGCGGCTTTCGTTCAGTTTAACAAAATTCATACGAAATACGCCTGATTATCGGCTTTGTATATATTCTTATTTGTATATATATATATATACATATATATATATATATTAGATTTATACATATGTATATTTAACTGAACCTACTTTTACATCTGTTATCAACTAATATTATTATTGCAGGGTATCTCTTAGTGAGTCATTCATAGTAATATTTATTTTTCTCAATGAATTTATTGTATTGTGACTCAATTTTATTTGAATTTAAATAAGCATGAAAAATACTAATTCACAAAATACTCATAATTATCAATTTCAGAACACGTGTCACAAAAACATATTCGCATATTTTAATATGATTTCTGGGAACATGAACTGATAGGATAGCTGGAAATCACTTCATAAATACATATATTTCTCTGTAAATTTTTGTGACTAAAAATCTTAAATCTTAAATTTTTATTTAATATGAAATACAAACAGTACACAGTTTGTAAAAGTTTAAAGGAAACAAAATAAAGTAAATAAATGCTATAATAAATAAATAAATCTGCGGTTATTTAAAGGTTGAATGCTACAATATTAATGACAAGGATTTATGTAAGCCCAGAAAAAAAACCCAAGCAGAATAATAATTGTTAAGCAAAGCTACCAGCTTAGTAATGAGAAAAGTGAAATAAGTAAACGACTAAAACAGATTCGTTTATTTAATTAAAATAGTTAGATGTGAAACACGCGCTTCAGATATTTTTCTAATGAATGATTTGTTGACACAAGTGTGCTAAAGTTTGTTGACTTCTCCATAATCCATTCACAGGCAGCTTTTATTCAGTTACTAATATATAATAAATATATGTATATACATAATATGTATACATATGTATATATGTACAATCAACTAGATCAGTTTAACTTTATGAACCAATGCTTATGGGAATTTAAAAACAAGCAACGCGATGGATGATTCCTCATCAAAAATAAACACAGAGAGCAAACATAAATCCATCCACATATATACATACATATTAATTAAAAATTTTAACAATTTAAAAGAAAACAAATTCAAACACAAATAACAGAAAGCTTCTTTGCATTTTCTTGTCAATTTTTAGGCGACAAAAACAAAAAGTTTTCGAATGAAAATTTCGCTCGCTTCAACGCTAGGTGTTCAGTCTGTGGCCAATAGGCGAGAACTTAAGACGTGCGTTTCGAAAATAAATTCAAAAATAAATAGGAAGACATCTATATATGTGTGCTGCTCAATACATGTAAACATTTAGTTTTGCTCATTTTTCCATGCCTGTGAAAGCCGGTCAAAACCGAAAAGAAAAACGGCAGTTTTATTAAAGATATTTCTTGCGTGGCCTTAACCAAAACTATTGACAAAATTTGAACAAAAATTGTGTGAAAGAAACAAAAAAAAAAATAAATAATTAAATTAACCGAAATAAGTTTGAACTTTATTTGACCGAGCGATAAACTTAAGTTTATTTTCAAGTGGAAGGTGATTATTATTAAATAAATGATATGCGATTAATGCATAAAAAATGTACAAGTATATATAAAAAACTATACTTTTATATATACAATTTCAATTATTGGCACTTGGCCAATATTTCTATACCATATTTGCTTAATGCAAAATAAAAAAAAAATGTATGACGTAATGCCTGTAATAAATAAATGTGTATTTGTGTCTAAGAAATTTGAATTTTAGATACGCTTGCATTGTTTTAAGATCGCAAGCGCAATGTGCGAAATTCATGCCGTTCACCGATTATTTATTTTATATACATATATTTATATATATAGACATATATAATACTTGCAAATGCCTGTTTTTATTATGCTCAAAAAGCCAAATTGTATGGGCACATTTGAGATGACGTGCAAATTGGCTTTGACTTGGCTTTTTGTGGCCAAAAAAATTGATTTATTATTATTGTGTTTTATTAAAACTAGCAGTTGAAGTTCATTTTTCAAAAGTTTTTTTTAATACATATACAAAAGACATTTGCAATAGAAGTATTGCTCTTACTTCTGCTGCTGCTATGAATTTAAAGAGAGCAATCTCAGAGCCAATTGTAGAAAACAGTAATTAATGCTTTTTCGCTCTCCTCTGCTCTACTGTAAATTATAATAAAAATAATAATAAAAATAAATAGAAAAACTACAAAGAAGCGTAGCATTTTCAATCACTGTTGGCTTTTCTAAATAAATAATAAAAAGAAATACCTTTTTTATATATTTTTTTTATAATTTAATCAGTTTGCTATTATTTAATATGATTTATTCAAAAATTGATTTAACATGATTTGATTTGATTTCGTATGATTTATGATTTAATTAACAATTGGCTAAAGCCATTAGTTTATACTTAAAATATTAGTTCGCTTTAGCGCTTGCTCTAACTTGATTAATCAATTCAAATTTATATTTAATATAATTTATGATTTCTATTTTTTTTTTTTTTTACCCAGATTGATTCAATACGATTTTAGCTAAAAATAAAAAAAGATTTTGTAATATTTCCAATATTTGAATCCTTTTAATTTACTATATTCATTAAATTCAAATATTTAATAATAATGGTTAATGTAATTTATGAATTGTAACTTGTCGACGCATTTTATTTGATTTTGCATTTGACTTGCTTTGAGTTGCTTCCGCTTTTTAAGAATATGCCCCATGCCATGTTGCAGACCACTGGATGGCATTAATTTCTCAAATGAATTGACATATTCTTCTTTTCTTTTTTGAAATGGCAGACCAATGTCTAGACAAGTCTGAGGTCATAAAGCGAGTCATTATATATATATATATATATATATATATATATATACATATATAGATATTTAGTATTAGCTATGTATTCGTACTTAACTTAAGGCCCATCATTGATAAATTTCAATCTTTTGGAAGCCAAATCTTTGGGGAGGTCAGTCTACATGTGTATACATATGTATATATATCTGACTATATATATCTATAGTATAATACCTGCTAAAGATATCTTCGTGCCTGGCACTTGTTTGTAGATATAGATCAGCATCAGCAGCAGGCAGCAGTGGAGCAACTTGTCGCACACGCATTACGCAAAATGTTATTTTTAAATGAATGTGCGGCGCAGCTAACTTGGCTCTATGGCCAGGCCCAGACCAGACCAGACCAAACCAAACCAGACCAGCAGCCGGTTCCACACACACACACACCAACAAACACACTCACAAAGATTACAGTTTTTGAGTGCAACTTGTGCAGTTGCAATGATCTAATGAGCATGTGCATATTTTTGAATGCAACGCATCATGTTGCAATCTATACAAAGAAACGCCCACATTTCAAATAATTTTGAGTGCTGCTTGAATCTTGTCTAGTTTGGTCATCTCTCTATTTTTCTTTTTGTATAAATCAGAGTGCAGGACTGTCTTGCACTTGCAGTTTGCGCCAAAAATATTGTATATATTATGTATGTCTGTCTGTTTGTCTGTTTACATTGTACACTCTGAAAAAAAATCAAACTGAATTTTAGAAAATTGCTCAAAGATGAGAAACGATTTTTTTTTCCTTTATTCAAAAATAATTAATTATTTTAGGTGTGCGTCGTTATTGTTTGCTATTGTTTTGTCTCTTTGTCAACGGAACTGAAACGAAGTTTTGCTCATTTAATAATTGTTATTTTTTCTTTATTTTTCAGTTAATATTTCGCCCTTGAAATGTTTCCAAATCAAAATAATTTGGCCGGCGCTGCGGCAGCAGCCAGCGATGCTCAGCAACAGAACCTCAGCTACAATGGCCTGCAACAACAACAACAACAACAACAGCAGCAGCAGCAGCAACAACAGCAGCAGCAACAACCACAACAGCAACAATTGTCACAGTCGGCCAAGAATGTGCGCAAGAAACCGTATGTGAAGATAACAGAACAGCCCGCTGGTAAAGCTCTGCGTTTTCGCTATGAATGCGAGGGTCGCTCAGCGGGTTCCATACCCGGCGTCAACTCAACGCCCGAGAACAAAACCTATCCGACCATCGAGATTGTCGGGTACAAGGGACGCGCTGTTGTCGTCGTCTCCTGCGTCACCAAGGATACGCCATATCGGTAAGTGAATCGGCATACAGTTGAGAAGAATGCTTGACCAGCGGCTAAATATATACACAGCTGAAAAGTAGTAAAATAGTTGTGATGACGATAACTTTTCAATTTTCATGTTTCTTAATTAAAATCAGGAAACACCAGAAAACTTGACTAGCAATCCAATTAAATTCCTTTGATTAAATCAGCCTATTTGAAAATGGGGAAAAACTTAGCATTGATTCATCAGAATTTACCTTTATTACTATAGAAAATCGATTTGTCTATACGGGAACTTGTATACCAAACTTAAGTGGCCATATCGAATCGGATCGTATTTCTAAACTCATAAAAATTTGTTTATATTTCTAATTCTTTTGCGGACTTTAATAATTTTCGCTAATCCTATTTGCAATTGCAAACTTATCTATTCTGTCCAGTAATTACTTTAAGCAAATGCTCTTTTCACGATTTGTCTTCAACTGCTGAAATGTTTACCGACATTTTACATAACACGTACAGTGATATTTTTATTTACTTTTGACAATAGTGATAGTTTTATGCGAGTGTTGATTTTTATTTATTGAGCACAAGCAGAAGTCAGAAGCACTAAACTGAATAGCTATAATTATCATTATGAATAGCTACTGATTAATTGACATCTTTTAAATTATCTTAAAATATTTACAATTGCGCTTAGTCTTAGCTGAATACCATAGTAGCCATGCTATTTTGCTGTATTTGATGCAAATAATAGGCTCATCCCACATAGGATTTTATCAAGTTATATATTTGCTGCTGCAAATGCATCTAGACTTATTTACGAGTATATGCTTTTACCCACTTACCATAAGCATATACTGAATAATACATGAATATACAACATAATTTGTCATATTTGTCTTTATTATTTTATCAACAGTCCACATCCGCACAATCTGGTTGGCAAGGAGGGCTGCAAGAAGGGCGTCTGCACGCTGGAGATTAGCAGCGAGACCATGCGAGCGGTGTTCAGTAATCTGGGCATCCAATGTGTTAAGAAGAAGGACATTGAGGCGGCGCTAAAGGCGCGAGAAGAGATTCGAGTGGATCCATTCAAGAGTATGTATTTCATTTAACACTAGCTAGTATTTCTGATTAATATCGCATGCCTCTTCTATAAATTTAGCTGGATTCTCGCACCGCTTTCAGCCGTCGAGCATCGATTTGAATTCGGTGCGTTTGTGCTTTCAAGTATTCATGGAGAGCGAGCAAAAGGGACGCTTCACATCCCCATTGCCACCCGTTGTCTCTGAGCCGATCTTCGATAAGAAGGCCATGTCCGATTTAGTGATTTGTCGGCTGTGCAGTTGTTCGGCCAGCGTGCTGGGCAACACTCAGATCATATTGTTGTGCGAGAAGGTGGCCAAAGAGGATATCACGGTGCGCTTCTTCGAGGAGAAGAACGGACAGACGGCTTGGGAGGCCCTCGGGGATTTTCAGCACACGGATGTGCACAAGCAGACTGCCATTACGTTTAAGACGCCGCGCTATCATACCCTCGAGATAACCGAGCCCGCCAAGGTATGCTTTTATATTCTCAAAAAATATCGCCCTGAATTTGTAGTAAATCGCCATGAAAACTAGAAAATTTCTCGTTGAGTTGCAGTCTAAACTAAAACCGTTTTTATTTCCGAAGAATATCACAGCTGAACTATAGATAACAGTTATCGTTAATTTAAAGTTTTTGCCATTAAAAATTAATGAATTTGACAGACTAACTATCGATAGCCGTAGTAGTTTCTCAGATTAGTCATATTTTCTTTTTAGGAAAATGTGTAATATTATTTTACCTTTGAATAGTAAGTTAATTTACGCTTGTCGAATTACTAACATTCAGTTTAGATTTTCTTTGCCCGAGTCTAGCTAAGACGACACTTTAACTAATTGCAATTTTCAATTAGGTTTTCATACAACTGCGACGACCGTCGGATGGTGTAACCAGCGAGGCTCTGCCGTTTGAATATGTGCCATTGGATTCAGGTAGGCATACGTTCTGGAATCTTCATCGGCATCTCAAGCGGAAGCCGGATGAAGACATCTTTCAGCAAATACTATCGATTGATAATGCCAAACGCGAACCGCCCACAATTGAGGTAATTGATTTAAATACACCCAATTTGGAGGAACCAGAGCCGATACTGATCGATGAGGTAGCCACAAGGGATGAGGTAGCCACAATGGACAATGAGGCAACAATGAATCAGGCAACAGTGGATGTCACAGATCAGGCGCCACAGGATATGGAGGCCGCCGATGCTGAAGCGGATCGTTTGCGCACCGAACTCGAAATCGATTCGATAATCGATCAAAAGGTGCGCGAAATGGAACAGCTTCAACTGGAGCAACAACAGCTGGAACAGCAACTGGTTGAAACAACAACGACGACAACCAACGACAAGATTAACGAGTGGATAAAGTCCAATGAGTTGCAACAGCAGTTGTCATATGAAACCAGTTCCGATGCTGCCCCCGCTGAACTCGATGCCGAGGATAGCGATGCACCAAGCGAGGCAACACAAGTGGCAGCACAAGTGGCGCCTCAAGTGGCAGATGAGGAGGATAAAACGTTAAACGACCTGCTTGAACAGGTGGCCGAGTTGGATGAGATCTATACGGATTTTGTGATGCAACGCGATACGTACAATAATACGTTGCACAACGAGCTGCAGAGCATGGATCGCCAGCAGCCACGACCGCATCCACCGTTGCAGGTGGAGGATAGCTTCGATGATGCAGCCACCTACACAAGTCTGCAGATTGCATTCAAGAATCCCATACACATACCCATGGATGATGACCGGATGCCACCAACGCCGCCCATGTCACAGTGTGCCCCGGAGGATGCACAGCACTACGATGCCGTCGAGGTGAACTCGCAGCGGGAACAGGAGCTCAAGCAGCAAGCTGTCCTCCAGCAGGAGGAGGAGAAGTTGCCACCTTTGCCGCCGAAACGCTTGCGCAAACAGGATAGCAATGCCGAGAATCGTTCCATTGATGCAAATTGCAGCAATTTGCCAACGGCCCCGCCCGTTCTGCATCCAAGAAACTCGGATGCAGCGGCGCCCACAAAACGCCTGCCACATCCGCCGGAGACGGAGCTGAAAGCTAAGCCCAAATCAAAGCCCGCAAAGAATCCCAATTTTAATACGTTGCCCCGTCAAAAGAAACCCGGTTTTTTCTCCAAACTCTTCTCGCGCCGCAAAAGCAAACCAGAATTGTCGTTGGACAGCAGCGAGAATTGCTCCAAAAATAATAGTACCTTAGCAAGTCGGGAGCCCAGCATGGAATCGAATCTAAATATGCGTAAAGCAGAGAAATCAAATGTGGCAAGTGCGGCAAGTGCCACACGCAAGTTCAACAAGACAAGTAAGCCGTGCGGTCGCAGCGTGAGCAGTGTGTCTGGCAAGAGACCCACGTATTTAAATGCAAATGTGGTGCACATACCGCTCAAGGGTGACAGTGCGAGCAGCTTGCAACAGCCCACAAATGAGGCATACTCGAATGCCAGCACCATAACAGTGGGTGGGCAGCTGGACAGACGCACTGCATCCGCGCTGCAATTGGCCGAGATACCAATCAGCGAGGGTGGCATGGAATTGGTTGCCATTGCCGATCGTCAGAGTCTCCACAATTTGGTCACCTCAATTGAGGCACATTTCAATGTGAAAATGGATCCCAATTTGGATTTAACCGAAGTGGAACACTTTGCTCTGTATACGAGTGTGCCGCCCCAGGCAACGGTCAGTGAGTTTGATGAGACATCCGCTTACTATGCCTCCGTGGATGCGGGCGAGATCTTAACACCCGAACAGGTGGCCAAACGCTTGGTGGCAGCTCAAAATGGCAGCAATTGAAGCGAGCAGCAGCAGTTGCAACACAGGAGCGGTTCAGACTGCCCTGTTTATTAATTTGAAATCCAGCAGTAACAACAACATTGGAGCGGTTTGCTGTTAGGCGCACCCGCTTGTGGGGCGCATAAATAATTGTTGTTTTTATCTTTAGCGCAACGACTAAAAACAATTTGTACGAAAGCCGAGCCTTTCACAATTTTACACTTGGCAGCGAGCGCCAAACGTTTGCGCTCCAAATTTGTAATTTGTAATTGTAATTTCTTTTTAGAAAATAACCCCTCTCAACATACCCTCTAAAATTGGTATGTGAACTTTGTAAGCGATAGTTGAGGAAACTATCCAAAGGAAATTTGTTTTGTAAAACAGCTGAGCAAAAATCGCTGTTCAATTTGTTTGTGTCTTGTCTGAAGACAGCCGATTTTGTATTTAATAGATTTAAAAGGGGTTTTGAAAGAAAAAAACCAAGTTAAGACTCTCAAAGAAAATATTGTCCCATTTATTGCGAATACACTGTAAATGTTTTTATTGTAGATCCAGCACATTTGAGGCGTAAACGTCAAAAGACTGGCGGTGATCCAATGCACTTGTTGCTTCAGCAACAACAGAAACAACAACAACATAATCAGAATGATCATCAGGATGGTAGTAAGTTTTTTCTCTATGTGCATTTTTACACTTGCATTGGTTTTTTGGGATCTGGTGTTGGTTGAATCTGTGTTCTCTGTTGTCTTGGTCAATTTTTTCGATCTATCTTTAAATTTAATGTTGTTGGATCTAACGAAGTTTTGCGGAAGACATCAATCAACTACTCAATAGTGAAATCAACTGATCCTACCTATATATATATACAATATACTGAATGTTTCGTATACCAAAGACTTGGAAATTTCTATAACGTATTAATCGCATAGACTATTAGAAAATATTAACAGAAAAATTCACTATTTAAAAAAATAAATAAGAAACGATGCAAAAACATACAAGAAATATTTATATTAGTAGAAAAATACGCACATTTTTAGCCCTATTGTTGTTGAAAATCATAAAAATAAAAAACTTATCGCTTTGCTAAATGGGAATACAAAAAAAAAAATAGAAAAAAAGAACACGAAATAAATTTGATATTTTTATACAAAAACCCAACTAAATGAATATGAAAAATATTACAAAACTATTTTATAAAAAAAACTGTAGATTAATAAAAAAAAAAAATATACAAATATTAAAAAACTGAAACTTCTAAGTTTTTAAATGTTAAATAAAAGAAAAATACAAATATATTGAAAAATTTAAATCCTAAAGTTTTTATAGCGACAAATGTAAAATGAGTAAGTTTTAAAGCATTTGAAGTTTTTGCATGCGTTATTCAAGCTTTTTTAAACTCTAAATTTGCAAGTCTCTAACACATTATTTGTTGAGGTTTTTCGTGACTTTTTATAATTTTATATATGTTTTTAGAGTTTTATTTTACGTTGCTTGTTTTGTTTGCTTTTAATACTTTGCTAACATATTTCTGCACTGCTTTTTAGGACAAAACAACATGAACTGTTGGAACGCACAGAATATACCGCCCATCAAAACCGAACCGAGAGGTGAGTTTAATATTTTGTACACTCATAAAAAATAGATCCATATATTTGTAAAATGCCATTTAGGTCAATCCTCTCAAATTTTTGAAAACTGTTTTCTTATAGCAAGACATTATTGCTAAAAACCAGGAAAAACTTTATAGTTTTTAGGATGATTTTCTGAATTTCCGCTGGATTTATTTTCTGAGTGTGTTATAAAGTAAAGGTTTACATGATTTATACACAATCTTTTAGATACCTCACCGCAGCCATTTGCATTTTATCGTACACAACCGGAGTTGACGCCTTCGCCGCAACCGTTGTCGCCGTCGAGCAATTATAATCAGAACAGCACACCCTCGCCCTACAACATGGCAGCAGCAGCAACACCCACGAATGGCCAGCAACAGCAGCAACAGTTGCAGCAGCAACAGCAACTGATGTCGCCCAATCATCACCAGCAACAACAGCAGCAATATGTTGCTGGCGGCGCTGGCAATTTGGAGTTGGGCAACAATTACAATCCCTTTACGCAACAGTTGCTGGCACAGCATCAGCAACAGCAGCAACAGCAGCAGCAGCAGCAGCAGCAGCAACAACAGTTGCCACAACAACAGCAGCAGCAACAACATCAGCTGCAATATAACCCAAATCCCAATCCGAATCCATTTATATCCACTGGCAACGCTGCTGCTCATTGGGATAGCAGTAAATTCTCAATTGCAGCTGTGGCTGCTGCTGCTGCAGCTGGTGGTGTGTCCTCGTCGACAGCAGCAGCAACAGCCGGCAACAACAATCTAAGCAATCTCAACAATCCATTTACAATGTACAATCTGCTGACAACTGGCGCAGGCGCTGCCAGCAGCAGTCTGCAATGGAATCTGACTACCAATCATTTGGTAAGTGCAACAAAGCTAGAATGAATCGATAGTTGTGAAATCGGTTAAAAACTGACGGACGAAGAATGTGTAGCTTCCTGTTAGTTCTTTCGTTCTGGGATTAACTTTTGATTAGTTTTGATGACTGTAGACTATTAACACACAGATATTTTATATTGATTAATGCTATTAATTATTAAATATTAATTATTGATTATTAATTAAAGCAACTGAATTTTGCAGCAAAATCAGCATACGTTGCAGCAACACCAACAGCAGCAGCAACAGTTGCAGCAACAACTTACACCAATGCATCAGCAGTACGACAGCAATGTTCCGCTCAACAACAACAACAACGACAACAGCAACAGCAACCACAACAATAATAATAACAACAATAATAATGAAAATGGTCCGACGATCAGCAATCTGCTCAGTTTTGATAGTGAGCAGCTGGTTCGCATCAATTCGGAGGATCAGCAAATGTTGCGCCTCAATTCAGAAGATCTGCAAATATCAAACCTATCCATATCTACGTAACACCTTAATTACTTACTACTATTCAGTTGTTAGTCTTACTTAGACCCAGTGTGTCTTGTATGTAAAATGTAAAATGTGTGTTTTTAGCTTAATTCTTGAAATACGAATAAATTAATCGCTTTAGCAGTAAATAAATATCATAAGTTTGCTCCACTTAAATGCACAATCTATTCTTGGATAACAACATCAATAACTTTGTCACTAGAAATTTATATAAAATCTATGAGCTGTAAAAATCACTTTTAGGGAATGAAAATTGATTTTGGCTCGAAACTCACGTTAGAAAAGGTGTTTTTTATAGGGATCCGCTAAAGCTTTTCAAAGCCTTAACTTGGGCACAATTGAACCGATTTTAAGAACTTTGCTTAAACTTCACCGATTCTCATAAATAATGGCTTTTTAAAAATGGTATGACTTTCAAAACTGAATCAAAAGTGCAAAGCAAGATTTTGGTTCGATTCTCATGTTAAAATCTTACTGCCAAAAAGTGCTGGGAGAGAGCAGCCTAAACTTCCCACAGCCGTAACTATCTCAATGTTTATCCGAATTAAAAAAACAGAGCTTTTTGTAATGGGTTGACTTGTGAATAATTTCAATAATAATACTAATAACGATATTCGATTTACATGCTAAAATTGTTCTAAAAAACCAGTTACTGGTCTAAACTTCTCAGAGCCATAACTTTTCATAAAGTAATCATTGACCTGTAGAATAAAACTACATTTAAGTACATTTTTAAGTTGGACACGCGATTCTCACACGATTCTGTAAAGCGAATCGATATTCTTTCCATAAAAATATCTCATTTTCCGTTCCCTCGTGTTGAATATTTTTATTTGAATTAAAACTAGTAAGCATCGATGAAATTTGAACAGAACACAAAAAAAAAAACATACAACACGAAATCATAAAACAAATAGAAAACTAACAATTTGAAAAGGCAACGCGTTTGGTTTCGGATGACTGCTTGGACTCCTTGGCTCCATTATTGGCAACTCTATGGAAGAACTCTCTCAGCCGCTTGACAGCAGCACACGGTATGCTGGCAAGGGGCAAGGAAGGCGGAGGTGGCGGAGTGCCTGGCAACATGCAGTAGGCGACGAAGTGCATCAGATTGTAGGTGGCATGCTGATAGGCCTGGCGATGGGCCAAACAGTGGCGGATGCGATGACCCACAGTGGCAGCGAGACAGTTCTGCAATGTGACCAACTCCTCTTCCTTCTTCTTGACGTCCAGCTCGAGCTCGACAGAGTGTTGCATTAGTTTGCTGGTGGCAAATAGTGCTTATAAAATTACTTAATGAAGAATCACTGTTTTAAGAAATAGAAAATAAAAAAATTGAACATTTTTCTAATTTTAAATTTACCTTCCAAGTTTGGTATGATGGAAACATTTTTTATGTCGCTTTTCATTTAAAGTAGATTTAGGATTGAGAATTGAGGATTATGGGATTGAGTTAAAATCTTACCTAAGCTGCTGCTCCGTTTCGCACTTGTGCTCCACGAGTTGAGTGCTGGACAACTTTAACTGCCCGGCCAGGTTTTCTATATTTTCCCCCATCTCATTCACGGATTCTTGCTTCTGGTTAAGCTCCACACGCAGTGCCAGCAACTGGCCACTCAGATCCTCAATGTCAAACTTGGCCAGTTGGAATTCACGCTGAATCCTCGTCAGCTGCTCAAGCTGCTCTCGTTGCAATGTGTGCGTCTGAAATAGATCCTTCTTGGTGATTTGCAGTAACTCTTGCAGATTATCAATTTCCTGCTGCTTGCTGGCAACCTCCTCAACTAATTTGAGCTTCTCCTTATTGGCTTGGACCAAGAGGATACCGAGTTCATTATTGGACAACTTGATTTGAGCAGTGTCCATGTAGGATTGCTTTAGCTGATCATTGAGGGCATCATTGCGACGCTTCTCCACGGCAAAGAGAGTGTTGTAAACATGCAACTGATTGCGATTCTTGACAAACTGCGAGGGAATGAATATTTATTATTTATATAGTAAATAATAATACAAAAAAATAAGAAGAATAACTCCACCAAATATTATTCAAAACTAAATTTCTAAAATTTATGGACGTTTTAAATAAACAGTGCTTAGATTTCTAAACTTCAGAATTCAAAGCCCTGTTTTTTTTTTTCGAAATTTTAGAAATGTTTCCAAACTGAAAAGGAATTATTATTTATAATTAAGGTATACTTTTAAATAATTTGTACTTACATTGCGCTTGAAATCTTCGACCTGCTCGCTGAGATGACGGACTTCCTCGCGTCGTCGTCTCCAGGAGCGCAACATGATTGTGTTGAAGATGCGCAAACTGGCAATCCGAACCACATCCTGCTGATCTCCAACCATTCCTGCCCCATTCAACATAAATCGTGGGCTGCACAGCTGAACTGCAGTCGCATCCTGGATGCCCAGTTGACCAAGTCTGGAATCACAACGAGCCAACTGATAGCTGCCCGTGCGTCGTGCCTCCTTGAAGTCCATTTGGGACACAGACTTGCGTGCTCGGAAATTTAAAATTGCCGCCGTGTGCTGGCGCTTGAGTGTTAAATATGAATGCATCGTCAGGAACTTGGATTCCGATTTGCTGTAGCCGGAATCGACCCCGCTAGACAGACTACTACTCGTAGTTAGCGATGCATGCGAGGAGGAGGGTGTGAGCGGCACTGCCTCGGGCAGCCTGATTAGCTGCATATTTTCCTTGTTCTCAACGCTAAAAGGGAATCTCATTTAACAAGAATTGTATGGCAATTCAAAATAAATAATTAAGTGTCTTCTTGAATATATGTCATTATTTCTTGCATCATACCCAAAAATTTTTTTTTATTTATTTATTTAATGTCAGCTAATATCAGTTGACTCAGTAAAATACAAAAAAAAAAAAATAAGAAAAACGTTGCAGTCAGATACCAATAAGTTATACCAGCTGATAAGAGGTGCCACAGAACAGGCTGGGTATAGCCAAGAAGTAGCGTTCTTTGCCTAGGTGGGCGTGGCCGATGCCGATCTTTAAAGGACATCGCCATTAAACTACCGACCAGAGTTGGTGACTGTATCTTTAAAATTGTGGCAGATATGCGGCTTTATCGATTTCCATCGATTTTCTTGCCGCCTAGTGGACGTAGCATACCAAATTTTAAATTAGCAATGCTCTACCTTTAAAATACTCTTCAATATACTCTTCTACCTTTGATATCAGAGTATCTTTCCCTGAGGGAATTTATGCATCCCTAGACTTACCTCTGCTGTTGCTTCTTCTGCAATCGCTGCTTGTTGTTGCCGCTCTGGGTGCGGCGCTTCTTCAGCTGAGAGCCGAGCACCGTTTTGCTGTAGGGTGCTCGTGGGGAACTCTTCTTGGCACCATCATTGCCGTGCTTCAAGTTCAATTCATTTAAACGCAGACGCGGACTTCGAGGCCACATTTTTGTTTGACGTTTATATTATTTTTTTTAGATTTTTTATCCTCTTTTTTTGGCAAAATACAAATATAAAACAGAAATACACAACCAGTAAGCGAGCTTAGAAAATGTATGTTTATTTATTTTTTTGTAGCTGCACTGCGTCTGAAAATTCTTTCAGAAATAACTAAAATAGTATATTGATAGTCTTAAAAGCAGACAAATATCATCGCCTACTGGTTTCAACTATAAGCAAGTTAGCAAGCTGAAGTCGTGAGAGGTCGACTAGCAGGTACCCTATAGCCAGCTGTCGCACACCCAAAAGAAAGCATGCGTGAATGTGCTCTTATTTCTCATACTGAAGGGTACAAAAACGAATCTAGTTATATAATATGATAATACGTATAGATATGGCTATATCGACTCGGCTGTTCATCCAGATCAAGAATATATACACTTAATTAGGTTAGAGTTTTCTTTTTTCTGCAGTTTCATAAATTAGCACAAAACCATTATACTCTGATACACATTTATGCATAAAAACCGTACCATATACATATATATTTATATATATATATACATATAAATGGGTTTGCAATTAGGCTAGCCTTAGACATACACGTCACCCATTTGAGCACATCTCATTGAGGCAAGTATTGTTTATTCCATGCTAAAATTATTGTTTGTGGGTATTAGTGCTTATCTTGTAAGACCTTTAACTAAATCAAACATATTTAAATCAATACTCAGATTTATTTATGTATAATTACTTACTTTATAGTTACTTTAGGTTTGTTCATATTTAAATACATAAATCATAAATGTAATTCTTATCTTTTTAATTTAAAATTAATATTATTTTAATTAAATCAATTTTTATTTTTAATTAAATCTATTTTTTACTTATTGTATTTCTTGTGTCGACTGACTTTAGTTGGTATTAAATAAATAATTAAGTTAAAATGATTAGCTTAGTCCCACATATTTAAATCCTTACCAAAGTATTGCTTATTTTGGACGCATATATATTTTAGGGAACGTAGCTCTGTTTACCTTCACTCTCATAACTTACTGTCATCATCTACTCCCATTTACACCCATCTTATAGACCCGTAGTATACGCCCGCACAGTAACTCAATTTCGCAGAGCATCCGCTCATTGATTGCGGACCATTTGACAATTGCGGCCAAAAGTTTTTCCACAACATTTGGCACAAGGCGCCCAAAGAAAAAAAAACGGTTACAGTTTTCTTGGGGCCCATTTCAAAAAAGGCATTTTGAACGCAGTAAAAGCTTTTTACACAAACATGTCTTTTTCACCACATGGCGTTTGCGCAGAGTGAAAAGCTTTTTTGAATTCAATTTGAATTGGCTGGAGAAAAAAATGATGATGATTTTGGGTCGCTTTTTGTGTTGTGGCTAACGGCGGCTGTTGGCGGTTTCATTAACGTCGCGACGCTGCTGGCAAACGATTGATTTGGCACGACAAAATTCGCTAAAATTATAAATCGACAGGTGCGAAAATTAAAATTAACAGCTTTAAGAAAATTTCGAAAAAAAATATAGAAATAAAAATGCAGTTGATAATTTAGAAAATAATTTAATAGTAAAACACATAAAATATCGAAAAGTGAATTTAGTGTGCTTAATAGCTCTCTGTGTGTGTGTGTGTGTGTGTGATTGTATGTGTGCCTTTGTGTTGGCTATTACGAAAATCGAAACGAACAAATATTTGGAAAACAACACACATACCTTAAGTAAATATATTGAACATCTCGATAAATTTCTTTGGGTAAGTTCTGGAAAATGGCACAGCCTATAAATAATGTTTTATGCATAGTGATTTGTTTGCTGTTTGCTATTTGCCGTGTGTGTGTGTGTGTGTGTGTGTGTGTGTGTGTGTGTGTGTGTGTGTGTGTGTGTGTGTGTGTGTATGTTGCAAAATAAACCCTGCCAACCAGTTTAGCAAGCAAAAAATAATCGCTGCAACAACACACGTATTGTTTATAACTAATTGCTTAATAATATATTCCAGCGTTTATCAATGAAATGGGTTTTTCCCCAATACTAAATTTAATTCTAACTGGCTTAATCACGTTGATGATTTAGTCTACAGATTTGCGTCTTGGGGAAAAAGTAATTAAATGAAATGTTATTGTGAGGCGTCATCTCTCGTTTGTCTTTCTCTGATCAGGTTACACTCGTACATTATCACCGTCATCATCATCATCATAGTTTAACAGAAGGCGTCTTACATAAGACAGATTTACTTATTGGTTGTCGCGAGCTAACAATACTTGGAATCACTATTTACACTGTTTAATGAGAATATTGTGTGGTACCTGGAATTAAATGCGAAACGCGTCCAATTGTCATCATAAAGGGTGTGTGTTTGTGTGTCTCAACTAAAGGAATTAAATGTTGTGCACAGCTTAAAAGATCTGAAAGATTTTTAAAATAAAATTCTTGCCCTGAAAAAAAAATATATAAATATTGATAATTGTGCTTTCAGCTAATTGGGAAAGCTTACAAATTGTTGGTTGTTACATAGTAAGTTAAGGATTAAATTAAATACATTGAATTAAACGAGTCTTGTGTCAGCCACGTGCTAACAAAACTTTAGTTAGGAATGCATAATAAAAGAGCTTGGATAATGCTGAAGGAAACAGTCTCATAATAAAATGCAATTGCATTTTCATGCTACAGTCTACAAAATAACAGGACTGAACTACAACTGCTTAATAATAATAATAAGTTAATGTAAGAATGCTATGTATACATCAAGAACAAACTGGAAATTATAGAACTTTTTTGCAAATTTGTAAAAAAAATCTAGCACATAGTTTTAAAAAGAAAAAACCTGTTTTTTTTGGCAAGAAACAACATTGTGTTTTATAAATAAACTTAGTGTATAATAAATTGACCAATATAGTATGGTGATATTCTACACTTGAGCATAACATTTTCTCTGAGTGTAGTCAAGTTATTTGCCAGCTCTATATCCAGTTTTCCAAACCCCCTCGTTTTTGCAAACGCAAATTGTGCAGTTGGAAATGGCGCTCACAAATTGCTGATGCATTAATTAATTAATAGTCAGCTATACACGAATAAAAGCCACTATACATATTTATATATGTATATATATATAGACTATAGACGATGTTATCGTTGTTGCGGTTACCATTGTGATTGTTGTTGTTGTTGCGAATACAATATACAAGTTTACTTTGAGACAGACTGTTGGTGGTGATGTGTCAGCTTTGCAGTCGGTCTCTGTTTTATAGTTGATTAGCGTTGTTTTAAAGTTGCTCCTGCTTTTCTAATAAATTGTGAAATTGTTTATTGAATTCAACGATCCAGTTGCCGACAGACAACCTTGATTGGCAACAAGTTTGCTTCCACTGCATGCGGAACTGTAATCTGCCAGCTGCCTCTGCCTCAAGCTGTCCATCTTGCAGTGGCAACTGTGATATAATCACCGATGTAAAAGAAGAAAAAATGAGTAGCAAGCAAAATTGACGGGAAAGTTATGTGCAACTGGAATCGACGATCGACAATAGGCGTTGTTTGAGAGCATCGTTTGTTTCCGCATAGGTGCGGGTCACTCACTCGCGTGGCAAGCAGATACAGATGCAAATACAGCTACAGATATTTTGAGTGTATCTGTGAGATACAAGTGGCGCAATTGCGTCTGCGTTGATGATTCATACATCAATTCGGGGAATCCGAAACCGAATCCAATCCAATCAAGTGCAACGCGTCGACTCGTTTTTTCATCAATACTGGTTTTATGTACTCGTTTTATTTGAGCAAAATTTTTATGCCTAGCATGAAAAAAAGTTTGCCTTCCCGTTCATTGATTGTTGACTTTTGATTGTTGGAAAGCAACTTTTGAATTTGAAGTATGATGATTTAATCAGTGCTTTCAAGCATTATTCATTTGATGATGATTCAATTTTTATCGCTTATGAGTTTTTCGCTAACGATCACATTATTTGTTTAATGTATTATAGAAGCAGTCACAAATTTGTAAAAATAATGTTTTTAACAAATAAAAATGTATTCTGAAATTCTAAATTAAAATTCAAGATATAATTTCAACGATATAAAATAAAAAGTAAGTGATTAAAATTTGTTTTCATTTATGAATTTGTCTCTTACAAGAACATTATTTATTTATTCATTTTTGTAAGAAAAATATTTCCTTTATTTCGCCTCGTCTTCTCATCTTGCCAGCCAGGGCATTAGCCAGTCGAGCACTTTACACTTGTCTCCAGTTCAGTCAGCTGACCAACATTTCAGTTCATTTTCATTTGTAATTTTATCTTTCCTTATTTTTCGGCTCATCTAGATTTTTTTTTCGGTCATCGATATGCGCTTCTCGGACCTCAGCTTCAGCAGTCTCTGCAGTTCAGCTCTGCTCTGCTGTTGTGCCTTGAATTTTAATGCTCTACGCATCGTGTCTTTGTTTTGAGGGCGTCGCCAGTGTCGACCTTTTATGCTGCATAGGTGTGTGTGTGAGTGTGCGATTGTGCGATTGTATGTGTCTCTGTATTGGCAATAAACAATGGCCTTTACTTTGGTTCGCTTTCAGACAATAACCACAACCACAACAACAACAACAACAACAACAAGTGGTTGCCCAACTAGCCGCTCAATTGCTACCACTTTTAACTCTGTCTCTCTCCCTCTCTGTCTCTGACTCTTTGTATGACGTCTCACGTCTTACGATTCCCATTCGCAGCTCTGGCTTTGTTATCGTCTCTTGAATGTTGTGTTTGACCTTGGATTAGCGCACATGTGCCAGAAGTGCAGATATGTTCAGGAAATCGCAGTGGTAGTGGGAACGGCGTGAGGAGAGCTTAGGAGTCATTTGTTGTTCCTTATTCTTGTGGCTGGCGTCTTTCTTATTACACTCAGCAAAACAAACGCCTTGAAATTTAGAAAATAAGCCTAAAACTAGAAACAATACTTATTATATGAGAAAAAATAATTATTTTTAAATTTCAGAACATTGTAAGGAAATTTGAAATCCTAAATTACTAATGTTCAATAATAACCAAATAGTGCCCTAGAGCTTAAAAATCGTTATTCTAAATTTTAGGAAAATCTACCCCTGATATAAATATAATTGTTTTTCAAATAAAATTTATCAATAACAATAATTTTCTAATTTTCAGTCGCTGTTTTGCGAGGGCGTGTCATATCAATCAATGTACTTCTATGCTTCTTTTTTCATCTTAGCTTACAACTGATAAGCAAACAAATGAAAATTGATAAATTTGTTAATTGATGCAGCTTAGAGCTACAATGAAAATTCCAAAAAGGTATTTCATCTTCATTAGCTGTGATTTATTTTTAAATTTGGCTTTGCCCTGCTTAAGACACGTTTCGCTGGCTATGATGTAGTCGTTAATGTTTTGCTTTGTTTGCTTTCTTTTTTTTGTGTTTGGGTTATCAGCTGACGTCACAGCATCAATGAAAATTAATTTGTTTGCTTTTAGCCCAAAATATTGAATGTGCAATGACCGCAAAGATCTTCATTCAACTCAACGCACCCTATTAAAATTGATTTTGCGTCTATTTTAGAATATTTTGGCTTTGTTTTGCGTAATTGCAACCGATTTTTCCCAGGCATTGCAACCGGTGAAAAATTGAATTTTTCTTGCCCACGCCGCGTATACTTGTTGATGTATACTACTTAATGTTGTTGTTTAAACATTGTTTTTGGTTGCAACACGGCCAAATAAATTATTGAAGTTCTCTGCAGCATTTTGCACAAATATTATTATTATTAATATTTATTATTTTGTGTTCAGTCTGTGTGTATTTGGCGCTGTTTTGCTTAAATAACTAGAAATCAACGTTTTGATGGAACCACAAGCGAAATTGAGTCAATAACTGCTCAAATTCATGACCTTAGCTGCTGTGTCTGCTTTTAGACATAAAACACAAAACATTGTGCACAATTTATAGATTTCTGAGTAAATAAATACGAATATAAATAATGGGATCTTCTTGTTTAAACTCGCGTTGTGTTCATAGTCAATTTCATAATTTGCGTGTGGCTGTGTCGGTCCAAGAGATAAGACTGATCTGGGAACCAATAGATTTCAAGTCAAGTCTGGGAAGTCAATAGATTTTTTAGATGTAGACTAATTCCACTTAACTTAATCAATCGATTTTGAAGTTAATAGGAAAGATCGAAAGAACGTTTAGCTTGGGCACTCCAAATATATTTTATACCCTCGTAGATATATTTTGATATTTAAGTATATTTTTTTAAATATATTAAATAATATTATATTTTTATATGTTTTTTTTTAGAAAATTTTATTTATTGTATATCCTATTTCGGAACTATTTCTTAACTGAAGATTATGTTCTGTGTCCTTTCGATTAAGCTTTAAAGCTGAGAGAGTTCTGTTTAACTTATCTTACTCCATACCTTCAGATATTTGCCTACCTTTTCTTGTTTGACGCCTCACTCTTTATCTGTGTCTCTATATAGTTCTTCGCATTTTTTACTTTCGTGGTCACTAAACGGCTAACACTTAACCATTTTTGGAATTTGGGGTTTTTTTTCTGGGTTTCTCCAAACCTTGCAATAAATGTTGGATCATTTGACATTTTAAAATCCCCAAATTAATTTACTATATTCTTTATTTCATTTATTTTTTCTTTAATTTGTATTAATTGTAATTATTAATTTCATGTCAAATAATTTAACTCGTTACTATAATTCTCAACGTACATCTATTAAAACATGCAAAGTTTTTTCTGCACTGTTTTTAGTTCACATCACATAGATAACTACAAAAATGAGCACAGACGTAGATGGCTTTATCGGCTCGGCCAATACTACTGAGCAAGAATGTATACACTTAATGGAGCTGGAGACGTCTCCGTCAAAATAAAAACAAGAACTCGGCACGTTGCGTGTATATATGTATATATGTATATATTTATATATTTATATTTATACTTGCTTTGGTTATCGGGCTGCTCGCTGACTACAAATACATATTTATGTGTACAGAAAATGACTGTGGTAGCTGATATTGTAGTTTGTTCAATACAAAAGAAACGTTGTGTATGGTTGTGTTTTATAGAGTTTTTACAGTTTTCTATGACTGGTGTACATCAAAAGTATTGATTTTATTGTTATCTGAAATCGTGAAATATTCGTGAATCGGTGCAAGTTATCGATAACATTAACTAAACTTGATTCATACAAGCAGTTTGAATGTAGTTTCGTTTTTTCGGCAGCCTATATTTAAAATTTTGAGAGAGTCTAGCTTTTATGGCTAAATTGAGACAATTTTTGAAGTATACGTTATACCCCTCTTACCCATTTAAAGTGGTATACAAAACGCAAAATGAAATCAAAAGTGTGTTTATATGTTGATATGGCTTGAAATTTAATGGCCGCCGATCGTCATCGAGTAAACAAGTTGACGAGAGAGAAGCAAACACCCTGCGAGCAAAGTCGAGTGACAGTTCAAGCCGTCGGCGCGTGTGAGCAGGAATGTGAGTGCGAGTGTTAGTCAGAGCACGAGTACAAATGTGAGTGCGAGTCGATCTGTGAAGTGTTCGAGAAAACATGACGCTCAGTTTGAAACTGAACTTTGCCGGCGACTGACGTTATTTGACTTGTGTGAAGTGAATTCGAAATCGAAATCGTCGTCGATTTGTGCAAGTCGCACGCGAGTGTATATTTTGTATATCTGTCAATTATACACGACACGCAAGCCCGACATAAATATTATATATATAAATATATATATATGTATATATATAAATATATATCTGCAGTGCAATAACCACAATAATAAGTAAATCCGTTCTCAGTTCTATCTGTATTTATTGACTCACTTTGTTTTTGGCGCGTTAATTAACAACAAAAATAAAGAATAATAAAATTAATTTTAGGCAAGTTTAAGTTAAATAACATCCATATGTACGAGTATATATGTGCATGCATTCAAATGGAAATGAGGAAAAAAGTATAACATTGTGTCGCAGCGCTTTTTGATCAAGTTTTTTTTTATATTTCTAACAAATACAATAACAACAACATAATAAAATAAAGCAACTAAACAACTACACGCCATAAAGGTTAGCAGTAATAAATTAAGTAACAAATGCTAAATCTAACGCGCAGTTTGTTACTGAAACTAAACTCAGCTTTTAATACATGCATAAATATACATATTTATAACCATGTATGTGTTCATGTATTTAAAGACAACAGCATTCTACCCATTTCAACTACAATTGCAATAGATAAACCTAAAGATTGTAAATAAAAAAAAAAAAAAAAAAAAACAACGCATATATCAAATTATAATCCATAGCAACAAAAAAAAATATTAATGGTGGTTATCAAAAGACTTTCCTTAAATAATGAATATTTATAGGTTTCAAACTAGTTGTTGTTTATAGTTTTACGAATTACAAATAATTATGGAAAAATATTAAGAAAAAAAGGTATACATATATGTATATGTATATCTATATAGTATTCTTAATCAATACCCAGTTGCTGATAAAAATAGCCATGCGTGTTCAAGTTCATATTGAGACTTATTTTTGCTGACAGTTGCCGCCATCAATGCGTTAGGCAAATTATTCAAATGAATTGATAACACTTAAGAATAATAATATACAAAATGATTCATTGCTAATTCGACTCCAGACTCTTGTCTAACCCTTTATATTTGTGTACCCATCCATTAAACATGCGTATAATGGTATTGTATAAAAGTAAGCAAACAACTCCGCCTAAGGTTATATGTGTGGTAATGTCTATATGCGTCTCAGAGACTATGAGAGAAAAGAGAGTTCAAATTTGGAATAAAAGTTCTTGCATGCCCCATTCCCTTTTCGCAAATATCGACTTCCGATAGCAAAACAAGACACAGTTTTAAAGGCAGATGCTTCTAAATGGTCTACGAAATGTTTTTGTTTTTTTTTTCAATTCCATTGACTTATATTTGAGTTTATTTGAATTGTGAGTTGCAATGTGAATGCGGTTCCAGACAGTGGCCTGCTCTGCTTTCTTGACTGTAGCAGACACTTCTTCTGATAAGCTTCTTGTCTCAGTGACGATAACCCAGCGTGTAAGTTCAAATTGCTTTTGTGGTTGTTGTTTTTGTATACAATCTGTATGTGCTATCAATAGCTAAAGAGCAAAAGTTTCTATTTACTTTTAGTACTGAGTATTCAATAGCGCTCAACAAGAACACTTCCTACTATAAACAAATAGAAAATAGCTGAAAGAAGCTGTAAGAATTTAGTTAGGCACTGCAACTGTAACAAACTCTTATTAACTACATCAATGTAAATACATATACACATATATAAATATATATATATTTTTTTTTAGTGAAGCTCAATAAAATTAAAATTTAAAAAACAATATATATATATATATATATATATATATATATATATATATCGCATATTGACCTCAGTTGTTATTGTAAACAAGAATTGCAAACCAATTTCACGAGCTTAGAGCTTTTTTATTATGTGAAATATTCGCCAGAGAATGATTAACTTTCTGCCATCTAACACGATTATAACTCATAATTACAGATCACAAAAAAAAGCAAGAAATACATACAATTAGCAATTTTGATAAAGATTTGCTAAAAGGCGGCGTGTGTCAAATAATTAAGGAACAACCACAACAAACATGGCGCATATGGTGGTCAATGGTAAGTTTAGAATATTGATTTGAGAATTGAGATACATAATGCTCAATGTTTAAGATTGCGGTTGATCACATCCGCAACTGATCGATCGATCGTTCCGAACAACATTTTTCAAGGCTGATCCATGGCGCAATACGCAAATATTTAGATAATCAGCTTGTAAATATTTTTACAAGTGAACAGCAACAACACAGAAAAAAGTTTATAAAAACCAAAGCATCTGGAACATTTCGTTTGTTTCATTTGCAATCAAAGCGTTTCACGTGGAATTCTGCCACAAACAAAAAAATAAATAAAAAAAAAAAAAATAACTTAGACAAATCCAAATCCAAAGCTAGTTCAAGTCTTTAAGGCCAATACACTTTTATTTATACACACAAGTAGTTAAATAGTTGCATGCGGACAGTCAGGGTCAAAAGCAACTCGAATATCGATTTACCAGGCTATATACCCACTATATACCACTCTGCTCCCTCCACTAATATAGCCCCCCAGTCATAGCCATTTGAGTTTTTAGCAATTGACGAAAGCAAAAGAAACAAACAAATACAAATTTCACACCTTTTGACGTACACAGATATTTGTAATACTAATTTTTTCTTAATATGATTTCCAATATACACAAATTGGAATTTATTGGGAGAAAATCAGCTGGAAACAGAAAAAAAAACATGAACAAATTGTTCAGATTAGCTATGAATTTGATTTATAATTATTAAAGTAAATAGTAATCTGGCAACAACAAATTACCAACTCTGCAACACATTTATAATTAGCTAAAGATCGGTCGACTGATCCGATTAGGCGTCATTATGCTTCTGTCTTTCCGAACAAGTATACGCCACATTGGACGTCGCAATAAATTATTTTGAATAGCGGCAAGTTGAATTGATTGAATTGTGCAAAGTTTTCAAAAGTTGTACGGCAATTTAATGAAATGCTGCTGCTGAGGTTTGTTGGCATCGCGTGTGAATTGTGTGGTTTGCGATTGGAATGAAATTTTTGCTGTAGAGCATGAAAGTTGTTTTTTTTTCTATTTTATTTGGCATATTGGAAAATACTTTTGGTTATCTGGTTTTTGGCTTTCTAAAGGCTTTTCGTTTGATTGCTCCGCTGGGCAACGACATTAAAATCGATTTCTTGTTAATTGTATTTGATGTACAATTTTTGGCTTTTGTACTTCTATTTTTTGTTCCGTTTTCTTTGCATTCTATTTATTCATTAACGATGCTTACAATAGAATTAATTGGTTTTCAATTAGTTTATAAAATCTATAAAAATTCTATACAAGTTCTCTAAAAGCCCACGCGAACCACGCTAGAAACACATTCCGCAGCTAAGCTGACTCACAGTTGAGCAAAGACTTCAATTCAAATGAAATTAAATGAGGGACAGTTCTGGGAAAAACTATAGCAATATTTAATTCTCTTTTCAATTTCGCCTCTCAACCGCTCTTATCTTTAGCAGCTAAATCTGATAGGAACATGCTTTTTATGTTGTTTCTGATTGCTTACCTACAACGACATCAAACATCAAACACTTGAAAGCAAATCATTATCAATTTTTTTTTCAATTTCGCCCAATCTAATTCCTATATGCATATATTTGTGTTAAAAAATAAAAGATAAAAATTATACTTGTCTATTGGTAGAGAGAGAAAGGTAAGTAAATTATTCCATGTTTTATAGCAGGTTGATTATATCAAAATATAGAGAGTGAGAGCGCAAAAAAATATTTTTTAATCAATGAAAATACATGAAATATATCTATTAATCTATTATGTATTATTAACGAGAGAATGATAAGTGAAATATTTCATGACAAATCCTTTCTCCCTTCCCCTTTATAACATGATATAATTAGACATTATCTATTAAAACAAATCTAACTATTACTTTTAACTTTTAAGTATTTATTTATACAACAATATATATACTACAATTGTAATTGTAAATTCCTCACGTCATCGATATAGTCAGTCAACATACATAATGCCATAAGTACAGCATTTATTGATTTTTGCACACACCCGCACACACACACACACACACACAACATGCAGCTAGAAAGCACTTAAACAAGTCCAGCAAAATATTTTGTGACAGGCTGTTTGCAAGTCTTCACGCATAGATTTTGAGTGTTTGAAATTAATTTTGAGTACAAATAAACATATGAATATGTATGTGAATGTACACATGCATGTACACGGGTACGCACACCCATGTCGACTTATGGCCAAGATTTATTGAAGTACTTGAGGTGCAAATGGGAATGTCCTCAATGTCCTCAATCTACTCACCAAACTCCGCCTTGCTCCCTAACAACCCTCCTCGCTCCTCCCATCTCTGTATCTTTGTGTTTCATCTAGCATAGCCTGTAAAGCGCAACCGGTATGTGTGTGTCCGCCTGTGTGCGTGTGTGATTTGGTGTGTTTACACTCATCAAAATAAGCGCCCTAAATTTTAGCAAATCGCCTTGCTTTTGTGGCAAGGGTTGCTCACCTTATTATTCGCAAAGTAAATAAAATTTATAGATGTGGCTTGCTAAAACCACGGTTTACATTTTTTTTACAATTTCTAGGGTGTTGTTTTCTATATGTGAAATATTAAATAAATTTTACACTTTGTTGTTGTTTATAATTAATAATAATAATTTTCAGACATATGCAAACATATAACATAAAAGCAGATCCAGTAAATTTCATTACTTGTTTCTGAATTTTAGAATGGAGATCTTTAGCATTTCTACTTTTTTGGAATGGAAGAAATCCTCATATTTTTGGGATTTTCGACATACATTTGTTTTCTTATAGTTAGAAATTATTTTTATATAAACTTTTTGTTTATCTAGATAAAAAAAGATTAGCTTTCAGAGTTTTTTTTTATAGTAGTATGAGTATGAGCTTTCTTGCTTGCATTTCTACTTCTTGAATTATTTATAACTTGGAAATGAATTTATGAGAAATAGAAAAAAGCTCCTATAATTATTATTATATTATTTAAACATTTCTAGTTTTTTGGGCGATTTTTTGCTGAGTGTAGGTGGAGCGAGTGAAGTTGGTTCACTAATTTGTTTTGGGGGCACTGCTTTTGGTCTAGGTCCATTGAAGTATTTGGCCCTATTCGAGAGTCGTTTGCTCAATGCTTTCATTTTCTCTATTTAGCTGTGTTTATTTTCGCTTCAGAACGCGATTTTCCAATCGATTGAACACATGACAAGCTACCCATAGCAGTAGCAGCAGCTACTAAACTAGGTATGCATATATATATATACATATATATATATCTTTATATGTATATATATGTGTGGCATGCCCCATATGGCACCGGCTGGAGAGAGTGCCACAGAGCGTCATCGTATAAATGCCACTTTGGGGGCATGTAATTCAAAACTCTGCGGTAAACGACAACCACCTTATTTTTGATCATATTTAATTAACATTTTACTCTCGCCATGCCCCGCCTCGCCTCTCTAATTATTTCTCTTTCTATTTTTTTTTTTTTTTGTTTGGTGACAACCTTTTTTGCTGTTGGTAATTTCGCTTCTGCATTTATTTACGCATCAATTTGTAGCACTGATTTATGTCGCCAACCCCCAGCGATAGGCAAAAACGTAAAGCAAAATAAGCTAACGGTTGATCTAGGCGGGACGACTGACCGCATATATACCCTGTAATTAGCTAAAAAAAAACATATATATTCCAAGTTTCATCAAGATAACTTCGAAACTGAGTGACTAGTTGATATAGAAAGAGATAGACAATTAGATATGGCTATATCGACTTCGGTGCTATCGGTGCAGATGAAGAATATATATACCATATAGGGTCGCAGACGCCTACTTCAATGCGTTACAATTTTCACAACAACATTAAAACAGCCTTTACTTATTTTTGTCAACTAAAGTCAGCCGACTAAAAAAAATACAAAACAATTGAATGAAAATAATAAGAAAAATGTTGACTTATAAGATTTCTATGGGTTATTTAAATGCAAAATGCTGTAAAGTTAATTGCTGGAAAACTCAGGATAAACACCAATGACAAAAAATAGTTATTTTATAATGAAGATATAATGAAGACTTCAAATCATGACACCCTTTTGTAAACACTCTTTGGGTACAGGATAAAAATGCAAAAAATAAAAAAAGTGAAAAACTTCAGATAAATGCTTTGCCTAAATGCGAATTAAATTTGCTTCAGACGCTGAGTGCGACACAAGCTGTCTTAAAGTATTAGCAGCTCTGTCAATGCTCACAGGCGGCTCTGTGGTAAACAGTGTGTGTGGGGGAGTGGAGGGGGTGTGGAGAGATGGTTGGTGGGTGGTAGGTCTGGCTGGCTGAACGGAGCAATTGCGCAATTTTAAAGCGCTCCTTCGTTGACAGCTTAATTAAATTTCAAATTTACTTAGACTCAGATCAAAATGTTTTTATAATTGGAATTTGAAAATGTTGAGCCTTGCTTAAGATCGCGCATAGCTTAAATTATGAAAAGCCCTTATCAATTTCCCCAACCCTGGATTATTATTATTATGCAATACAAAAATATATAAATACACACATAAAAATATATATTTCACTTACCCATGGCTGTCTCCTTGGTATCGATCTAACAAAGTAGAAGCAGTTCGACGAGTTCGCCACGCAATGCGTAATCACACCTATCCACACCCATCCACACCCACACACACACACGCAAGCATGCCATAGCATGTTTGTACCTGTCACGTAAACATTCATCCTGCAGCGGCTTCTGTTCTTACACAAGAGCACATAATCCATATATATACACCACATAATATATATATATATATACATATATTCAGAATTATGATGCAGCGCTCTAAATAATAAGTGCGCCTTTTGCCCCAACCTGTTGACCACTTTAATAAGCAATGTCAATGGACGCATCTCTTAAATACACTCAAAAAAAAAAAAAAAAAAAAAAACAAAGAACCAACCCAACAGTTTTCAATGAAACATAGTATTAGCTTCTTTTCTCAATTTTAAAAGGGGATTTTCTTATATAATTAGTTACATTTTTACTTTTTAAGAAAATATTTCTTTTTTATAGAAAATAGGCTATTTTATTTTTATTTTTATTTATTTCTTAAAGCTAGAAAAACTATCTACCCTACAGGTTGATTTTCTAATTTTGTGCTTGATTTTTTTCCAAGTGTCGAACTTCCTGATGTCATTGTGCCGAATTTAAGCGTTCCACGTTAAGCTATAACTTATTATACTTATTACTGTCCGTAAAACGCGTTCTACGTCAAAAAGCCGACCCAATAAATGTCTGTGGTTTGTGTGGGGTGTCAAAAAGTAAGAACACACACACAACTTGGGTACAAATTGTTGTTACAATGTTTTTTAAATGTAAACAAAATGAATATATGCAAATTTCTCTTGTTAGAGAGGAAGAGAAAGAGAGATGGAGAGTGTCATGTGTGAGTATTTGGCATATGGGGTTAACGGGTTTCAACTACGACTTTCATTACCTGCACAACCCTCTCCACCCCATTCCCCATCCGTCTCCCTTTCAGCTCTAACCACCGTTGCAATTGAAGTCCTGCTTTGCCTTAATAGCGAAATAAAGTGCTATTAAATATGCATTATTATCTGAGCGAAAACAATAACCTTGAAAACTGTGTGTCGGTAGAAGTAAACCGGTTCCGCAGCGTGCTTGTCTGTCTGATACATACATACGAGTATATACATAGATAAATAAAAAAATGTGTGTGATGGTCGAGCATGCCCGACTAGCAGATACCCTGCGGCTTAGAACTAAGAACGGATTTGTATATTTGTAAAATGGAATTAAGAGCAACATTCTAAGTTGTTCACTTACCGGCAGACCAATAATATCAATTGTTTTCCCCTAGTTCTTAGTTCTTCTCTTAGCAGCAACAATTATCATTCTCTTAGTTGTCAAAGTTGTATTTGTTGGTATTTAAAAAAATAATTATTATATAAATAATAGAATTAAGGGAATAATGTGCGTAATTCACTTAAAAAATATAATAATTTAAATCAATAAACATTATTTGCTATTTATTTAAGAGCACAGCACATTTGAAGAGAGTCACAGTTGCGTCCAACATTCATTCTCTCAATATCGGCTTTCTCTTAATTGTATAATTTAGCGGCTAATTAAGCCATCTAGTTAAGAAAACACACTAAATAAGACGGCCAAGCCAAGCTAAGCTTATTTTAAAAAATCTCTCTCTTAATAATAGGTATATTTGCAATGGATTACAGGGTATACAAACTAAGACCACGAGAATAATCGTTGCAGCGACGGGAGTTGTTGTTGTTGTTATGCATATATTTTGCACATTTAACATGGGCGCCAAGTTGCTTAGAAATTATTGCTTTTGCTTTATGCATTTAAATGCAAGTCTGTGTACATATTTTGTAAACACACAGTTTATGAAAGGTGGATATAAACTGGAGAATAGGAATATAATATGAACATAATAAATCAGAGAGAACATTATGAACTATTATTATTGGAAATAATTTGTAAATATTGCAAGTATATAAATAGTTTTAAATGCCAGACTTCGAGATTTTAATATTTTAACTATAATTATATAGAAGGCATAGTGAATTTTGAGATAGATATTACTTATCCTAATATATATATAATACTAATGAACCAGACTAAGCGAAAATAATACAATATATATGTATACATTTCGTGAATCTCTGAGTTCGAAATATTGCAAAATTGTTTGATATTTTGCTATATGTCAAAAGTCTGAATACTAAATTTTGAGATAGTCAAGAAACCATGAAGAACATTATGCAATATATATTGTAAATATTTCCATAACAAAATCACAATTCTTTAATACAATTCAAAAAGCTAACCATCAATGAATATTTATCCCTTTAATCTCAAATATATTTATAGATTCAATTTATGTGTAAAAAAAAAAAAATTAATGAATACAAACATAAATAATAAGAAATAAATGTGGAAAACAAGTATATTTGATCAAATAATGAACCAGAGAGAACTTAAGAGCACAGAGAGGATATTATATAAGATATATTGTAAATACTTCCTAAACAAATTCACATTTGTTTTACTGCACTTTAAAAAATATTTATCAATGAATATCTGAAGTTCAAACTTTATCTTTGGTCTTCCAAATATTTATAGTTAAGTCTGATGTATACAAAAAAATGAAGAAAAAGAGAAAAAAATGTATGCAGCAATACATTTTTTTTTTTT
The DNA here is from genome assembly GCA_035041595.1 of Drosophila basisetae. Lineage (NCBI taxonomy): Eukaryota > Metazoa > Arthropoda > Insecta > Diptera > Drosophilidae > Drosophila > Drosophila basisetae. The sequence goes on along the minus strand of JAWNLB010000123.1, from coordinate 9,558,694 downwards.
TTTATATAACAGTTATATTTTAAACATTAATCAAACTATTCAAAGGCTATAAAACATTGATTTGGAACAGAATGAATAATAGCAGTGAATTACAATCTATAACATAAACATAGAACAGGTTTTAGCAGTTAATAAATAACATCAAATATTACATTTGTGGCACATTAATTTAACGCCCTACAGTCCAGAGTCCTGCGAGTTGTATTTGACCCAAGTGTGCAGGCCAAATGGTTGACGTGGTTGTGCAAACGGTCATTACACCGACTTGTATGTCTGTTGATTTGTTGACTGACTGTCGGTAATGCGAAGTATTTGTGCAGATTTCTGTTGCTCACATATGGTGGAGCACCAGAGATGTCTCTGAGCACCTTGTTCTGCAAAACTTGAATTTGAATAATCCAGGATTTTGCGGCTGTGCCCCAGAATGGAATTCCATATGTCCATGTAGGCATGATGATGCTCCTGTACACCAGCAGCTTGTTGCTCAAGCTGAGTTTGCTTGATCGCTTCAGCAACCAGTTGAGTTTCGTTTTTTTGGATCTACACGCAGCTGCAGTGATCTGGATGTGTTTGCGCCAGGTCAGTTTTCTGTCCAAAAAAACCCAGGTAGCGAACATGGTTCTCCTGAGGTATGACCGTGTTGTTGAGTCGGACAGTTGGACAATTACCATTCCTGAGCGCGAACGTGCAGTGCTGAGACTTGCTCCCATTGACGCAGATGTTCCACCGGTTGGCCCAAGTACTAAAACCATCCAAGAACCTCTGCGTAACCGCAGCTGCTCTCCAAGCAGTGGTGGAGTTAGCAAGGAACACAGTGTCATCCGCGTATGTGGCAAGCAGCGTGTTTCTGGCTACTGGTATCGGCAAGTCCGCGGTGTACAATGTGAACAAGGCAGGTCCAAGGACACTACCCTGCGCTACACCAGCTCCAATGCGGCGGATGTTTGACCGCTCGCCCCTAACTTCAACCATAAAAGAACGGCTAAGCAGGTAGGACCTGAGCAGTAAATACTGCGCCGATGGTAGCAGAGACTTAAGCTTAAAAAGCAGGCCATCATGCCACACGCAATCAAATGCTTGCTGGATATCCAGGAAGACGGCAGAGCTGTACTGCTTATTTTCCAAGGCCTCGAGGACGTGCTGTACTACTCGATGAACTTGCTCTGGTGTACCGTGGTGATGCCTGAAGCCAAACTGATGATCAGGAATGGCCCTCTGAAAGCCTCTAACTGCCGACAATCTTCCAAGAAATATTTTTTCAAATATTTTGGAGAAAGTGGTCAGCAAGCTTATCGGTCGATATGACGAGACAAGATTATCTGGCTTGCCAGGTTTCGGAATAATCGCAATCACAGCGCACTTCCACGGAGTGGGAAAGTGGTGGATGCGAACAATGGAGTTAAAAAGTAGCACCAAGAACAATACTCCCTTCTCTGGGAGGGCTTTAGCAACTCTGCCGTCAACGCCATCATAGCCAGGGGCCTTAGTGGACTTAAGCCTGCGAATCTGTAAGCGGACCTCAGTAGGGGCGATAGGGGTGATCGGTTGTACAGGATCTAGATCTGCATTTAAAAATGCTTCAGTGTCCTGTACCTGGCTGGGCGATGCTAGTGCAAAGGGCGTGAAGCGACTTTGCAGCTCGTCCGCAATCGCCGATGCAATATCTGCATCCGATCGACACCAAGTGTTGTCAGGTCGCATAATGGGGATCCGCCTGAGTGGCTGCCGCTTGACACAACGCGTTGCCTTCCACAAATTGAATCCATGATTCTTACGGGTCTATCTTTTTGTCTTTTTACCTGTCTTTTTTAACTTTTGTTTACAGGTATTATTATTGGTTTTTTCGGAAATCGATTTCCATTCGCAGAACGTGCAAAGTTATCGATAAAACAAAATAAAATAAAATTACATTTGAAATTTGCATTGCCAGACGGAATGACAATTTATAGAAAAAAGTGTTGCATATTTTGTGGTGCTTTGTTCAACGTACTCATTGAAGTAATTCCCAAATAGTTCTGGCTTCGAGCAGGGCAATACGGGTCTATCTTTTTGTCTTTTTATCTGTCTTTTTTAACTTTTGTTTACAAGTATTATTATTGAAAAGTAATCCATCAATGAATATTTGATGTTCAAACTTTTTCTTTAGTGTTCCAAATATTTATAGCTAAGTCTGATGTATACAAAAAAAGAAAAAGTGAGGAAAAGATGTATGCAACAATAAATAAAAAGAAATAAATGTGTGTGTAAACAAATCTGAGCAAAGTAGAAACACAAACTGTAATCAATCCTGAATTCTAATCAAGCACTTGTGTAAACATGCATATATTCATATATGATAATAGGAGATAATGGGATGTATATATACGCCTAATTAATACTTATGTAAGTCGGCATATTCTGCTAATCCATCATTATTCTCCTTTGCAGACAATCCGATTCAAATGGCAGAGGACGAATTCTTTGGCGATTTGCGTAAGTATAAACAATAAATAATAAATGAGAAATATAAATATATGGCTAAGAGCTGAAATAAATACGCGTAATTAATAATCAACTACAATTGTGGCAGAAACATGCGGCATGTGGCACAATAACTCAATCGACCAGAGGCTTCATTAGCCGCACAATTGTTTTGGTCAGTTTCGCATTGGCCATTTTTAGTGGCAACATTAAAAAGGCAGCTAAAAGCCAATTTGTGCTTGTACTTGCTGGAAATAATTGTGGGGCTGCAAAAGGCCAAGACATGTGCTCTAAATGAGGTTCTTGCCATGTTTTTGGCGCTACTTGTGACGTCAAACGGCTTAACATCTGGCCCAGCGTGGCACTACACTTAGAAAAATCAAATCGCCCCCAATTGCAGAAAATCGCCCTAAAATAAAATATACCATTAAAATATAACGATTTTATTGTTTTAAGAAATATTGTATAATAAATAAATTTGAAATGTAAACCCTTATTTTTGGAAAAAATCCCTTCTCAAATTATCGTAATTTGAAAAACTATCGAACATGTTTGATTACATGTTTATGTGTAACATTTATAACATACTATTTATTAAAAATACAAGTAACATAAAATGTTACAGTTATTATGAACGAACATGCTGAAAATTAAGAAAATAAAATCCCTTTTCTTAAAGTACGAGTATATTTACTCCTATAATTATATGAGTTACTCCAAGCAAATTTCTAAACTTCGGGGCGATTTTTTTCTGAGTGTATCAGCCAGGCCTTATGAATAGTCTAGCCTAAAAATCTTATTTCTTGCAGCAGCATAACAATAGCTTTGATAGATGGCACCACCACACAATTATATGCCCCACATATGCATAATTCATAAATATGGCTGACATGTAGCTTATAGATACACGCCACAAATGTTGTGGCTGTTTGTTAAATTGTTTCTGGCATTGCGGCAAATTATTGCCGCTTTATTGATTTTTGTTTAATATATTTTTTATTTTTGCCTTTTCTTTATTTTCATTTTTATTGATTTTTGCATATTATTACCGTTTATGGATTTTTGGTCCTTATTATATTTTTTTTGGTTTATTTTCTTGCTATTTTATTGATTTCTGATTATTAATATTTTATATTTCTACGTATTTTTAATATTCTTAATATTGTTTTTTTTTTTTTGCTTCATTGATTTTTGCTTATTATTATTATAATGGTTGCCGCTTTGGTGATTCCTGCTTATTATTATTATTTTTCCGCATATTTTTGTTTATTTATTTAAGTTTTTTGTTTAATTTGTTCTTGCTTTCCTACTGATTTTTCCTTGTAATTAAAATTATTATTTTTTGTTTCCTTCTTATTGAATTTGGCTTACTGACAGTTCTTTTAACTTGTATTTCTTTCTCCCTTTTCCCGCAGACGAAATCCTTAATGGCGGCTCCGAACAGAATGGTCCTCCGCCCGTGACGCAGACTTTTCCACAGTCGGCCTCATTGCCAGTGATGCCATCCCACATAACGTTGCCCGTGCTGGCAACGCCAACAGCTCAACGTCGTCCCTACATCCGCATTGTGGAGGAGCCCACAAATAAAATCATACGATTTCGTTACAAGTGCGAAGGTCGCACAGCTGGCTCGATTGCCGGCATGAATTCCACGCCGGAGTCAAAAACCTTTCCCACCATCGAGATTGTCGATTACAGTGGCCCCGTTGTCGTTGTCGTCTCATGCGTCACCAGGGACAAGCCGTATCGCCAGCATCCCCATTGGCTGGTCAGCAAAGAGGAAGCGGACAACTGCAAGTCAGGTGTCTACAACAGGTTGCTGCTGCCCGAGGAGCGCCGCCTCGAAATGCAGAAAGTGGGCATTCAATGTGTGAAGAAGACGGATGTCCGCGAATCTCTGCTTGCCCGTGAACAGAAGAATATTGATCCATATCATGGTGGGTAGTCTGATTGATTGAGCGGCTTACGTATATCAATACAACGCAGGCTGTAAGGCTGAAACGCATTTTAATAAGGGGTGTCAAAAAGAGGCGAATTTGATGTTGAGAGTTTACACATATCATTATATTGGAGACTGGCAAACCGAAGCGAATTTAGGTTCCGATCCCGATAAAAAGAATCCCTTACAGATTCCGATTTTATTCCAAACCTACACATATCATTAAAATCCAGGTTGTTAAATTGAAATTCTTTGCAAGGTGCGTGCCTTAAAAATAATATAATATAATGATTCCGGTAAGGAAAAGTATTATTAACATCGGACATATATCCGGTACGGTCATATATATTTATTTAATTTAGTTTTTGACTCCGATACTTATTCTAAATTTTAATCGGTAAAAATGAGTTTCCGATTGCAATTCCAATTCAGGTTTGACCGCCTGTTAGACCGCCTGTCTTACCAGCTGGTTCCTCCTAGTCGAGCTCTTTCGACTCTCGTATTCTTAAAATGGACTTGCTTTAAAATGAACTATGCTATTTTTATGACTTCTTTTTTGCAGCCAAATTCGATCACAAAGACAACATCAGTGGCATTAATCTGTATGAGCTGCGTCTGTGCTATCAGGCCTTCATCAAGGTGGGCAACAACCATGTGCCATTGGATCCGGTTGTCTCCTCCCCGATCTACGGCAAAAGCAATGAACTAACCATCAATCGACTCTGTAGCTGCTCCTCGAAGTTGAGTGGCGGCGATCAGATCATCATGTTGTGCGAGAAGATCACCAAGGATGATATCCGGATACGGTTCTTCGAGACTAACGAGGCTGGCGTCGAAATCTGGGAGGCATATGCCGAATTCCAGCCCACGGATATCTACAAACAGACGGCAATTGTGTTTAAAACGCCTCGTTATCGCAACACGGAAATCCAGCACAGTGTCCAGGTGAGAGAAACACAATAAAACAAGAAACATCTGTCGCCCAATTCAGAAGTAATTTTTTTAAATGTAAGTAGCTAGGGCTTCCATTTCTAAATTTCAGTTTGAATTTGTCTTGAAATGCGTTCAGGGTACTGCTTTCTAAGAATTCTTACATTAGCTGTTTTGTTACTTATTTTATTATTACACATTAGTATTCTTAGACTTCACATATATAAGGACATTTTAGATTGTTTATAAGTTCGTACAAATTAATTTATTGCAAGGCTATGTTGTTCTTTAAGTTTATACATTAGCTTTTTTAATAATACAAAATATTTATTAAAAAAAAACAAATTGAAAAAATCTGATCATTTTTGTGATGATCGATTTGGGGCAATTTTTTCCGATACTGTTTGGAAATTATTGCAAAAATCATGAAAATTTTTATATTTTTAAGTGTGATTTACTACAAATTTGTTTCTGATTATATTTTGAATAGTTTGATGGATTGATGGATTTGTGTGTTTTTTTCTGTATTGTGACAGGTGGAGTTACAGCTGGAGCGACCCTCAGATCGGGCGACGAGTGCCGCGCTGCCGTTCGAGTATTATCCGAATCCAGGTATGCTAACATTTGCGCGATTGCAGCGCAAGCTGAAGCGCAAACAGGAGCTGGACGTATTCCAGCAGATACTTTCACTAGATAGCGAAACGACGGCCACGAAATACTCGTGTCCCCCGCTCGACCTCAACGAGGACGAGAATACGGTGTCCTCCGATGACCAACAGAGTTCCGGAACGCTAAATGAATTTGAAATTGCTGTGCGAAAAATACAACTCCGGCAACGTGGCGAAATGGAGGCAAATGAAGCGGATGCAACAGTGAATGAGTATACGGATCAGTTGGCCGATGATAATGACGCAGAACCGGATATGATGATGGAGATTGAGTTGGAGGTACCACAGTTGTTGCCCCAACTGGCCGATGATTGCACACAGACATCAACTCCCATGGAGGAGATATTGCAACAGCCCCAACTCCAATCGCGGCCCCTCAGCAATGTGGACAAGATTAATGATTGGATGCGCAGCAGTGAATTTGAGCGGACGGATAGTCTAACAGTTGAGAATGGAGACACGCCCACTCTCCCCCATAGCACCGCCCAAACGGCGTTCACCAATGTGAGCAGCCTGACAGCGAATACAACCATCACCAATCAGCTGGAGGATGAAGAAAAGGATTGCAGCGTTTCACGCCGCAATACGCTGGAAAATGCAGAGCTGGGCGAGGAGCCGGAGCCGGAGCCGGAGCCGGAGCCGCAACTGGTGACTGCGAGTGCCCAGGCTTCTGTGGACATAGATGAGCACTTTGATGAGACGGCAACGTATACAAGTCTACAGATTGCCTACAATCATCCCGTGGCAATGCCACAAAAACAGGATCATAGCTATCACGCCTCGAATCCCTTCAGTCAGCTGGATGAGGCAGAATTGGTAGTCTTAACAAATCCCCCAGCGCCCAAGATACAAGTGAATGCCGCCCAGACGCCAGCAACGCCGTCGACATCACCTCCACTCCCGCTGCCGCCAAGGACACCTTCACCCGATCCGGATCAGATTTTGCCACCATTGCCGCCCAAGCCGCGTAATTCCCAAGATTTGAGTGTAAGCGAGCACAGCGTCTCCAATTCCATCTCCTTGAGCCGATCACGCAATGGGAGTGTGAGCTCGACCAGGACTACACCTTCTCCTATTATAATTATGAGAACACCCGATCAGAGTCCGACCAAGCGGCTGCCCGCCTCGACAAACACCTCGGCAGCTGCCTCGCCCAAAAAACGACAGGGTTTCTTCTCGAGACTCTTTTCACGGCGACGAAGCAGGACAGAGGATGAGCAGACGATGAAGAGCAAGCCGGAACAGGCGCAGACGCAGCAGTTGCTGCCCAGTCGAGAGTTCTCGCTCAGCGATCCCAATAGGAGTTCGATTAGATCCTTGCAGCCACCACGCAGTAGTGGCAAAGCTGGAGTTGGACGCAGTTCGAGCAGCGTTTCCGGCAAGCGACCAACTTATCTGGATGCGGATGTCATCCATATACCCTTAAAGGGCAGCGGGGATAGCGAGAACAGTCTGCTGCGACCCGAGAGCTATTCGAATGCCAGCACTTTGAGTTATGGACGTCCCTTGGACAGGAAAACATTGAGCACTCTGCAATTGGCGGATATTCCGATTAGTGATGGCAACATGGAGTTGGTGGCGATTGCTGATCGTCAAAGTATTAGGAATTTATGTGAGGGTGCCTACGGTGTTGTGCTCGATCCGAGTGTGGATCTATTGGAGGCGGAACATTTTGCGTTGTACACGAGTAAATCACCGGAACCGGAACGCGAAATTGAGGATGCTCCAACTGATTATTTGAGTGCCGATGAAATTGCTCGTCGGCTCGCCGAGGCCAATGGCCTGGCTGATTAATCGTTATTGTTTCTATATATATATATTTCTATATTCAACTTTTATTCTAGTCGTCTTTTCATATATAACTCTTATGTGTACCTATACCTGCTCCTCCTCCTAGTCGCATGCTAATCCTTGTACCAATTGTCTTTGTAGATGCTTTGGCCCAGAAGTGCCGCATTGAGGCGCGCAAAGCCACTGAAAGTGTTAAGCGCAAATTGTCTGAAATAAAGCATCAGCAGCATCACAAACACTCCAAAATGTTATGTAAGTCTATTTTTGGATTTACGGGTGCGAGGATTCTCTCAAATACTAATTTTACTATTAAACCCTGTTTTCAGTTTGATAACAAAAATTCGATTATAGAAAAATCCATTAAAATTTTTGTATTATTATTTTTTTTTGAGACGTCAAATCGAAAAAGTCAAATTAAAAAAAAAAAATTATCGATCTGAAAACAGGATTTTAACACATACATACATGCATACACACATACATATACACGTAAAATATAACAACAAAAAACCATTGCATACATTTGGGTGTCGTGCATTGTGTCAGATAAAGAAAAGTTCCTACACACACACACACACATACACACACACAGTCGAATACAGTGCTGTATAAATGTATACGCTAGTTTCCTCATAGAGCAAACCCTTTGTGGACCAAATGGGGCCAATTAATGTTGGTCATTATCGTTTTTTGAAATTGGTAGTATTCAAATATCTAGGTATCTCTGGTACTTTGTTAGTTTGTTGTTGCCTCGTCCTATAAATATATATATATATATATATATATATATTTGAGCCATATTCATAATTATATATATGTGTAATTGAATTTGATGAATAAAGTTTTTTTTGCAAAAAAAAAACTCGAAAATTTTTCCTTTCAATGGCCATTCTAAAGTGAGGAAATCCATTTACTTTATTGATGTTTGTCCGTTAACCAATTATGTGAACTTCTCGAGCAAACTTTTTACTTATTTATTATTATTATTAAATACATCTAAATTGTCGATATAAATAGATCAAATTGTTTTACTCAGATTCCAAATTGCTCTCTCTCTCTCTCTCTCTCTCTCTCTCTCTCTCTCATAAATATAATCTGAACTGATGGAAAGTGTAAAAAACTTTTGCATAGTTTGCAATTTGCTATCTCCCTTAAGAAAAATCTAAATTTAAACCTCAAAACAACTTAGAATTGCCATCAAACTTCGGCTAGCCGAAGATGTCATATACTCGTATATATATATTATCTGGACTATCTCCATTAAGTTTAGCTTCAAACAAAAGTCGAGAATGAGACAAATGCTGTGTCAAGTAAGTTGTCAAATTAACGAAGACGTTAATTGCTGTTGTTGTTGCTATTGATGTTGTTCTTGAGTGACCTTTTAAGTTTAGCCAACAAGTTTTTAGTTGTTGTTATTTCTTATTATTGCTATTGCTATTGCCATCGTTGTTATGTTGTTGTTGCTCACATTTAAATGCTTCGTATTTTGTGTGGCACTCATTAACTTAGTTGTTAAGAAAAGTTTCTTTTTGCTTTATTTTTGGCATGTTAACTTTTTTTGCTAATGAACTTTTTGCGATACTTTTTGCAGCCAGCACGCAGCAGCAGCTACAACAGGTCATGCCACAGCAGGGGCAGCCACAACCTCAACCACAACTTGTGCCCCGCATGAGTAGCTACAATGGACAGAGTCCCAGTCCCATCGCATATATGGCCGATATCAAGGCGGAGCAGTTGCCGGGCTATGAATTGGACACAACACGCAATTGCCCCTCGGCTGCGAGTTCGTGCAACACGGCCACATATCATTTTCCCGTATCGCCCAGTGCCAGCAGTTGCAGCACAATCGACAGCATTGCACCCATGCAACAGCAACAACAGTTGCAGCAATTGCCGCATTTGACGCAACAGAACGAGCAGCTGCTACAGTTGCTCAACCAGGAGACTGTGAATCTCACGTTTAGCATTAATAATGCATCCAGCAATTGGACGACGTCGACAACATTCAATGGCGGCAGCTTAACGCCAACTAATAATACATACAGCAATAATAATAATAATAATATTGTATTTAATGCCACTTGTCAAACATATCCGCCAAATCAGCAGCAAGTTCAATTCCAGTCTCCGCCAACTCTGACAAATCTGGATCAGGACTTGACTCAACAACAGCAGCCCGAGGAGAATCCTTCCTTTAGTGATCTGATCTTGATGAATTGTCAGACTATGGACGATATTGATAATGATATAATAAGGGACTTGCAGGCGACGCTCATCTAATTGGGAGTTGATTAATATAGCATTTATTTTAGAGCCACACTTGTACATAGTTTATGATTAGTTATACATATTTACTTAACACATTGCTATTATATTTCGAATCTCTTTTCATATGTTATACGCATTTCTTTATGAATCGTTTTAAAAAAATAATAGTTATAATAAAATTACAAAATAAATCATACATTTAGTATTTCATATGTGTACTCAAATTCAGGAGACATACTTAAGAGATTAACGACAAAAAATAGGGCTGATTGAGCAAAGATCTCTTCTCGATAATGATAATAATGATGTTTTTAATAATAATGGCAAATGTCTTATAATAATAACAATAATAAAAAGAATCCATAAAATTAGTATTGTACACGAAATTTCACAAGTGTACCATAATTCTGAAAATATACTTAAAGGATTAACAACGAAAATAGGACTGTCCGAGCAACGGACTGTGCATAGCGAGGTATAAATAATAATACTAATTTCTCATTTCAAATTTTATGCAATTCTTTATGCCTCTTTTTTAAAAAAGAATAGTAATACAAAATAAATGTAGTAGTTTACACGAAATTCACGCGATAATTAGGGCTGTTCCCGAAAATAATAATTATAATAAATTATAAACAATAAATTTCGTATTGTACACGAAATTTCAAATGTGTAGCATAATTTTGGAAATAGATATTTTGAATATTAATATCAAAAATTGGTTTGATCGAGAAACGGACTTTTCTTGATAAAAATAATAACGTATAAATTTCGAATAGTACGTAAAACTTCAATTGCGGGGAATGTGTACAAGAACTAATCGAATACTTCATAGGTAGTAATAGTACTAGTAGGTAAATCTTAGTTTAACGACAAAAATAGGGCTGGCCGCGATTCGCATGGTTCTCGCTGCGCATGCCGGCAAAGAAGCCCTTGATATCATCCTCGGTGACAACCCGATTGCTGCTGGCAAAGGCTTGCAGAAACTCCTTGAGTCTGTCGCCCATCCGATTGTATTCCGTAATCACATCGATCTGCTTGGTGCGATCAATGGAGGCCAGGGCTCGTATGGCCTGCTGATAGGTGGAGTTATCCTCGCCTCGCTTCTTGCCACGCTCCTCGTACGCCTTCACCGAATCATTGGCATCCAGCAAAAACTCCACTGACTGCTCCCGATACAGCTGTATGCACGCCGAGCACTGGCAAAGAGCTGTACGCCAATCATTGGCCCAGAAGGCGGCACCTGTTGTGGGACACAAAACAGAGTTCAGTTTATTTTTTACATATCTGGTTAACGGTCAAATCAATGTCATCAAATAGACGAAAATGTATATTTCTCCATATACTAAATCAGTCAACGGAGCTAAACAGCTCGACAACAAAGCATTCGTTTATAGAAAACTAAATATTTGAAAACGTTTTGAAATTGAAACAAAATGAATGTGGAGTATTTCTCGGAGGGATTGGAGTGCCTAATGTATTGCGGCCTGAAATTGTCGCCAGAGCAATGCATTCTGATTGAGAATTCGCTGATTGTGTTGCTGCAGGAGAATCGATTTTCGGGCATGTATTTCTGGGGTCGAATTACGGCGGTTAAAAATGATTATTATATTGCCTTTGGCTATACTAACGATTGTCTGAAGGATCGCAAATATTTCTACAGCGTGGATCAATATCAATGGCAACTGTTGCCCTTCGTGCAGAGTCCAAAGATATTTCAGGCCACAATTTTGGCACCAGAACCATTTATTGGTGATCCCAGTTTGCAGACATTTGTCAAGCTGGTAAATTGAAACGATATCTAACGGATAAACCGGGCATAAGTTATCTTTTTTTTTCTTTTTAGGATCCCACATTTAATATTATTGCCAATCAAGTGGTGAGCATTGGTCGCGCCGAGGTGATCAAGCTGAAGGAGGAGGAGCGTTTGGCTGCGATTGTTTTTATTATCAGCGAGGAGAGTGCAATTTGCCCCCGTGGTGCTCTCTATAAAATGGTTGATGGTCGCGTTATACCCAATCAAATGTTTCGTGGCTTGAATGATTTACAAATCGATAATTTATCGTATTATCAGCTGTATCGTTTGCCTCGCAACAATTTGAAAAGCAATTTGTCGAAGCGCAGTGATTATAATTATGCCATCGATTTCCTGGATACCATCGATGGCGTCATTCCCCTGAGCCAGGCCTTCTCATTGAATATGCAGCGCAACGAGCGCATCTCCATCATCAAGTCCTGCATCTGGCTGGGCATGACCTTCTTCCATAAACTCGGCTCTCGCAAGCATGGCTTCCTCTATCTGGGCAATGGTCGCAAGAATTTCGATTTACTCTTTATGTATTGATCATGTAGAACACTCTACATAAACTGGGTTTTTAGTTGCTGGCATATTCCAAACAAAAAGTTTTTACAATGTGGGGGGCGGGCGAAGGTGATCTAAATAAGCCCTTATAGAGGGTATATATACGCTGCCTTCGTTTTTTTCTTACTCTTTACGCTTTCTCTTTGCTTTACTCCGCAGTGCCTGCGCCCATGGTGTAATTAGGTGTAAGGTGACGACAGAAGCTATGTTTAGTTAACAGCTGTTAAGCTGTGTCTAACAGCAATTGGTGATTAGCTGAAATCTTTGAAGCATTTTATTAAATATTTAACAATGAAACATATTCTACAATACAGTAATTGCAACTATCCAAATATATTATATATAAGCACGAGCAAACTGCACAGCAGCTGCTTAACAGATAGTTGGAATAATCGACGTAATATCGAGAAGTGACCGACCACCTTGCATAATTACACCATGCCTATATCCGTGCACATGCAAAGGGAAATTCTTAATGCCATAAGAAATGAGCACGGTATATATTTTAGTCGAGCACTATTGCCTTCTGCTTATTATTACTTGTTTAATTATATTGTAATTATTATATATATAATTGTATTATAAATAAATACACTTACCTTTATATTCTGTATTTCGTTTCGGACGACGACAAATTTCCTCTGACAATTTAGTACGTTTCTCAGCTTCTTCTCCGGACTCCGCTTTTGACTCCGACTCAGACTCCAACTTTCTCTTCTTCTGCATTGCTTCAGCCTGCGACTGTTCGCTCTTTGCTCCGTTTAAAGCCGACTCCAACTCGCTCTCCGAATCCAAATCGCTTTTTGTTCCCTTTGGCTCCGACACCAACTCGCTTTTTGCTTCAGCCTGCAACTGTTCGCTCTTTGTTCCCTTCGACTCCGGCTTCAACTCGCTCTCCTTTTGCTTCGAGTCCGACTCCAGGTCGATTTTCTTCTCATTTGTTCCCTTTACCTCTTGCTCATTTCCCATACTGACTTCAATATCTGTCTCATGCTCCCCTTCCTGCTCAACTGGCTGCAGAGCGAGTCCGATGTAATCGCTCAAGAACTGATTCCGTTCCATGCAATTATCGCAAATCATTTCACTGCAGGCCTCCAGCCACTTTTTCGAAACCGGAGGCGATTGCACGTGCTGCAAATGGAACCAATCCTCGCAGATGACGCACTGTATCATTAATTCTTCACCGGTGCGTTCCGGATCCGGATACGGCCGTTTGCACTTGCAATACAAGCCCTGAAAATTATGATTATACAAATTCTCTGCATTTGGCGTCTGCAGTGCATCCAGTTGGGGATTTAGAGCGCAGCGCTTGTCGGCGCCCAGGCGCAGCGTTGGACAATCGCAGCGGAAATTGCGCTTGGTATACAGTTCGATTAGTTCATGGTTCTCGTGACAGCGATACGAGCAGGCCAAACAGATGGCGGCACTCTTGGTGGGATCAGTGCGTGCTGCTGGGCAGCAGGTGAGGCACGAGTAGAGCGCCTGACGATCAATCGCTCCCTTGGCATAGGTGCATTCTTTTTCGTCGGAGCCACCCAGTACAGCGGCATATTCCTCCTCCATTTCCGTCTCCTCCTCGAGCACATCGAGCATTGTGATTGTCGATTGATCGTTCGGATTCGTTTCGTTCGAGTCGCCCATCTGTTTGCTTTTGTGTCGCAAAATAAAATTTAAACGCTTTCAATCTTTCGTAAATGAAATATTTTGCCAGGAACGCCGATGATTTTTGGCGGAAAAATTGCAAGCTTGTGTTGGGTGGTTCATGAGTCACTGAATCAAGAGAGTGAATCTGGCGAGGAGATTCATAGAAGTAGTTCCGATAAAAATTAAATTCATCGATATGCATGTTAATTACGGATCATAGTGAATAAAACAAAAAGAATGGATTATTAAGTAATTAATATATTTTAAAAATATATATTTTTCATACTTAGACATTGAAAAAAAACTTTTCTCACGAGAGTGAACGAGGAGAGCAAGTTCATGACATTAGTTCCGATTCATTGAAAATAAATTGATCGATTGATTTGCAACATTTAATAAAATAAAATGAAACCTTAACAATAAAACCAGTATACGCAAACTACATAAAACATATATATTTTACATCTTTACAGATTGAATAATAATAATCGAATATATTTCTGCCATGAAATTCCTTGTGAACACAATCAACTGTCTTTAAGCCAAATATATAAGAAATATTTCGCAGTTTTAAACTTTTTTATATTGACTTTTTCATTATCGATATGTAAAGGAGGCTTCGTAACTAGATAGCACTTATCGATATAAGCACCACAAACATCGCGTACATTCGATAGATTGACTGTGCAGTGTTGTTAAGCATGCGCGCACTTCAAGCGTTTAACAACACACGCTAAGCGAATTGTTTTTGTGTGTACAGTTGATTTTCACTAACAATTGCAATTTTATAAGACATAAATAAATAAGTAAAGTAAGACAGCAAAATGAATGCACCGCCCACATTTGAATCGTTTCTGCTGTATGAGGGCGAGAAAAAGTGAGTAAACAATTTTGGAAAGCAATCGAAGCAACAATATTTTTCTTTATGTTTTGCTTACAGAATAATCAAGGAATTGGATACGAAGGTGACAAATGCGGCGATATTCACCATCAACAAGGAAGATCACACGCTGGGCAACATGATACGCAAGTAAGTGATGACTACAGTGACGTCCGAAATGTATAAAATAACATTCCCAATGTTAAACAGCCAATTGTTAAAAGATCCAAATGTTCTGTTTGCCGGCTACAAAGTGCCGCATCCGCTGGAACATAAATTCGTGATTCGCATTCAGACAACGGCCGATTATTCACCACAGGAAGCATTCATGAATGCCATCACTGATCTGCTGGCGGAACTATCGCTCTTCGAGGAGCGATTTAAGGTGAGTTCTTAATTTGAATATAAATTAAATTTTTTGTATATTATTTATCCTCTTTGCAGGATGCTATTAAGGAGAAAAAGGAGGGCGGCGATTAGATTTACTCATTTTTATTTTCGACAAGAAATTTACGAAACAATAGAAATATATATATTTTCACTAATTTGTATAAATAAATAAAAGTAATATATGCTATTAGTGAAATGTAATAGTTTCTCAGCTGAGGTAAAAGATAAAAACAGATGACAAAAAAACTCGTACAATTAATGCGTGGGTTGAATAACCAACAAAAGTATCTTATTCGCTAATAGGTCTCATCGTCGGCGCATTCGCTGGTATCGTGTCCAAAAACTGCAAAAATGAGTTGAATTTAGAGTTAGTAATTTACCAAAATTGAGAGAATGATTGATTCATTTTATGTTCACACCTTCACAGGATTCACAGTATTTGCGTGGAGCGGGCAACTTGCGTTCTTTCTGATTTTTGGACTCGGCAGCCGTTGGTGGTGGTGAATAATCGCGATCCTCGCCCGCCTGCAACGGACAATCCTCGGTTTCGTGCTTATCGAACTCATCACAGATATCGCAAAAGAGACGCGGCGCCGGCTTCCGTTTACTCAGCAAATCAAAGGCGTTTGGCCTGCAAGGGTATACAATTAATTAATATGAGTAAAATATATTTATTACAAGATTTTATTTAAGTTAATATATGTAAAAAAAAAAATTATATATGGATACAAAATTAGAATTATAAGCATATATTCTTTTTACCCATTTGAAATGGGTATAGTGTAAAAAAAAAAGAAATTTTCAAAATATATATTTATTCTTATTTGGATTTCATTTACTTGGCAAAGTCCAGGGGCAGCGTTTCCAGCGTTTGCACCTTGGCCTTGAGTGCGTCATTTTTCTGCTGCATGTCCGCAATGATCGAGTTAAGGAAGTTGATCTTGGCCAGACTGGTTTCCGTATCCAGCTGCAATTGAAAAATCGGTTTATATACTCTTATATGTAAACTTGCGGTAAATATATAACATATATATATATGTGTATAAATATAAAATCTGAAACTGAAGACTCACCTCAGCTGTGTTGTTGGAAGATGTTGGACTTGTCATGGAACCATTGGCCTGAGCACGCAGAGCGACAATTTCACGGGCTTCCTGGAATTCGAGTTCTTGTAGTTGTTGCATTAGCTGCTGGCATTCCAAGCGGGTCATTCGTTCCGATTCGCGTGTCTGGGCAAGGGATGTCTCCAGTTGAGTCTTTTGCATTTGCAGCTGGTGCAGTTGCTCGGTTTTCTCACGGGCAGCCTCATCCATTTCATCGATGACTTTTTGGTACTCCAGCAGCTGGACAGTGAAATCATTGCTCTGCTCGTGAAACTGTTTTTCTTGGGCCACGCTGCTGGTTTGCACCTGTTGCAGTTGCTCCGCAGCTGTGGCGGAAGTTGTTTTCAGTTCCAGCAGCTGTTGTTGCAACTCCTTGTTGCCACTCAGCTGCGCCTCTAGTTGTGCTTGGCTCTCGTTGAGCATTGCCTGCTTTTGCTGCACTGCTTCGAGCAGTTCGCCATTGGCCTGTTGCAGCTGACGCAGTTGCTCGGCGGCCTCAACAGCTGTGCCCTGCATGCCTGCCTCAGTTTGTTGCAATTGCTCAATTCTTCTCTGCAACTCCTTGTTGCTGGCGAGTTGTGATTTGAGTTGAGTGTGGGTTTCCAGCAGTTCTTGCTTCATGCCCTGCAGCTTCTCGATGAGGCGTTCTGCATTCATGTCCGCCTCCATTTCAAAGAGCTCGAAGATGTGCGCTGTTTCACTCTTCTCCGCTTGCAGCACTTCCAGCACCGTGGATAACTCAGCGTTGGTAGTGGATATATTGGCATTGGCCACCTGGATGGCCTCCACCAGTGTCTTCAGATCGGTTATCTTTTGTGCATCCTCGCTTAAGAGTTGCTCCTTGTGTTGCAGTTCCGTGTTGGTGATCTCCAGACGTTCCTTTAGCTCCTTGATGGTCACCTGATTGCCAGTCGACTGCTGCTCCTTCTCAGCCTGTGCCTGGATTAGTTGCTCCTGCAGCTGCTTTAGCTGCTCCTGAAGTATTACTTCCCCTTTGAGCTGGTCTTGGTTCTCCTTCATGCTGGCCTGACTGGACTGCAACTGCTGACACACTTCATCAAGCTGCCGTTCCAGCTGCAAACGTTGCTCGCTGCTTGCATCTCTCTCCGAGCTGAGCTCATTTTGTACTGTGGCCAGCTGATCCTTTAATTGCTGCCATTTTGTGTTTAGATCATTTTGCTCATCTCTCGATCCTCCCAGCTCCTGTTGCAGCTTCTCCTGCTGTTGCTCGAGCTGCAAGCATCTGGCTGCTGCTGCATCTAGCTTGCGATTTGCATCACTTAGCTCCAACGACTGTTTGGCTGCCAGCTCCTGTTCCGTTTTCAGTTTAGACTGGAGTTGGGTGTTCTGCTCCGTGCTGCCTGCTAGCTCCTGGGTGAGTAGCTCCACCTGGGCACAGAGTGCATCCAGACGCTGCTGACTCGCTTGGAGTTGTCGCTCCAGAGCGGCACGTTCTTCACTGCTTTTGGTGGCCAGTTGCTCGTTGGCCTGTTGATGTTCGAGTAGTTGTTGCGAGAGCTTCAACAGTTCCGCACTAGAATCCGTTGAGCTACTGTGCAGGTGAGTCAACTGTTGCTGCAGTGTCTCATTCTGTTGCAGCAATGCCTGGCAACGTGCTTCCAACTGTTCCCGTTGCCTACCAGCATCGCCCAGCGCCAGTTCCCGCTGTATGCTCAACTGTTCTTGTTCGGTGAGCAACATTTGCTTCTGTTCCGCCTCCGATTTATGCTTGTCCCGGCTTAATTGCGTCTCCTGCAGCTCCAGTTCCAATCTCGCCTTCGTTTGCTGCAACAGCTCATTGTCACTGGCCAACTCGAGACGCTGTCCGCTGCTCTGACTCTCCAGTGTTGCGTAGCTTTGCTGTTTCACCAGCAGCTGCTCGTTGATCTGCTTCAGTTGCGCCTGGAGTTGTGAGTTGCCAGTGCCAGATGAGACCAGTTCCTGCTGCAGTGCGTCCTGCTGTTGCTGCAGTGCCTCGCATTTGCTCAGCAACGCTGCATTTTGACGCTTTACATCGCCCAGCTCGAGTACACGTTGGGCACCATTTTCACTGCTTTCTTTCAACTGCAATTCAAACTGGGCGCTTTGTATCTTGGTGGCCTCCAGTTGCTCGGTTTGTTGCACGATTGTGGCTTGCTGGGATTGGGTTAGCTGCTGCACCGCCTGAAGCTCAGCAAGCTGAGCATTTAAATCACTTTTAACTTTCGCTTCCTTCGCCTGCACCTGGCTTAGTTCCGCTTGCAGTTGGGCTAGTTGTTGGGCACCAGCTTCGCCGCTGCTGGCTGCTTGCTGCTGCAGCCGCTCCAGTTGCAACTGGCTGGCTTGTAATTTAGCTTCCAATTCGACTACCTTGGAAGTCTCCTGTGCTAGCTGCGCAGATTGTTTAGCTTGTTGCTTGGTCTGCCTTTGCTGCAGCTCCTGCTGACTCGCAATTAGCTGCTCATGCAATTTAGTTTGCTGCTCCAGTTGCTGCTGAAGTTGTTCCTTGGATTTCTCCAGCTCCCGCAGCTGCTGCTCTTTGTTGACTATCTCCGCTTGACTGGCTTGCAGCTGTGCCTCGCCTGATTGCTCTAGTGCCTCCAATTGTTTCTCCAGCGCTGCCCTTGCCTCGCTTAGCTGCAAGTTCTGCGCCTTGCTATCGCCGCTGGCCAGCAGCTGCTCCTGCGTCTGCTGCCTGAGCTTGCCCAGCTCTTGCTCCATTTGCTGCTCCATTTCAGCCTTCTCCTTTAGCACCGTTTCATTGGCAGTCTTTAGCTGCTGCAGCTCCGCTTGGAACTGTTCCAGTTGGGTTTTACTGTCCACATTTTGGGACTGCTGCGCATTAAGCATCTCGTCGAGCGCTGAGCTGTCCGCTTTCTGCACATTCAGCTGAGTTGTCAGCTCATCCAGCTGCTGGTTTAGTTCTCGGATTTGTTCGTCTCGCATCCGAATCTCTGTGTGGAGTATTTCACACTCATCCGTCACATTCTCGCGTTCATTTTCGAGCGTATCCGATTTGCTTTTCAGCTTGGAGAGTTCATTGCTGACTTGCTGTAGTTGCTCCTGATTGGTGGTCAGCTGCTTCTCCTTCTCTGCCAGTTGTTGCTCCTTCTCTGCCAGCTGCTGCTCAAATTTAGCCTGGATTTGCTGCGACTGCTTCTCGTTCTCCTTCTTGAGTAGGGCCAGCTCGTGGCGCAGATTCTCAATGCCGCACTGAGACAACGAGAATTTCTCCAGGCTCTCATCCTTGCCAAGGAGTTCTGTCTTCAGCGTTTCACTTTCGCTCTTCAGGTAGTCGATATTCTCGCGTAATCTTTGCTCCTCCTCCAGGGATTCGGCCAGACGTGCCTCACTCTGTTTCTCCTGCGCGCTCAGCTTCTCCTGCAGCTCTGCGATCTGGGCCTGAGCATTGGCCAAGGCCTGATTGTCCTCCACCAGTGGCAGGCTCTGTAAACTGGGCGTGGCTGTTGGTACAGTTACTTTGTTTTAGTCAGAAACTAATTAAATATCCGGAAAACTTGTTTACCTGAGACAAGTTTCGTTATCTTCTTTTCCAGATCGTGAATCTTTTCCTTGTACACCTGAGATTGGGCCTGCGAGGGAAGTATATAAAGTACAGTTGAATTGTTGAGCTTTGGCTCTCTTGGTTTAAGTAATTATATAAGAGAATATGCATTAACTTGAGAGAGATCTGAGCTTAGTCTAGTACATTTGAACTTAGCTATAGGGTAAAATAGAGAAAACTGTTCAACCTATAATGAACAGAACCTTGTTCTAATTGCATTTTCTATATCTTCCTCAATAATAGATTTCTTAATAGGCTTATACTGCATTTCTAATTATCTTGGTCTTGATCAAGCTTTGATTTTTTACTATCTTCCTTATCTGTTTTAATATACCTACAAATGCTCAGCATATACGTAGAACCTAGAAAATAGACTTCAACTTTATTTTTAGTTATCTCTAATGAATCTTGGTCTTTCAATGCCTTTCTCAATTCTTTGATAATTTTGAGTAATAGATTTAAATCCTACAGAATTTTATCTTCAACTCTATTGGTAATTACATCGAGTGAATCTTGATTTTTCTATATGTTCATCATTTCTGTGGTAGTTTCAATCCTATCATTTTTAATATACTTAAGAACTGGTAGTATTGATTAAATCGTTGAGAATAATAACTGACTATATTTTTAATTAACTTGAGCAAAACTTCATATATATATGCTATATTCTATTATATATATTTATTTATATATTCATCCTCTTTTGTAGATTCGAGTGGAATCTTTTATAGCTAAATTTCCGGTTTACTGAACAAAGCAATAACACCTGCCCTGTTACTTATTAGAAATCCGTGTGGGAATTACAATAACCATTCATTGAAAGACCGTTTAGAATGACCTTTTAAAATTAAAATAATATAATCCATTTATTCCAACAATTGTGTAAATTTTTTCTTACGAAACATGTGCATTATTTGCATTATGATTAGTTGATGGAGTCTAATTGACCCAATAAAAATTCCATTTATGCTATTGAGTTATTATTGACAATTTTCTTCAACTGTAGAACAGTCAATGATATTTATATTTGATGAATAAATACAGCAAAATTCCAGTTATAAACTGAACAATCTAGCTTAGGCCATCCGCTAGTGATGAAACATATTTTAAGCATATTGTTAGCTAATCTTAACAAAGTTTAGTTTGCATTGTAAGGAAAAGTATTTAGTTTTCTTAAATAATATATTTCTCGTAGCTACATATGTATTTGTTATTAAAAGCATTATTATTTGATGAGTCAAAGCTAAAGCTATTTTTTATTAGAAAGAACATTATTTTCTTTTATTATAAATATTCTTTTAAAGCTATTCTTAGAACTGTTCTGGTTGTCTGCTTGATAGCGCTGGCTTAACCCTAAACGTCACCTACGAGTATAAGTCCCATTTTTGACATTTTTAATTTCCATTTTCAGATCGCTACAATCTACAGTAGTCTCTCTAGTCAATGCACAACTCTTTTGAGTTACTGTCTCTTACATTCATTTCATCGCCACAGAATTGTGCCTCATCAATTGTGAATTGCAATTCCTCCGATTTTTTACGCTCATCGCCCAATTGCGACTCCAATTGCACAATGCGAGTTTTTAGCTATTTTTTGGGGGAAAAAAGCCAAGAATTAGCAAAACAAAATTCCAAGTCATTTAGAAATAAAACAAAATTTGCAATAATATTTGTATAACGTATATTTGATATCGTTAATGTTATGTTTATTTTTTATATATCGTAAATAATTATGTTTTTATCGTAGATCGTACAACTAGACCAACAGCAAGAAAATTCGCTTTCATAAAATCAATTTTATACAGGTTTTCCAATTTCCAAGTAGTATATATATGTGTGGTATATATGCATATTCATCATTGCTCCATAAACCATACAAATATGAAATTCAATTGTGGGCTTTGTGGCTCATGTTTTTGTTGTGATATGAAGATATATCGTCTATATATTTTTTGGTTTCTCAGCATAAAACGCTGCGCAGACATCTGCGATTTCATCATCAACTTCAATTTCAGTTTTTTTCTTTCTTGAAAAATCATTCATCAAAGGCTTCTTATTTTGCTTCTTTTTTTTTGAGCACGTCCACTACTTGATGCGCAACGGTGTCAGGACACTGTGCAGTATACAGTGCCTCTCGTGTTTGCCCGACCAGCCACGGAATTCGCGTCGCAAATAGGCCACCGGTATCGGAATGCTATGGCGGGCTATCAGACGCCTCCAGCGATCCGCCTCGATCAGCAGTTGCTATAAAATGAATGAACAGGACATGACATACAGTGGTGCGGAAAAATCGTTCGTTTCAGCTTAACAAATTTTTGCGAATATCAATTTGGTTTTGGTTTTGCGTTAAAAAGTTCAGCAGGGTATTAGAACAGTGGTTGGTTGGTATACTCATATAAAAAATAAATCGTCCTAAATTTTAATAAATCGCTATTGAGAAAGTAAAATTAGATGGTTTTGGGTTTCTAAAAACTATGGTTTGCGTTTCTAAATTTTAGGTTGGATATTTATAAAATTTCGAAAAATTATGCATAATTTCCAGGGTGTTGTTTTCAGTGTGAATTTAATGTCACTTTTCTTCCTACTTATAGTATTTCTTTAAGATTTCACCATCAAATATTTTAGATAGTTTATAAATTCACGATTTTCTGAAAACTGAGGGTTTAAATTTCTACTTTTTAAAAATACATTGAAAACATTCTTAAAAAATAGAAAAATATATTGAATATTAGAAAAGTGATTTATCCTTATATGCAGAAATTACTTCTATATACAAGAAAAACTGTGTAGTTTTAAGGGCGATTTTCCTTTTAGGGCGATTTACTAAAATTTAGATCAATTTTTTTTTTTCTGAGAGTGGTTTCTGGGTGGTTTGTCAAATATTGCCAATTAAAAGAAAAACACAACTCAAAGTGCGCACGACATTTATGTATGTATAAATAGAGGATTGTGAAATAAAGTAGCGCACGCTTATAAACAATTAACTCCAATTTATTCAATTAAAACCAAAAATCAACAGAGAAAAAAAAAAGCAAAATGAAAACTAAACACAAGCACAAAGCAAATACAAATAAAACGGACTCATTTCGAATACAGTCAGCACCTTAAAAATGGGTAAAAATATTGTTTATTGTTTGCGTGCATTTGTGCTAAAAATTAACAGCAAACAAATATTGTGAATATTTAGATTTTTTTTGGGGGAAAAGTGTGAAATTGTATAGCGAAAAGTTTGAATGCTCTAACTTGAATGTATAAGTTAATGATAATGTAAATATTGTATGCTGCTGAAAGTGTTATGCTAACACCAAGTGTGTTTGAATGTGGTACTGCTGAAGCAGTTATACTAGCAATACTAAGTAGATCTTAACTGAGCTTCTGCTGAAACTGGTATACAAACACTGACAACTGCTTTTTGGGATGAGCTACTTCTTACACTATTATACTGACACCCCCAAGATTATTTTTGCATGAGCTAGTACCAAAACTGTTATTCTGGATTATAATACTTATTCTTATTGTTATACAATAAATTATTGTTTTTTTTTTTTTAATATGAAAATCTGTTTGAAATACTGTTTTGATGAATACAATTTTTTGTTTATCGATTCCAAAACCTTAAAGCATTAGTTAAACTTTCTGAATTTCTAGATCAATATTTTGTATACGACTTCTAGAAATAGCTTCCAAAACATACAAAATGCTTGTCAAAGTTTATTAACACCATGCCTAAAAGTTAATATGATTTATCAACAAAAGAATTACATTTCTTTTTCTCTTTTTTGCTGAGAATTGTTGGGCTCGTTAGCGACTGGTTAAGATGATAAATAAACGAACCGCGAAATGAACCTTGGCCGAGTAAGAAAGAAGCTTGAAAGATTCACCTACGACTAGTTAAGCTTTTTTTTTTGTTTGTACTTTTTCCAGCTAGCGCGGAATTTTTTTTATTTATTTTTTTTTGCCAATTAGCGCAATTCGTTTGAATCACAACAGTTGACAACTGACAATTTTAAGAAAAAGCCCAACAAAGTAAAAATAAATAAACGTGCGCAAATTAAGTGTGTGTAAAATTGACAAACAACAAGAAGAAAGAAAAAAATGAGAGACAAAAAACAGCAAAAGAGAACAACAAAAAAATAAATCATAGAAAAATGTTAACACAAAGAGAGGCAACGAAAAATCAACCAGGTAAAGAACAACACAAAACTTGAGAGCAGGTGTGTGTGTGTGTGGGTGACTGCGTGTGTGTGTTGTGTGTGTATGGGTGTTTTCTTATTGCAATTGCAGCAAGTTTCAGAAAAAACAAGACCCAAAAACACAGCTGAGCTGAGAATAAATACATCCAGTTTGTCTCTCTCTGTTTTTTTTTTAGACTGGAAACAATTTCTTTTTATCGCAAAACCAAACTTTTTTTGGCTGCGATCGTTGTTCGCGTTGTGGTTGTTGTTGTCTTGCTAAAATTGTAGTTGGTTTCGTTGTTGTTGTTGCTGTTGTTGCAGTTGCTGCTGTTGTTGGACTGTTGGTCGTTGTTGTGCGGCTGCTGCTGTGGCACGTGGGCAGCAATCGAAAGGGCCGCCTGCGATCCGCATACGGTTGTGGCACATACATTGTATCGGTGAAGATAATTACCTCATTGATGTTCTTTTGCAGCTGCAACGCCTGATTCTGCGAATCCTCACGATCCAGTTCACGTTCCACCATCAGTTGCTCCACATGCTGTTGCTTCTCGCGCAGCAAATCCTGCGATAGAGAGAGAAAGAGATGGGAAGAGAGTGGGGGAAGAGAGAGAGAGAGAGAGAGAGAGAGAGAGAGAGAGAGAGAGAGAGAGAGAGTTGGTGTAGATGTGTGTGTAGATGTATGTGTTGCACAAGAAGCGCATGAGTTACAATTGAATGGCCCAAAAAATATATAAGAAGAGTTACACAAAATAGCAAAGAGCGTGTGTAGATGTGTATATATAATATATATATATATATATATACGAGGTGTGTTCAAAAAGTATCGCGAATTTTGGATTTTCGCGGGTTACGTATAATCGAATTTCGATTTTTTTGTAGCGTTATGTTGGTACTCATGTCTCTCACTTATGCCGACAAGCTCGGCCATTTTGAATGTTCACTTAATTGTTGACAGCTGCTTTGCTTGCACGTGTTTTGGATCGTCTTCGATTTTTACCTATTCAAAAAAATGGATCAAAGAACCTGTATCAAATTTTGTGTGAAAAACGAAATTAAGTGCGCGGATGCATTCCGAATGTTGATTGTGGTATACGGAGAAGCTACCTTGGACCAAAGCAACGTTTATCGGTGGTACAAAATGTTCTCAGAAGGCCGAGAAGATGTGAACGACGAAGAGCGTGCCGGACGCCCGAGCACTTCAACAACAGACGAAAAAATTAATGGAGTGGAGAAAATAGTATTGGCCAATCGTCGAATCACCGTTAGCGAAGTTGCTGAGGAGCTAGACATATCGATTGGCTCATGCCATTCGATTTTTATCAATGATTTGGGCATGAGACGGGTCGCCGCGAAATTCGTACCAAAATTGCTCAATTGCGACCAAAAACAGCATCGCATGAACATTGCTAATGAGATGTTGGACTCTGTCCACGGTCCAAGGTAGCTTCTCCGTATGCCACAATCAACATTCGGAATGCATCCGCGCACTTAATTTCGTTTTTCACACAAAATTTGATACAGGTTCTTTGATCCATTTTTTTGAATAGGTAAAAATCGAAGACGATCCAAAACACGTGCAAGCAAAGCAGCTGTCAACAATTAAGTGAACATTCAAAATGGCCGAGCTTGTTGGCATAAGTGAGAGACATGAGTACCAACATAACGCTACAAAAAAATCGAAATTCGATTATACGTAACCCGCGAAAATACAAAATTCGCGATACTTTTTGAACACACCTCGTATATATATATATATATATATAAATTTAAATTTATATATATGAGTGTGTGTATGTTTTCTGTGTGTACAATCAGCAATTATTTTGTCTGAGTGTACATATAATAGATATATTTATGTGTGTATGTGTATTTTGTGTATGTACAGGTTGCAGAGTAATGCTACAAAACTATTGATATATAGCTTATATTAAATTATAAAAAATATTCAAAAATTTAAGGACAATATTCGAAAATCGAATTCTGTATTTTGAAAAAAATATTACAAATTTAAAAGCGCATAAAGAGTATTAATAAATGAAAGAGTAAGAATAAAATTCGAATATTTTTTTCACCATATATATATAACTTAAAATGTTAGCTTAAGAGAAAGTTGACAGACTCAACCATCGTTAATATAAATAGCACACTTACTAACAATAGTTTTGTAGCTTTAATTGGTTGGGGACACAAACCGTTGACAAACCCAACAATCAGATAAAATATATATATATACGAGAGACGGATTACGGTGCGCATGCGTAATATTTAAAACGAAAACAAAATGGGCAGCAAAACAGAAAATATATAGAAACACAAAAGCGTGCACGAAAATAATTTTATTATGCAGGTAGGGAAGGTTGTACGAGAGTAAATATATATTCCAAGACACAAAGAAATTAAGGAAAAAAGGGCAACATTGCATAACATATATACATATATATATATATATATATATATATATACATAAAATATACACATAATAAGATAAGCCAAAATAAAAGGGTGCATATAGTTGAATATATATTTTTATATAAATATTTTTGTACATCGGTTAAGGTTTCCAATATTAGTTAGGTTCATTTGTGGCAATGTTTTGCATGTGGCATGTGTTAGTTGCATTAGTGGCACACACTTAAATACTAGATTAGCTAATTAAGAGAGACACAATACACGCTGAAGCGACGTTATTTTTTTTGGGGATTTTGCATACCTGCATGGAAAATTGACTTTTGGGCGTCGCGACAATTGACCGAAGTGGCGTGCTCGATTTGCGCTGCAGGGGGCAGGTGGGTGGGGGGTTGTAGGGGCGGGGGAGGTTGAGGATTAGAATTATAAGTAGAATTAGAATTAGAAGAAGACGCGTTAGTATATATATATAAACGGGGGCACAGTTAACAGTTAACGTTTAACGTTTAACAATAAACAGTATTAATTAAATTGGTAAACTGACAACGGCTAAGTGTCAAATGTGTTGCATTTTGCATGTGGCATGTTGCAAGTTGGTTTGCTGGCATGTCTGTCTGTCTTATACCTGTGCATTCATGCGTATACGCGATGTGTTTGTTGTGGCTATGCTGTTCATGGTGCCAATCGATGTGAGAGATTCCCGCGAACCGGTTCGCGACAGACGCGTCTTCTTTGTGGACGGCGACAGCGACACCTTCGCTATCGGCACAAATACACCAAACCTCGGCTTGCACTCAAAATATCTGTGGAACACACAAAAAAAAGGGTTAATTAAATCTGTAATCACATGAAGATTACACTCAGCCACAAAAATCCCACTGAATTTTAGAAAATTGTTCTGAAAACAGGAGTTTTTCTTGTTTTTGCCAATAACTTCTAACTATAAGATATCAAATCTCTAAAAATTAGAAAGGCTTTTTTCGTCTGCCTAATAATGAATGAACTTTTTAAGATACTTTTTAGAAATATACTTTCTGATTTCGATTTTCTAAAATTTCGATTTTCTTGACGAGTGTATTAGCTGCCACCCACCTGATGCCATCGACAGCACCATCATTTTTGCCACTGCCCTCGTCCAGCTCGATGCCACACCAGTTGCCAGGAGCAAACTGTGCCTCGCCCAGATAGCGCAAGATGCCCGGACGACTGCCAAAGCCGGATGAGACAATCACACGATCGCCAACCGTCAGGCCATTCTCTGAAAGTAAAGGGGATAAGAAAGATACCTTTTAGGCGTTTTGGTACTTTACTTACTGCCCGTGCCTGGACTGCGTAGCATGGAGCTGCGCACACTGGCAGTGGGTGAACCAGTGCGTGAGCGTTCCGGCGAATTCTTGGCCAGCGGCGAAGTGGGCGTCATGGCGCCCGACAACGGATATGTGGTGAGCCGTGTGAGGCGCGAGAAAATGCCACGTTTGGGTTCGCATTGGAAGTAACGTTTGCCCGAGACGCAGCCATCGTTTTTGCCTGTGTAAAATTGCATTTGAAGGTTAATCGATAATTATCGATAGTTATTGCAAATGCTGTCCAAGCTGTCACTCACCATTTGGCTCATCAAGCACAATGCCCGCCCAATCGCCCGGGGCAAAATGTGTTTCGCCTATGTAGGCTATTTGGCCCGATCGCAATCCGCCCACCCACACACGTTGGCCAATTATGAACTGCTCTGTGTTGGCTGTCAGCACCGTGCTGTTGTGATCTGTGCAATGAATAAATAATATATAGTTGGATGAGTATTCAAGTCTATAATATATTTTATTTATACATATCTAATATTTGTACAGTTGCGATGAAAATTATAGCAACCCTCTCACAAGAAATGTTTTCAAAAGTTTAACGAATTTGTGAATACTTTTTCGAATGAAACAGTACTTATAAAGAGTGAGAAAGAAAACAAGCATAGTTTTATTCACCGTTTTCAACTTATTTAGATGTAATTTAAATTAAAATAAAAATAAAGAATTTTATGAAAAAGCAAGCGAATTAACGACAAAATTATATCAAAATTTTTCAAATGAGAATTCATAATTATGAAAATTATAAATAAATAAACGATTTATTTAAGTACTACGTGAGATGTGCTATTATTTTTTCTCTACTTTTCGCTTTAAATATGTATACTGAAAAGAATTCCGGGAACAGTACTAACTTTAAGTTATAGGGAAAATACTACATAATATATATATATATAAAAAAACATTTAAAGCTGATGCTATAATTTTGTTCGCAACTGTTCACGTATATTATCAACGTCAACAATCGGCAATGAACTTTCAATGTTTTTGGTTGCGCTTCGTAATGTTCCCAATAACAATAGATTACTGTGCAGTTCTGAACTCGACACAACAAACACCATAAAAAATAAAAATATATCGCTATACAAGTGGTTTATCTATATAAGTATAGAATATGATGTCATATGCAAATCGTTCTATTTTCATTTGCATATGTCGTTGCTTGCAGTCAATGAAAATCATTTGTAGCTGTCATAAAAAAAAAATAGAAAAAACTACACGATCCCCCGCACAAACGGATATTGGCTATTACATGACGATTTAGATATATATATATATATATATATATATATATATATATATATATATATATATATATATATATGCATATATGCATATGCACTTGTTAGATCTGCCCAAGTGTAGTTCCCATTCAAAAGACAACGCCTTCAAAATGGGGCTTTTATTTAACAAATTACTCGTTGATGTTTGATTAATGGCTTTCAAATTTGAAAATCCATTAAGCGTAAAATCAAAAAAAAAAAAACAAATAGTTGCATGCAGGCTATTTCATAACTTATTGTCTGTTTCGCCGCTGTGTTCATTTATTTTTGCGCTGCAACATCGTCAGCCAAGTTCACCCACACATTGTTGTATGATAATTTGGTGAATTTTGTATCATTAGGTTTTCAAATTGTTGCCGCTGTGCTACGCAAGATGTGCCTTTTGGCTGCCTGCATGCATAAAGGTGTCAAGTTTGTGTTGAAAAACAGCTAAGCAAAATAAATTATATTATAAAAATACTCATGCATATGCATTAGCTACTTGTATAGCCATAAGCGTACTTTAGATACTCTGACATAATTCAAGAACTATGATATATAATATAATTAATTTACAGACTTTCAGTGAGTCAAACCTATTTAAGGGGAGTGCCGGATTCGATTTAGAAAGTTGCATTTGATATTTGAGCACATAAGTAGCACAAGTCTTTAAAAAAAGACAATTTATTAATAAATGTAAAATAAAGATTAAAAATCGCATTCTATCCTGAATAGAAATGTTTTAATGTAAAAGCTCTTAAGGCGTATTAATAAATAAAGAAGAAAAATAATTGTGTACCTTGGGGAAATACTATGAATTTAAAAGTTTACTCAAAGAGTATTGATAGTTTAAAGAGTACGATTGAATATCAAAATCTGTGTCTTGAGAAATAAAAAAAAAAAAAAATCTAAAAGCTCACAAAAAGGAATATTAAACGAAAGAAAAAGATTAAATACTAAAAATTTAAAAGCTCTGAAAACTATTAATAAATTGAAAAGTAAGATTGTCAGAAGGCATTTTGTGTCTTAAAATAAATTTTTAAAACAATACTACAAATGAAAAGCTGAAGACAAACTCTGACGTTATTGAACAAATACAATATATAAAATAAAATAACTACGCTGAACTTTAACTTTACGCTTCGATAAGTAGAGCTACAATTTTTCACGACTTCAGCTGGAATAGCTTTAAAGCATAATGCTGGCAAATTTGCCATATACGAGTACACTTTTTGTTTAGCATGTAATACCTTGAAGGTCGTCAGCTGCTGTCTTGTATTAAGTTTTACACATATTCATGAGCTGAGAAACAGCAACAGCAGATTAGCTGGCTTGTTGGTACAGTGAACACCCACTAATGGTTGACATAGCGCTGACTTAACAGCTCATTAGGCTATGTTAATTTGACAATATTAGGCACTGTTTGTTTTGAAGTGAGAGCAAATCTACATGAGAGCTACAAGTTGCAACAAACGTGGGGCAATCATAAATCGTGCCACCTTTTAAGGTGCGAGCAACTGGCATAGTTTCCGATGAACCACCTACGCTCTATATTCTATCCTTAGCAAATTAATGATAAACTTGGCACATTTAATATTTAAGCTTTAATTGTAATTGTTATATGAGTTGTGGTCAAAATATTATTTCTCTTTTTATGTAAATTCACAAGTTATTGTGGTCAGACCTATTTGAATGTCCCGGTGTGTATGCGCTTCGATGCTGATCTTTTTGCTTACCTGAGCTACGACGCCGACCTGTGGCCTCAAGATAATAATCATCTAAGCCAGAAACAGCAACAAAAACGAGAACGTAAACAAAACACAGTTACATATACATAGCATGCGGTACATGGGGCAGGAAGGGGGTGTGGCAAGTTGAACAGACTTACAAGATGTGCGGCGTCCATTGTCGGACAGCGTGGGCGTTCGAGATTTAAGCGATCCGCGGCCGGACGAGAAGCGTTCCCAATCCGAGGTGGGTGACAGAGAGGAGCGCGTAAAGCGCTTGACAGTCTCTTGATAGAGATCTAAGATTATACATACATTTACATATACATATAAATATATATAGATATATGTTTAGCAACCTTTAGTATTTGCTGCTGCTGCTGCATACGATTAGCATAAATGTTAAATGTTAAAAATTCGCCAAAGCGATTTTTATTTTTACAACTTGTTTCTGGTTATTGACTTTAAGTGTTTTTAGTTTTTTGTATTTTTATTATTTTTTATTTTTTTTGGGTGGAGCCCGAAGCCGAGTTCATTTTTGGTGCCTGTGTTTACATTAGTTAATAATTAGCAAATTTGTGTTAATCACATACAACGGACCCATGTCTGGGCCTTTGGGTATTGTAAATTATTATTATGTGAAAGTTGCTTTTGTTGTGGTTGTTGTTGTTGTTGTTGCTGTTGCTAAATCAGTTACTGAAAGAGAGAGAACTGAAAGAGCTCTCAAGTGCGAGTCTCAGTTGCCGACAAAAGACTAAGACGAAAGATTCTAACTGAACTAGAAAAACTGTTCAAAGGGAGACGCAACATTGATTTAGAAAGGTGCATCATTCAAGTGTATTGTTTTTGAAGACAAACAAGTATATGAATATGAACGTCAAGATAAAAGAGTTGGTCATTAATAGAGACTTGACAGCATTAATCCACTAACAAAGATTCAATATCGAGTTCAGTGCCTGGAAAAAATACTATACATTTAAAAGCTTACAACAGATATTAATAAACTAAGATTGCAAATCGAATTATCGGTCTTGGAAAACTACTCTGAATATAAAACTTAATTAAAAGTATTAGAAAATGAAGTAATACAATACGAATAAATAAATAATTTAATTCTGCGTAAGATTGAAATTGTAATTATGAATCTTGAAAAAAATACTAAAAATGTTAAAACCTATAAAGTAATAATAAATTAAAGAGAAAGATTGAGAACCTAATTCTGTGCCATCAAAAAAATACTAAAAAGTCAGATTAAAAACCAAATTTTGTGCACAAAAACTGCAAACGTGTTTCTAATTAAGACTGAATGTGGATGTGGAACAGTAGCTAGTTAAACGAATTTTATGGCTAATCATAGAGTGAACTCCCGTTATGTGATTGGCGTTCCCAATTTGCTACTCTGCGATGCGACTTTCGAAATCAATTGTCGTAAATTTCGAAGAGTCAAGATGAAATCAAAACATAAATCAATTAAATTGTCGACAGAGTTTGGTGTTAACTGACTGCAAGTCAGTCAGTCAATAGTCGAGAGCCGAAAAGAGATGCAGACACCGCAAGCAAAATATAAACATTTTTGCAATTGCACGATTTTGTGGTTTCCGCTTAATTTACGGCATGACGACGATGATTTATACGCCGTGTATTTAATTGTGTGTGTTTTTTTTTATATTTTTGTCAGCTTCAATTGGCTTTTCGTTGCTGTTTTGTTTGCAATCATGTGTGCAATAAAAATGTATCTTGAAGATGCGCAAAAATGCCTGTGCAGCAGCAGCAGCAACAGCTAATCAAACTGGCCGAAACGGTAGCCCAAGCATGACATGGCAAAAAAAAAAAAAACGCACAACGGCAGACTGAAAGACAGACAGCAACTTCAAGGTTCAATTGTTGCTCAAAAGAAAAACACACATATTGAAAGACAGGCAGCCGTTCCCCAGTCCAGCTATTTAATTGTGTGTTTGCGTTTACTGCTGGGCAGTCAAGACAATTTGTTATTATTTGCTGTTAGATATCGTGACGCTAGCAATTTTTTAATTATCTCAACAAGCCTCTATATCTGTATCTGCATCGGTATTTGTAACTGTATCTATAACGCTGTACAGCTCCCTTCAATTTTTCTTTTTTGAGTCAAAAACAAAAAAACTTTCACTGTGCCTAAGCAGGCGAAACTTTTCAAGACCGCCAGTTTTTCGATTGGCTCTCATTCAATTTTCGTAGAGCTCAATACAAGCAAATACACGTCGAAAAAAATTGATCTGAATTTTAGAAATTCGCCTTGCTTTTGGCGACAAGCGTCGTTCGCTTTATTATTCAAAAAGCAATTTTCTTAAAGCCAGTGTTTTTCTTCTTTTAATTTCAGGGTGACTCTTTGGCTCGACATAACTAATGATATCGATTCAATGTCAGAGTGACGTTTAGTGCCAATAAAACAACCGCTAAAGCCTTCAGTAATTATAAAGTTTATATAGTTTACCCTTCACTTCACGCTCGCTGCTAAATCAGAATTGTTAATTTTTACAGCGAGTCTTGTGAAATTGCTAAAAATACACATTGTTTGTTGACAATTTCCTTGCAGTTGACATTCACAGAGTGTCTAATGAACCCATGTCGCTGACAGACACAGATACAGATACAGATACAGAGACAATGAATGAATCATCAAAGGCGACCGCTGAGTGCAACAGTGAGTGAGTGAGTGTGGCGCCCCAAGTCTATGGCCAGGTCGACGTCGTAATGCTGCCTAATGTGGTTTTGGCCAAAAATGCACCCAAAGCCGACCCACTTTGTGCATGACGACGCTGGCCAAATTTGGAACGCATTGCAATCGAATCGAATCGGTTCGAAACGAAACGAAACGGTTTCGAATCGAAATGGTTTTGAAACGAGTCTTGAATCGTGGACCGATAAATCACAGCGCCATTGACATGGGCCCATTATCTATTTACAATTGATTAAACAACATTTAATTCAACTAAACTGCGTGTAGGTTGCAGCTAGCTCCCAGATACAGATACTAATACTCAAGTGGGTCGTTGAACGATTTGCGTCCCACATTGGCCAGTCTGGTCACACTGGTCGTGAGTTAGTTATAACTTACATGACTTTGCGTCAGGTATTACATGCAAATCGCTTCTGTGGCAAATGCCGACAACTGTTTTCTGCTTTTGCTATTACAGCTATTAAAAAAACATTACACACACTCAGCAACAACTACAGGCTGACTTCGATAATAATCTCTCAGTCTCTTCTCATTTATCTAATCATCTAAAAAACGTAAATATAAATATTTATTTGTTTTATGTACAGTCAAACTTCGATATGTTCCAAATGTAAAACATATCTACTAAATCTCTTCACATTTTTCTCTTTATCTAGCTTTGCTTTAACTGGTATCCCAATCTTCTTTTGAAATCGTACTTTAGCACGCTTCTTCTTATGAAACGTAGAACACTTCCTAGTGTTTTTTTTTTCAAGTATTCTCGATGGAACTCTGTTTCTCTTATCTTATCTTACCTTATCTCCACAGATTCTCTTATTTTTTTAGTTCATATCTTGCGCTGAGAAAGAGATGTATTCTCTCTTTTTGTAAAGGTTTTTTACTTTTCTCATTACCAAGTTACTACCGTTTAACAATTGATTATCTAATGGGGTTTTCCCTATTAAATAAATAAATAAAAAAAGTATATCTAATATATCTTTTCTAACAAGTTTCTTATTTATTTTTAGTATAGTAAAACTCCGATTTGCAGTAAATTTATCTAAAAACCCACATCTATTTGAACTCTTCCGATTTTTTAATTCATCTAACAAATTCATAAATTAATACTTATTTATTTAAATTTATTATTATAACTATTATTTTATCTAAAAAACAAAATGCGAATCTCTTCACATTTTTCTATTCATCAAACAAATAAATAAGTAAATTTCCAGCAATCGCACTTAGTTAATATGCACTGTGCTAATTTGGAATGCCATATTTTAATCGCAATTAATTGAATTGCTGTGCATTTTGCATTGTGCATTGAGCACAACAATAATTGCCTTTCATTTTCTATGATAATATTATTTGATAGTTTCAACAGCTGTTTTTGTTGGGTTTTAGAATTAACGCCCAGAGCAAAAGCAAAAAGGCAAAGTGTTGAGAATTTCACCAAATGAAAAACTGGTTTAATGGCTGTTTTTTTTTTATATTTTTGGTTTGGTATTTAAATGCTTACGTGACGCGGGTGCTGCGTAGTTAATATTTTTCAGGCTTTCAGGTTTTCACAAGCGCCCAAGCAACCTCAGAAATATCTATACTGTATATATGAACATATATAACTTATACATATATCTGTATTGTTTGTTTGACAGCTACAAGGCAATAAAAGCCCGAAAATTTGTGGACACAGCTGCTGTAGCCATATTTTTTGTATCTTTTTCAAAAATACCGGTAATAATAATAACCCCCTCTAGAACCCCCCCTCCACACCCTTTGTCTGCCTGTCGCGTATTTAACATTACAATTTAAATTGTATAATTTTATACGCATTTGCTTAGAACGTGTTTAGCATTTCGAATACTGAAAGACCTCAGCTGAGAAGGGCACTCGAAAAACCGCAACTTGTATATATCTCTATATATATATTTAATTTCCTTAATGAAAATCGTTTTTGGGTTGTTGTACTGCATCGATTAAATTTATAGCTGATGTTATCGATAATTCAATTAATGGGTTCATGTCGTAAAAATAGTTTTGACTGGTTCTATTGTGGATTCAATTATGGAACTGCGTTGGGTTGATAAATCATTAAACTTATTGAGGTCAAGTTGAAAAGTCGAGAAATGTTGAGAAAAAAAAGAACATAACCTTCCACAATTTGTTGAACATAATTTTGTGTAAAATCTTATTTTATCTGCTTTTAATATGTTTAGTAAACAATAAATGTAATAAATTAATGAATGGGAAATCCATTTTAAATAAGATCATTATGGCTTGATGAAAATAGTTAAGATAGTTTCGAGTAAGATCTTATATGCTCCTTATTAGATTAGTATAATCTGAGCTATAATTCAAATAACCACATTAAATATTATTTTTTATAAATGAAGGAATGGCGAGCTGAATTTTAAGTAAGATCTTATGTGCTCTTAATATGTTTAGTACAATCTGAACTATAAATTAAGAATAGTTTAAAAAATAGTCAACATCATCGCCGAAACGAACTTAAGATTAAGCAATTCAAATCAAATAATTAATGTTTAATTAACGATATCATCCAGTTTGTGGAGCTGTGTTAATTAACCCATCATCAGCAGTAAATAAATCAGTAATTGAGGTGACATGATATTAATATTTTCATGAAACGCACGTTGCAAACCAAGTGTAAAATATAAAATGCAAAAAATAATGGTGTAATTAAAAATATATATATTTACCTGTATAAGCCGAATTGATCGAACTCAGATTGTCATCGCTTTCACGACTCATGCTGTTTGTATCTAAAAATAAAATCGCATAACATAAAACGAAAGCAGAGAAAAGAAAGAAAATATAAATAGCAAAAGAACCAAGCAAA
The DNA here is from genome assembly GCA_035041595.1 of Drosophila basisetae. Classification (NCBI taxonomy): domain Eukaryota; kingdom Metazoa; phylum Arthropoda; class Insecta; order Diptera; family Drosophilidae; genus Drosophila; species Drosophila basisetae. Next base: position 9,522,233 of record JAWNLB010000123.1, on the reverse strand, counting down.
ATCACAAATAACAATAAAAATAATAAAATCGTATGAAGAGCACATGCTGAGCATAAGAATAATAAAAGCTAAATTAAATTAAAATTAAAGCTACTTATTCGATCACAATAAAAGGCAGTCAGACAAAGGCAACTTGAAAGCAACTCAAGTTATAAACAGAGGCTGTCTCTCAAGCGATTCAGGCCAAAAGCAATGGGGCCAAAAGCTAATTGGCCAAGAAAGCAACCGGCGGCAACCAAACAGGCAACAAAAAGCACAATGTGCAAATACCAATTAGTAGCTGGTAAAGTTTTCGATACAAACTCAAAATAAATATCCGCGTGTTTGTGAGTGTGTATTGTGTGTGTGAGGGCTGGGAACAAGCGCAGTTAACAAATTGCACAGTTAAACGAGAATTATATAAACAACAAGGCAGTCGCTGAGGTAACCACAAACAGAGGCAGGTGAATGTAACGCTAAATGCTATATGCAAAAGCGATTGTCAGCCAAATATTTAAATATCTTCAAGCTATTTTCAGACAGTCGATAACGGGGGAGCAGAGACATGCACCTAAAAGAGAGCAGAGTGGTTCCAATATAACAATAACTGATCACCGAAAAGAGATATAGGCGACAATTGAGGTGGGCTGAGGCAACAGACCAATTCTAAGATAGGCCAATTGTCTTCTAAGTGGTTAAAATCAAAAACGACTTAGGCAAGTAGGAGAAATGTGGAAGTCACACAACACAATGATAATTGTAGCTTATGCTACTCTAAATTGTGGTCAGAGCTACTCCAATAACAGTTAATAATAAAAATGCCTGAACGCCTCCATTATATTTGATTGAATGCCCAGCCCAGCCCCGAAAGCGAGTTTCAATTGCGTGTGGGTTGCACAATTTGTAGCAAATTTAAAAAGAAAAAATAATAATAATAAACAATAATAATATATTTCGGTATTATTTATAGCTACTGGCCCCAAAAGAAGCAAATTACTTCAGCGCTTAATTGTTTATGCCCAAAAACTTGAAGGCACTTTTCGAAGTTTGGCATTAAGCAGAATGCGTAATTAAGTTGTTGTTTTTTGTTGTTGTCTTCCCTCAAACTGTTTGCCTATTGAGTCTATTGAGTTGTACAATCGAGCATATTATTAATGTTCGATCAGTTAAGCAGTTAACAAAATCACCAAAATCAACAAAGAAAAAACAATTTTATCCTCGCTTTGTTTACTTTTGCGAAATTTGTCGTGCCGCATTTTGTTGTTAATTATTCAGCAAACAAATTAAAAAGAGAGATAAGATGGACTACGAGATACCCAGTAAATAGTAAGTAGAATTGTTATTGCTACTAATTGTTATACCCGCTTTAATACTACAATTCATGGGTATATTTGAATATATTTTGTGTGCCTCTACAATTTGCAAAACCTTTGCCAGCATTTCTCGTTTAAAAATACACCCGGCTCTGAATTTTGCGATAATGCCGGCAAAATGTCTGAAATGCTTGTGTATTTTGCTGATTTGACTAAAACCATTGACGTCAGTTTAATAGGTCATTAAAACTGTGACTAGTCTCGTTATTCGAAACGTGTTTTTATTTTTTTTTTGGTCGAAAGGTTCTCCAGTTTGATGGATCATTGTTTTAATCTGCTACGCGTGTCTCGACTGGGTTTCGAGTATCTTTAAGATACGGTTTAAGTATCTTTGATTGACTGATCGTTTATGCACATTTTGGGACTGGTTATCGATCGGTTTCTTCTTATTATTGACGGGCCTCATGTACCGTCAATTGTCAGGTATGTTGTGATTATATTACACATTTCATAAACGGCTGAGAGTTGGTAAAACATTGAGCTTTCAATACAGCTCTGATGAGTCGGAAACATAAGATTACTACTCAGTTACAAACCAAAATACAAATCGAGTCACAAAATGTATGGTAAATGTATTTATGACTTGTTAAATTGGCATATATATATATATATATCTTTGTTATAGTTATTACCCTATAACATATCTTAGTCTACTATATCTTTTTCAAGCTATGGCGAGGATGATTCTTACTCATTGTCACAAAATCTATAGATCTAGTCTATAAGTGTTCGTCTTACCCGGAACCCTTGCATCTCCACCATAATTCACCGTAATTAAAATCTAAATAATTTTAAAATAAATCTAAAATAATTTTAAATATCACAACTACAATAAATAATGCTCTATACATGTTTTGTCAACATTCTGTAATGACTATTTGGCTAGCATAAACAAATGTAATGCTGAGGAGACAGCTGCCTTGGTAGTTAAAAAATGGCACCTTAGCAACTAAATGGAGCTTTGAAGTGCCACGCTTGATAATTGTTGAGACTGGCAGTTTTTTGTGACATGTTAATTTATTTGCCTTTGGCTTAGAACAATATCGCATTCGAAAATAATTAAAAGCACCCGAGTGTGCGCACAAACAACAATACAAACAAATGAAAAAAAGCAAAAATAAAACAAAAATTCCATTTGAATGTGATTAAAATTGCTGCTTAATTGTTTAGCGCAGATACTCTTGACATTACGTACACTTAGAACAAATATCTATCTAAAATTAAATATATAATGACACGTTTTGAGTGTAGAAATACTATTTTTAAGTGTTTTTATAACAATTTATTCGATTATTTAGAAATATTTTTCAAATAATTAAAAATGTCATTCAAAAATAAGTAATGAAATTTACTGTATCGGCTTTTATTCTATCATTTCGACTTTTGAAAAATATGTTTGCTGATTTATACAGTGAGACAATTGATGTCGAGTTTCTAAATTTTATTCCGATTATTTTCTCCAGTGTCAGCCGCTGGAAGTCTTTTAAGCTTGAGGCGCAGCCGGAGCGTGAAATAAGTACATATGTGTAAGGGAAAACTCAGCATGGCCGTGATATATAGGTATAATTTAGAGTAATAAAGTCGCCTATGTGCCAGATAGAAGTCGATTATAGTTCGCTGGTCGGGTTGTCGAAGGAAGCATATAATGAACTCAGCCATTAGGCCCTCTTATGTTTTATATATTACACACAAGCGCATTCATTAGTACAGTCGGACAGACAAGATACGTTTGTTTTTTTGTCGAATCAGCAAACAACAAAAATAGAAGGCAATAATGGGTTTGTTTACGTCCAAATGGAAGCCGGCAAGAAACGGCTTAGAACTGAATTTTTGGCAAATGCAAAGAAAGCAGCGAAGCGCAAAACAAAACATAAAAAAAAAAAATATTTTTTATATATATATTAAATTATATTTTTTCCCCTTTTTTTGGGGGTAAAAGCTATGACAACACTGAAAATGCTCAAACGTAACTTATGCAAAATAAAAAAAATTACAGGCAACCCAAACATGGACGCCCATAAAAATTAATTAACCAAATGCGGCAACAGGTAAATGCTACCAAAAGCAAAACAGTAATTGAATTACAACAAACAAAAAATCAAAATGAAAAAAAAAGTAAAAGGCGCCGCCGGAAAAAACAAAAAAGAGGTAAATTTGAGGCGTGTGAAGTGCAATTAAAAATAATATAAAAAAAAACATTGATTGCCATAATGGCAATTAAAGCGTAATTTATGGCATGCAGCAATATGCAGGCTGGCTAACGGTGCGTATGCGCAACATTAGCACACATTACTCATACGCCAACCTACGCGGATGCGCAGTTTTCTAGAACAAATAGAGATACAACAAAAAAATACATAAAGCTGAGCTCATTGCACCAAAATGGGAAAAAATAAATCAAATAATAATAAAAACAAATATTGTAGCTAAACAAACCGTTCAGAATAGCAACTGCGATATGACGCCAGAATCTATTTTTTTTGTATTTTTTTTTGTTGTATTTCACACAAAAACATTTTAAGAGTAGTCCAAATAAATTGTGCTACTACCAATAATAAATTGGTTTGGCTCGGTTGCTCCACGAGCCCAGCTAGAAAGATGATGCGTGTCACAAATATGGCGATTTGTTTCGTAACATCTGCGCCCACAACTTGACGGCTATTTCAAAAGTGTAAAATAAACAGATATATATATATATATGGGTATATAGACATAATTGGTTGGATCGGGTTGTGTAAGCGCGGGAGGTGATGTTGTCACGCCACCTTGTTGACACAAGGGTGTCACATTTGCTGTAAGTTCAACGGAAGCTGGCGTAGAAATTGAGAAAAATATGCTAACAGTTGGCAAGAAAAACCCATTAAATTCTAAAGCGAATTATAATAAATAGAAGTTAAAAGATGTGTAAATATTGGGAAAGAATCTAAAGAAAAAAAAAAGTTGAGAAAAAGTGTTAAATTTTGGCTTGAGTCTCAAACACTAAAAACGATTCATTCGAATTAAGAAATAAAAGTTGAGAAAAATGTGGTAAATAAAATTGAAAAATGTGCAAGCGTTTAAGAAAGAACCGAAAACATTATAAACAATTCAATATACCCTGGAGCCAGGGCACAATAGATCTGATAGGTCGCAGTGCTTGAATATCCCAACAAATGCAGTGAGCTGTTAAATAAATTATAGATTTATTGCCATTCGAAGGCGATTTTTTGAGTGTAGAGCAAGGAACGAAGCATATATTTTTTTTTATAACCAAAGTCGATTAGTTATCAATTTGCATTGTTGATTATGCCAAATTGGATTTACACATATAAATAGTGACATTAATACTAATCTCTCTAAATTAGTTATCAAAACTATAAAAATATGGAATACGGAATATATACAAACAAAAAATATAACAAAAAGTAAAAGCTAGCCAAAAACGAATTTAATTTTAAAAAGAGGTCAGCAACCAATAAACAACGTAAAAATAAATAATTCAATTAAATATCAGATTAGCTAAGACTGGTTTTGAAAACATATTTAAAAATCAGCCTTAATGCAAAGCTATTATTATAAATAAGTACTGTGAACAACTTTATATAACTTTATAAAAATGAAAACCTACTTTTTATTTCTCAAACATTATATTGTATAAAAATTGATTAATCGTTTTTCTGCTTTATAAAATTGAGGAAATCGACAGTTTTAACTAAGGCCAAGCATAAGAAAAAACCAAAACAAATTCAAAGTAGTTAAATCCGTCAAGATTATAAGCCTAAGACTCAGATAGATAAGTGTGATGTATTTTTTACACTTGGAAAATAAATCGCATTGAATTTTACACATTACCTTCTCAAAATATTTTCTTTAAGCGATAGAGATAGTCAGTACTACACTCGGAAAATAAATTGCGCTGATTTTAATAAAAAATTTACTCTAAAATGAAAATCGCTAACAAAATGCTCTGCTCCTTGGAATAATGTTTAGATATACGTAAAACATCTATAAAAAAAAATTAATCATAAAAAAACGCTAAATTTTAACAGCAATTTCATTTTAATGACGATTTTTTGCTGAGTGTGGTACTAACTATTATTATCATCTGATGACTGACACTGTGGAAAACTGCAGCTGGCATTTACATGGTAATAATAATGTTTTTTTTGGGATTTCCAGATAGCAAGTACAACTCGTAAATGTTTGGGCCTGGCAATGCCGCTCCCTGAAAGAAAACCGAAATTGTTTCGATTTTTTTGTTGTGTACACACGATTTCTTATCAGAGTTGCCAAGAGCAAGCCGGGCGCGATAGTTAAAAGAACAAAAAATAAAAAATAAATAAATAAAAGGAAAAAATGGTAACACGCAAATATTTTGTTGCTGATAAAATGCCGTTGACAAAAACAAAAAACAGAAAAAACAAAAAGAAAAAAAAGAAAAAAAAAAAATGGCAGCACAATAATTGTCTTGTCTACTTTTCGACTTTTATTTTTGTACAATTGCTACACGAGGCGCTGAGCTGAGCAGAGCGGACTTCCCGACTCCGATTTTATTGACCAGGTTTCATTCATCCAAGTCGCGTCCGGTGGAAAAGAAAGCCCAATAGAAAGTTTTGCGTTAGGCAGAAGCCGGCTAATTTGCATCGAGTGTTAGCAAAGTATAGCGATTTGGCCAAAAAATACAAATAAGACGTCACAAAACATGCCCAAAAAATTGGTCAAAACTTTTACGCAATATGCTAATAAATTATTTATATTTATTTTAACAAGGCGAAACATCTGCGAAATTTCATATCAATTATTTTTAATGGTTATAATATTTATTAAGATTTATTTATTAAGATTTTCCCTTTACATTTTTTCTAGAACTTTTGCAGAATTTGCTTTTTTTATATTATTTTTAAATACTATTTTCATGAAAACAATAAATTGTATTTTAGCCATTTTTGATGATGCTGTCAAAAAATCGAAGTAAACAATACAATTTTTTATACCTAATTAGCGGTTAACCGCAAATTTCAATGTAGCAAAATCCGGTTAGAGTTTCGCTGTTTGTTTTTTATTATTGTTGTTGTTTTTATTGCTGTGCTTTTACTTGGTATGCGGCGACAGCTTTGTTGTAGTTTTGAGTTTAAAGTCTATGGATCGACTAAGGTTAATATTGTGGGCAACAGCGAAAAAAAACAAAATAAACAAAACATGCACATGCGATTCTCAATGCTGGAGACAAACTGGAGACAGAGACTCTGACTAAGCTTTAACGCATTGGCCTAATTATAATAATGCAAAAAATGCGGGTCAATTGCAAGCGGATAGTTTATAAATAAACAAAAGATTGCAATAAAAGTAGCACTGATATAGTATATAAGAAAAAACCCATTAAAACAAAAAAAATAAACAATAAAAGTAGCATTGAAATAGTATACAACCAAAAAAAAAAAAAAAACAGAGAAGAGAGAAAGAGAACGAGAATCTGAACTAATATACATGTATGTGGGAGAATGCTGATAAAAGTAATATTTGATTAAAGTAAAATATTTGTAGCTTAGGTTTGTAATAAAATTATAATTGAAATAAAATGCTCAAAATCCCATCGAGAGAGAAAGAAAGGGAGAGAGATTCGGAATAAATATATGTACGAGAATCTATTTAGTAGGTTTGCAATAAATCAAGCATTGAAATAATATACAAAAATAGCAAAAAAGAGATAGAGAACCGGAACTAATATATATATATAGAGATCGAGAATCCGAACTATCGAAGAATACTTGTAAGCTGATAAGAATATATAGTTTAAGAAAAAAATCTGTTTGTTAGGTTTGCAATACGTTTTTTTATACAATATTCTCAAAAAAAAAAAAAAAAACACAAAGAGAGAATCGAAACTAACAAATATGAATACAGAAAAGTGATTAAAAATAAAACTATTGAAGTCAAAGATACATTTCTGTGATTTCAAGTAGAACTCACGTTTAAATAATGATATAAAAATCAGTAGAAAGAAAGAGAGAGAGAATCGAAAGTAAAAGTAATATAAAATTAAAGTCACAAATCCACAATTACAAAATTTCCGCTTTAAGCCGCACCCTTAGTGAATAAAATCATAAAATTTGACATCGGAGTAAACCCAACCCAAAAACACAACAACACAAAAACAAGTGAAGTAGTTCGCTGAAAATTTGTTTTGATAGCAAAACTTTTAGGCTAAAAGTTGAAATTCACAATTTATCTTATCACAAAATACAACATTTGAACTAAACGAAAAAAAACTGCTGTCATGTTGCCAAATGTAAACCTAATAATTATTATTTATCTCTCTCATTCTCTATTTTAAACCTAACAATTATTAATATTTATTTCTCTCTCTCTTTTTCCCTATTGTAAAGACATCTGCTGCAAAAGAACCAAAACGATTCAAGGTGAACGTTTTGGGAAAATATCAAAAAGAAATAGAACTGTAACACAGACACTTTGAACAATACAATGCAAACGTATACACTCAGAAAAACAATTTCTAAAAATAGAAATGCAAACAGTAATTTTCAGAAAACAAAAAATTGTGCCAAAGTTAAGAAAGAAGTAATGAATTTTATATGCTCGACTTGTACATTAGAGTTTAGCTGTCGATTATATGAACTTCTTTAAATCTTTATAAAGTAATATAATCCACAAAAAACAGGCTAAACATTTTCAATATTTTTTTATACATAAATGTGCCTTAAAATTAGAAAAGAAATTGACTATTTTAAATCTGATCTAAGCTTGGCGCCAAAACTATGGCGATTTACTAAATTTTGGGATGATCTACTTTCCGAGTGTCTGCGGAGAGTATATAGAAACCGGCGAATTGGGACAATTTCACAGCACTTATAGCACAAGTTGGAAAATATGCCTTTTAGGGCAGCGCAGAGGACAACAACAATGCTAAACGTTTACTTTTAAGAGACTTTTAGTTTATGGTTTTTTTTTTTTTGTATATTTTATTATCAAAATTCACCTTTGTTGTTTTTAATTTGTAAGAGTTAGTTGTGATTGGCAGACCAATTGGGAATATATATTATATAGCCGTCGTATCGGTTCAGTTGAAGCCAATTGCTGGCTAGGAGCTGCTTGCTCGCAAAAAAGCGCGTCCGTCTCGCGAAAAGTCGTTGAAGTTACTGAAAACGCGCAAGTTTTGCACAAGTTGCCAAGACCCCACGAGAAGTGCGAGCTTTGAGAGAGCTTGAGCGAGAGAGCTTACCGAAGAGCATAAGAAAGATAGCGAAAGAGTGCGCAAGTGAACTGAGCTTTGTAGCGAAGTGTAAATGCTTAAGTGTGTGTGTGTGGAGCAAGCGCGTTTTTATTGAATAAACGACGAAACCGTAAAGTTATTTGTTCGCTATTGTTTTTTTTTTTATTGTTCATCTCATAACGCGGACGCGCTTATTTTTAATATTTTTATTTTTCGCAAACTGATCGTCTCTTTATTAATACGGCGGTCAAAGCTCAGCAAAGAGAGTTGCCACACTTGGAAATTTGCAATATGCCACGGGAATTTTGATGCACTTGTGAAATTAGAGTCATATTTGATTAGAGAGTAACTTCTAGTTGAGCAAACTGTACTCTTGAGCTGCTTATTGGGAATGGGTGCGTGCTTTGATTGATGATCGTGGCGCCTGCTTTTAATGCCGTCTGAGTCTGAATTTCTGAATTACTTTTGGTTTTTAGCACTTGGCGCGCAGTAAGAACAAGTAAGAGTGCTGTAGTCGAGTGAGCTCGACTACGACATACCCTGAACCTAGTTGTTAAATATATTCTAGTTTAATTGGAAAATTACCCTTTAAAAAGTGTTGCACCAAAATGTGAGCAGGTCTGCAAATGCGCTCTGCTGACAAACACGTGAATATTCGTGCACGCATACATATACATATACGTACACGCAATCGTAACGGGGTAACGGGGCAGCATACACGTAAAAACATATTGACGCTCGCGTCGATTATCATGCCATCTCTTTCCTACAAATGAGATCAAGATGAGAATATATTTTAGACTATAACTTGGGTGTTTCTTATCCGATCTTGCTTCAATTTGCGCAGTTGATCAATAATATGCATATGCCTTCTACCTTTAAAATTGAAGCATTTATTGTTATTGGAAATTCAAATTTGAAGTCTCTAGCTGTTGTAGCCCTGAGAACTGCCAATCGAAGACACTTAAAATAAATTCTAAAATAAATCACTACAAATCTTTAACGAGACGAGGTCAAATTGGGTCTGCATGGCTTGAAATTAGAGAAGTACATTCATTAGATTTACTCCCCAACCAGTTGGGGATCACAGAGGAGAGACACAGCTTTAAAGATCCTATCTTAGGTCCCAGACAAATGAGCTTTCAATTTTTTGTAGCGCACACATTTTGAGTTTTTTTATGGCGCTTGTTTCCGATCAAGATCAATAAAATGACATAAGCTCTGCCCCACGACGACCAGAAACTAGAAAATAAAACGTGAAAGTGCAAAAAAAAGATGGGAAGAGATGGGAGGAAAAGAGACAGGGAGACAGAGAGAGAGATGTCTCTGTGTGTGTGTCAAATGCGCAGTGCAAAAATATAGCAAAAGGCAACAAAAACAACAACAACAAATTGTGTGTCATCAGCTCAACTGACAGACAGACAGACACACAGATAGACAGCAAGAACAGAAAAAAAAATTCATTTATGAGTGCTACATTTTACATATGAGAGAGGGTGAGAGAGTGAAAGAGAGAGAGAGATAGATCTGTGCTGGCTGCTGGAATATTCGCAGGTGGGAATTTGATATTGAGAGAGCTCGTGAGAGAGTGAGATAAATGACATACAACAAGCGATTTACTTCATAGTTACTTACTTAATACTTAATTCTTAATATAAATATGCTTTTCATGAGGTTATAATCACTTTATCAGCGGGGTGAACGTCAAAGTCTGTCTAAAAATAACTTTTGACTTGATGTATTTGTTGTTTTACTTTAGTCATTTTATATAAATTCAATTCTAGGATAATATCCATAAACTTGCAGGCGTTTTCTGTGTATGTTGTGGTGTGCGGAAGTGAGGTGAGTTCACATTTAGGGTTCAAGAAAGGTGACTAGGATAGAAGAGTTTTTGCTTTTGGTAGGACGAATAATAATAATAAATATTCTGTAAGTCTAAGTAAAATGATGAATATGAATATGAAATGAGTTGAAATGAAACCGACTCAATTCTTATCAGCATTCATTAAAAGCAATTCATGAATTCAACCTACTCACGTACTGAATTTGTCTCTGAATTCGACGGTAATTTGTCAATTGACGGAATTTAACACTAGCAAAAGTAATGTGAATCCGATTTCAAATATCAAACAGCAAAAAACTCTATCGAAACTGTGTCAGGGAATTTTGACGATGGTTTGAGCTCTGCATGTTACTACACATAAAATTGGCAACGCGTTTCTGACTCGAAATCCACGTAAAAATGTTGACATAAAACATCAGATTTAGAAATTGGCTTAAATTTTAAAAAGCCACAAGTTTGTCAAAATGGAACCAATTTCATAAAAGAGTACTTTTTGGACATCTAAAAAGCGCAAAAATGATATTTGCCATAAAACAGATTAAAGAGCATTAAGCTTTCGTTATTACTCTAATTTGAGAATTAAAGAGCAAAACAAGAGACTAAAATGAGGGGGTTTCAAGCTGCGGTTAAAGCAACTCAATTGACGAGGATCGCCTCGAATCGGCTCGTTTAGTGCAATAATACATATTATACGATATGGATATATGGGCTAATGGGTCGATCTAAAATACGATCGCATTGCGAATGTGGCTTGGCATAATTACGTGAATGAAATTGTGCCACAGACGCCTCCATTTCCCAGAGCAGAGCAGTAACCGGCTCAATTAAATGCTACACTCAGCAAAAAACTCACCCTAAAAACTAGAAAGTTTTTCTTGTTTTCAGAAAACATTCTTCTAAAAATTAAAAATGTTTGTCCTAGTCAACAATACCAAAAATATGACGAATCTTGTTTTTTTTTTTTTTTTTACTTATTTTCTATTATCAAAAAATGCATTTCTAAAAACTAATTATAGAAAAACACAGCATGAATATAAGAAATGCAAATCTTATTTTTAGCAAGCCAAAAATATAAATTTTAGATATTTACTTTCTATGGCGATTTACTAGAATTCACGCTTATTTTTTCTAAGTGTAGCCGCATTTCATTTAATTGACCGTAATGTGACTATTAAAAAAGACTCTAAAAGAGTTGAGCTGTTTAATTATGAGCAGAGGCATCTGTCACTCTGTCTGTCTGTCTGTCAGCTTGTCAATTGAATGTGTTTGTTTGCTTATCTGCTCTGCTTAAGCGATTTTATTTGTTTACAAATCAAAACAATTGTTGGCCAATTAGAGTTGGACAACATTTTTATTCAATTGAAGTTGACGCATTAAACAGAAATAGCCCGATCTGATTTCACACAGCAAAGCAGCAGCTGTATATATACAAATAACACAGCGATTTCCATTTTTATTATGAAGTACAATTTGCAATTTTTCTTTTCTTTATTTATTTATTGAAAGGCAACGCTCCAAGTTGTGGGTGCGTCATTTTTTTTTTCGATTAGATCTGAAGTGAAACATTTACCCATTTCACTAGTGGGTGTTATTAATACACACACACACGTACACACACAGACACACACATACTTTCTGTTACTTGATAAAACCGGAATTACAAACGACTTGCAACTGAGCGTGAGTTTTCTGAATGGGGGTCGCCTTTAGAGATGAGAAAACTTTTAATTAATTCGTTAAAAATAGCTAGGAACCCAAATAAACATAGAGGAATTAATTTATTAAACGTTATCTGACATATAAAAGTTTATTTGGAACATATGTTAATGACTACTATATGATGAAATATTCTCAATATTTGGAAATTATAATTTACAGTTCAAATATTATTTGTAATAATTGCATACTTGCAAAGCAGTAGAAAAATTATCTTTACCAAAAGAAAAAACTTGAAATGGGTTCCTAGAGAGGGACATTACCAAATCGACCCTACTATTAATGCTGATCAAGAATATATATACTTTACGGCTTTGGAGATGCTTTATTCTGCCTGTTATATCAATTTGCAATTTAAAAAAATATTCCACATATTTCCCACTTATAATTTATATATTATATCTAATATCAGTAAACCACCTCTAAAAACTGCTTATTTATCAGTTTACGAATTATGTGTAGAAACTCACCTCGAGGTGGTGGACCCGATTTCGGTGTGGTGTGATTGCAGCAGGGTCGCCCGATTTTCGATACCGAACCAGTCGAACCGAAATTGGAAGGCGGCTTTATTTTCGTTGGCATTCCAGTCACCGAAGCGGACGAAGCGGGCGTTGGAATATTGGAACGACTGGGCTGCTTCAGCTTGGACACTGGAACATGCACTTCCGCGTCCGTTTCCGTTGCTGGAGATAAAGACTCAGCTGCTGCTGCTTCCACATTTTCTGTTGCTTCACTCATTTTGCACTTATTTTAAACTTTATACTTTATTTTTTACTTTTTACACACGCGTTTTTAAAATTGTAAACGATATACAAAACTAGCTAAATATTTATTTATTATTTATTTTTATTTCATTTATTTACTCAATTTTTTATTTGTACTATTTATTTTTATTATTTGTAAAAATTGTAAACGAAATATAAAATAAACTGGCAACATATATATATATATATATAAAGCTACCAAGGGTTGTATATAAAAATACCTTTAGAGAGCTGAAGGCGGTTTACTTACCAGAAAATAAATTTTAGTTTTCTTTCTTTTAAAATTTTCTTTAATTTATCGCAGCACAAAAGATTTTTTTTCACTTTTCACAAACTTATCGTCGCACGTTGACACACTGTGCCACACGCTGTGACGTTTTTTGGCGCGCACGCAGGCTACCTCTTTCTCACTCGCACGCACAGCGGCTTTGACGCGCAATCAGCTGTTTGAAGCTGATTTGTTTCTGCTACTGCAGCTGCTGCTTTTATATTCCAGTTGCAGCTGCTAGCAAAAAAAACAAATAAATTAAATGTGACCGTATTTTAATATAATTTAAAAATTACAGAAATTGATATGGATCACCTTGAATTAATTAATTATGCATAATTCTCTCTCACACACACGCTTACACACAAGCACACACAAAGATAAGCAGGGCACTTATTGAATTTATTTGTTGTTGGTGTTCTATTATACTTGACACAGTTTCGCACGCGACGACGTAGTCCCGTTAAATAGATACTATAACGTTAAACAACGCAGACGACGCTTTAAAAAACACGTAACGCGTTTACATTTATAACAAAGTTAGCATCAAATTCACTAAAAATTTATTGGCGTTGATTTTTCGCTTTGGCTGCGTTGGAATCTCTTTGTTGTTGTTGTTGCACTAGCGATGGACAAGCAGTCGTTGCAATATATCGCACGCACCTATCGATATGAGCAGCGTGAGGGCGCTGATAAAAATACACAAATTGGGATGCGACTGCACTAGTGATGGGCAAGCAGTGCTTGCAAAATATCGTAACTACTTATGGACATACGCTGCGCGCGTTTTAATATTATGATTTGTATGTGAGCGCACTAGTGATGGGCAAGCATTCCCAAACTGCACTAGTGATGGGCAAGCAGTCGTTGTAGTGTGCCAATCGATAAATATATCACAACCTCATATTGATATGAGCAGAATGTGAGCGCTAATGAAAATCCACATTTTGAATATGGCGGCATTGGTGATGTTCAAGCAGGCCTTGGAATACATCGGAACATGTAATTGGCAAGTTGTCGTTGCAATATAACGTATCCCTATATCGATTGAAGCGCTGACAAAAATACCCAATTTTGTTGTGTCAAAAAATATAAGTATTTTCTGTACAAACGAAGCCTGGTCACACAGCACCTCTGGCCGCTTAGTATTTTTATAATTTCGTGGCGAGTGTTTGTTTAATCCGTCGCAGCTGCCGCTCCGCTTGCTTACGGTGCGTTTTGTGTTTGCGCGCGTGTGTGTGAAAGAGAAGAGAAGAGCGGAGAAGAAGGAGAGAAGCCGCAAAGGAAAAATTCCAATTCTTCGAAATCTTATCAATGAGCTGGAAAATGCCAACAAATTGTTTGTAGCTGTTTGTGTTTTGTTTGCCTGTCTGTCTGTTTGCGTGTGTGTGCGTGACGTCGCTGCTGCCACGCCCACACACACACATACACAATGGCAGCCACAGTCTACAAGCGTCTACAACATGCCAGCGGAGTAGGAGGAGGAGGGGGTGGAGGTGGCCTGCTCAGTTCCAGCACATCGCCAGCTGGAATGGGACTGGGGGTGGGTGGGGGAGGTGTCGCCTCACCAATGCTTGGACAGTCGCAGCTGACGCGATCACTGGAACGCATCCTGGAAGAAGCGCATTTTAGCGGTGAATTAATATTGACCAATCGCAAGCTGAAAGATTTCCCAAAAGCGGGCAGCAAATATGGATTAACGGATACCGTTATTGCAGGTGGGTTTTTTATCTTTTTCTTCCTCTTAGTGTATGCTCCTTTTGCCTGTTTGAAAATCAATAATTTACAGCAGCCCATCGCATGCTATCTCTTTCCCCCTCTCTCTCAAATTATCCAGCTGCACACTTTGCTCTTTTTCGCTCTCTTCTTTGCCTGCCAAGGACATTTAATTAGCGCAGCGGTTCTTTTTTTCCTTTCTTCCTTTCTCACTTGCATTTTGTGCACTATTCGCATTTCGGGTGGGTTTTTTTTCTTCCTCATTCGTTTCAAGTTCACCCAACTTTCGTTTTTGTTGTGCCTGAAAATATTGCAGCCAATACACATAAAGTATAAACTACCCCCACCCCTTTCCCACTCTCTCCACTCCACTCCCCACTCCACCCACCCATTTACCATCTGTTTTATGGACGACCCTCGCATCGATTTTCAGCTGTGTGCGTTTAATTCAGCTTCTTCCTCCTCTGTGCCGGAGGAATATTTGAAGAGAGAAAGGAGCAAAAATAAAAATATAAATATATAAATAAAATATAAATAAATATAAATACAAATAAAATAAACAAACTAAACGTAAATGTAAATAAAATAAAAATAATTTAAACACGAGAGACAAGAGCATAAATAAATTTATAATATAAACATAAATCTAAATAAATTTAAAAAAAAAACCAAAAATATTTATTCACAGTTTGCTCTCATTTGTTTTGTGGTGGAATAGAAATATAGATAAAACAAATATGAAATAAATAAAATTAATACCAATATATAAATAATAATTAATTATGTAAAATATATATATATAATTATATATAAATATCCCACATCAAATTATAAATATATTTATTTCACAGCTTTCTCTTCGATTTTCCCAGTTTTGTCTTCGCTTTTGCTTCCGGCATTTTCCAATTAAAATTGGTTGTTTGTTTTGCCGGCTTCACAATTGAGTCATCAAACGTTGTCTTTGTATTAGTGTGTGTGTTTGCATGTGTGTGTGTGTGTGTGCGTGGCCGTGACTAATGAGCAATTAAAAGTGTTGCCCCCTTTTTTGGTGTGAACATCATCATCGTCATCATCCCCTCCCCCGGCACATGATTAAGTTGTTGCTAAAATATTTGCTAAACAAGTGGAAGAAGAAGAAGAAGAAGAAGCAGAAGAGGAGGAAACACAAAAAGAGTCTCAAGCATAGAACGACAACCCCAAAAGAAATCAATGAAAGTCAAAAAGCATTTTTTTCCTCCTTTCTTTTCTATGCGTTTTTCTTCTTCTTATTTGGCCAGCACAACCCTCTCAAGGATGTTAAGCGAGTGAGTACGAGCGAGAGGGCAGATGCGTGTGTACTTGAAAGTTTGGCAGACATTGGCTAGCCACAAAAAAAGGAAGCATGTGTTGTTGTGGTCTGGCAACAACTCGCCACCTCCCTCTCTATCTCTCTTTCTCACCCCCTCTGGAAGTCATTTCGTTTTCAGTGTGCAGTTTTAGAGCCTCTGATTGGAACGCTCGTCACGTAAAACTAAACAAAGAAAATGGAAATAAAAAATGAGCAGCTGCTGCTGGCAGAGGAGGAAAAAACAGGAAATTATTTTTAAATAATTGCAAGTTGCAAATTGCATGAGAAGTGCAACGAGAAAAAGGAGCAGCAAAAGCTAGCAGGTAGTATCTGGAAATGTAGTAAGTAAAGCTGAAAAGGCAGCAGAATACACCGTTAGCAGATCCATAATGAACAGGTGCAAGTGTTGCTGGAACTAAAACAGGTTGAGTAAGCAAAGGAGCAGAAAGCGCAAGCAGCTGTTGTCGAAAAGGTAGCAGAAGCGACGCTAGCAGCTGTGCAGTAAATGTTGCTGCCAGTGTTGCTGTACGTCCCAGGAAAAACTTCAACTAGCCAAGTTGTGTAAGAAACATCAATCAGCTGCCAGTGTTGCTGCAACTAGCCAATAAAGTAGTAAATTGTTGTTGCTGCCGAGTTGACAAAGAAAACAATTTTAAAAGGGTGATGAGTAGAAAAGGGTAGCGGAGGGGGCAGGTGAGGGCTCAACTGTCAAAGATAGTTTCCGTTGCTGTTGTTGTTGTTGTTGTAATGTGTAAATCTAAAAGCCGACCGTTTTTATTATATGTCTGCTGCTGCTGTCTGCTTGCAGAGGAAGCGAAGCCATCAAAAATTGTTTTTGCTTTGAGCACGTCTTTGGCGCCCAGTGGCTGTCAAACTGTGCGGTGCGTGCACAGCATGCAAAATGAATGGGAATTAAAACTAGAGATGACACAGTGCAGCTCAAATAGTAGTCGAAGAATATCGCATAAGAAAAGCTATGCAAAAAGAGGAATAAATATTCATTTATTTATTTGTTACAACTGTAGAACATGAGTTTATTATAAATGTTGTTATAAATGAAAAATATTGTCGTTCTCCGACAGTATTTTATAATATAATACTCGAGTATTTATCGGCATCGGCATCGGCATCTGAAGCGGACAATTCAAATTTTGCACACTTATTGAGGCCAAACAGCAAATGCAAACTTGACACAGAAATAAAGCTTCATTAATTTATGAGTGTAAGCAATAAACTCATTTTTTTTGTTGCGTTTTCAATGTGTGGCAACAAAAAGCGGCAGCAGCAGCAAACGCTGAAGCATATACAATTTATGCAACTTAATTGGGGAACGTAACCCGCGCCACACCAATACAAACATAATTGTATGTTTATGCGCTGCATATCGTGATATGAAATATTATGAACTGCATATCGTGATATCATATATCATTAAAAGTGTGACAAAGTAACTTATTTTTAAATGGGATTGCATTTTAATGTCAGATGTGGGATTGAGTTTATTTTTGCTTGGCTTAACTTTTAAATCACCTTAAAAACATGAAAATTAATAATAATAAAAAAAAAATATGAAATTGCTTTAGCTGCTTTGGCTAAACTCAGTTTCACTCCTCGATTAGAGAGACATTCCTTAAGTAACACAAGAAATGCGATAACGAGCGTTAATCAATCATCGTATAAACATTGATAAACAAGACTCAACTATTAATATAGCTGCTATCAGCTTACAAAAGAACTGCAAATAAATTGAGGGCAATAGCCACAACAACAATAGCATTTAAGTGTGTGTGTGTTTGTGTGTGTGTGTGTGTTGAAAAGTGTACTCACAGCTGTTTAGAAAATGCAGAAGAAAATGCGGCACTCAAACGGGGGAAAATTCATCATTAACAGCAACAACAACAAAATGAAAAACAAAACGAAATTGAAATTGTTTATGCTTGAAATGTTTCAATATTTATTTAAATACTTGCTTACTGTTGGCAAACACAGACTGTTGTTGTTGTTGTTCTTTAAGTTTACATTATGTCTAAATGTAAGAGAAAGAGTGTGGTTGACTATGAGATACCCTGTATAAAGCTAAATTATTAATGTTTAAAATTACTCTTTATTGAGAACTTCATATGCGTCAAATGAATTTTTAAGAAACAGCTCGATTACGAGGTACCCTGCATAAAAGTCTTTGATCAAATAATACTTTAACTTTCAATACTTTAACTTGATCGAGAAACTTAATAATAAATAATCTATCGGTGGATGAAAGTAATAATGTCCAGTTTTTCATCACTTTTCAATGAATCAAACTGCATTTTCACTTTGAAGAACTGCACTTCCTAATTATAGAGAGTTAGAGACGTTTTCTTCTGTCCTGTGCATACCTTTGCACAAGTTCATTATATCCGCTTTATCCACTTTTGACATCTGCAGGGTATTCAAAATATTTGCGAAATTGCAAAGCACTAAAAACAAACACAACTTTGTCTCTGTATCTTTCAGTGTGTGTGTGTGTGTGTGTGTGTGTGTGTGTGTGTGTGTGTGTGTGCCTGTGTGTATTGAGTGACTCTTAAATAAGAAGCGAATGGGGGAAATTGTGGCAGGGGGGGGGGGGGGGGGGGGCAATGCCTTCTTTTTCCACATAATAACACGTAATAAATGATGGCAGCCAGCAGCAAACCCGATCCGATTTCATCAGAAGACTTCGAAGCGGGATTTTTTAATTGTTGTTGCTGTTGTTGTTGTTGTTTTGATTGGTTCGAGGTAGATTCAAAGATTGATTGAAGATGGGAGAGTGTTGGTCAGAAGGAGCGGTAATGAAACATATGAAAAGTGTTCAATTTGATTTGTATTTTCTCAGCTGCGGACTATTTGCAAATCGAGTTTGCTCAGCGATAAGCAAACAGTTCCTCAAACTGTGGGAATAATCACCATCCAACGTTAGCACTTGGAAAAGCATTGCATTCACATGAATAATAAATTATGAATAACAGATTGTGAATATGAATAACAAAATTCGGACTAAATAATTGGGAATTGCTGACCAAAACCACAAAGCCAAATTGTTTCGCAGGAAGCTCAAATTTGATCAAGTTGTGTTTCTTTTTTTATACTTTATTTAATCTTTATGGTTGTTGAAATTTATGCAAAAATTCAGAACACAAATATGTAAGAATTGCCAAAAATGTTTCAAAAGCGATTAAATTATTAAAAAATCGCAGCTTTTTGATTATGGTTTGAGCTACAAATTAATACTGAATTTGGGTTCATATTCAAAATATAGTTAAAAAAATGAAAGAAAGATTTTAGGGACTGGTAAAAACTTTTCAAGGCTATAGCCTATATACTGTCTAAATCATAGTCAGATCATAGATCAGAGCATTTATTTTCAGCGGGAGAGACTACTAAAGCCTACTACTTTTCAATAGAATACAAAGTATACTACTAAATACTAAAGAGTATTACTTTTTAATGTAGTGCAATTTCTACTACTAAAAAGTAGAGTTTTTCAACACAATACAATTTCTACTACTTACTACTAAATCGTAGTTCTTTTTAATACACTACAATTTCTACTACTATTTTTAGTTTCTACACTACAATCTAACAACCGATATTAATTCTAATCTACGACAGCTACAGAATATAGTCGTTCAATTTTGATTATATGTCTACTTTAATACTTCTTTTGTGTTTACTACTTTGAATTCCTTTCCAACACTGATTGCCCAATCTATCCATATATTTATGTGCGCAATTAGTTATGGAAACTTGGCCATATAAATTACATTTCCAGTCAACTGCATATCTATCCATATCCAACTACATCCATATTTATATCCACAATACCAAAATGGGAAACTTGATTGCTTGACTCTTCTCTCTCTCTCTCTCTCTCTCTCTCTCTCTCTCTCTCTCTCTCTATATATATATATATCTGTCTGTCTTGACTCCATTGTGATTCATAATTTCAAAAGTGTGCCTAACACAAACAAGTCAACATCATCATAATCATCATCAAAATTATCATGATGATGATCAAGAGTCGGCAATAAAATTGAGTCAAATTAATTTCAATAAATCCATCAATAGAAGCCACAGCGTGTGCCAAGCACCCGGAATAAACCAGTCAGAAGTACTCAAATGGTTCCCAATTTAAAATGGACAACAGCTCCAAATAAAAAGAGTTCAGTTTTAGTTGTTGTTATTGCTTCTTGTGTGGAATGTAGCGCCATCAATTTAATTTGTTGCTGCTTCCGCCCTGCAACAAATGAAATGGACGCCCTTGCCACGCTGCACCCTTTCTGTACACTCAGAAAAAACAGACCGTAAAGCGGTGATGATTTATTACTGTTTATTTATTAATTTTATACACTTTAAAAAAAATATGTTAACTTCCAGGGTATTGTTTTCTTATTGTGAAGAATTCTTATACTCGATTATTGTTGCTTATATTTTGGTAATAAACATTTGTATTTAAATATCTCTCTAAGACAGACAACAGATAAATTCTAACATAAAAGACAAAACAGTAAATTTCACTACTTGTTTCTGAATTTTAGAAGTGATTTTCTCTAAAAATGAGAATTTGCATTTAAACATTTCAGACAAGTATTTCTTTAAAAAACAAAATGTATATATATATATATATATATGTTCTTTAATATTTATAAATTATTTCGACATACAAGAAAAACTTTCAAGCTTTCAGTGCAATTTACATAAATGGAGCGATTTTTTTCCTGAGTGTATGAGTAATTCGAGTAGTAAATTCGGCACTCAATATTTATGAGCTGTGCTGCAGGTGTGTCTGCTACACAGATGCCCCAAATGGTGGTGCGATCCAATTCCCAATTTTGTTGGCGTCGCGACAACCACGCAAAAAAAAAGAAAGAAATACAAGAAAAAACACTAGCAATACAAACGCAAATTTGATTAATTTTGTGTATCGCAGTTTTGTTTTTGCTCATTGCGTTTGTTTTTTTTTTTTTTTGGCTTAAAGCCAATTGGCCAAAACAGACGAAGAAGAGCAAAAGCAGACAACAACTGTTGTCTGCACTCAGAAAAATAATAAGCCTGATATTTGTAAAGTCGACAAAGTTGTAATGATTATAATTAATATATATATGAAGTGAAACTACTAATAGAGAGAAACTTAAGAGCTTGCGATACATTTATTTAGTTATTATGACTCAACCTTCGAAACTAGTTTGAAACCCATAAAAAAGACAACCTTTGGGTTGTAATTAAAATAATGTGATGAAGATAACTCAAAAATGTGTCAAATTACATTAATGACAAAAGTCAACCAACATTTGTATACTTTTTTAATGATTTAAATTTAGTTTATTTTACACTCGAAAAAGATTAGAGTCAAAATTTCAGTTTTTGAACTAGTTGCACGGAATTACAAGCGACAACCAGTTGTGGCAAATGTTCACATTATGTTTATATGTGATGCATGCGGCTTATGCAACAAGCAAAAACAGGGAAAAAACTGAAACCAGAAATGCGAATCCATCAGCCACTTTTTTGCACAAGTACTCAGAAAACTGGCTGACGACAAACATTGGCATTTGACTTGTTGTTGTTCTTGCAACTGCAGCGCTGCTGTTGTTGTTGTTGCTATTGTTGCACGCACACACAAGGATTATGCTAAGTCTACACACAGAAAAAAAAAACGACAAATATTTTGCCACCATAGTATTCAGAAAGCAAATTTTTAAGCTTTATGTTTGTGGCTTGCCAAAAAACAGGGTTGCATTTCTCAATTTCAGGCTTAATTTTCTAGAAAATTTGAGAAGAAAATCGCCAGATTTTTGGAATTGTCGATTTCGGGCAAGCCGTTCTAATTTTTCGTCACGTTTTTCTTGATATTTCGAAAGTATTTCTTTAAACTAGAAACATTTTTAGGGCGATTTTTCTCTGAGTGTGTTGTTTACAGGCGTGTGTTGTTTATAGGCCAGCCAGCGAAGATTGCTTTATGCTTGCCTTTCAGCAACAACAAGAGGCAATAACATGTGCTGGGGTGCGGCTTGCTTAAATGCTGGCTATGGCTTCGTATTAGTGTAGATGCCCCTCATCGACTCCCATCTCTCCCCTTCGCTCTCCACTCTACTCCCGGTCCTACCTCACCCTTTTTTGTTGCATATGCTAAAAAGCATTTAGCAGACAGAGACAAAGGCAGATGCACAATGTTGCCGCCTGCAGTTGAATAAACTTTGCCCTGGCAACAGTATGTGTCAAGGACTCGTTTTTTTGTCTTGTTACGTCGTCTCTTCTCTCTGGAATCGGTTTAATCTGTTGCACGGAAAAGTTCAAGCGGAAATTGGATTCGCCGTGCAGCATCCGAGATACACAGGAAAACAGCAACAGCTCAGCGTACTTTCCCTCCACCTGCTCAGGGCCAGACACCACACTTAGAAAAATCACCAAGATATGAAAAATGCATTGAAAATGTTGAATTTAATTATAAAAATAAAAAATACATATCTAACGCGCAGAAATGTGTTTCGATTACTAAGAAATTTATTTTTAAATGGTAAAAAAAATTATTTCTAAAATGCATAAAAAAGTAATAAACATTTTTCGGCTTCTATGTTGGAGCTTAGATGTTTTAAAGAGGCTGTTCGGTGCATAAAGCGTTTTTTTATGCAAACATGAAACTTCAGATCTGGGCGGTGTTTAAACTATTTAATTTAGCAACTTTTTATATGACCGAAACAAAAGCGCGCGTCTGGCTTGCTTGAATCTCCAATTCAGACTCTTCGATAGTGATAACTATCGATATTTACCAAAATTACAACTAAGGGTTTACATAAGTGAATAAGATTTAACAGAGTTATGTTAAGTAGCGATAAATTAGCAAATTAACAGCTGAACATTCATTGTCAGTTGTATTTAAATTAGTTTGACCAAACAGAGGCCTTTGAAGACGCGTTTGGTTTGCGGGTTCGAATTGCCGTAAAATATTTGTTTACGGGGAATCGTAAAATAAAATAGGAAAAGAGATGTGTGCTTGTCTGAAAAACTTTTTGCTTTAGGAGGTATTCCTGTTCAAAGTTACACAATTTGCTTAATAATATACTCCCAACACGTGGATTAAATAGTATCAAACTCTAACAACTATATAATGTAGCTCGCATAGGAACAACCAGTCGAAAGATGTGTTCTTGTCTGAATAACTTTTTTGTTGCCATATTATCAGAACTAAACTCATCAGTTAACTTTGTTATGGAATAACTTAGATATGGATTAGGGATTGGAGGATTCTGCATTATAAAATATTGATAGTCACCTTTAGCTAAAATGTAATCAGAGCTAATCCAGGCGGCATCAGTTAACATTATATTATATAGCTGCTCCACCTTAACATTAACTAAACCTAACTTAAACTAAACATAAAATTCCTCTATTCTTTCATATTCTGCGCCCATTTTTTGGAAGCTTTTACGCACCAATTTCCGTGTGCACAATAAATTGTGGTCTATTTGCGTTTGCAAGCCACCACAACTAGCCACATTGTCTGTGCCCCATTCTGCCCCAACCCTCGCCGCACTCTGCGCCTCTGTAAACATGCCACATGCCACCCCCTTGGTACAATTCTTGTTGTTTTACGTGCTCATTTTGCATGCAAATTCATTTAGTAAATTAATTGTCCATTCTACAATGTTCTTGATGGGTAGCTTTGAGTGGGGCGTGAGTGGGAAGAGGGGAGTGAGGGGAGAGGGGATTAGTGGGAGAGTGTAGAGTGGTTAAATCGTAAATTGCCGGGGCATATTGAGGTCATGCGCTCCACTGGAGTCAACGTCGAGCTGCCTCCAGCAGTAATAAAAGTTTAACTCAAAAAACTTAAATTTCCTTCGATTCCCTCTCTTGCTGCCTCCAAGCAGGAGGCCTCCTATTTTTCACAATTTTATGCCTCTTTTCATCAATTCTGCAGCATATATATATATATATATTAATATATATTAATTGCTCACTGCTTAAATTCTTCTATTATTTGCAGATCTGTCCCGAAATAGATTCTGTGAGCTGCCCGAGGAGATAACAACGTTTGCTTTCCTGGAGACACTGATGCTCTATCACAACACGATACGCAGCATACCCGAATCGGTGAAACAGCTGTCATCGCTTACCTATTTGGATTTGCGTAGCAATCAATTGACTACATTGCCACGTGAGATTTGTTTTTTGCCGTTGCAAGTGTTGCTTGTGTCGAATAATCGACTGGCCTCGTTGCCCGATGAACTAGGTCGCTTGGATCAGACACTCACCGATCTGGATGCATCCTACAATCAGCTGAGTGCGTTGCCAGTGCGCCTGGGGGAATTGCGCACTCTGCGTTCCCTTTCGCTGCGCAGCAATCAGCTGCTCTACTTGCCCCGGGAAGTGACCTGCCTCAGTCTCGTCTCGCTGGATGTGAGCAACAATCGAATTGCGGGTCTTCCACTAGAGATTCGCCACATGAGCACCCTCGTCGAACTGCAGCTGGAGAACAATCCACTCACCTCGCCACCAGCAAGCGTAAGTTTTGACACAACAAAATCAGAATATGAGCTATATACATGGATGGATTTCTGCTACAAATCTGTTAGAAATTCACTTCTTAATAATACAAAATATTTCCAAGTGTTGTGAGAGTATAATTAGCGATATGTAGTAAAAAAGGCACCAATTCATAGTCACTCTAACTGATAAGATATTCCATCAATTCAAATTTATAAACAATCTGCATTAGATCAGTGAACAATAGAAAAGTAGGATTTACAGAAATTGTTGTTGTGCAGTAAATATAATGGTCATTTTCTATAGAGAAAATATTGAATTTAATTAGAATATTGGATTAGGTTGGGTTGTAAAGGGGATGAGTATTTTAGTCACAGGGTGAGAGTGTAATTACCTAGCTGAGTCAGAATCATCCAAATGATAAGAGACATGCTATCAATTCCAAATTTATAAATAATCTGTGTTAGAACAAAAGACAATAGAAATGTTGTCACAACAGATATTGGAATTGCGTCATTTTCTATATAGGAAATATATTAATTTATTTTGAATATTAGGTTCGGTTAGGTTGAAGTGCAGATAAAGATATAATTATCTATGTGAGTTGGACAGTAAATATAATTTTCATTTTCTATATTGAAAATGTGACGGTAAACTATTCTAGTAGTTTCTTAATAAATTTCCTATTTAAAAAACTAAACAAAAGGTTTTGTAAAAGTATTTAATTTTTAATATGTTTTATTATAGTATTAATATGTTCAATATTAATATTTTAGTTCATTTAGTAGGGACAACTGCTGCTTAGGGTTTTATCTAAGTAAACGTGATAAAATAGAGTGTTCCACACGGTTTCTGTTAGTCATTATTTGTTCTCAGCTGTGAAGAATATAATTGGGATAGAAATCATTTGAGGGACTATTCTTCATTTGTTGTTATCAGTTTGAAGTTTTTTCGTTGACTTCGTTTTGATTTTCATTGATGCATATTTTTAGGAAGAGGGTGCTATTATTAGGATTTATACACTTAACAATAGCACCCTCTTCATAAAAATATTATAAAAAAAAAAAAAATTGGACGTTTTTAGGTCTGTTCGACAGCTTTATCTATCTTTGGGATTCCCTTGCTCTCCATGAGGTTGGGTATCCCCATAAAATGTATTTTTGGGTAATGATTTGAGTAATATAACGATTCTTCTTAGTACGAATGGTTATTATGCTCTTTAGAGGATTAATTTTCAGAAAGTGAGCCGGTTTTTTAATGGACAGTCGAATGGCTCTATGTTTAATGGCTTTATAAGTTCACTTCAGAGAACTGAGGAATATTTAGATAGATCGTAATTTGTTTCCAACTGTTTAGATAAATTATTAATGATTTAGATCAATTATTATGGCATTTAAATAGACAGAGTATAATTATCTATATGTAGAAAGCGGCATCAATTCGTTGTCAGCTCTAACTGATAAGATACGAGTATGCTATCAGTTCTGCATTTATTTTTAAACAATCCTATTTAAGTTAATAATCCGTGCTAGAACATTGGACAATACAAAAAGTAGTTTTTTATACAAATTGAACGTCTAGACAAGTTCTTTTCTAAAGAACTTTTTCCTTAAGTTATTTTAATTCAACTCCTATTATGCTGCCAACTTTTTGGATAACAAATTATCAACATTGGATTACTATATCATTGACTTTTCTTGGGAACAAATATACTCCATATACTTATACTCTATATACACCACATTTTCTATACTCATACTAATTTATATCTATTCAATTTACAGCTCTGCATGCGGGGACTGGTGCACGTGTTCAAGTTTCTGGAGACGCAGGCGACCAAAGATGAGAAGGGCTCTCGGGCCGGTGGCAATTACGATGGCTACACAACGTTGCGACGTGCACCACGCCACAATTCGAGTGGCAACATGCTGGAAACTTCGACCAGTCAGCGACATGCGGCACGCCATCAAATCGACTCCGGTTACAGCACCAGTGATGGTCTGGACAAGCGTTGGTCTCACGATGTGCCCGGCAAATCGAAGACTGACTCGCCCCTGCACTGTGCAACGCTGCCACGTGCATTGCCCTCCAGCACCAATAGTCAGTCACATCAGCAACTGTTGCCGCTGAGTGGTGATCTGATGGATGCATCACTCACCTCCAGCACCAGCACCATTGTCGATGAGAGTCTGACATTAAGTGCGGCCATCTCGCCCGTAGCATCGCCCTACAAACAATCTACTTCATCATCGCACAACAACATCAGCTACGCCCACTCGAACAGCTCGAGCAACAGCTCATCGCCGGATCAGGATGAGGATCTGATGCTGGACCATCAGGAGCGCAGCGTTCACGGCAGCAATGGCAAGCTGAACAGGAGTCTCAACAACATTCAGACCTACAAGTGAGTAGAAAGTGGTATTTCAATTCTTTTGTTTTTGAGGCTTGTCAACGGAATCTATTTACAATAACTTCTTCATAATAGTCACAAAACACAGCAAACAGTTCTGCTTAATCTGCTGGGAGTTCCAACCCAATCAAATTCTTTAACCTTCTCCAAGTCTGTTCAAATTGCTTTAGGAGGTACCACAAGGAAGTCATAATTATAATTATATAATATAATTATTTGCTCTATTCTGAGTAGATTATTGTCGGACATATAGATAACATAATTTAAGCGACTATTGTTCATTTGGTGATATCAACTTAAAGTATTTTCTTTGAGTTTGTTTTGCTGTTCGTTGATGTATATTTTTAGAAAGAGGGTGCTATTATTAGATATATGAATAGGGGGAAGTTTCAAGGTCTCTGATATGCAGCTTGATCTGGCTTTTCGTTCCATTTGGTCTCCCATTGGCTGGATATCCAGTTTAATTGTATTTTTAGGCTTATTATCATAAGTCATTCTTAGATCGGATCTTATGCTCCCATTATAGTATATTTTTCGCCTTGATAAGTTATGCATCTGCTATTTCAAATGAAATCAAATACATCCACTTTAACCACATTTCACCCACCTTCACACAGGGAGTACAAGGATGCGCTGAAGCAGCAACGCAATCAGGAAATTAGCAGCGTCTACAAGCAGAAGCATCCCAATGCCAACACGAGTCCCAATGAGGAGGAGTTGCCGCCACGTTGTCTCAGCAATGGCAGCTCAACTGCCACGTTGCCCAAGTCAATTATGAAGCAGCCGAGCAGCAATGGGCACAACACCAATGGCAATGGCAATGGCAATGGAAATGGCATCGATGATGTGGTTATACCAAAGAAACCCATACAGAAAGTGATTCCATCACGCAACACAGAACTGATGTCAACGTTGGCCTTAAAATCGCCAGTCGCCTCAGAAACAAATGGCGCCCATTGTGTGGGCTATGTGAAACCGCATAGTCCACTGAAAAATGGCGTCGGAATTGGAGTTGGAGTCGGAGTCTTGACCAACAGCAACAATAATGGCAGCGGCAGCAGCAAGTTTAATACGTCCAATGGCAGTGGTGCAGGTGGTGGTGCAGTGGGTGGATCTGGGTTGATAAAGTCACCAGTGAGTGCCACGAGTAAATTGGGCAATGTGAAAACACATCGCACAGTCACCTGGAATCATGATATACCTGCCGAGAAGCTTAGTTTCACAATGCGACGCGAATTCGATCGTCAACGCGAAGAAACCGAACTCATGTCACAGCTGAGAAGTGTAAGTCGGCTTTCTAATATATAGAATTGCGATAAAATATAACAGCAACTCGCACAGAAGATATATTTCCAAAAGTGTCTTTTTGTAAACTAAATGAATTTATCAATAAGTTTTAAGAAGTGGTAGAAGTCTCGAAAAAAACATAATTTTATTTATCGTTTTCGATTTATTTAAATTTAAATTTAATGCTGAACAATATACTTGAAATCAGCATTTGAAAAAAAAATAATGGTATAATTTGTAATATTTATCACCTTTGCAGATCATTGAGACGCGTTTGAAGATGACGCTGCCCGAGGATATTGCATCGGCACTCACCGACGGCGTCATACTCTGTCATTTGGCCAACTATGTGCGTCCTCGCTCGGTGGCCAGCATTCATGTGCCATCGCCCGGTGTGGTGAGTCCTCAGCTTGGTTAAAGCAATGATTAAACAGCAGTTAGAGACAGATACTAAAGTATATATTTATAAATCGACCGATATTTGACCTTTACATGATGTAGAGTTGTTCTATTTTAGAGATATATGTACTGGTATCGTTTCCATCGAATCTTTTCTGTCGACGGACAATCAGCAAATTGATTGCACTCATTAACTGTAGATACTCTTTACTTATGAGGTTTCTCTATAGATGTTGATAGAGATAGCGTATCGCTAAATATATCATTAGGGGTATCTCCGAAGTCTTTGCTACAGAGTTCTATACAGTAAAAGTATAGATTTAGCTCTTACACTTTAAATTTGTCTATAAAGGTATCTCTAAAATCTTTGATAAAGATATATATACAGGTATCAAAGACTATATTGAAATCTCCCTGATTTGATCACTATATAAATTCTAGATATATAAATCTAGTTGGGTTTTTTCTATTATGTGAGTCATTCAGCTGAGATATAATATATGATATATGATATATGATATAATTTTCAGACATCTATCGGTTATAATCTATATCTCATCCGCTGTACAATCATTATATTGTATATTTTATTTATATCTTAAATCCTTGCCACAATTTTACAGAACAAATTGTCCATGGCACGGTGTCGTCGCAATGTGGATAATTTTCTGGAGGCCTGTCGTCGCATTGGTGTGGATGAGGTGCGTATTTAAAGTTCCTTAAAAACTGTGCCACAGTCTCCCCTAAAAGTTAAGCAACACCGTTGAGTTAAAAACTTTCAGTCATTGGTTATGGGGCAAATTTCAAATGCTTTTTGTCGCTTTTGTAGAGAAGAAAAACAGCTGCCAAAATCTAACAATTCATTCCTAACTCAATATACACACATTACACACAAATACACATACACACGCACACACGGCACACACCTACACACCAACACACACAAAACAAAACAGAGAACAAAAAAGTTGATGCAATAAAAACTGTTATTGGTTGTTGGTTGCAGGAGTTGATTTGCTACTGTGCCGATGTTGTGCCACAACAACACCAAGAACAACGCGCTGACGATGACTATGATGCTGATGTCTATGTTGCTGATAACAGCAGCAGCAGTGGCAACAGTTGCAACGGGCATGGGAACGACAGCAACAACAGTAACAGCAGCAGCAACATTGAGCGAAGACAGTTGCCAAATGCTGTGGCTTTATTGCGAACGGTGGCTGCTTTAATTGCGTTGGATGCAAATCCACATCATCAGCAGCAGCATGTGCGCTGTCTGCAGCAGCAGGAGCAATTGCAACTAAAGCTGCAACAGTTGCAACAGTTGCAACAACAGCAGCAACAGCAACAGTTGTCGTCGTCCAAATTCAACTCCTGCAGCCAACAGCCAGAACAGATGTTGCAATTAGCTAATGTATTTATTGGGCATGATAATAATGTTGATGCTGATGTTGATGATGATGATGTGGCAGCAACAAGCCAACCACAACAGCAACAGTTGCCCCCACAGCAGCAGCAGCAACAACTTGCCACAGTTGGTCAACTTCTGCGCAGTGCCAAATTGAAAACTTTTGATAAAATCAAAAAGAATCTTTTGTTAAATGGCCACCAAAGTTTTCAATTGCACCACAGCAACAGCAACAACAACAGCAGCAGCAGCAACAACAACAACAATCGCTGCTCAACACTGCAGACAATTATTGAGAGCGAACACGATGTGGCATCAGCTGGACCAGCTGGACATTATCATTTGATAGACGAAAAGCAGCAGCAGCAACAGTTGCAACAGCAGCACCAGCAGGACCAACAATTGGCGCCAAAAGACTTGCCCACAATTAAACCTTTGGCCAAGCGCATTGAGTTCTTTGAGCAGCAGCCACAATTGGAGGTCTTTAGTATCTATCAACAGCAGCAGCAACAGTTGCAGTTGCCACAGCAACAGTTGCCGGCACATAAGCTGCAACTGCAGGAACACGAAGCTGGCAATTCGTCGTTGCTCAAACACGACTCTCATACGCTGACCATCATTTTGTCCTGCGTCTTCATTGCCAGCTTTTTGTGGCTGATGCTTTTCCCATTGCCCGGTTAGCACAACAGCTGAAGGAGCTGGCTAGAAACTAGTCACAACTGGAGCTCTTTGGCATCTGTCAACAACAGCAGCAGGAGCAATATTTGGAACAACAGTAGGAGCAGCAGCTGCCAAAGGAGTCGCCTACAATCAAGCGACAACTGGAGGTCTTTAGTTGCTATCAATAGCAGTAGCAATAGTTGCAGTTGACACAGCAGCCACAGCAACATCTATCAGCAACAGAGCAGCAACAGTTGCGCAACAGCACCCAAAGGAATTGGTCAGCAACAAGCCTCTAGCCAAGGTCAACGATCAGCAGCGACAATTGCAGTTCGCCAGCAGCTATCAACAGCAGCAGCAACAGTTGCAGTAGTATCAATAAGCAGTACCAATGAAGCCACAGCTTTTTAGCAGCTGTCAACAGCACCAGCAACAACAACAGCAACATGTTCGTGACATCTTTTCAGCTCTTCCCAGTGTCGGGCTGGCAATTTGTAGCAGCAACAACAACAACATCTATCCACAGCAGCAGCAAGAATTGCAGTTGCCACATCAGCAACAGTTGCCGCCACACATCATCATCCATCATCTTGTCAGCCATCTTTGATTGTTGCTCTTCCCAATTTGTAGCCTTTACTGCCCATTATTTATTAAGTATCAGCTTTTATACTAAACACAGACACACACTAAATATTTAAACACTTGTAAACAGACATTCTAAACATTTAAGCTCTTGTAGGGAGTTCAATTGAGGCTGCTTTTTTCTTATGTTTAGTGCTAAACTTAGTTTATATATATATATATATATATATATATATAATATATAGACATATATATAAGTATAATTTATGTATACAATCCACTAACTTGATATATACAACCCCAAAGACTTTGTATAAGGGTATTCCCTTGAAATTGTATTTGCTATTATGTGAGATTTATTCATGACTAAACCAATACATACACACATATATATATATATATATATATACATATATACATATATACATTCATACATACATCACACATACATCATAATTTCCATATATATATGGCCCAGCTTACAAGTATTTCTACTTTGAACACATACGCTTGATTCCAATAATATACTTTATATAGTATATATATCTATATTGTTAGGCTTACAACAAACTAGAAACATGATTTGAGTTCCGATTTACAAATATTTCTACTTTGAAAATATATACTCGTATAGTATAGAAGAGATATTTAGTTTCTAGTTGGATTTGACTTGATTTGAGTTTCGTTGTCATTTCAGTTCCTTAAACTCCAGTTTCAACTTTGAAAACATACGTTTGATTTAAATCTATTTTTAATGTTACTTTAAAACAAACTAAAAACTACCAGTTTTCATTAACTAAAATACGCGTGATTTCCATACTCTATATATTATATATATTTATACAAAAACTAAAAAAAATATATTTAAATTCCGTTTGCCCCAGTTTAAAGTACTTCCACTTAAAACAAACGCTTGATTTCAATAATATACACTATATACAACATATATAACTGTAATGTTAGTTTACAGCGATTTGAGTTCCGTTTAGTTAGTCGAACTAAGTAGAATATATAGTTATAGAAACAAGTTGAAACAGTTTGAGAATTAGAGATTGTTGTAATTTGAGCAACCCAATTTTGGGCAGTGGGGAATATTACCAGATATTAGCTGGAAGAAATGGAACGGTTTGAATGAGCAGGGACACAAAATAGTTGTAGAAACAAGCGTGAAATAGTTAAATCAACAAAAACAATATATATATATATATATATATATATAGATATATATCTTGAAGCAATAGCGCACAATACTTGAACAATCTTTGCAACGCACACGATTCTCAACACAAATAAATTAATAGTGCCTTTGACTGACTCGATTTTTAACAGTCCCCTTATATGCTATATATATGTATATCCATCTATATACTGTATATGACACACACACACACATGCCAACACACACGCACACTACAAGCTAACTTTTCAATAACTTTTCGAGCAATTAACAAATTTGTAAAACTATATTTTAGTTTTTTAAACTAACCTTAGTGAGTGAAAATCCAATGACTATACTTATATTATTTATAAAAATGAAAACATTCCTAACTATAATTATATATAATATATAATTTGCTATTTGATTAATTTCAATTTATATAAATCTTTATATATACACATATATTCTATAGGGACTTAAAGAACTCTCATTGAAAAAAAAAAAAAAAAAACCTAATCAAAATTCTTTAAGAAACACGAACTTTGTAACGCACACACTCACTCACACACACACATACACACACTCACTCACACACACACACTCACTCACTCGTAAACTTGCATAGCTATGATTAATATTTAAAGT
This sequence comes from Drosophila basisetae, assembly GCA_035041595.1. Classification (NCBI taxonomy): domain Eukaryota; kingdom Metazoa; phylum Arthropoda; class Insecta; order Diptera; family Drosophilidae; genus Drosophila; species Drosophila basisetae. The sequence goes on along the minus strand of JAWNLB010000123.1, from coordinate 9,488,988 downwards.
AGTACTTAAAAAAATATATAAACATATACACAACATATTTATATTTTGTCTAACAAAAAAAAAAATAAATAAAAAATTCAGGCAGCTAAAAGAAATGCACAAAAAAAAAATATATATATCAAAATTTAATTATAGTCATTAATTTTTATAAACGACATTTAACAAAGACAAGCATTTTGCGACACTGTCAACGAAAAACAATCAAAATAAAAAGGAGATAAACTTAATGAACCAATTACGTATACGTATATATAAATATATAAAAACGATTACGTAATACGTAAATACAGTTGCGAATAAAATAATAGCTCTACTATCAAAAGATAAGTTTCCAAAAGTTACAAAAGTTAAACATATATTGAAAAGAATTCCAGTAGCTTTACTAACTGTAATTTGTAGGTGGAATAATAAACAATATATTAAAACTCAATTTATTAAAAAAATTGCCAAACCAAATACTTTTTCATTCGTAAAGAAAATTTCACAGTGGTGCTGTTATTTTTTTTCGCAACTGTATATCTATTAAAATATATATTTATGAGCCGCGTTCCACAAAACAAAATTGAAACAATGAAGCCAAACAACCAGCAAAGTTGCATTTATTATAAGAAAAAAATCATATATATATATAAAAAAACAACATATAAATTAAAAAAATATATTTAAATTTCATTTATGCTACAAATTGCATTTATTATAAGCAGCAAGAAAAGGAAATACAAAAATTATATACGAAAATATGCGAGACAGAAAAACTAGTTTCACTAACCACGGTACATTTTGAGAGCAATTGTGCTCCATCCTAGCTTAGCTGTGACACGCAACCCAGCGGCTCTCAAAACGCTGTATAAACTTTGAAATTTTTTAAAGTGATTTAATTTGGGCTATTGTTGAATTATTAATAACTGAATTTTTTTCACAGAATTTAATTTGCTGCTCTGCCGATGTGCTGGAAGGCAAAGGCGCCGTTCAGGTTTCCATCACAGTGGGTGAATTATTTCGTTTGCATGGAAGTTGCACTGGAAGTGGCAACAATAGTGGCGCCGCCACGCCCACAAAATCACCGACTCGAACAACACGTGCCACATTATCACCAACGCCCCTAGTCTAAGAAAGAGTGAGAGAGAGCGAGAGGAAAAATGAACGTGAGAAACTTTCGCTGGATGCTGCCAAAATGGAATAAGAATTTGCTGGAACTGGAACTTTTTGTATAACACATACATACACACATATATATATACAGGTTTCCAATCAGAAAGTTGACCGCATTTTTGTTGTATTTGTAGCAAAGTTAATTTTTACACACAATATTATGTTATATTTGTAGATTATTTATTTGTATGTAAATACACACACACACTCACACACACACACACACAGTCAAACCAAAAAGCATACAACGAAAAAGTATTTATTAAATTTGTCACACACAAACACACACATACATATAACATATATGTATATCATTAGTTTGTGCGCAATTCATCTCAAACTGTATGCCATTTTGCTTCTGTTATACGCGTTTGCGGTTTTTGTGTGGCCAAAAAATTATAAACTGGAATACTGTTTTAAGTATGAATTAAAATTGCTGCATTCACATGATTTAAATTAAACACACACACACACACACATATTCTATATACCACTTTGTCATATATATATACTTAATACGTATATCTATATTATATAATTATTATGTAGCTTAGTCCTAACTAAAAATAGCTGTGCTCACTTTTTTCTACAATTTGTACGAAGCAATTTATTTGTGCACTATAACTGTAAGTCTTCGAATATATCAAAAATAAATTGGAAATTGTCATACGTAAACATATATAGTTGTCTCTGTCTCGATCTCCCTCTCTCAAGGGAGGCTATGCGCCTGGCTCAGGCAAGCCTTGAAGCTTGCTGTGCAATATGCGAGCAATGCAATGCTAGAGAAGGCAAATACTGCCAACGGAGTTGCTCTCTCAGTGATCCAACTGCGTTCTCTCAGTCCCATGCTCTCTGTAAATTTGTTAGCAAGTGTCAATATAAATTGTGAAAAGTGCCAAGTGTAATAAATGAAGTGAGTTTGCAGCTGCAAAGCAAAGAAAAAGAAAAAGGGTGAGCCAAAGAGAGGTTGAGTCATCACCGATGTTGTTGCTGGTGAGTACTTTTTTCTTTTTGCATTTCACTTTTATTCGAATTGGTTGGGGATGGGGGAAGGGGGCTGCACAACGCCTGCCTCTTGCTATTTGCCAAAGGCTTCACACAGCCCCACCCTCGTCCACCGTTACTCTCTCTGCCAAGCAAAACAAACTCGCGCAGTTTTTTTTTCGCTGTTGGCAAAAAGCAAACATTTTCTTTTCTGCATTTTTCAGGGATTTTCGTTTTTCACTCACTTAGAGCGGGCCTACCAAAAACACACCCAGATGCGGATCAGAGGAAAAATAACAAAAATTGTATATATAGAGAAATAAGTTTTCTTGACTACAGTTGAAAAATTTGCATAATGCGCAACGTAAGCAAATTGTTGAAAGTTTTTCTTTATAAGCAGCAGAAATAGCAAATCCATAAGTGAAATTTAAAAATGTATGCCAGTCAGCAAAAATCACTTTTATATAATAGATATTGATGTATATATATAGCTGCAAAAACAGTAGCCCCAACTTCAGAGGAATTTTCTAAGATGTTTTTAAAATATTTGTAAGTTTAAATCGAAAAAAATGCCTAACTATTTTTATTATTATTATTATTATCTTATTATTTTTTCTTCTTTTGGATTCTTCCCTTCTAAGCAATTTTTAATTTATTAATATTTATTCATATATCTTTTTCAAGAGGCATTGATACCCAAATTTTGAATGTCTTATTAGTTATTGATTTTATTATTTTAATTTGAATGAGTAGTATTTGATGTGATTTGAATTTTGAGCTGTTTTTTATTTATTTCATATGTATTTATTTCTAATTTTCTATTGCTAATTCTTTCAAGCTCAAGTCACAAAATTTGACTAATTTAAATCTTAATTGACTTTTTACTGGCAACAAAACAAGAATTCAATTCCAAGTTAAAAGTAAAATTTGCAGCTTTTCCTTTTCAATGTAGCCTGCCCAAATTGGAAAACTGATTCGTAATAATTGAAAGTGATTCGTAATAATCAAAATCAAACACTCAAGAAGCTCAACAAACTCATTCAAGCCGGGATTCAAGGATGTCCAAGGATTTGATTGCTTCACGTGGCCAGTCAACAGTTTATCCCCCACGCCCCCCCCCCCCCCACACACACACACACACACACACACACCTCTCACTGCGTGAGCAGAGGACTTTTGCACAAAAGACGACGTCGAGAAACCTTCATAAAATAGTTCGGAAAAATATTTTTCAACGAAAACAATGCTTTTCAATTTTTTTTTTATTGTTTGTTAACAAAAAGCACAGCTGGCAAAAAGGGAAGAACAAGCAGAGAAAGGCGAGTAAGAAGAAGAAGAAGAAGGGAAAATCAGTTCACTTGATAGCCGGAAGCCGAGCAATTTGGTATTCGCTTTGAATTTGAATTAATGGGATTAGAGCCAAAATGGCGTTCGATGGCTCGACTCGGATAGCTTTGGCAACTAAATTAAAGTGCTTTTTACCATAAAATTAAACGCAAATGTTGATTTACCAACGCTCACACACACACACACACACACACACACACGCAAAGAGAGTGGGAGTGAAAAATAAAGGTTTGAAATAGGAGCAATCTGATTAGTTGAGAGATATGGCAGCTAAAAAATATTGCCGCATGCAGCAGCATTTTAATTATCGCAATTCCCCAGGGCACAGTTCAACTAATTGCCCTTACCTCCTCAGTTGCAAAGACCCCCAACGTGCCCCTTTACCCCCTCTACCAGCACATTTGCCAGTTGACATTGTCCGGCCGACACGCGCTACAATTAAACTATGCCCAAAAATGCTGAGGGGCGTGCCCCAAAAAGACAAAAGGACAACAAGTGGGGAGAGTTCGCTTGTTACTCAACACTGATCGACTGGGATATGCCCTGTAGCTTTAAAATGTACGAAAATCTGGAAAGATTTCCTTTTAAAAGTCAAGATAAAAATGTCACAAATATTGCTCTATATTTATATTATTCAAATATTAGTTTAAATTTTAATCGCTTAAAACTGTTTTTTACGAGTATATGCATTCTGATCTGGTCTGATTGTGTTTGTTTTTTAGCTAGGTTTCGTCTATCCTTCCAATAAATATTAGATTACTTTGTACACCTTTATATTAGATTACTTTATATTTATGTTACCCCTTTTTTTACTTACTTACAATGTGTATATGTTTTTTCAATTATATTCCATTAATTTTAGAGCGTTAATTTATAATTTACTTCCTAATTATTTTGTTTTTTATTTTCATTTAAATTCTGTGGACACTTTTAACTTCACATTTGTAAATACCCTATGTGAAAAGTGTGTTCCAGGGTATACAAAAAGCGCACACAACCTTCTCGCTTATCAGGCAAGCAGTGCTAAAAGAGCTAATAAGAAGGCTACTGCAAATTGTGGCAAAAACAAAAAAAATATATGTATATACACAAGTGGGCGTGTCCGCCCATTAAGTGACAGAAATTAGGCATTCCGTGCGAAATGTACGAAACGAGATAATCATTTTAATGCATTTGAGTGTGACAAATGAGTCGCCTGCCTCCGATTGGCCTGTTTGGTTTCTCTTAGTTTGTTATTCAGTTCTTTGGTTGGCTACTTGCCATGTTTCTTCGCCCTTGGCTTGTTGCCCTGAATTATTAATCAGTCATTGCCTGTGGCTGGCTAATTGATGGCCGCATTCGCCTTACGTAGTACGTAGTACACGTAGTATATATACGTAGTATACGCTAGTGCGTTGGCTGTAACGTATGCACACAATTCGTAATTGGGCATTGCTTATGTGTCACCAAATTGTTAATTGACACGCTCCCAGTGACTTATGGTAATTAGTCGAAAGAGCAGCCGCAAAAGGTCGCCAATATGTTGAGTACAGTGACAACTCCTGTGCTCAAAAATTACTGTTAAGTCATTCCAGGCATTTCACTCAATAAATTCAACTCAAGTAACTATTTTAGTAATTCCAGAGAGAGAGAGAGAGAGAGAGAGAGAGAGAGAGAGAGAGAGAGTGAGAGTGAGATAGAGGGAAATGAGAAAGAGAGCGTCAAAGCTTCAGCTCCAGTTTTGGCAACCATTGCTCTCTCAATTTTCTAGCAAACACACGTACTAAACTGTTTGCATAGTTTGTTTGTTAAAGCTTACACGCACATCTGCTTGTGGGTGTTGATCTGCTCTCTCTCTCTCTCTCTCTTGATCTGCATTCTCACTTGCCGCCTGTTCCTATACAGAGCGTTGCTTGCTGCTATTTTAAGTTAAAGCTGAACGCACATTTTGTCGTGGGCGTACTCTGTTCTCTCTTTTGAACAGCACTCTCAACCGCTTGCAGATCTGAAGGGCTCGACTTGCATAAATGTGCAATTTACAATGCATATGAGCGATAGCGAATGAGTGATCTTCTTGCTTTGCCTTCCCCTCTCAAGACAAATGTTACATTTTGGCAGTGTCAAAAACACATACCGAGTGTGCCCAAAGTGTAAAAATCGCTGTATATTTGTTAACAAGTATAAATTTAATTATAAAAATAATGTTAGGTGTAATAAATTAAATTTTGTTCTTGCGTCTTACTTTGATTGGCTATGCATAGTTAGGCTGTGAGCTGTTTCTGATTGGAAAGCATTTCATAAGAAATTTAAATATTATTCAATTATTTAATGTCAAATTTGATTTTATGTAATTTTTATTTACTTACATATTTATGGCTAGACAAATTTTTGCAAGCAATTAATGCTAATAATGTAGACAAAATATTTTGATAAAGCCTTTTTGGGCAATAAACCAAAGCATTTCCCAATATTAATTTATTCGAAAAATATGAAAATGTTATTTAATTTCGCCCAAAAGCCGTTGTGCAAATTTCACCCAAAAATTCTTTTGCCTTTTTTTTCTGTTGTTATGCCAGCCACTACCCCGCCTCCATTCCAGGCGGCTCTTGGAAAAGTTTAGTGAAACTCATTTGAATGCATTTTCGTAATGAAGATGAATTTTGTGGAGATTGTGTATTTTTCCAGTTCGCGGCACATTTTTTGGAAAATTTGTTTGGCCGAAAGTTTTCAGCTTTGGTTGTTGCTCTTTTTATTTTATTATTATTTTTTCTTGTGTCGTCGCAGTAAAGACTGTAGCTCTTTAAATGTAATACGCGAACAGACATTCTAAAACACGTATCAGATTTCAGTGTTGGCGAACTTTCAGTGCGCTAAATGAGTTTCAGCTGCAAAATTAAAAACTTTATCAGTTAAAAAAAAAAAAAGAATGAAGAAAATAAAAAATAAAAAGACTTTCACACGTGTGTTGTGTGTGTGAAAAAACTTGAAACTTTTTCATGAAGTTAAAGCAAAGTAAAATCAAATTATTGTGGTTGGTCTCTTCTTTCCATTCCGGGCCCGGGTTTGCCTGCCGGGCTGCCTGGCAAAAGGATTACGCGTTTGCCGTTTCAGACTGATGCTTCTGCTCCTGCACGTGCTTTAGCTGCTCGTGCTACACAAGGAGAAATTGTGGCACTGAAATTTAGAAAATCAAAGCACCAAGACAATTATATATGCATATATTTACATAAAAGAGGGGTTTCCATTTCGTAATTGTGTTGTTGACTTTTCTAAAATGTAGAAAAAACATTTCAAACGACAGTATTATTACATTAGCTTTTTTATTACCCAAATTATTTAGCATTAGTATTTTATTATTTATTATTATTATGCATAATTTATAAATTTTCTAAAATTAAGGAAAAGATTTCTGTATTCCAGGATATTCTTATATGTTGGCAAATTTTTTAACATTATCACATCTTAATATCTTTTGCAATTCGCAGATTTCTGCATTTTCGTGTTTTATATTAGAATCTCGAAATCAAATAAATCTGTATTTTGAATTATGATATTGAAATTAAAAATTGAAGCAACATTTATGCATAATTTTTTCTATAAATTACATTTATTTTATTAGGAAAAAATTTCTGAAAAATGCGATAAGCTATTTTCTAATCTAATAAATGTTTTTTTTTTCGTTTTTGTTGATTTACAAATGACTTCTAAAAAAGTTATATTTTTTGACTATTGCGCTTCGTTTTTGTGAGTGTAGCCGTTTCAGGCTGATGCTGCTTTAGCTGCTTGTGCTACCTGTAACTTGTCGCAATTGCAGTTTTAGCACAGACTGTGCCTCAAGGGGTGGGGGGCAGGGGTTGAAAGGGCGGGGAGGGCTTAGGAGGTGGTGGGGGGGGGGGGGGGGTGCTAACAGACAGGCTGGGAAGCAGCTCGTTCGCTTGAAGTTGCCGCATTCTAATTGAATTTTCACTTTTTTTCTTCACTCGACTTGTGCTCACCACACCTACCCCTGCTAACATACGATATTGCAGCCTAGGCTGGGCACACACTCCCACACACACACACACACATGGCGGCTACGTGATGCTGCGGCGCGGCACAAAAATTGCAATAATTATTTTTAATCTTAAGTACGACTTTCGCGTAATGAGATTTGGATTATCTCTGTGCATTCCTCTACCTTGTACACACACACACACACACACACACACACACAGCCAGACACATAACGAGCAAAACCCCAAAATTTACGTGCATAAAAAATATTCCGACTAAAGTTTTGAGCATCTAAATTATGCGAACTGAGTAAAAAGTGGCAAATGCTTTAATTTTGTGGCTGGTTGTCTCTAATTTTAGGTGAGGCTTAAATATATTAATAGTCGCTAAAAGCTTTCACGTAAGTTTTTATATTTTATTTATTTTTAAACGAAATATATAAGTAGACAAATAAGACGCAGCACAAGTCTTTCTTTGTTAGAGAATTTCTTTACCAAAATCGAGTCAGCACAAAAATACGATTTTTAATGCGTAACGAATAGGTTTTCTCGATTTATTATTTTTTTTTATAAACTTGTCTGTTTTATGGATAAATAATAAAAAAGGGTGGTTTTTTTTGTCCGTCACTGTACATTTATTTAATTATAAGTATATTATTATATAGTGGCATGAATCCAATTTACAATATTATTTCTTCATTTATTTTTAAAGACTGTTGTGAAATCAGTTCAGGCTTTCATTATGTTACGTAAAGTATTCCGGAATAGATATATTTTCTTTTTAAATAATTTAGATATATATTTGTAGAGGTATGGTTTATTTATTCGGGATCTGTGTGAAGAAAAAAAAACTAAAAAAATAAAAATCAAAGAAAAAATATTTATATATATTTACAGAATTTCTGTGGTATTTAAATTGGTTGCATGGATTGCGAATTTTGCAATGTTTTGGTTCCGAAACTTTTTTTTCGTTAGAAATAATATCAGTTCTAGTATTTGGAATTTGGAAAATTTATAAAATAAGTTACTGTTGCCGATTCCGAATCTGAATTTCATTCGATAAAAATGCACTTAAGATTAAAATAAAATATGTTTCGTTTGAAGCAGTTTAACTAGTGAATAATTCTGCATGTGTATAAGTATTAAAAAGTTCACTGTGAACTTAAAAGTGAATTAAATACAATAGATTCTTTCACTCTCACTCCCTCCCTCTCTCTCTCTCTCTCTCCATTTCTCCCTCTCTTTCAGTTTATCCTGGCTGTAAATAAAATGTGCAAAATACATAATATGAAATATGTTCTAAGCTCATTCCGTGCGCATCATTGAATTGTACTCGAAAGTATGGGCCTGGAAGATACACACACACACACACACACACACACACACACTCACACACACACACACACACACACACACACACACACACACACACACACACACACACACACAACATACAAGTGCGACTAAATAAATAATCGAAATATTTTTCACACTTATTTTGCATATTTTCATACCGAGCACTTTTTTCCAACAAAATACGGCTCGGTTCAGTTGAGGAGTTGGAGGGGAGGGTAGAGGGGTGTGGGGAAAATGGTTTTTAGTGCGTATTTTTGAGCACTGTTTGCATGGACAACATTTTAAAGTAGCTTGCCTTGAGTAAAAAATAAATAAATAAATATACAAGTAAATAAGCGGCGAGTGCACTGAAAATATGGGCGAATGGATCGAAATCCATTAGCTGCCTCAACCAAAGAGAGAGAGAGAGATAAAGAGAGAGGCAGAGAGAGAGAGAGAGAGAGAGAGAGAGAGAGAGAGATGGGGTGGGCGATAGAGGAGGAGAGAGATTCCCAGGAGCAATGATAGCTGTGAACCTAATAGCCTCGCCTCGACGTGTTGTCCCTTTCAATTATGCCACAACAGGCCAAGAACAGAATTGACCAGGCCAAAACCAGAGCAAGCCTGGCCAAAAGAAGACACACTTCCTCTTTGGTGCTGCGGTTTTTGGCTACTCGAGCATTTTTCAATTTCACACGTATCGCAACGAAAAAAAATGAAGAAAAACCATCGAAAAGTGCTTATTGTTATTTTTGTTGTTGCTATTGTTATTCTTGCCGGCTACACTCACAAAAAATTCGGCCTGAATTTTAGAAATTTTAGTAGAAATGCAAACCCAAATTCTAAGAGAATATCATTTCTAAAATTCAAAACCAAGTACTGAAATTAACTGCCTCGATTTTTTATTCTCGAATTTTTTTTTGTAAGCTAATTTATATTATTATATAATTAATAATGCTTAAAATGTATCTACTGAATAAGAAGGTGGCCAATCCGTATTTCATTTTTTCTCAGTGTATTGCTGGTTGGTTGGGGGGGGGTTGAGAGTTGTGGCAGTAGGGAGAGCGCCGCGATCCCGTGGGCAGCTTGCCGGCCAATTCTCGCTCTTCTCGGAATTTATTGGCAGTGGAATAATGCCAGGCACGTTCATTTGATTACATTAAAACGAAAGTGGCTAAAAAGGTTGCCCAACTGTCGAGGCGACTATCCCAGGCAGAAGCAGGACAGCTCCCCTTCTCATATTCCTCCCCCTTACCCGCTTCCCTTCCTTCACTAAAACTCTCTGGTTTGTGGCATAATTGAGCTGTGCGGCTGGGTCGCGTTTTCTATTCTTTTTTTTAAATAAATAAATAATGCACGTGGAGCCGCTTATTATGCAGCTGATAATGCGTATGATAATACATATACATATATAAATATATATATATATATATATATACACATATATATATGTATATATGTGTATATATATATATAGAATAGAACAATAGAACTACACACAAAAGTCAAACACAGAATGGGAATGGGAATATATTTAGTGTGTGGCTGGTTAGCCAAGGGCGTTGCCTGGTTTTCTATTGTTTAGCTAGTCTTTGCTAGGGGGCGGTCTGCACTTTATACCTCGGGTGTCATTGGGGTATCGTAGTGCAAGTCCCAAGATTATATATTGTGTCGGCTTATGAAGTTAGTTGCTGCCCTGCTTAGCTTCCTAAAGCATTTCACACCAAACCGAAACTGAAATCGGAAATAGAAGCTAAATTTAAAGTTTGTTTAAAATCCAATTACAGGAACTGATTTAATTCGTGACGAAGAAAATATCTATATATATATACCCGATCCGCTGACATTTTCATTTTTGTTCAGAGATATGAATTAATGTCACCGTCTCTATCTTCAGACTGGAATCGTATAAAAATAGTTACAAAATGATTCATATGTGTTTTTTATTGATAAAACAAACATAAAAGCTAAAGAAATAGCTTAAGAACTATTAATCGCAGCCATGCTTATTATGATTCCCAAAGTTGAGTTAATTCATGCAAGATAAGAGCTCCGCTTTCGACTTGCCCATGATAAAAAGTCTTTCTTGTTTTTCTTATAATTATTTATTTTTCCATTCCAGTTTTTATGCATGCTCTATTTGGACTTCCTTTTGGAAAGTGCATAATAATTATAGATACCAATTTAATGTCTGCTGCGGTTTTGCATTACTCTAGCTCACATTTAAGATAAATAATTAATAAACAATAGATAATAAATAGTAAATAATTAATAAGAAATAATAAACAATTAATAATCCAATTGCTGTGAGTTAACAAAGTTGACATATAAAGCAAGATATATTTTTTTTATTATTTTATCTACCGATGAATTATTTGAAAACTTTTTAATAATTGCCTTTGTTATTTGCGAAACTTAACACTCTCCATAGTGAATAAGAGTGAACATTCCACAAAAACATTATAACATTTTTATACGTTTCAACGGACTCCAGATATAATAAATATGAGATATAATTTGGTGCATAAAAACCACTTTGGCAGTTGTATTAAATCAGTACGAATTGTTGCTCTGATTGATGTTGTGGACTGAAAGCGATTGCTGAAAGAATGAATTTAAAAGCCGGCATCCTTCTGTGCCTGCTAATTGGAGGACTCTCCATGGACCCAACTTGCGATGAGACCAATGAAGACTGTAGATCTCAGATGCGTTACTGGTTTCAGCTTAAGGATGATTTCTATAAAAATTGCAGCCTTGAACAAAAAAGCGACGACTGCGAATCATATTCACGCCAGGAGGCAAATTTAACATTTTATAATTCTGGTCCATTTTATAGGGCATTCGATAGCGGATGTAATGTAATGTTCAAGAATAAATGCGTTAAGTTGGTTTGGAATAGAAAATATTAAAAAAAAAGTGGCAAGAAGTAGTCGGCAGAACTCGAAGCGAATTTAGAGGCAAATACATATACTTATGTATAATTTGCATATTTTATTCTTTATTGTAATAGCACTTAATATTAAGTCAAAACATTACTCTCCATTCCCAAGAATTTGGGTTCTAAAATTTTGAAATCTAATTTAATTCAATGAATAATGTTTATATTATTTTTTAACTATTTATTGGAATTTTATTAAATTGTGCAAAAATAATAAATCAAATATAACACAATAATAAAGTAGTTTTGTTCTTGCAAAATAAATGGAAATAGCTGAATTTATTCCATTGTCAAAAAATGTTTGGTGGCTCCACATCAATTTAATGCAGACTCCCAATATGGTTGGACATGGTTGAGCGAATACCCTATAAGATGGACCTGTATAATTATAATCTGCTTCCGCATAAAATGTCTGATTTGCCTCCTGGCGTGAAACTGATTCGCAGTCGTCGCTTTTTTGTTCAAGGCTGCAATTTTTATAGAAATCATCCTTAAGCTGAAACCAGTAACGCATCTGAGATCTACAGTCTTCATTGGTCTCATCGCAAGTTGGGTCCATGGAGAGTCCTCCAATTAGCAGGCACAGAAGGATGCCGGCTTTTAAATTCATTCTTTCAGCAATCGCTTTCAGTCCACAGCATCAATCAGAGCAACAATTCGTACTGATTTAATGCAACTGCCAAAGTGGTTTTTATGCGCCAAATTATATCGCATAAAAATGCTAAAAATAATGTTGGTCTCAGCATGACTATTCAAAGAGTTATTCAACTTGACTCTTATCAGGGGAATTTGTTTGTTTTGTAAATACGTTTAAGTAAGCAAGTGTACGTATGAATAAAACGAATACACAGTGCTGAAATGAAGCTGCTGCAAATTGTGCTTAAATGATAGAAGCAAAAGCCAAACAGAAAACTACTACAAGTAACAAAAGAGCTAATTTAATAATTGTTTTAATTGTAATTTGTACAAACATAAAATCAGCACTCTGGAAATTAGTCATATTCCAAAAATTAGCGAAATCTATCTGAAATTAAGAATTCTTGCGATGTTTTTTAGAAAACCACAATATGGTGATTAACCCTTTAGCAAAATTGAGGGTGATTATGTTTTAATTGTTTTCATATACATTCAACAGCTGTGCTCTCAGTGTATCTGCTGGTCGAGCTCTCGCGACTAGCAGCTTCTTGCCTGTTCATTTTCTGTTTTGTTGCTCTGAATTGAATGTTGAGGCACGTGCTCAATACAATGCGGCTCCCAAAGGGTGCATGCCACAGCATCGTGTGGGAATATTGCCTGCCCCACACACACCCACACACACCCACCCATCGAAATTCCCAATTCAAGGCTCAAGTTCAGGTGGGGAAAGGGGAGACCCAATGGGTTTTTCTTGTTCTTCTTGTTCATTCATAATAATTTTTATTATGGGTCATCGCCCATTTGTTTAACGCAACACACACACCCGCACACACCCGCACACACCCAAACACACACACACACACACACAGATAGAAGTGCCTGCGGATTGAGGCAAGGACCATTTCATTGGGCACATCTATTACGCTAAATATATTCTGGCTCGGAACCTTTTCTGATATCCTCTAGCCATAAAATATGCAAAAAAAAAGACAGAAAAAAATAAAAGGGCGACAACTCTACAATAATTTGATATGTGTGCAAATATCTCCTTTTTTGCATAACTGCCAACTACTTTCATTAGGCAGTCTGCTAGTCAAGCAACGAAAGCACAGCATTCATGCCTAGTTGTTATACTCTGTTACCGCAGGTAACACATCAATCACAATTGTCAAGCTATTGTCACCAAAAGCCCATAACAACTTTTTATATAACTAAAATATTTATTAAACTTTAATTTAGAGAGTAGAGGTCCCAAACTTGAAAAGTAGCTTACTAGAAACTTCCTCTAAAGATTGGTAAAAAATGTACCACCCTCTTCTTTGATATTAAGTTATTTTCGATTAATTTAATTTATTTTGTATTTATTGTACTTGTTTTTGTGACGACTGACTTTAAACTAGAGTATTTCTCAGTCGTATTACTCTGCACTGCAATGTTTACATTTTTTTTTGTTGATAAAAGTGTTGCTGGTTATATTTCGATGCTCTTTATACTTTTTCTTTTGCATATTTTCGTATTATTTGTTTTATTTATGGGACTTTGGAGCTGATAAATGGCTGGGGCTGGTTTCCTTTCGGTCTGTGCCTTGTTTTGCTCGGCCTATCAACGTGTTGATGTGATTTTTTTCTTATGCAAATTATTTTTTTTTGGGAGGAGTGGACACTGAAGAAAGTGAGATCGATGTGGGTTGCAAATTGATAGATGGCTGATAGATGTGGCACACGGCTAAATAGGACTTTAGCAGCTGCACGAGGCTGCAGCATTATTAGGCCTAATGGCCTGCCTAAGTGTTTAGTGGCAAGTGGTAGGTGGTAAGTGGCGCAGCTGACAACTGACAAACTAATACTTTTAATTATCGCTCCAAGGCAAATTCATTTAATTGCAGTAAATACTTACTTCTCGATCAACCAGCTGCATTTTTTTAAATGTTGTTTAAAATCAAATATCAATAAAGTTTCACTTAAAATTGAAATGAATAAATTCAAATTAAGTTTTTCGATTTGTGTATTTGTCATGCAAAAACTGTTATAGTCTCTTCAGGAGTTTGTTAAAACATATATTTTCCTATTTGAAATGCGTTTAAATGGAGTTTGATCACGTAAAAGCCTGTGCAAGCATAACTTTCTCTTTCACTCTCTACCTCTATCTCTTTCTATATTTCTGAGTCTGTCTTGGTTTTACTTTTTCTTGTATATTATTGAATTTCACGAAACTTGTAGTTTTATTTCAAATTCAACTTTTACTTGTCTTTTATTGAGGTTGGTTGATGGAATGCAAATTATGTTTATAAAATTTAATTTAATTTTACAAACTATTCAATAGATTAAAGTTTTCTTATTTTTCTGCAACACGTACATATTTCACTGTGCACCTCAATTTATTTACTCTATCTTAAGCCAAAGATTTTGGGTTTCATTATGATTTTCATCCATACCTACATAGAAAAATATTTTATTTTAGAAATGATATATATATATATATATATATATATATTTATTATATTTTCTTTGTGTGGTCGCAGAAGCTTTCCTCTGCCTGTTACAACTTTTGCACAACTTCAGTAAACCCTTCGCAGGGCATAAAAAGAGATTTATGTTCACAGCTATAACAATCTGATATATGGAATAAAGTTGGCTTTATTACTTTGTTTACATTTTGGCATTGAAACACATTTAACAGTTGTCTGATTAATAAAATTGCATTATTTGCTAAATCAGTTTTTTCTCGATTGCTCTAAATCTGATCGATATTTGCTTAAGTAACTTTTTCGCCTGTGTGTTTGTCTGCCTGTTGCAAGTGGCAAAGTGATTGACCCAGTTACTTACTTAAATACGCTATCATTCATCACTGTCCAATAAGCCAGAGTGTTTTCAGCTTTCAGCTTTCAGCTTTCAGCTTTCAGCTTTGCAGTTTCCCAGCTGGCGATTGTTTAATGTTTCAGGTTTTAAAACGCAGACTAAGCACATCATTATGGTTTCTCAGTTTTGCCGATCATGTTTAATTACGTGCACCTCGCTGACCTGGCACTTGATGCACTTCGCCCGCTGCTGGGCTTCTAATACCCTGTAATAATAATAGTGTGTAAAAATGGTAGCATAAATGAATATAGGCTTATGACTGTAAAAAGCTGTGGGACTCGTCTTTAAATTCATTTATTTACTTATACTTTACAAAAAGTAGCAAAGAAATTCAATTAAATTATAAATAAAATGTAATATTTTATTGTTAATTAAAACAAAAATGAAATATTTACAAGAAAAAATTAGTAAAAGAGCTCTTAAAGGAAAGTGAGAAGAAATAATTTAATTGGCTAAGGACAAGGATAAAGTACACGGTATATACATATGCATGTGTATGCTCAACTTAATGTGTCATTGTGGGGCTTTTACTAATTTAAAAATTCAAATCTATATGTACTGGATTTAGTTGACATAAAGAGCAGCAAAACTTGTTCAATAATTTCGTTTATGGATTCAAATTTATAGGGTATTCAGCTAGCACGATTCAGTAGACAGAGGCAAACGCAGAAAAAGCTACTTCTATCCTAATATCAGGGTATGTGTGAGTATGCATGCCCAACTAGCTTATTAATTATTGTGCTCCAACAGTTTTGTCATTAATTGCTTTAATGGAACATAGCATGATAAACAAGGAAAATCATTGATTACTTAGATACCGACCACGAGATACTCTAGCAAACAAAAACACTTTAATATTGGGCATGGCAAAGAAATGACTCGGCCTAAAATGAAAATCGCCCCCCAAAAAAAATATAGATTTTCTTTTTTTTTATTGGCAAATGTGAAGCTCACAGCAGAAAATAAAACCCTATATACCCCTATACTTTTGTGGTAACAGCGTACTAAAAATATGTTATGCACACTAATAGAAATAAAAGCTAATGTAATTAGATGCCGTTGCCTGTAGCCTGTTGCTGGTTGCCTGGTGCGAGTCGCTTGCTGCTTTAGTCAAAGTGGCAGCTACAAAAACAAACAGTCAAATTTAAATGCAACAGCTTTGCTGGAACTGCTGTTCACATTTCAACGACATAACTATGGCCAACTGTGCCGTTGGCTGCTTAAAAGCTTTGCATTAACTATTAAACGCAACTTCTATTGCTTAATGGGGAAACGTTGCAAGCGTAGCTGCAACATTCTATGGGGCGTGTGGCAGCAAAAACAAATAAAATGTAAATCGGTGTCAGAAAAGCACCTCAGGCGTTTCAAAAAGAGTCCAGCAAAACCGGCATGCAACTGAAACTCTCACTAATTTTTAGTGGCACTTCAAAGCGTTCCACTTGCAACACCAAAACCCTTTTCTATGATTTGTGTCAATAAATTGAAGTCAATTCGAGGAGCAAAAAGAAATGACTGTCAGATTTGCGCCAAATAAATTTGTATTTATTTTTTGCCCCCCAGGCAGCAGCTTGCGTCATGTATGCCATTTTAAAAAATTCATTCATCGTGGCACAAAACAAATAGCTTAGCAAAACAACTGCCCCAAAAGGTGGCATCTAACTGTCGTGAAACGTGCGCAGTGCTATAAAATGCAATCAGCTGCAAAGAAAATGGCTTTTGCCTCAACTGCAGCTGCTCTCACTTGAAGAGAAAGAGAGTGAGAGCTACAAAGACTGCTGCTACGTTCAGAAAAAAAAGATCTGCATTTTAGAAATAAGAAAACATAAAGCGACATCCCAAAAATATACTTTCTAATTTGTTGGTATATTTTCTAATATTATGATATGCATTCCTAAGAAAATGAAAGCCCCAATTCTTAGAACAAATCCTTTCTAAAATTTAAATATAATAATTTAGAACAAGTTTTTCTCAAATTAAGTTATATGAATTTCTTAAAATATCTAAAATGCTCGTATAATAAATGAAGTAAAATAACACTATGTCAGAATCCTTCTATGTTTAAAACATACAAACTACAACCTAAAAATAAGATATGATTTATCTATATTTTAGAGAAATCGACTCTTAAATTAAGAAATGCAAACGCTGGATCTTAGAAAGCCACAAACTTCAATCTTAAAAACATATTTTCCAAATAATATACTTAGCAATTCTTGGCTATAATTGAGAGTGATTTATTTTTCTAAGTGTAGTCAGTAATAGCAGCAGTTTCTTCTACTTGTGCACTGCCACTTGGCATGGCATAAATTAAGGTGCAACATCAAGTTGTGTGACTGCCAAATATACTTAGATGAATGCGCATCGTTTGCAGAGAGCAAATGAGAACTGACAACTTGTTGAAAATTATGATTACAGCTCACTTAACAGCAGCTTATGGTCCCAAACCGGGTTGTCTTTTAATGCCATATTTGGAATATTTAGATCAAGTATTCAGCAAGTTGCCTTTCTTGGTGGCTTACTCAGTTTGAACAGAAAAAAGGGTTTTATACGAATATTTGCAGATGCATCCTTTTGTCTGTTATATACCTTTGCACAATTTTTTTTAATTTTTAATAGGTTCGGCGTATATAATTCCCATATTGCCCAGAGCTTTAAAAATGCACATATGTAATCTAAAGATTTTGTTACATATAAATAATAATTGGCGGCTACACAGCTGTGCATATACGAGTATATCCTTCCCTTATGATATATGTAATTGCTTACCACAAATAACAATCTGGTTTCCATTATATAAGTTGTCAATGCAATCAGAGCAGGTTTCGCCAATTGCGACCACAAAATGCATTTAATTAAGCAAAAAAAAAAAGGTGTCGCTAAAATTGCTTTTCGTTTTGCTGCACATCAAAATCGCCATCAAAATGCTGTAAAGAATATTTTAAACTTAGCAGGACAATTTTTATTATTGAAAAAGAAATAAATAAATGCAATTACTTTTCAACTCGACTTTTATGTATTTTGTTCACTGATGACGAAAGATTTTAATAAACCCAGCCTTTGTCACAGCGAACTTTATTAAAAACTCCGAGTGTCCGAGTCTGTCAGCCAGCTAATATTTTATTCATTTCAATTTTTCCCACAAACCAATAAAAAATATTCCCCAAACACTCCTCAATAAAAAAAACCTGCAGTTTTAGCTATTGTGTGAAATCAGTGAAGTGTGAAAATGGCTAAAAGTTATGCTATTGCCCTGTATTTTTTTGGCACCACAAAAATCTGTGAATGATTCACACAAAATATAGAATTTCGCTGCATTTTTTGGTTGTTAATCAAACTCGTTTAGTTTCGAGCAGTTCAATCAGTTATCAGGAAGGCATGAAATATATCTGTTAGCCAGCTTATCTCGAATCAAATTTTTTGAAAACTTAAAATATTGTAGTTAGTGGTTAGAAGTTAAAAGTTATATGGTGCCTGCAGCCCATTCAGCTCCATGAGTTAAACAAGTCTGAATGGTCTAGTCGAGAGAGCTCGACTAGGAGATACCCTTAACTTAAATATATAGTATACCTGCTTATTTATCAATATAAATATTTGTGTTTCTTATCCGCACGTAATGCAATTTCTACAGTTGATAAAGTATATGCCATTATATTTTAGAGAGATATATATATTTTTTTGGGATTGAAAAGAGGGAGAGCGATTTTTTCTATTATTTATGCAGGTAGATAGAGGAAATTGACTTAATCTACTCTTGGCTTATGGTGTCCCAGATGCTTTTTTCTGTCTGCTGCATGTTATTGCAGAACTTCATATGCCCCATTTTAGCAATTTTTAAAGGCTTCGGGGCATATAAAAGAGCGGAAGTTATTCTAGTTAGTAAGTTTGCCAAGCTATCGAATAAATTTCAAAACTGAATAATTAAATTTTTGGCAGCTAGATTTCATAAATGAAGCTTGAGGGCAAAGTTGCCTTGACTTGATGGCAAACGCGATTTACGCGTTTTCCGTGAGTTTTACTGGAGCTGACATCTGTTTTGCCATAGGCAGCTGCCAGTCAAAAGTTAAGAAGCAACGTCAACGTCTTTCCTTTGACGCTGCATATGATTATTACACACGCACACCAACATCCACACACACACACTCACATGAAATTATAGTTAGACAGATAGTTGAAAGTTTTGGCAAAAAACTTGTTAAGTAAACGCAGAGGGGAAAGGCGAAAAATGAGAACGGTTTAAATTTAGCCGCAGATCACAGAAACTGAGAATCAAACTTGAACTTAATGAAAATGCAATATTTGCCTTGACAAGAAAGAGCAGCTGAACTTTGCACTCGAATGGTAGACTAATTAATACCCTACACAGAAATATGAAAGCTAAAACTGAAAACAAACTCAAACTGTTATTATTATATGTACATTATTATTATAATTAATTAAACACATGTGTCACTGTCTTTTAAATGAAGAGTACTTTTGGGCTCATCAAAGCTTTCTTCTTTGAACTACGAGGCGTGTGCAAACTTTTGACAGGCTGCCTCTAATTTATGCATTTGTGCAACAAATCAAATCTATGCGAAACACACTCAGAAAAAATCGATCTGCTTATTAAGAAATGCATTTTAAAAAGCAGAAATGTAAGCCCTGAAAAAGTCCTTTCTAAAGTTATGAAACAAGGAATGAACTTTAGAAAGTTTTTTTCATTTAAGTTATAAGACTTTATGTGAAACCATTTAAAATGTGTGTACGAGTATATGTGATGTTTTAAAATATTTATTTTATTCTTTTACTTTATTATTTTAAACTTATTAAATCAGCCAAACTGCAAATGTTTAAGGTGCTTTTTGTACATATGAAAGACGCTGAAAATTAAACATACTTTGAAATTAAGAAAATGAAGCCTTAATTTTTAAAAAATAAGATGAGGAAATTAAGATGAGTTACGCTTGGCGAATTTCTAAAATTGGGGGGTTTTTTTTTTTTTTTTTTAGTGTATTTTGATTCTGGCATTGAAACGAAGCAAGCCCAGTCAAACGACTGAGCATTGTATTTTACATATTTTCCAATTATTTCAAATTCAGCATTAAGCAAACACACCATACTTCGAATGGCCATCAAGCGCAGAAGACAAAGAAAAATTTCGAATAATTCAAGCCGCAAGTATCCCAAAGTGGCATCAACCCAATGCCAGCCACGAAGTCTGCATCAACTGAGCAAATGGGAGCTAAGGCGCTTTAATTCTGCCCTAAATGCAGCTGCCAACTGGAATTACAGCCAAGACTGTTACTCGCCAGTCCCAATTGACCTTGTTTCGTGTTCCGTGTTGGCCAACTCGCAGCAGTTTCAGAGCGTTCTAAGCAACGATCGTTTCGGTTGCAGATGCCTCGCTGTGGCATTAATTGTGCTCGGCTGGCTGCATGGCTGGAGCTCCGATTGCGGTGTTTAGAATAATGACGAAGAATTGATTGATGAACCTGAAGATTGATTTAATTTTCAGTTCATTTGAGATCTAAATTGTAGCGTAAATGAAGAAATTTGAATCACGAAGTAACATTTTTGAGTTTGGTAGATATTTGAAAGACTCTAAAAAATCTTTAAAAAAATAATTAATAATAATTGAACGTCTTCTTCATTTCATCCAGTAACTCTTCAGTTTGTTTCAACTATTAGCTTGTGTTCAATTGACGCTTTTTGCTCATATTACCAAAGAGCTCAACAACTTTATTAGCTTTTTGGTTATTGTGTTACTTATACAGATGAAATGTGTTGCATTTGATAATCGGGGAAAGCGAATCGTTGCCTACACTTGGTTTTTTTTTTGCTGAAACTTGGTCGAATTAAATTTAAATGCCAACACGCAGCGTTTAGCTGGCGAATGAAATGTGTTTTGCTTCGCTTTGCTGTAGTAGTTGGTACTGATGCTGTTGCAGTTGCAAAGAGAGCTTCTGTTGCTACTGCTGGTGTTGCTGCTTCTTCTGCTTGGGTGGCACGCTCCATATTGCTTACGAGCAGAGCGTTCTGTGTACCATTTTCATCAGCCCTCCGCGGTGTCATTTATCAAAAAAGCTAAAAGAATATATTTGCATTTTGAAATATGGCATTTTTATGCATTGGTGTGTTGCATTTTCGCGCTGCGTCGCATCGCCTCTCTCTCTCTGGGTAAAAATTACCCATGCCCCATGCCCCATGTCTCAGCGTCAGTAGCCCATTTTATCCCCCTTTTACGCCACCATTTCCACTACCGGGGACCACTTTCAAAGTGCCCGAGCAAAACATGCATATAAAATACGAATTCATAAGGCGAAAAATATGCGCGTTTTGGTTGCATGTTATATATGTGGTATGTTGCATGTGGCATGTTGTAAGTCTTATGTTGGGCGTTGTATGTTGTATGTTGTGAGTTGTGCGTTGTGTATACGCTACGTTTGCCACAATTTATGCATACATGCCACGCATTCACATTCACAATCGCATTCACATTCACATTTGCCTTGCCTTTTGCAATTTGCAACATATTTTTGCTTAATGCGCATATGAAAAGTGTTTGTCATGCGAGTCCATTCCGCAGAGACTGATTGCTGACGCACCTGAGTGCAAAGTTTGGTTAAACACTTGGCCAATGAACTGGAAAAGATTCAACTGGTGAGCGAGAGAGTTCAAATATCTACTACCTACACTCGAAAAAAATCGAAATCGAAATCGAAAAATTTAGAAAACTACCAATGATTTTTGTAAATTGTAGAAAAATGTATCTTGAAATTAAAAAAAGAAAACATTGGTATTTAGAAACACATTTTCTGAATAATAAGTTGGGCTTGGCGATTTTCTAAAATTCAGGTAGATTCGTTTTGCTTAGAGCATTTCAATTAATTATATATAGCTATAGCATAACAGATCGCAGTTCGACCAGTTTATGTCAAGTTAAAGTCTCAAGTTTATGCCCGGCCTCCTTGCTTCTTTCGTGTTTGGCCATTGCAAATGAGGCGAATGCCGGCATTAAATGCCATGGTTAATGCCTTCATAAAATGCCCTTGTGGCACACATGTTATTCAATTGCCGCCAGTCCAAAGCATCGAGGGAATGAGTAGGGAGTGGATTGGGGGGAGTGAGGGTCGTGTCCAGCACACTGCCAAACAAGTTAAGCGTCATCTCTGCTGCTGGTAGACATTGGAGGCGCCACTAAACCACGGGGCATGAACAAGTAGGCAAAGAATGAATGCAGCACAATAGCCCTTAAAGTAGTAGTCCAGCTCAGCCTCAACATACACACACACACACACACACACATAAAAAGTATGTTCTACTTGTGTGTGCTGCCATGTTTTTTCGGTTCTTCTCTTCTTTTTTTTGCCACCTGCTTATATTACTTTTGCCAGGCATTTCTGTTGCTAAATATCTTGTATAAGATGAAGAATTAGGTATGCTGTGTTTATGCCAGCTAGAGATATAAACAGAGAGAGAGAGACGGGCAGAGAGGCAGAGAGAGAGAGAGAGAGAGAGAGAGAGAAAGAGAGAGAGAGAAGTAGATATATATCTACTATCTATCTATATGGAGAAATATATAGAAGAAGATATAAAGATATATACATGTCATTTTCTGCAAAATGGTTCACAAGAAGGAGAAAGATATGCTGTGAAGGAGACAGACATACAGAAAGATAAGTAGAGTGATATTTTGGAAGCGAAATATATATATATAGAGAGAAAGAAAGAGAGATTTTAATTAAAATAAAGAATCTTGCTTAAGGAAGATAGCGGGAAAAGTTTAGGCAGTGTTTTGTAAGAGCCGCAGTTAGTGATGGTTTGTAAGATAGAGAGAGAGAGAGATATAGAGAGAGAAAAACTGATATAGAAAGAGATATCGATGAAGATAAATATATATATAGAGAGACAGATAGAGTTTTTATCTCGAGAGAGAGCTTTTCAAGTGAAACAAAGAAATTTTTCTGATTTTAAGAATGGAGATTTCTCCAAGTAATATGCAGCAAAAAAGGGGAGAAGAAAGGAGAGAAACTTCTATCGCAGAGAGAGAGAGGCATCACAACTCAATAAAAAGAGCCTAGTTTTATTTATTGTACAGAACCCAAAGACAGAGCGTCAGCTCCACATATCAAATAAAGATATATATTTTAGCTGTTGTGCATATAGGGTATACCATAGTCGATCATTGCTAGGCTTACTCCATTATTTCTGATACTATTTGAAGCTCGTTCATTTATATTTTTTTCACTTTTTTTCTTTTTGCTGTGTTTGCTAATTAACCGAAACATTCTCCTTGTAGTTACGCCTTCTTTAGCCACTTTCTTTGTTGTGTGTGTGCGAGTGTGTGTGTGTGTGTGTGTGTGTGTGTGTGTGTGTGTGTGTGTGTGTGTGTGTGTGTGTGTGTGTGTGTGTGTGTGTGTGTGTGTGTGTATGTGTGGCATTGATGAAAGAGCTACAGCATTGCGCTCTGAGCCCCATGTATATTATTTTGCAATTAGACTGCTGGCCGGTGAGCAGACACACACAACACACACGCACAACATACAGACACTCGCCCACACAAACACAACACATAGCAGCAGTTGCTGCCAAAAATTGAATGGCTTTAAGGCTTCGCTTCACTTTGGATGCTGAAGTATTTTTCGCTTATTCGCATTATTAATTTGCTCGCGTCAGCATTTTATTTATATGTATTTTAATTTATTTTCTTTTTTGGCTTTAATTGCGCTGCATTACAATATTCCAATATTACGCAAACGCGCCGTGTATTCGCTGTTAATGAGCTGATAATGAATTTATTAAATTTACTGCACATTGCAGCGAATTTTTTATTGTTGCTCGACAGGCTGTGCACATAGATAAATTAACCGCCCCGTAATAATAATAATAATAATAATAACAATAGTAATAATGTTGTAATAAGCAAAAGAGTTCGGCTTGGGTTGTCATTTATTATTTATGCCATATTTGCACATAAATTGATCCACATTTCAATTTTTTTTCTCTCTCGGTTTTTTTTAATGTTTATTTATGCACTTTGTTAAATAACTTTAATGCATGTGGAAAACGACAATAAAAGCAGCCAAAATGCGGTGATAATATATCAGCATTAACAGCCAGACTGCAATTTAAAAATCATATACACATATACATAC
Organism: Drosophila basisetae; assembly: GCA_035041595.1. Lineage (NCBI taxonomy): Eukaryota > Metazoa > Arthropoda > Insecta > Diptera > Drosophilidae > Drosophila > Drosophila basisetae. The sequence goes on along the minus strand of JAWNLB010000123.1, from coordinate 9,464,633 downwards.
TTATATATATATATATATATATATAGATACACAAATTAGTTGCATAATAAATGGACTCGAATCTGCCACGAAATTTGTAAATATTTTCTGATAATTTCACTTAAATGCAATTAAGTCGAGTGCTTGATTATTATATTGTTTTGTGTGATTTTGTTTCGTTCTCATTGCTGTTGTCGCACTTTATTTTCTAAATCCCCTAAATTTGGTTTTATAATTTAATCATTTAACGCATTTAGAAACAATTAAGCCAGCCAGTTTATTTATTATCTAATTTCTCTGCAGGGCTTGCTCTAAATAAATCATATCATAAATAAAGTATTTAGAGTACAATTTTATTCTAAGTTTACTTTAAAGCAGTCGTTATTTGAGATATTTATGAAATATATTAGGATTAGGGTATTTCATATTCGTCAAACTCAACTTTAATTTTTTTTCTTGATTGTTTTGCTTGGCTTGTTGTTGCAGTAAACCATTTTTTTGATTTTAGAAACCTAAAAGCAAACACTATAAATAATACTCGTATACTTATAATTAAAACGTTGATGCAATTAGCTATACAATTTGCCTCGGTAGCGATTTGTACAACGATATATATATTATTTACAACTGCGGATGACAAATTATAGATAAAATATAGATTTGTCTTTGTAATAGCATTTCGTTTCTATTGTCAAATTAACACAACTCCGGGACACAAAAAAAAAAAATGGTATTAATTTCGAAATTCATGCGGTTAAACGGTTAATAATAGTAGTATATTTTTCTTACAAAAGTTGAAAAACGTGCAAAAAACTCATGCTGAAATAAGTGTTTTTTTTTTTTAATTATTGCAAAATGATTTCATTGCAAAAAATGCGAAATAATTGGAGAGAGGTTTGAAAATTTGCCACTAATTTTACGAATGTTGAATGTACAGAATGTTGACCCTTATGGGAAAAGGGAACAGGTCACAAGGAAGTTTACAGACTCTTGATATTCGAGTATGTAAGAAATATTATTAGTGGAAACAGGCTATTAGCAATATTTGACAGGATATCTTCTAGTCGCGCTCACTTTATTTTCTTTGCTTTTTCTACTTTTTTTTCAAACACATTTTTTATTTTTTTATTTCAACATTAAGTGCTGGCATTCGCTGGCTGCATTGAAGCACTCACAGCGTATGCTTAATATTTGCTACTATTTAACACATTTCACATTTTTTAATTAACAACAATCCGCGGTGTTAATATTTTTTTTATAATGTTTGGCGTTGGCTTTATTAAGCAATCCATTGGCATTAAATGATTTGCCTGCCAAACGCAACAAAACCAGAAGACAGAAACCAGAGGCCAAAAGCCATCGCAAGCTTTGACATTTTTGACATGGCTGCAATTGCAGCACGTAGCTGAACAGGAAATTGCGTAGCTCACCGCAGACAGCAAAAGTATATGTAAAAAATATATATACATAAAAAAATAAACTAACAAATTCCTTTAACATTTAAAGTTTGCCAAAAATAGCAACAAAAATGTTCATATTTCGGTAGTCAAATAAACTGTCGCCTGTCCATTCCCCTGCCCATCCCCATCCCTCTCCACACCCACCCCAGCTGTCAGATGATCTATGCGCGCAGATATCTTCTGCTAAGCAGCCGCATCGCAAATAACGGTAAATATGTATAACAGCACAAATACAAATTCATGCGAAATGACATAAGTCACCGCAAAAGTAATTTTTCACTAATGAGCTTCCCAGCTTGCCAGCTTCAAAGGTAAGCGACTTCACAGTGGTCTGAAACTAATTGTAAATGTGTTATAAATTATACCATTAAAATGGGGAGTTGTAAAGGTAAACTCGAATATAAAAGCCGAGTCAGTAAATTCCATTACTTGTTTCTGAATTTTGATAAGGAGTTTTTCTAAAGATTTTAGTTCTTCTTTTAATAAAAGAAAATATTTCTATGAACTATGTGGAGTTTTTTCTATGTTGTGGAGTTTGATTTTAATTATAGTTTTATATTCTTATATTTACTTAATTTTTTGTTTTATTTTCACATGACTCATTGAATTTGATACCAGTGTACAGCTGACTGCTGCGGCACACGTTCCTCCGACTCTTTGTCTTTTAGAGCGTTGTATCATTGTATTTAATCTAATGATGTATCTCAGGTGTTTGTTTGTGAAATTTATCGTGAAAATTTTATCCGTATTCCTTTGGCTTAGGGCATTTTTAGCTGCTTCTTTGTTTTTGCTTTGTTTTTGCCGTTGCCATTCTCTCAGAGAGAGCGGTATGAGAATATTATTCCTTGGCATAGTCTCAGTCCTTTGCATTTTCGTGTTGTTTCCTGTTCCTCTTCCTATGCTCGGCGATTTATATGCAGCTATTAGTTTGGATAAAAGAAAATAGAAACACAAATTGTTGTTACGTATTTGGCTAAGTAGAGATAGCGAGAGAGGAGGAGGATGGAGAGAGTGAGAGAGACAGACAGGGAGAGAGAGAGAGAGAGACAGAGCGAGGAAGAGGGAGTGAGATAGCTTTGCTCTTGGTTTGATTATGGTTTTTGGCTCGCAGGTTGGCGCATCCAATTAGCCAATATGTAGTGGCATTGGCATTCGCACCTAATTACTGTAGCAAGCCTGTAGCAGCATGCCACACCTAATGCACAAATTACAACATGAATATTCATATTTGTGTAACTGCAACTGCAACTGCAACTGCAACAACATCCGTGGCAACATCATCGTAGCTTGCCTCAATCGTTGCAGCTGCTTATTGCCAATGAAAATCGGTTGTTTTTCATTTGATGCTGATTGTTGTAATTACTGTGCTTGTTGTTGTTGAACCCATTGAAAATGGCTAAAGGGTATAATTAGTTTGGGCCTAGGTAAGTAACCGGCAGAAGGAAGCATCTCTGAACCTTTAAGAAATACTCGTATATATATGCCAGATCAGATTATATATATATAAAAGTACATTTCACAGTTTTATATTGGAATTATTATATTTGAAATAATTGAAAATTTAAAGCCGGACCTGTGCTGGTGCTAAGAAATGAGAGCACTTCCACATCTGCTTACTTTTTTCTAAGGGACAGTTTCACAGTAAAAGTTGAATAAATTTAACAGCTGGCTGGTGTATCTCCTAGTCGAGCTCAGTCGACTACAGCATATTCTTACTTGTTATTGTTGGCTGCTCAAATACTGCATGCAGCTGCATTTTTCTTTCTTTTTTTCAAAGTTTTTTTGTTTGTTTATTTGCTTGGATCTGGTTACTGCATACCGAACACTGAATAGTGGACATGGACACAGACCTGAATCTGTACCTGAATGGGTTTGGACTGACTGCCCTTTGCATAACATTTCAGTGCGCTTAACAATGAAATTTGCGCATAACCACATGCAAATTGCCAACCCACAACATTGCACACACACACACACACACACACACTGCACACACATGCAGTTTGCAAAATTTACAAATAATAATCTACGCGCTGGACGAAAGGGTTTGGATATATAGGGGATATGGGGGTTATGTCAAAACGCAAATTGCTGCAAACCGCAGCAATACACAAGAAAAAAATAAATAAAAAAGGGAACCATAATAACTGGATCAAAGGATCAAGGCATCTGTGGCACATACGAATAATGTATGCTCTTTCGCCACATGTTGTGGCAATTACAAAAGTAGAAGCTACATTTAAGGAATGAATTTGTATTTAAATAATCAAATTTGTGTTTCTAGTTTTATATGTATCTGAAGCTGCACAGATATAATATGTATAAGCTAATTGCTTTTTCATAAAATATGGAATTCTAATTTCACATCAATTATATTTATGATATTTTATCTATAAATATACTGAATAAATCAAATAAAATAAGTAAAGGTTAGAATAAAGTACCTTTGAATTAAGAAAAGAAAGTCCTAGTTCTTAAAAATACACTTCTTGAATAATAAGTAGAGCTACCCTTGGCGCCCAAGAGTATGTCGATTTACTAAATATGTATGCACATTGCTGGTTTGGTCGTTTGGCTGTTTGGTTGTTTGGTTGTTTGGCTGTTCGATTATTCGCTTGAGGCAGTTGGCGTTTTGGTAACATATTGCAACATTATGGATGTCTATGTTGGTCACTGCGACATCCCCGCATAATCCACTCGAACGCCCGCCAGCGATTAATCGATAAACTTTATTACAATTTGTTGTTGTGGCCACATTTGGTTTTTTTTTCTGGTGTGCTTTACGCACATTATTCCACATTGAAACCAGCTCTAGAGTCTATCTGTCTGTTTGTCTGTCTGTCTGTTTGTCTGACTTTGGTAATTTTTGGCATGCATAATAATTCATTTTCAAATTTCGATATATGTATATTTTTGGGGTGGGTTTGTGTGTTTTTGCGTTTATCAGTTAATTAGAAATTTGTGCGGTGAATATTTGTGCAATTTAAGTTGGTTGTCGTTGCCGGAAATGATGAAAATTGTTGCAATATTTTTTCACATCCGTTTCAATTAAACTTTTCCTTGCAGCAGAAGAAAACGAAAAAGAAGAAGCAACAACAATACGCAAATTTGTGAATGGGCTTGTTATTTTTTTGTTAAAAACTTCACACACACAAACACACACACTCGCACACTCGAACAACATGCAGACACGCTCATAAATTTAAAAAATGTAATATCCCTCTTACGGAAATGACAATTTATTGGTGGTTTTTACTATTCACAATTTATTTCAACTCCGCAAGGAAATACATTGCGGATATAACGCCCCATAACCATGCCCCGTGCCCCTTCCTCACGGCCCTTGCCCCAATACCTCGATGCCCCAATCCGCAATCTGCAATCTCGCTGCATTTGTAGTTGCCCGGCTGGCAAAAGTTGACGCTGCAAACAAACAGAACGACAGACAGTCAGACGGTCAGACAGACAGAGAGACAGGGCAAACATGTACGCCAGTGTAAATATACAAATAAAATAAATATATATATCGGCTGCAAAATGGCCATAGCACACTCAGAAAAAAGCGCCATACTTTCAAGCATTTCTAAATTTCAGGATTGAGTTTTCAGATGTTTGATTTTTGAAATTTTAAAAATTATTTCTAAAAATAAGAAAAGCTTTCCAGTTTTCAAAACGATTTTCATTTAAGAAATTTTAATAAAGTTTAAAGTTTATTTTTATCAGAGTGCAGTAGTATCACCTCGGCACAAAAGTGCTGGAAAGGGCACAACACCAACCGCAGCCCACAGCTGCGCATCCTGCCCCCCTCATCTACCACCCAACACGCGTACAACACGCTGCACACACACACACACACACATCAAGCTGGACACAGCAAACGTTGCCCAAGCTGTGGCTGAGATTGAAAATCCGTTAAGTCATCGCTGCTGCTAACCGCTGTGGCCGTTGACTGGTGTCACTATTTATACCCTTAAACCAAGAAGTGGACTACTCTATTCAAATAGGGTATATACATATATACTTCTGAACTACGTCGGTATTCGATATAGCTACATCCATCTCTCTGTCGGTTTCTATGCAAACTTGAAACTCAGTTAACTAACAACTAACAGTTGTTGAAAACATCAATTTGAAACTAATTTATATATATTATATCTAATAATATATATATAAAATGGGCTTTCGTCTTTGAGGGTATTTAATCTTCGGCTTGCATTGAGTTAGTTTTGTTTTCTTGTTTTTGTCTATTGCAGTTGCAGCTGTTTTTGTTTGTCTTCTTTGTTGCCTGTCAATGTGTTTGTTTGTTTGTTTGTCTGTACTGTCGCTTTGGTCACACTGTTCGCTGCTGGCTGTGTGACCAAATCCTTTGGCAAATAAACGCTTCTCCAGCAATCTGTTCTTGTTGTTGCTTTGCTTTTAATTTAAGTTAGCTGCAAATTCCAATCCCCAACTGCCCCTGGGAAATTGATGCGATACACAATTTCGAATAGTGTGTGTGTGTGTGTGTGCACAACACAAGCGAAGACAAGTCACAAGGAAGGTTTTTAATGGATTTTTAATAGGTATTATTATGGAGAGTTTGTGACATCGGAGATTCCCATTGCTGACAGTATTTGTCTAGGAGCTCAAGCTTATATTATTTACTAATTTTGAGAGATAATGTGAGGGAGTGATAGAGATAGAAAGAGAGAGAGAGAGAGAGAGGGAAAGAAATAATTTTTAATTAGGAAAAAAAAGATAAAAATATACAAATTTATAAAATATGTCAGGAACAGTATTTTTTTTAAATGAATATTAATAGTATAATGGTGTTGTGTGCAGGTCTGTAATAGAGAGAAGTAAGTATATATTCTGGATCAACAACTACAGCCGAGTCGATATAGGCATGTCCGTCTGTCCTTCTATACTGAGAATGCGGAAAATAGGTTCCCACACGCATTTCAAGTTTATTTCATTTGATCGATAACTGCCTCAGCTTCAAAAATACTGATACATATCATTGTCCGATGGCAATTTGAATGACGGAGGCTTCCACTTAAAATATATCATACACTGCAAAAATTTCATCAACATCGGATAAGAACTCCTGTATTGTGTATATTATTAATCTTGTGCTTTACTTTTAAATATTTACTATATTTTCCTTCATTCAAGAATCTATATGTTGTTTATTTATTTATTTGTTGATGTGTGCGAATAATTGATAAACCTCTTTGCTAATTAGCCATTTTTATCAATTATGAAATAGTTGTGCTTCAAGTAAATATTTAAATGTTTTTTTTTTATATTTATACTTTATATTCATTCATTCAAGATTACTTAAGGCAGATCTGCTGAGCGTTTTGTCAGCAGCTGAAGCTAACAAATTTTGATATTTACTCAACGAAATTGCATTTTCCGTTTGACTGGCGATTGGGCAAAGTAAAATCAACCGCAGATAGGAACTCGATTAATTAGAAAATGAACTAATTGAATTCGAATAACTTAAATTAGGTAAACATATGGCAGGGCAAAAACGAGAAGCACAACGAGAAGCAAACTGAAACGATGCTAATGTTATTGACAATTAAAAAAAGCCGGGAGTGATAAAATAAACTTCATAAAAAAACATACTCCAAATCGAATTTGAAATGGGAAATGGGAAATGTGTCTCGTGTAGCAGCGGGAATTAATTAAGTGCATTAAAACTTATTGAACTATATCAAAAAGAAGTAGGATAGCTAGAGATAGTTGAGGGGGGTTAGAAGTGGTCGCGAGGCGGTGGTGAAGCACTTCCCAGCTGGATGCAAAATTATTTAACTGACGTTGGGGCCTTTCTGCTCGGGGAGCATTTGTGTCGTTCGCCTCGTTGACTGCAGTCAAATGCTAAATGCCGTCACTGAGGCGATGGCAACAGTGCACATACTTACACACACACACACTCGCACACACATACTTGTACACACACAAGCCACACTCACGTACGCCGCAGAACCGGAACAGAAACGTGCCCCAGCACCAGGGACAGCCGGCAGATACAGATACAAATATACATACACACACACACAGAGGATACATACACACAAGCACACACCGAAAGCGAGGGGTAATTCACACGTATTGGGAATATATGTGATATATACTTTTGCATTAGTATGATTATCAGAAATCAGAAAACAAAAAGAATTTAATAATTAAATATTATAAAATAAGGAGCTCAATTTTTGTATTTACAAATTTGGAAAGAAAATAGTCAAAGCTGGACTGAAGGCTAAACTTACATATATGGACATAAATATAATGCGAAGCAACATTTTTATAAAATAGCAGCATTTTTAAAACAAATGTGGTTGATAATTCGACTTAAGCCCTGATTGAGTATTTGGGATATAGAATAAGTTTCAAAATATAGTATCTACATTTTGAATAGCTTCTTCAACTTATACTCTGTAAGCATTTGTCATATATACTTTTGTAAAAAATTTCATTTTTGCCAAAGGCTAGATCATATGGCTGTATCTATTCAAATTTGAAATTTAATTTAAAAAAATTGAGCTCTTACGGCTTTATTTTCATTATTTCTAAATTAACATCGATGCACAGATTTTAGATGGGCCTTAAAGAGGGTCAGACCTTAAATCCTAATCCTTGATATGCATATTTTTGAATACCTATAGTTTTTAATGATGTAAATATAATATATGCGTTTTTTTGCATGATCTGTAAGCTACTAACTTTAATGTCGACCCTCTAAATGGGAAATGCCACTGTGCATATAATGCGTGATGGAAAAGTTGCTGCTGGCGCGTGATTCCAATCGAGTTATTACAGAAATTAATCATGTTGAACATGCATGGGAATTGCATATATCGCACACATACACATACACATTCGCACACAAATACGCATTTACAATTTTACTGCATTTTGCATAGCGAGCATAAAAAATGGCCACAGACAACCTGGCTGCAAAAAAAAAAAATCGAAAACAAAATCGAACCGAAAGATTATCATTTTAAGCATTCTTTGAGTGAGTGATTAAAATGCGTGCATGAAAAATGAAAAATGAAAGCAGCAGCTCTGAATAATTGTCATAGTCATGCACATACAGACACACACACACACACACCCGCTGTGATTTTGGCCCAATGTGTTAAGCTTTAAGCGATGTCAGAGTTCGTGCTGCGTAATTTGCATTGATTTATGCCCGACCAAAATTACAACTTGCAACTTGAAACTAGCACAGAGAGTGCAACTGTGCAACTTCAATGTCGCCACTGCAACGATGTCAAGGTGCCCATTGTAAAATCAGACGGCGATATAAACTGTTAATGTGTCTACGGCCATGTTCCGGGGCACGTACATTCAATTAAACGCCCTTGAGTGCCGTACACGGCTTTGGGTGGCTACTGTACATACGTGTGTGTGCGTGTAGGTGTTGGGAGTCTATTGGCATGTGGCATGTGGCAGTGCTATCAGCTGCCTCCGAGCAATGAGCTAAAGATAAATAACAAGCCATATAACGCATACGCACTGTGTGCCCAAAGTGCATGCCGTGCCTTGCTTATGCAAAAAGGCAGCCTTACCCATGTGTGTGTGCGGGTGCGGATGTGCCTGAGTGTGTGTGTGTGCATGTATGCAAGTAACGCAATCGCTTCACAAAGCCCGGACAACAGTAAACAAGCACGGAGAGATAGAGACGACTACAGCACGAACTACACTCAGAAAAACAAAAAAAAAATAAAAATCGCACTGAATCTAAGAGTGCGTAAGACTAGGCTTTTGTTTCTAATTTCTAAAATTAAAAAAATATATATATCTAATTTTCACGGTGTTTTCCCATATAACTTTAAACACATTTTGGTAAGTTTATGAAGTTTACATACTTAATCTGAAAAACCGACCGTGAGACTCGGCCTATAAAGATGATATCAGCTAAATTCTTTTATAGAAGCCGTGATTTCATAATTTTTTTCTTCATTTTAGAAGGGATTTATTATAAAAATCAGCACTTGAGTTTACACTTTTTAGAAATGAATTTCTTAAGAATAGAAAATATTTCAAAACAATAAAAAAAGTCACCATATTTAAAAACAGAAAAAACCTCTCTAGTTTTCAGGTCGATTTTTTTTTTTTAATTCAGCGTGCTTTTTTTTAAGTGTACCCTCTCCCCGCTTTGGTCTTTGCTCTTCCGCTATGGGACAACTTTGGCGCTTGTCAACGCTGCCCACTGCCAGCCAGCTAGCCAGCCAGCGCTTTTGTGCTTTTGAGTGAGTTTGTGTGCGAGTGTGTGTGGCTCTGTCTGTCTTTCTGCATGCTGTATGCTGCATGCTGCATGCTTTCAGGCGTTGATTTCCACAACTGCCAAACGCTTGTCTTTTGATCTTACCATGAACCGCTGCCACGCTCCCACGTTGCCACAGTGTCACAGTGCCACCGTGCCCCTCCTCGCACGCAAATGCAATTTCAATTAAATTTTAAATATTTATGCAGCTGCAGCAAGAGCTGAACACAAAAATGTTGCTGCCCTGACACTTGCAACAAAACAATTGCAACCAAATGGCTTAATCCGCTTCTGTTGTTGCTGTTTCCCATTTGCCATTTCAATTCCGCACTTTCACAGTAACAAGTGTGTGTGTATGTGTGTGGATTAGCATAAGGTCTGCATATCATGCTGATCAGCTTTTATATCCGTCTGTGGTATGTATACAACTTGCCGCAGGCTACAAAGCAAACGGAATACATTTTAGTTGAGATAAGACTGCAAAATATATATATATATTTAAACAGACAACAGCTAAAAACTAGAGTGTTAAAAATTTATTCGTATTCTTTTTTAACGCAATTGAATGTTGGATTATTTTAAATTACCTATATCATGTGGACTAAAAACATTATACAGTTTTCCAAAGGGTTTACTAAATAGAATTGAGAAGATCGATTTAAAATTAAAGCTTCGAATTAAATTACATAAAATTAAAAAGCACAAATTAACATATAAAGAAGAATATTTATACTTAATATAGTGCATATATTTTGGCAGCCACCGGGTATCATATAGTCGCAACAGATGCCTAATGTTTATAAAATATATAATAATCAAATGTATAAAATGAAAAAATGATTCTTTAATTGCAACAATGCAAATTAAATATTTAATTTTCTTTGTGAGTGTAAGATAGTCTCACCAGTTCTTTCTCTCTTTACTCATACATGTCTCTCTCTTTCTCTCACACTCTGATCACACTGTTAAGTTACTGTTAGAGCGACTTTGTCACTGCTGCGGTAATAATTCACTGAGTCATTGGGGGAGGAGTGTTGGGGTGTCGTGTAAATCATGCCCAATGCGTGAGTTGCCTGCCAGTTACTTATAGCAAACAATTGTTGTGCCACGCCCACAATTACGCCTCACACACACACACATACACACATAACTAAGCTACTTGACGGCCAAATAATGCCGCAAATAAATCTAATAACGCCCGCATAATTTGCATAATTCTCGTATTTAATAGACAGGCGTGTCAGGCAGGCAGGTAGGCAGCTGGCAGCCAGGTAGTTGAAGCAGAATTGTAGCCGCCGCAGTCACGGCAGGTAATCGTTGGGCTCTGGGTTCCGTATCCGGCGCATCCCTCTTCCGCCACCATCGCCATGCCACCGTTCCCCATCCTTCGGCAGTGACTCATGTAGCGTCGCTTTGTTTACTGTGTTGTGCCCCACATAAAACACTCAAAGGATACGCTGACAATGAGGCTTAACTGACACACACACACACACACACACACACGCACACACATTAAGCTTAGGGGGGAGGGGGTGGCTTATGCCGAGTCTTGCCTGGTTGTGCGCCTAAAAGCGCGCTTAAATAAATTCAATTTAACGTGACTAATACCATTTTATCGCATTGTTTAAAGCATGAAGCGGCGCTGCACTGTGGACAGCTGCCTGCCACCTGCCGCCTGGCATTCCGCCACATACCCATACACTCGCAAAAAAATAGCAATGCATTTTATAAAATTTCTGAATATCGGAAACGGGTTTTCTAGTCGTCCTAAATTTATATGAAATGAATATGGTCAATTTTCTATTTGTAATATATTTTCTACAGTTAAAAAATGCATATCTAAATAGCCGAAATGCACGCCCAAACATTACAATTTTTTCTGAGTGTATACCACCATACACATACAACACAGCCAGACAGTCAGACAGACGGACAGACTACCTGCCTGCAAGCCTGCCGCATGTTGCCATTTATGCTTGTGTGTGTTCGCCAACAATATTGTCAAATTTCATACGCAAGTCTGTGTATACACACACACACACTCATACACACACACAGATGTGTGTGTGCGCTTTTGTCTCCTGGTATCTTTGTGTGTGCGCCCGCGTGTTTAACTGTTGCGATTTACGGACTAACTCCGACGGAGGACGTCGACGTCGTCGTCGCCAGTGCAATGAGGAAATAATAAATACAACATTTGAGGAAATTGAATTGTATGTGCTTATGCCTTCATGTGTGTGTTTCGTCCTGAGTGTGTATGCATGAGTATATATACATCTATAAATGAGTTTACATATGAGTGAACTGTACAGCCGACAAAATTGTACACTTTTGAAACATTAGCAATTAATGAATGATTCCATTAAGATAGTCTTGATATATTTTATATACTATTGGTAAAGTATTCAGTACTCATAAAGTATTTTACATTTCTGGAAATGCCAGCAATTAATAATGATAACTGTTAACCGGTCTTGACATTCTTTTTTAGTAGTTTTTCGGAAACTCTAAGATACTCAGAAGATGAATAAATCTTAGTGAAGGATTTCTTATAATAATCTATTATTTATACATATGTATAGCAATTAAATAATGGTAATTGTATAAATCAATTGGAATTAAAAACAACACATAAGCTAATATCTAAAATGTAACAAATAATATTAAATACAAAATATCTACATATATAATACTCTCATACATACCGGTAAGTGTAAGATTGCTCATCATACTATATAACTTCACAATAAAAAAGATTTTGCAATGGAAAATAACATTTAATAAATAGAAATTACTTGGCTTAGAATAAAAAGGTAGAAGTGATAAATTTTAAAATGTATTATATAATATAAAATATCTGTATAATAGTAAATTTTCCCATTGTTAATATGGACAATTTTGTCGGATGTGGCGAGGATTGTTTCTGTTTGCTTGTGTGCTGATAGGCCACTTTGTTGCTTCTATGTTGAGGCTGTTGCTGTTGCAACCATTTTTTCAGTCTCCCTCCCATCCACTCGCTTCTGGTCTTTATCCTCGCTTCAATATCTACTCCTGTTTCTGTTCCTCAGTGCTCATCTATTTGTGCTGAAGTTAATAAAACTGCCTTTTATGGCGCTGAGCTCAATATATGTATTTTCATGGCCATTTGAGCGGCAATCAAATTAAATGTTATGTACGCTTTTAAAGAGCTGCTTCAGCTTCAGTATCAGCTTCTTCTTGTTTGAAGAGGCAACCACAGAGCGGCATTTCCGTTTCCGCTTGCGGGCCCGATCAACGACAATGCGAATTGGCAATTTGGCAATGCTCACTTATGCCAATCAAGTGGCCAATGAAATCACATTTTTTTGTGTCCTTCAGGGCACAGCTTGTGATTATGATTATAAAATCATTATTGCAAATCTGTTTTTTTTCTTTTTGCTCAACGTTGATTATGGCATTTTGCATTGTGCTACGGCTGAGTTCTTTCTAATTGAGTAAGAGCTTTTGCTCTGGGCAGACGTTGTGTTATCTTGATAACTGTATAATATTCAGATAAATTTATATATATATATATGAATATTTTCTGATATCTATCACGCACAGTTTTGCATAACAAATTTAGCTCAGTTTCGAAATCCTCAAAACTCAATTTGCGCCAAATGCCTCAACAAAGAATATAAATTGTTGTGAGAAGTGCAAGTAGAAGAAAATAGAGAGAAAAACCCGTGCGACATTTGTTAATATTATTTATGGTCACGTAGCGCTTTGTTTTGCTTTAGATTTCTTTTTTTTCTAATGGCCACAAGCAAGACAGAAAATATAGGTGCCACACGCTGCAGCAGCAGCAACACCATCAGGTGTTTAAGGCCACTTAAGTGCTGAAAAATGTTGCCAGCTACGGAGCTGTGGGGGAGTAGTCGCTATCATGGCCCACCTGACCAGTCCACCTGGCGTAATTACTCCGCCATCCTCCCTCTACCAGCATTCCCAAAAAGGGGCAGCCAAAGTGTTGAAGGTGCTGCTCGGGTTAATGCAACAAACAAATTGATTCTAATGGCTGCATTCCACTCTGCGATACTCTGATAAAAAATACCTTGCAACTATTTTTCTTCCGTAACGCTACAAATTAGTTAGCGATTACGGGAAGCTTAAGCAAAAATGTGCTATAAAAACTCTTGTCTCAATTTGGTAAGTTTATTTATTCTGTTTTGAGTCGTTTCCATATTTAGTTATTGAGTTTCAAAAGGTATTCAAAGTGCTTGTAGTTGCAGTCTGTTTTACTCTGTTTAAAAATAACTTTAAATTACTTTTGCTTCGCAATTAGAATGATGAAGTAATCAAAATGTTTTCGTAAAATTTGTTATTTTAATAAAAGCCAGTTTATTTAAATATGTAAAATATAGAAAGGGAATAGAGTTGTCGTTATTGTTGCTGTTTGTATTTTCGTTTAAAATTTGAGGATTCACTTCGGAATTTATGTGATTGAGTTGAGTTTTGAAACTGGAATTTGCCTTTGGGCATTTGTACAAGTTGTGCAAGGCCAACTGAATGACAGCACCAATAATGCCAACAATTTTAAGCCGCAATACTTTAAGTGTGAAATGAATGCGTATGCAATAAGGATACATAAATGTGTATGTGCGTGTGAGTGTGTGCATCGGTGTACATGTATGTGTAAGTTTATCTGTGTATGCTACATTATGCCTTGTTAAAAATGCCCAAAGAGTGAAAGGGTCACAAAGAATGATGCGAAAAGTTGTTTATATGCGTGTGTATGTGTGTGAATGTGTGTGTGTGTCTGTGTGTGCTTATGTGTGTTGGTGTGTCATCATCGTGTTAACAAAAGAGCATACTCAAGTTTCATACGAAATGCAATTCCACTTTTGCGCACTTTATGTCACCATGTTGTGCGTAAATCTTTGTGTAAGACTATTCCAAACGCTTTGCCCTCTGCTCAGGGGTTCCAGGGGTTGAGGGGAGTTCAGGGGGTTGTCCACGACTGTCACTGTCCGGCTGGTATAGTTTACAGCGTCGTTGTGAATTTGTGTGGGTGGGCGTGTATACGGTATAAAAGTGTCAAAAGTACTTGAAATTTCAGCAGGCTTTACACACTCAAAAAAATATAGGTTTGAATATTGGAAATTCGCCAAGGGTAACTAATTATATTAATCAGAAAGTATATTTCTAAAACTGAGCGTTTTTGTTTTCTTAAAAAAAATAACTGGCTTCTAACATAAAAGACGAGCCAGAAAATATCGTTACATGTTTCTGAATATTAGAAAGATATTCTTCCAAAGATTAGATTTTTCATTTCTACTTGTTAGAAAAGTATTTCTTTACAATAGAAATTATTTCTAAAACATTCGTAGTGAATTTGTGTGGGTGGGCGTGTATACGGTATAAAAGTGTCAAAAGTACTTGAAATTTCAGCAGGCTTTACACAAATTACTTCTGCAATCAAGAAAAATACTCTAGTTTTCAGTGCGATTTTTTTCCGAGTGCAGATAAGCAGACAGACTGAAACTGTGAGCCTTGCTCACAAGTAGAACTGGGCCAACAGAAACGGGGCACACAAACTGGACAGTCACCCAGTTGCCCAGTTGCCCAGAGGCCAGAGGAAAGTGTTCCCAGAGTCATAGACAGACAGACAGACAGACAGACAGATAGACGGACAGACAGTGTTGCTGTTGCTGTTGCTGTCGTTCTTCCGTTCGCATTCAGAAAAAAGCTCAAATGCAAAAATCACGCTCATATGCTCAGCTGCATGTGAAGTCAAAAGTCTCTTTGAGTGTGCACAACACAACACACCACACACACACCAACACACACACTCACACCAAACACACACACTTGCTCTCTTTTGCAATCTGTGTTTTTGCCTCTGTGCTTTGACTAAAAACTTGATATGCGTATTTCAGTTGCGCTTTTTCTTCTTTTTTTTTGGGATGCTTTCCAACAAATTTTGCACTCACTGTTTAGCCGTTGCACAATAAACAAACATGCCCCAAGACATGCAACACCATGCACAACCATTCAAGTCATGTGGGCGTGGCATCTCACTCCCTGTGTGTGTGTGTGCAGTTGCCGTCAAATATTTGGTGTTTGTAACGTTTTTATTCACTTTGTGGATTGAGAACCTTTTGCTTACCATCAAACCCGAAGTCAAACGGAAGTCATACAGCTGCCACAACTACAGCCACAAGTACACCCTCCTCCTGCCCCTACTTCTATCTCCTTATTTTCATGTGCCACTTTTGGTTACGTGCTGATTGTCTATGAATGCGCTGCAGTGCTTGCATCTTGATGAAATGTTGCAAGACACCTGCAACTGCTTTGTGTGATTGATGCAAGGTGCCTTCACTGCAAGTGCAACAAATATATAAGTGTATATATATACGAGTATGTATGTGCGATGTGAGCTGACTGATGCCACTATCAACATTTCGAACATACTCGCATGTCTACAGAATTTTAAGTATTTTCCATAAAGCACCACATTTTTTTGGTATCCTGCGAATTAAGGAAATTCAGCCCTATATAAAAAAGTAAGCTCCTCTTAAAATAAAATAATAATTAAATTACTGAAACGTTTTTTAAGTGAATCGCGAAATGTTAAGAATGTGAATGTGAGAAATTTTGATCATAGTTGAATCAGACTTAATTCTATGTTAATTGTTTTTGCTTGTTGAACTTTTGCTGTATTCAGTAAATATCTCAACATATTGAAAGTTATTTACATTTACTTACCTAACCTTTTCTTTATTAATTGAATGTGTAAATATATATTTCCTTTTCATTAATTAACGATTGAAAATGAAATATACAATAAATTAATGAAACATATTCTTTACAATTTCTTTCATAATTAAATGCAATTTAATTTTTAAATAAATAAATTAAAAAATATAGAAAAGATTATTTCCTTAAATTTACTTGTTAACCTTATCTTGGATAAATAAATATAAAAATATTGAAAGATATCTGCGCGTATATGATAAATTCTTTACGTGTGAAATTGAAGGGCACTGCAAACTCTGCCGTGGATGCAACAAAACCGAATTCTCATATCCACATACAGATATGTAACTCAATACACCCCCATGCCCCATCCCTGAGTGCTTGCTGCATGTACTTGACTGTGGGCGTGGAAATATAACTGTTATTGACACGGCATCATATTGAAAATATGTAGGTTTTTTTTATTTAATTTATTTTTTGCGCTTTTTGTTGTGCATGCGAGTTGTTTGAGTTGCACGTTGTTGTTGTGGCAGCTTGTTGTTGTGGCAGCTAGTTGTTGTTGCTGCTTTCTGGTTGATGCTGGCTGCTGCCGGAATGGAGTTCGTGGCACGAACCGTCGCGTGGGTAAATAGGTGCGACAACATGGCGTCATGGCATATATATATCAAAGTGCAGTGTTGTGCATATTTTATGTGACCCACCCAAGGCCCTTAAAGGGGGCAGGATAAGAAGGAGAGGGGAGGCAGAGGGTGGTTGGACATCATCATTATATTACACTGATAAACGCCTTAGGCACTCGACTGTCAAATGCAGCGAGCAGAAAAGGCGTTTACCACTCAACCGAGAGTGTGTGCGAGTGTGTGTGTTGTGTGTGCTGTGTGGGTTTGCCTGATAGCTTATGATTTTGTAATTAAATGCTTTTATCAACAAACAGCCCACATGTATAATTAAGTTCTAGCAGCGATCAATCAAACTCGATAAAGAGAGAGAGAGAGAGATGATTTCCTTGGAGTTCATTTGGCAAGGGTCTTCATTTTGTCACTAATTAAAATCGATAAATCTTGCAAAATATGCACATTATAATGCCACATATTTTACACACACTCGCACAACTCATTGTTGCATTTATCTGGCATATTTCCGGGCGCTTATTTCAAAATTCCTTTCCGTATTGCATTGATTAGGTGTAAATTTATGCGTCATGGAAAGTGTTGCACAAGTTGTTGTTGTTGTCGCAAATTTTGTGCATAATATATGGAAGTGCCATTTAAGTGAACTCTGCTTGCGGTTTTAGTAAAATTGATTTGTGATTCGGTTGCTTTGCTGCCACTTACGACCAAAAGCCAAAAAGCCTCATTTAACTTGAGGTTGAATCTGCAAATTATTTCGTTTGCTTTTGAAATCATTTCACAAATTATCTGCATATAAACTTATATATAGACATATGCATTTAAATGCTATTATCTAAAATATAAAGTATATATTTAATATGTAGGTTACATTGGTATATTTGTTTGTTTTAGTTTTACCATTGATTGCATTTATCTTGCTTTTATTGTTTTCTTAGATATAAATCATGCAGATAAATGAAGAAAAATATGTTAAGTTTTATTTCTTTTTACTTGTTAACCGTTTCTTTAATAAATAACTAAATAAATAAGTATAGAAATATTTTGCCTATGGTTAGGCACGTAGATCAAAACACCATCTTAGGTTGAAATTGCAGGTCTAACGTGATTTCCATTTAAAAATATTGATCCAAAACATTGCATTGAGGAACTGTTTACGATTTTCAACTGTCACTGTGTTTTTGACCACTGTTTGTCCTCAATAGCAAAACTACATTTTTAGTTTAAAAGCCCGATTTTCCCTCGAAATTTATATTAAATTATCTCTGTAAAAAGTGATTGTAGGAACTAGTCGAAACTCTCCCATTCAGAACATTGTTAAAAGCTATAAAATGCATATTCCTTCAGTTAATTTGTGTTGCAGTTGTCTGCTTTTGCTGCCGCTGTTGAGTTTAACCGTGAGCAATGCTCAACTGGGCGATAACAGCAGCAGCAACAGCAACAACAACGGCAACAGTTACTCATGGGTTAACCTAGCAGAATGCCTACAAAATGGTTTGGTTGGATTGTTGGCTACTTTAGCCCGGTCATAAATCCTTTAGTGACCCAACAAAAATAAAAATGTGGAGATGCGAATATGAGTCCCCGTTTGTCTGTGGCGCAAAGGGACTTGACTGCATAATTTGCCTTGTCGTTTTTCGCTGGTAATTTTTCGTTTTAATTTTCATGTGTCTCCCTCTCTCTTTCACTCTCACTCTCTCTTTCTCGCTCAGTTTCTCTCTGTCTCTCTTGGACTCTTAGCTTTTGTTCTGCAAGCTGACAGTCAAATAAATTATTACGCTGTCGTGTAAAAGCCGCAGAGATTAAGCAATTATGTGGCACTTAATGCTCGACCAGGTTCACAATGAGTCCGTCTGTCTGTCGGTTTGTCTGTGTGACTAATTTAAAGCATCCGCCTTACTTTACCGCTAGCCATACATATTTGATATCCAACTACTACTAATAAAACCACATATACAAACGAGTGAGAGCCGACTGCGAAATACTTTGATCAGATTTGTAATACCAGCTGATAGCTGGACGCAAAGAACAGAGTGGGATAACAATCTTCATTCATGGTTTGATAATCTTAGCTGAGTATATGCTCTCAACTGAGCAGGTGCTTGTGTTACGCGTGCTTAACCGCTATTTAATTGTCTGCTTGGCAAAGTTTTTGAGCAGCCGACAAATGTAAAACTGGAAAACCATAAAACTGGAAAACTGAACTGAAGAGGCCGCTGAGACGCCAAATGTTGCAGCTGTTGCAGTTGGCAATTGGCTTGGGGGTCCTGCATCCTGTAGCCTGTATTATGAAAATGAAACTGAAAATTTTTGGCCAGACTGAAGTTGGCGCAACTGTTGTTGTTTTTTGATTCTGTTGCTGTTGGCAAAAGTTTTGTGCGTGCGCGAAACCATAAAAGCCAACGATGTGGCAGAAGCCTTTCTGAAGATGCCACAAACTCGTTTCTCAATATATCTAGGCGAAGTAAATTTGGTGCAACAATTTAATGCCAAGCGAAATCCATTTCAATTTAATTTCTTGACTTATTGAGTCAACTTGATTCAATTTTATTTATAATTTAAAGATTTTCTCACCTCGCAATCGTTTTTTCTTTCTAAATACTTATACATTTAAGCTTGCAGTAAGGGATTATATTCGACATTTAGAGATCATGACTTCTATTCAAGAACATATTTATTTATTTTGTTTTAATTGAATTCTAATTAAATGCGCATTAATGACATACTTTTAAATTAAGTGTAACAATTTAATGATAAGCGAATTTCATTTAAATTTACTGATATAAAATTCTTAACTAAATTTCTCTTAATTAAATTTACAAATTTTTTTAATTTCATTGTCATTGTTGTGAGTGAAAACATTTGTGCAAAACAATCGTATGCAAATCAATCTCAGCTGTCTCCCAGAGCTAGACAATTTATGTATGCTGCCAGATTTCAGTTTCGCCATTGTTCTTGCAACGCATCTTGCAAGCTGTCTTCCATGTTTCATTACATTTTTCCAGACTCATCTTCACTCATCTGTGCATTTTCAGCAACAGCAGCAGCAAACAGCATGCCTTTCAAAATAGTTGTCCAAAATAGTTGCCATATAGAATCACAGGGCGTCGAGCTGATGTGCAGTGTCCCATGTCATTTGTCATTAAACACTTTGTTCCAGGCTGAGGAGTAGCCAAACTCAGAGAAAAGCTTTTCTTGTCTTAAGAAATAATTAGTAAATATAAGAAAAAACTTTTCTAAAAAGTAGAAAAGTTGCCCTAAAATTACATTCGCAAAAATATGATTGTGTTTTTATTTTTTAGAAATAAATCTTATAAATACTTTTATTTATATATTTTTAATCTAAAAAGAAATAAATCGTATTTGCCACAACTCGACAATCCCAAAAATATGACTATAAATCTAATTTTCGAGTTGCTCTTCAAAGCACCTGAAAATAAAATATATTTTTTAGCGCAATTTTAGAAAAATCGACTCTGAAATTTCGAAACGATAAACCCTGGTTTTTAGAAATATTCTTTCTGAATAATAAGATGACTTACCCTTGACGCTAAAAAAAAATATGCTGAACTTCCAAAATTCAGTTCGATTTTTCTTAGTGCAACAACAATGCAACAGATGTTGAGAACAGGGCAAGCTTGTGGTTAACATGGCGTATGCGCAATATGTTTGTTTGCAGACATTGTTGTAATCTTTGTTTGTTACTGTTGCCAAAAACTGAGATTTAGCTTTCGCCTGAATATGTCTGTATTTGTCAAGGACGGTTTGTGTGTCTGCAAATCAAAATTCTAAGGTTGCAAGCGTATTTTGTGGCAAATAGACGACAAAATCTCACTCAAAAACATAAATTCTTATAAGACTTTTTTCTCTCTCGATTTTTGACAAGTTTCTTGATTAATGGACACAGTGTTTCTCTTTGTTCCTTTCTTTTTCTACAGCTTAGCATATGCAAATAAACCAAAGGCTCTCCCGCTCTATTCACATTTTCCATTTAGTTTATTGCAACAATTATTTACTCTGACCAGAGCAGAGAAAATAAGTTTAAGAAACACACAGAAATAGCAATTTTACAAATTAAAGGGCCGCTGGCAAATCAAGATATATATATATATATATATATATATATATATGAATCTCTGCCCACAACTAATTCACATTAAGTGGCCTCTAACATGGACCATGGAGAATTTAAACTCTAAATAGAACTTACTTATTTTTTTGCCTCAATTAAAATGCGCTTTCATCTCTATTCTCCCTGTTGACTCTGCAACCCTCTGGCTTATTATGCATCTAGCATATTTACCCGGCAAACAGCCAAACGTCGGTTTTCGCATTTATTTGACTTTGGGTTTTATTATTATGCTATATTGTTTTGAACCTAAGGCGCTTTTCTTTTAAACATTTCGAACTGTTTGCGGGAGTTGAGTTATTTTTGGCTGGCAAAGGCCAAGAATACTTGGAAAGTAAGTTGGAAAACAAATAAAATTATACTGGTAATTAATCTTAAGTTATATTTTATTCGATCCAAAAAGAAACAGAAATTTAGGCTCCGATTCCCATTCTAGCACGTAAAGTATAATAATTCACATAAAGATTCCGATATTATTTCAGACTTTTTTACTGTATTTGATATAATTTATAACGAAATATAATTTTATAGACAAATATATCATATAGGTCGGTAGGCTTTTTAAATTTATAATGAAACTGAGGTGTCTGCAGGTGAACTGAGGTCTGCAAGGGTTCTTTCTTGTTATACCCTGAGCACATCCAAAATGTGTAAAGCTCCCACCACATAAGGTATATATGCTATATATATGCCTTCAAGCATATTTGCTACCTTTTATATCAATATCTATCCTTAATTATTTCGAGTGGAAATAATAAATACCTAGCTATAAATAACTTGTAAACTTACTAACTCTTAAAATATCTTCTGTGCGATTCACTTCAATTAGCTTATTCAATTAGCATATTCACTACTTTTTATATCTAGGGCCAGATATAAATTAAAATTTTAAATTTGTCTCTAATTGTTTCGAGAAGTGTCCTTTAACGTTCGGCATATTTTTACAACATTTTTATAAATTATAAGCAGTATAAAAACTCTGCTGAATAAATGATAAACCAAAAATATTTTGGTTTCCATAACCAGCAGAATTTTCAGCCAGGTATGCAACTTAAATATTTGTTAAATAAAATGGCGCAAAAAATAAGAGTGATTTGCATCTAAAATGCAGTATGCAATTACCTTAAAAATTGCCAAACCACCGACAACAATTTGCAGCAAACATTGTTGGTCCCCAAATGTTTAATAAACATACATTTCATTGTTACATTTTTAACAACAACAAAATAAACAACATCAACAATAATAATAAAATTTGGGAAAAAATTACAAGTGTCATTGGCCATAATAAAAAAAAAGTGCTGCAAATGCAATTTATTCCAATACACTTTTGGCATATTGAATTTGTGATTAGGCAAATAAACTCAATGGAATTACAAGTGGCATACAACTTGGCAGCTTATTGCAACACATACACACCTCTCACAGACAAATATATTTATATTGTCGTATTTTGCGTTTAAAGTAAATATTCATAGGCATTACTTTTCAGCTTAATGGCAAACAGCAGCAGCAGCAACAAATAAAAATAAAAAAAGAAGAAAAGAAAATTCACACGCACAATTTCACTTGGGCCAAGCATCTGTCGAGGGGGAGTGGGGCTGAGTTTTACCAGAAAGAAAATCTATGTAGCTGATTTTCCACACTGCTCAAAAATTGAAGGAGGAGTTGGGGTTGGAGTTGGGGGGAAGCTACGATTCTCCCTGGCATTGTTGTCGCTTATGCTTTTATAATATATTCATAAATTCAATTTATTTTTCAATCAAAATAAAAATACTACTATTTTTGTAGCTGGCGAACTTTTGTATCAAATTTTGTTGATTTCGTTTGCAAATCAACTTTTTATTGATTGCTTATAGAAAGCACACACACAACACGAAATTGAGATAATCCGAAGTTATCCGCTTACGAGTAATAACAATTGTTTGACAACAAGTAAAACACTTGTCCAGCTATGAATATATTTGAGATTTAAGTGCTTGAAATGAGCAGGCAATACGTTAAGATAATATTTAGAGATATGCTTAGGGAAGGAAATTATCAGAGAAATGGACTTGATTATTAGAATTAAAAGTAATATCAGATAAATCCTAGGTGACTAAAACTAAAAGTAGTTATCTATCAGAGTTTATTTTAAGTAAATAAAATAAAGTAATTAAATGCTTAATTGCTGCCATTTATATGCAACAATGCATTTGATAAGTGGAATTAAAATAGCGTCAGGGAAATTACTAAAAATATAATTTTTTTTGATCTATCGGAGTCTAAGTATTTATATTTTTAATTAAAATATATGTAACTGATAACGAAATAACCTTTAACTAGTAATAAATGCTCTGTTCTTAGCCTTCTACAGATGCCACAATGCATTACGGTTAATCTAATACCACAAACATAATTTTCATATACAAAAAAAAAAAAACAGCTCACTTCGCTTAAGCCGCTCAAAGCTCAAGTAGCAACAATTTTCACTTGATTAAAAATAATTTCAAAGGCATGCTAGAAAAGTGTGTAACAAGAGTGAAGAGTAGAGCAGGTGACAAAGGGGGAGGGAGTGGGCGTGTGGCAACTTGACGCGACGTCTGCATTTGTGGCATGGGAAAATCTACGTAGCAACAACATAAATTATGCTGAAAAATAACCAGCGCCAGTTTTTTATCTTGTCTATCAAAAGTGTTTAGCAAGTTTTTTTTTAGGGAAATACTGGAAACATTATGCTAATATGTGGGGAGAGAGGTGGGAAGAGGTAGTGGTACGCAACGGGTGGTCTGTGAAAGAACTGAAGAACCGTGTTTGTTTGAAGTGAATATTTATGTGCTTATTTTCAGTCGACTCTGGCATAATTTTTAAATGCTGTTTTGTTAGAGAAATTGGCTTAAAGGGAGGCTAACAGCGCAGTTAACAGCTGTCAGTAGTTAACGGCAGATAGATAGCAGCTCAGTTAGCAGCTGTCTATGCGACGCTTTCCAAAAATGAACGCTGTTAAGGGGCGCTGCTTCCAGGCTGGGGTAACAGTAGCAACAACAGCAGCAATACCATAGCTGCTAGCAATAACAGTAGTCCGCAGTAACAGTAGCCAACAGTAGCAGCAACAGTAACAACATCAGCAGTAATAGCAGATTGCAATAACAGCAACAACGGCTTTAAGAGCAGCTAGCAGGCAATAATAAAAAGAACTCCATTAACAGCAACAAAATTAGAAAAAATTGTTGACAATTTAGCAGCTCTTTTGCCATAAGAAATTCGCAAAAAAAATATATAAATAAGAGTTAAGCAGCAATAACCGCAGCAAGCAGTAGTCACTAACAGCAGCTAAAATTAACAGCAACAACACCAGCAGTTAGCAGTAACAGCAGCAAAAATTAACAGCAACAAAAACCGCAGTCAGCAGTAACAGCAGCTAGCTGTAACAGCAACAACAACATTAAAGGTCATCATGTTAAATCCGCTTTAATCAGGAAAAAAAAACGCTGTGCTTTTGCCTCAAGTAATTTGCAGAAATGCAAAAAAAAAAAAGAAAAAAAACGTAATAGAAAAACAAAATAAAATGGAAAACAGAAAGTGGCGAGCATAATGCAAAATAAAATCAACAATTATGCTTCACTTTGCGCACGGTAATTATGGAAAAATGTCAACAAGCCCAGGCATGGATTGGTGAGGGGGCAAGGGAAGGAGCTGTTTCATGGCTAGTGTTGGTTTTTAATTTCAAACGGCGGAAAACTAACAGCAAAAGGAAGATGAAGAAAAATGATGGTGAGGGGGGGGGGGGGGGGGGGGGCTCAAAGGATAAAAGGAAAAGTTGCGTTTTGTGCGCATTTTGTGCAGATTTTTGTTTGGTCGCCGAGTTGACACCAGTAATTAACATAAGACAAAAGGTCCATTTTTAAGTGTTGCTCAACGTTTTTGCACTCAACAGTGATTAAAGTAAATTTAACTGCACAGAAAAACACTCGAGTTTAACAGAAGTCGGCGCTGTGGTCGCTGTTGGGCTATCGGGGTCGAGGGCGAGGTCGGGGTCTGGGTCGGGTCGGGTCGGTATCGGGGTTGGGGAAACACTTAACAGTCCAGGTCGCTTTACCTCAGCTTAGACTATGTTACATGCTTGTTGTCCTTGCTGTTGTTGTTGTTGTTACTGTTGTTATACTCTTTTATCGATGAGATAAAAAGCGTATATTGGTTTTGTGCAATGTCCGTCATGCTGTCTTCCCGTCTGTCCTTGAAGCCTTGAATCCTGGTTTGTGGCCGCGTCACGCAAAGTGTCAAGATCGGGTTTTTATGTCCATTTCCATGGCTAGGAAATGGATAAATTTGATAAAAATCGATAATCGCAAATCGATAAAGCCACATAAGTGCCCCAAGCTTAAAGCTACAGTCTTAAAATTTTAATAATAAATTACTAGGAAACGCCTAAGTTTTTTATTGCTACGCTGAATTACGCCCTCTTACTGCGACTGTTGTAGTTGCTCTCCTTGTCTTCTTGCTGCTGTTGTTGTTGTTGACTCTCATTCTCGCTCGAAAGTATGCAACAGTTTAGGCCACTGTCTGCCAAACGGTTGGCAATGCATTAGCGTCAAATATTGGCAACGCTGGCTGTCACTCGATTATGCCCAAGCCGAATACTCATATCAGCTGTACTATAAATAACACTTCTCTCCTTGTGTGTGTGTGTGTGTGCGTGTGGTGTAAGCAGCTGCCAAAAGTATGTTTACTAATATCGTTTATCGTTGGCTTGGCGACTGCCAAAATTTGACATTTAGCTAGTTGGTGTCAAAAAAGTATTCAGCGAATAAATAATAGGACAATATCGCACTTTAAGAAATAGTTTATCTATTTTTAATTTTAATAATTAAAAGTACAGATTTGGAAAATGCGGCTTTTATTTTTGTCGTTAGTTTTCTCTTCAATAACATTTAATTTCTTAATTTTAATTTTAATAAAATTTGAAAACGGTAAAAAAAATAATTTTTTTTTTTAAATTTTTTTTTTTCTGGAAAAGAGTTTTCTTGCACTTTCAAAAACGTATTCATAAGATCCTTAAACGTGACCAAATAAAAAAAAAACGGCACTTGGAAAACATTTCTTGTGTGTGTTAACAAAACTTGAAATTATTCCTGTGAAAAATTAAAGTAAGAGCCAACCTGGCACAACTAAATCAAAACACAATCGCTCCTAACCTGTCTTGCAACTCAATATCCTGTTAACCCAAACTGAAACTGAGCACAAATAATGTCAAAATTAACTGTTCCCGAAAGTTGAGCTGTTGAACTTGAGCCTTTTGCAAACATAACAGTTGAGCTCAAAAGTTCTCTGTGTATGACATTGTCCTTTTCAATAAAATTTTAGTTTAATATTTCTTTGTTTATATTTTCTCCTTGTTGTTTTCAAGAGTTATTTGGAATGAAAATGAACAAATTCATATTTCAAAGACGAGAGAACCAAATGCAGTTGACATTTTAACGTCTTTAAACTTTTATTGGTTTGATATGTGTGTTTTTTGTCGATTCACACACACACACACACACTTCTTGCCAAAAAGAAAAGGTTGCCCATTCAACAACATTTCATAATATGGCAAAGTGAAAAGGACACTTTCCCAGAGTTCAAAGTGACAAAAGCGAATTTTGCTTTGTTTTATATATGATCCACGTGCAAGCATATATACATATATATATACTCGTATATATGAGGGGGTGGTTCAAGGTGTGCAGTGTGTGTGGACTGTAATTTAATGCCGTTTCAAGCGAATCTAAAAAAAAAAATTGAAGTGGTGCGTAACAAAAATAAAAAAGAAAATATAAGCAAAAAATACCTGCTTCAAAATGTTGGTTTTCTTCTTTTAACTGCAGCTGAAAACTTTGTTGTTGTTGTATTTTGTTTCAGGCAACAAACAACACATAAATTATTTGCTACGCGGTATTTTATGCTAATTTTAGAAATTCACCTTTAGCAATTTGCCCGTGAATAAATGGTTAAACAATTCAGTATTCAGCAAAAAAAAAAAAATTAGAAAGTATTTCTTTATTGTTGGAGTATATTTGAAATTTGATTAGAATAGACCTATCGAATTGTTTGTTGAAAATAAAATAATAAATTTAAAGATTTATTAGTAATATTCAAAGAATTTACTTCTTTTTTTATTAATATTTCATGCATTTAACTATACATTTTAAAAGGTATTGTATTAGAGTTTATTTGAAATGGTTTTCAAATAGACCCATCAAATGGTCTCGTGATTAAGAAGAAAATAAATGTATAGATTTATTGATAGTTGTTTATTATTTTAATGTTTTTATATATGCAAATATATTTTTAGTCCCATAGGTATTTATCTTCTGTGCTGTATTATTTTTTATTTAATCCATTTTTGTATTTTGGACTGCACAAAAATGAACATTTTATATTTACAGTATTAATAGTTTATGGTGTATTATTATAATTATCTATAAGGTAATTGGCAGCATTTTTGGAATATTTTGTTTCTAAATTCAAATAACTTGTTGTATTTATGGGGTTGTAATTAGCCTTGAAATGGACTTCTCGAATTGTCTCTTTTGCTAGTTCCTTTTCAAGGGTTTCTTTCATTACAATATATATTTCAGGACCCATGGGATGCGTCGTTAGTTCTGCACAAAAATCACACAACAATTAATATTTTATCTTCATAATATATTTGTTGTCTTATTAGATTTATTGGTAATTCTTGAAATATTTTCTTTCCAACTTCTTCGGGTGTACAATCCGCTCGAATATGATTGTGAAGAAGGGTATTAAATTTGAATTCGATGGTTGAATGCTTGTGCCAGCAATTTGCGAGCATTAAGGCCTGCGAGCAGAGCAGAAGAAGAAGACTTAATTGAAGTCAAGCGGAAGCACATTACGCATACGACAGGTTGAACACGCGTGGAGACAAAAACCGGCCAAAATGCCAGAAACAGAAGCGAAAGCTGGCAATAAGCAGACTATATTATCCAATGCCAAAATACTTGAAAAGTGAGCAACATTGTTGTAGTTTTTAATGGATTTTCATTAAGTACAAATGCAGATAGAGAGAGAGAGAGAGAGATAGAATAAGAGAGAGAGAGAGAGAGACAGGGGGAGATATATATATATAGAGAGAGAAAAGAAGAGAATGAAAAGCTGTTAAGAAGTTCATTACGTTGATGATGGCAAGCAAAAGAGGCAACTGGCCCAAAAGTTTATTTGGCCATTTAGTGGCGTCTCAACCAAAGATGTTGCGTGAGAGTGTGTGTGTGTGTGTATTGGTGTGTGCTGGTGTGTGTTACATTTATCTATCATGTTTGTAATCACTTTTCGTTTGGTTTCGAGTCTCGAATCGGTTGCCGACTTTTACCATTTGGCCATTGTAACTGGCATTCGCATAAAAGATTTTCGCACATGCTTCACAATTTTCAAGTGTAGAAAACTTTTTTAATTGGAAAACACATTTAAGTGGATTTTCTGTGCACATTCGGACACCCTTTTCTCACAGTGTGTGTGTGTGTTTGTATGTGGTAAAGTTTTAATGCTGTTTATTTAGCCAGCTACGCTGGATGGAAAAGTATCGCATTTAAAGAAAGTGCATAACAAAAAACAAAAAAAAAAAACTTTTCCTCTTCTGCACTTTTCCATTTTACCACTTTTGCTCCTTTGACTTGTTTTAATGTGCAATGTGCAATATGCAATTGCAATTTCCCAGTGCATTTTCCCAGTGCATTACTAACTCATAGTTTATGCATAATGTCGACTTTCATTTCATTAGTTTTTCCTCGCTTACCCAGCTGCTGCACATAAATAAATATTTTTTTTTTCGTTTTTTATTTGCCACACTGGAGTCTTCGCTGCCAAAGTAGTAAACAACATTTTAATGTTTTTAATATTTCACAAACCTGGTTGGCTGCTACTACTACTGCCACTGTGTGGTATATTAGCCAAGTTCGAAGGCAACTGCTTCTGGCTCTTGGCCCTTGTCTGCGGCTTTTGGCTGTTGGTTGTTGGCTCTTGGCTCTCTTTCCGCTGTTGATTCTCACGTCAACACAGCTCATTAAAAACAACATTCAACTTGTCCCCCTTCGTCTGCCCAGCGGCCAATTTCAGCGCCCTTCACATCCTACACATCGCATCATATTTTTCTGAGTTTGCACAACAAGACTGATAATACACACCTTATACACAATTTTTAGTGAACATGCAATTTATAGCCAAATTTGCACGGATTTGCTCGGGCATTTATTATTAATTTGGTTAATTATTTAAATATTAATTTTGTTTTTATATAGCATATTAAATTGGGCACGTTAATCAATCTATTAAAAGATTATAGAACTGTTGAAGTTTTGAACTATAACTTGTTATGAATCCGCATGCGTTTATGTATAAGATAGCGATATTTTTGGAAATCAATATATTTAATGGAATAAAATTGCAACTTAACTGGTGCTCGAAGTCAAAGTCATTCTTGCCACAGTTGAATGACCAATGCAAAACTTAAGTTAAATAAAATCAGAGTTGCCAGATACATAAAGGGATAACACCTCATCAAAGATAATAGGCTGATATTTGCAACAAAAAAATATATATATTTTTTTATATAACAGTTATATTTTAAACATTAATCAACCTATTCAAAGGCTATAAAACATTGATTTGAAACAGAATGAATAATAGCAGTGAATTACAATCTATAACATAAACATAGAACAGGTTTTAGCAGTTAATAAATAACATCAAATATTACATTTGTGGCACATTAATTTAACGCCCTACAGTCCAGAGGTCGCTGATGTGGAGGCGCTTCAACCTCCTGCGAGTTGTATTTGACCCAAGTGTGCAGGCCAAAGGGTTGACGTGGTTGTGCAAACGGTCATTATACCGACTTGTATGTCTGTTGATTTGTTGACTGACTGTCGGTAATGCGAAGTCGTTGTGCAGAGTTCTGTTGCTCACATAAGGTGGAGCACCAGAGATGTCTCTGAGCACCTTGTTCTGCAAAACTTGAATTTGATTAATCCAGGATTTTGCGGCTGTGCCCCAGAATGGAATTCCATATGTCCATGTAGGCATGATGATGCTCCTGTACACCAGCAGCTTGTTGCTCAAGCTGAGTTTGCTTGATCGCTTCAGCAACCAGTTGAGTTTCGTTTTTTTGGATCTACACGCAGCTGCAGTGATCTGGATATGTTTGCGCCAGGTCAGTTTTCTGTCCAAAAAAACCCAGGTAGCGAACATGGTTCTCCTGAGGTATCAACGTGTTGTTGAGTCGGACAGTTGGACAATTACCATTCCTGAGCGCGAACGTGCAGTGCTGAGACTTGCTCCCATTGACGCAGATGTTCC
Source organism: Drosophila basisetae (assembly GCA_035041595.1). Classification (NCBI taxonomy): domain Eukaryota; kingdom Metazoa; phylum Arthropoda; class Insecta; order Diptera; family Drosophilidae; genus Drosophila; species Drosophila basisetae. The sequence goes on along the minus strand of JAWNLB010000123.1, from coordinate 9,434,123 downwards.
ACCGGTTGGCCCAAGTACTAAAACCATCCAAGAACCTCTGCGTAACCGCAGCTGCTCTCCAAGCAGTGGTGGAGTTAGCAAGGGACACAGTGTCATCCGCGTATGTGGCAAGCAGCGTGTTTCTGGCTACTGGTATCGGCAAGTCCGCGGTGTACAATGTGTACAAGGCAGGTCCAAGGACGCTACCATGCGGTACACCAGCTCCAATGCGGCGGATGTTTGACCGCTCGCCCCTAACTTCAACCATAAAATAACGGCCAAGCAGGTAAGACCTGAGCAGTAAATACTGCGCCGATGGTAGCAGAGACAGCAGGCCATCATGCCACACGCAATCAAATGCTTGCTGGATATCCAGGAAGACGGCAGAGCTGTACTGCTTATTTTCCAAGGCCTCGAGGACGTGCTGTACTAATCGATGAACTTGCTCTGGTGTACCGTGGTGATGCCTGAAGCCAAACTGATGATCAGGAATGGCCCTCTGAAAGCCTCTAACTGCCGACAATCTTCCAAGAAATATTTTTTCAAATATTTTGGAGAAAGTGGTCAGCAAGCTTATCGGTCGATATAACGAGACAAGATTATCCGGCTTGCCAGGTTTCGGAATCATCGCAATCACAGCGCACTTCCACGGAGTGGGGAAGTGGTGGATGCGAACCATGGAGTTAAAAAGGAGCACCAAGAACAATACTCCCTTCACTGGGAGGGCCTTAGCAACTCTGCCGTCAACGCCATCATAGCCAGGGGCCTTAGTGGACTTAAGCCTGCGAATCTGTAAGCGGACCTCAGTAGGGGCGATAGGGGTGATCGTTTGTACAGGATCTAGATCTGCATTTAAAAATGCTTCAGTGTCCTGTACCTGGCTGGGCGATGCTAGTGCAAAGGGCGTGAAGCGACTTTGCAGCTCGTCCGCAAACGCCGATGCAATATCTGCATCCGATCGACACCAAGTGTTGTCAGGTCGCATAATGGGGATCCGCCTGAGTGGCTGCCGTTTGACACAACGCGTTGCCTTCCACAAATTGAATCCATGATTCTTACGGGTCTATCTTTTTGTCTTTTTATCTGTCTTTTTTAACTTTTGTTTACAATTATTATTATTGTTTTTTTCGGAAATCGATTTCCATTCGCAGAACGTGCAAAGTTATCGATAAAATAAAATAAAATAAAATTACATTTGAAATTTGCATTGCCAGACGGAATGACAATTTATAGAAAAAAGTGTTGCATATTTTGTGGTGCTTTGTTCAACGTACTCATTGAAGTAATTCCCAAATAGTTCTGGCTTCGAGCAGGGCAATACGGGTCTATCTTTTTGTCTTTTTATCTGTCTTTTTTAACTTTTGTTTACAAGTATTATTATTGTTTATGTTTACTTTTGTTATTTACATTTTTTTTTTTATTTGTTGATATTTTTTCTTTCTATTATTGGGAATGGTAAATAAAGCTTCTCAGTTAAGACGTCACTCCTCGGCATTTCCGGGATCTGCTGATTATAGGTTTGTATCGTTTTATCTATTTTTCTTAACTTTTGTTTACAAGTATTATTATTGTTTATGTTTACTTTTGTTATTTACATATTTTTTTTATATTTGTTGATATGTTTTCTTTCTATTATTGGGAATGGTAAATAAAGCTTCTCAGTTATGACGTCACTCCTCGGCATTTCCGGGATCTGCTGATTATAAATTTGTATCTTATTATCTATTTTTTTTAACTTTTGTTTACAAGTATTATTATTGTTTATGTTTACTTTTGTTATTTACATTTATTTTTTTTTATTTGTTGATATTTTTTCTTTCTATTATTGGGAATGGTAAATAAAGCTTCTCAGTTAAGACGTCACTCCTCGGCATTTCCGGGATCTGCTGATTATAGGTTTGTATCTTTTTATCTATTTTTTTTAACTTTTGTTTACAAGTATTATTATTGTTTATGTTTACTTTTGTTATTTACATTTTTTTTATATTTGTTGCCAGATACATAAAGGGATAACACCTCATCAAAGATAATAGGCTGATATTTGCAACAAAAATATTGCTTTGAAAATGCGAAAATTTAAGCATCGGTCATTTATACATTTGAATTGAAAGTGAGATAAAAATTATTGTTTATACGCTAAAATACTTCAAAAACAATTTAATTTACCAGTAAATGAGTTACTTACTTAAGAAATAGAAGAGCTCTGACTTATATACCTCATTTCAGTATTTAAAATTAGGAGTGCAGATTTCCACACACCATTCTAGAATTAACTCATATATGCATAGTAGGCAAATAAAAGTTTGGCGCGTTCATTCACATGTGTTTTTGGTTTTTGCGATGTGAGTTGGGAATTTGAAGTGCAGGTTAAAACTATGTTTAATACCCTGAAGCGAATAAAAATGTGTAAAATGGGTATAACTCCGTTGTGTAAAAATATGTAACAGCCAGAAGGACGCATTTGCGAACCCACGCAAGTATATATATTCTTGATCAGCATAAATACCTAGGTCGATCTAGATTTGTCGGTAAGAAGAACCTTTTCTCAGAGACAATAAAAGCTAGAGAATTCAAACATGGAAAATAAGTTCCCGTTAAAGTTTATTTCATTTTATTGATAACTGTCTGTGTTCAGCAAATGTCGACACATATCTTTAGCGGTAGCAATACAGCCACCATTTGAAATGCAACACCTTCTTGTTGATATATATATTATATATTGACATGTTATTGATTAACACACAAATTTCATTATGCCAGAGTTGGCCCTTTGTGATTTGAATTATTCCCCAATTCTTGACACTAGATTTGGAAGCCTGAACCGAAAATGAGTTCAGACGGTATCGTTTATGTATTTCCCAATGCGAGTTAGTATTAATTCCTCTGATTGCGACAGATCGGTTAGAAAGGGTTTTTATACAGGGTGTTTCTCTACCTGCGCAGGAGCAACAGTTTTCAGGAGACTCGTCTTCTTCCTGTGCAGAAATCATAAGAGTTAGCTTGGAGTCTATTGGCATTCAAGGAGCATTTAGGAATAAAACTAAACTATTTAACAGCTGGCTGCATGGTATCTGATAGTCGCGCTTCCTCAACTAGATCATTTTTTATTATAATTTTAATTTTTTTGGACCAACTCTCTACAGTGTAAAATATTTTACAAACTTTTTCCATCAAAAAAAAGCAAGATCTTTCGTTTGATAACTGACCAGCTGGCAGGCAGACGTAAATTTTGAGCTTGGCAAAAACAGTAGTCTGCGGTTGTCTCCTTAACTGGGTTAACAACTGGGCACATAATTAATTTAAATGCTTAAGGTAGTGCCAAAAATAAACAGACAGAGACCCATATATGTTTAAAGTGTGAAGCAGTTACGACTTATGAATGAGTCCTGTTAAAAGGCGAGCTGGAAAAATGTTCACACTGCGTGCCTAAGACGAGGCAGTCAGGCAGACAAAGCCAGATAATGAATGGAATATGGGATATGAGATATTCCCATACACACACGCACACACATACAGTCAAGTCATTTGTCTGCTTGAGTCTCATCAGAGCTCGTTTGGGGCACGCAAAAAAAAGAAAGAAAAAAAGAGAAAAAAGAAAAAGAGATGAAAAGAAAAGGGGCAAAAACGTATAGTTATTTATCATGTTATAAGTTATGATGTCAGCATGTTGGCATTATGTGACTGATAAGCGCACACACGAAATGAGCATACACACACGCACATACGCAGGATCACACACACATACAAAAAAGTACAAATTAAATGAAAAATATTGGTGTGAAAGCTTTGACGCTGCTTTCATTTGTCCCAACAGAGTCTAGGCTCTAAATAATGGTAGCTGCCTTTGTGGCAAGGAAACATTTGCATAATAAATGAAATCAACATACGGAAAAGGAGCACAAGAGAGAGAGAGAGAGAGAGAGAGGAAGACAGTGTGCAACTTGCCACAAGTTGCAAACGAAAAGTTCATGGCAAGGCTCTACGCAACTTGCCTCAACTTGTCCCTACACTAGTTGCATGCTCAGCCACAAGGATTGAGGACTTGAGCTGGGCGGCAACTTGAGTGCCCGAGTCAAGTCCAAGACATGTGGCAGCTGCTGCAACGCTTCTGCAACAAGGACACGACCTCAGTGTCGCTGCCTCAGTCAGCATTTCAAACACTTAATGCTGCATATGGATAATGACTACCTACACTCAGAAAATACAAATAATAAAATAAATATGTAAATACGAGTATATTTCTCAAATTTAAGTTTATTACTTTATTAAAAGCAGCGTTTGTCTAAAATGTAGAAAAATATGTATAAATTCCAATTAGTTTTCTGTTTGTCTCGTAGAAGAAAGTGCTAATATTATTTAAGCTTAACTAAACTCAATCTACAGAGAAAAGTACAAAATTTATTATTAAACATTACAATTTTAAGATTTCACATATATTTTCAAAATCTTACGTAGTTTTTAAAATCACATAATTTAATTATAAACTCTAGAAATGCATATGTTATTAATAGAAAATATTTTGAAAAAATAAAACAACACCATATTTTTAGGATTGTCAATTTAAGGAAGGAAGACAAATGATTTCTTATATTAAAAAATTATTTCAGCAAACATGAAGAAGCTTTCCAGTGTTTAAGGCGATTTACTAAATTCTTTTCTGAGTTTATGTATAGTAGCAAGCTAGCTACAAACACATATATACTTTGGTGCCACTAATTGCATAGGAGAGTCGGCAACTGTCTAAGTTAAAAACTGTTTAAAAACAGTTAAGAACTATTAACTGTTGACAGTTTTAAACAGGGCAACGCCTCAATTCGATGGGCCAGTCAATTAGGCAAAATACTTTTGCCACTGTGTTGCATAATTCATGAGTCTAGTTGAGATAGATCAAGGGAGACAGATAAAGATAGACACAGAGAGTTTTGCAGCTACAAATTAAAAGCGTTCATAAATATTTGCGCAACATTTTGATGCTCTGTAATCTGCCGCATTTTGGCCACTAATTTGGCCTCGAGACAAATCCGCCTACTTCTTCTTCGGAGCACTCGACCCAATCCGGCTCAGCACAACTCGAGGTCACCTCAAAGCCCAATTGAAGCCATGTTGAAGTGAAGGCTGGGCGTAATTGAAATATTGACAAGTCGGCAGTCAGTTGAACTCGTACATTATGCAAGCGTCGAGAACGCAATGGAACACAAGTTAAAAATGAGTCAGTAGTAAGTGTTTGAGCGCGATATACCCTGTACAATGTAATTGAATAAGTGTTTTTTTCTTTTTGTAATGAAAGCAGTTTTTTAAAAAGTAAGATTGTTCTATTTGAAATAGAAAACTCAACTGCGAAATACACTGGAGCTATATAGTTCTTGAATAACTGCTACATTTGCTACCATAAAAATTGATATTCAGCATGTTAGAATAACTTAGTTGAGAGAGAAATCTTAATTAGGAGACCTAATAATCTAATCGAGTATCTGTAGTATGTTAAGTATGTTGTCTATATATTTACAGTTCTATACCCTCAAAATTTGTAGAGTACTCGTATGTTGCGAATTTTAAAAAGTCGGCTAGAGTATTTCTTTTCGTTTGTGATGATATATTGAATTTCGGTTTGGTTTTTGGAAAATGATGTGTTTTTTATTACTATCGGATATCGATTCGTAGCGATAGACACGGAGCGGTGGAGTTATCAATAAATAATACAAATTAAATAATAAATAATAAGATTGCACGTGGCAGATAGATTAGGTTAGGCTATAGTTACTCTTGCCAGCAAGGGAGTATTAAACTGGACTTAGTTTGATATGAATAATATATATATATATATATATATATATAAGAAGAAGTTCTTTTTCATCAAGGCTAACTTCTACAGTATCCCTAATAATATAAATATTCACTCTACGTGTTATTAAATATCATTTACATTATGGGCATACCCTATTCAGAATTCCGAGTACTCGATGGGTAGAAAACAGGCCACTGCAAAAAAACTTGCTGAAGCAATTTCCAATTATTCCCTTTAATTTATAATTTATCAGCTGTGGGCCGAAAAAATTCGACTTTTGAAATTGTTGTTGCTGGCCGCATTGTTTAAGGGGAATTTGCGAATAAACTTTGATTGTGCTAATTAGCAAATTGGCGCCACTAAAATTGAGGTTGAGGTTGAGGCTGCCACAATGAACTGCCTTGAGTTGAGTTCACCTTGCAGCATTCCCTCTACACCTGCCTCATTGTCATTGTCAACAACAATTTGTTGGCAACATAAAATGAAGTGAAAAGGGTAACCAATTTTGGCAGGCAGCAAAATACGTTTCGGCCATATAAAACGTACAATGAAATTGCCTATGTGGCAATAGTTTTTTCTTTTTTTTTTTTTGTTGCAACAACAGCAGCTTTTATTGTTGTTACTTTGGGTGCTGTTATGCTATGGCTTCATTTTTGTATGTATTTTTTTTTTGTCAGGTATAACGTAAGCTAAGCAAACATTTTGGCCGACATGCAAAAAAGTGTTAGTATGCTCGGCGCGCGCCCATCAAAAATGTCCTTTTACCACATACACGCACACGCACACACACAGACACAGGCACACATATATGTAAAAACTCAGACGTGATGTAAATTTCTATTGAATGCTGAATGGGCAGAAAAAATATTTTTAATGGTCTTTGGGCAGCAAAAGCAACAGCAGTAAAAGCAGACCCGTTGACAGTTGCATGAATTGATGGTCATAGAGCAGGGAGGGGGTGGGGAGGGTGGAGGGGGGGGGGGGGGGGGGGGGGGGGGGGGGGGTAGGAGAGGCAGGACTATTTCCGAGGCAATCCTAAATACATAGACACACTCGCACACATACATAGATGCGTATGTAAAGCATGTTTAGCAAGCCAACAAATCGTGCGCCTATTTAAAGCCAATGTACATCCCAAAAAATATGCTACATATATTTTTACCTGCCTGCAAAATAGTCATCATTGAGTATTCAATATAAAAACCAGTACATTTTGTACTCTGGAGCAGAAGAAAATTGGCTAAGAAGTAGAAGAAGAAGTGTTGACCAAAATATACTTAAATCCTTAGCATGCAGTACACAAAATGGCTCTAAATGCGATAAAAGCTAATGCAAAAATATTGTCTTGTTTTTAACTATTTTTTTTTGGTGTTCCTTTTTTTTAAATTTTTATGTCCAAACTATCAGAGGACAATCAGCTAATTTTTTAGTTACAAACACATTCCAGTGGTGTTAACAATATTTTGAATATATTCGATTATATACATAAAAAGAGGAAATAAATTATATAATATCTTTAATAATTAAATTGCAACAAATACGAATTCTGATGTACAATCTTTCACAGAACAATCAGAATTTTTATTTAAGTACAAACATATTCCAGTGTTGTTATTATGGATAATACAGCTAAAAAAAATCAATGTTTATATAGATAAATAAATATTTGTTCATATATGTTTTATCAATACATTATGGATACCATTTCGTTCACATTTTTTTAATCACGATAAAACAAATATGAACGAAAAGCATAATAGCAAAAAATTTATGATAACTCGGTTCTGTCATTGCAGCATGCAGTTTCTATAATGTTGTAGAAGAATTATTTCAAGCTCTTTCTATTTCTTTTATTGAACAAATTTTATTGCATCTTGCATTCTTCTGTTCTCCGGTTGAGTCTATTCCGCTTAAATATAACCTGAGTTACTTAAATTTATTACTTTCGGGTTTTGTAGCTCCGTTTAGAGAAACTGAAGGACAACTGCCAACTCGAAATGTTGACCAGCAGACGAGTTGATCCCATGCTGATGATAAGCACTGAATATATTTGGTAATTTATTACACAATTTACAGCTCTCGAGCAATTTAGCTTGCATATTTCTGCAAAATGACTTTCATTTTTTTGTACGTTTGTCACTTGATATGACAAAGCTGTGTAATCTAAGCGATTTGTCATTGTCATAATTTATAATACAATTTATATGTCATTGCATTAAAAAAAGACATGGACACACAGTTACACATACTAACTCAAATACATACATGTGCAACGAGGAGCTTATCAAATCAAGTGGTTCAACATGATCCAACCTTGGTGTTGAGTGCAAAAACTAAACTAAAATATTTTATACGTGTCAGCAAAATATAAATGCAAAAAACAAAACCACTAAGAATGCTGAAGTCGAGAGAGGTTGACTAGGAGAGACCCTACAGCCAGCTGTTAAACATATTCTAGCAATATATTGACAATAAAGCAAACAATTAACAAATTTTTGCACATTTAATGTAAACATGCGGGGAACTGTTCTCATTTCTTATGGCAGGCACAGGAATTTCGATATCTACCGATATTCTATCAAGAATATGTTCTCCCTCCTGCCTGTTACATACCTAAGCGCAAAACCTTTATACCCATCTCAACCATATTCAGGGCATATGTAAAAATACGGTTAGATGTCATTATGTTGTTTTGACAGTCAAAATCAAAATTCCAAATCGATTGTTTTTGGCCACAGGGCGCAGGCTATGAACAGGAACCCACACACACATACACAAATTCGTACACAACAAAACACATGCTGTTTACTCTGTCTGTTTTTCTCTCTCTCTCTCTCTCTCTCTCTTTCTCTCTTACACTCACTCTTTCTCTACCTCTCTCTCTCTCTCATCTCCTTCTGTCTGTTTGTGCAAATATTTTGAATATGCATTTGGTATTTGGTATTTTTGCATAATTTGGCATGTAAAACACATTTACAACAATGCATCACAAGCCGAAAGCATGTAAATATTGCATCTGATGCGCTGCCAACTTGGGCGGATTTTCATTTTGATTGCAGCTGCGATTCTATTGTTATTCCTGTTGTTGTTGCTGTTGTAATTGCAGTTGGCATACGCTGTTTGTCTGTGTCTAACTGTCATGCACAGAATGCGGCATGTCTGACCTTATATATATATATGGTTGTGTTTAATATGTGGAGGCGTTTAATATTTAAGTTAGTTAGTATCGGGAGCATAATAATAAAATAAAAAATAACAATGTAAGAAGTAATTTCCCAACTTGTTTAGGGGTGTCGTCGTTGTTATTGTCTAGTTTGATTCTTTGGATCTCGTCTTGGTTGTTGTTTACGCTTGTCGTTATCTAAAGCGGTTTCGTCGGCCTGTGGCGTGTCTTGTCGTTGTTGTCTAGGAATGTCAACTTGGTTCTTTGGTCTGGTTCTTTGATTTGGTCTTTGTTGTTGTCTACGTTGTCTGGGGTCTTCGTGGGATATCGTCTCTTTGAGTCTCTTCTCTTTTTCATTATCAATATCATTTTGATTGTTGTCATCGCTTCTTTGGCCGTCCTCGTTCGCCAAGGATCTCGTCTTAGTCGTTGTCCACGCTCATCGCGCTTGTTGCTGAGCTGGGCCTCACAAGCAAAATAAACCAACCCACTTATACAAATATATATTTATTTATTTTATAAAAGATTATAAATTGTGTGCTCCACCCTACCCACCCCCACCCAAAACACGCTACAGGGTATCTCCACAGTCGTTTACACAAGCAAACACATGAACCCTGAACCGGCAGCAAAAACCACTTTCTTGCTAAGGCAGCTTCTGTTGTTAGCGCGGTTTACTGCATAATTATATGCACCAAAATCCGTTAAATAAAATATTGCACACACACACACACAGCTTCACCTATATAGCAAAACACCTTGCATTGTTTATGGCTCGCTTTTGCTGTTGACAATATTTATATCACGTTTTTATTCCTGCATTTGAGATACTCTTGTTTTTGTTGCTTGTTTATGTTTTAGTGTCAGAACATCGCATTTTTTATGCAAATATGCCAAGTTTATAGCGCCTGAGATGACTTCACACTTTCTCCGTATCTCGGTTCTCCGTTTTGCTTCATATTTATTTATCGAAAAACACAACAAAAATACAAACAAATTGCGGCAAACTTTTTTGGCGTCGTTTTCACGCTTGCCAATGGCCAACAGCAATTTTGTGCACTATTTATATCAGCAGCATAAGTTTTTCTTTTCTTTTCTTTTCTTTTTTTTTTATTTATTATTTGCGTATTGTGGACTTTGATTTTGGTTTCAGAATGTTCAATATCTACTCAATTTCTTGAAGAGACGGGAACATTTAACAATCCTTTGGAATACTGTTTCCATCTCGCTTTGCTTTACTCATGTTTTGCATTTCATCTCTCCATGTTTTTTTTTTTTTTTTTTAATTTTTTCGATTAATTTTTCAACTTTGAAGCTACATTTTCCTCTTTTCCGTTTAGTTTCTCTTTCTCCTTTTTTGTTTGCTTTTGATCAAATCTGTTTTAAGCTTTGCTGTTTGCTCTTCGCACATTTTCTATGTGATTTAATTCTTGTATTTCATCTGGCCTTACATTAAGCTTTGCTTCCTACTTAATGTTGTCTTATCTTTTGAGCTCTTTTAACTTGCAATTTCCGAAAGACTCGACAGAGTATTTGCTGCTACAGTCGGTCTACACAAAGAAATACGAAAAATAAAAAAAATGATCGAATGCTGGTGCTACAAATATAATAAAATCAAACCCTAATACGAGTATATCATAATACAAATAATAAGAAGATTCTGCAAAATAATAAGGAAAAATATTTATAAGAATAAGTAACTACTGCTACATTTTTCCTTTAAGTCTATATTTCAAGTGTTTACATAATATAATTTTAATTTTGTTGTTTATTTCAATAAAAAAGCAATTTATAAACATAAGTCTACAGGTCTCTGCGAATCTGAGAGTCATATAATGAAATGGCAACCCTTAACGGCCCATTTTCCCCAGCTGCCACTTCGACCTCTTTGCGAGTTATGTAAACATATAGAACGTATAAATATATGTGTGTATACTCGTATATATCTGACTACCTTTATGCAGGGATACCACCCAAAGGTATGACTGGGCCTGCTTTGTGTGCTGGCCATAAAAGCACTTTTATTGCTCATTTGACAATATGTTCGCTTGCATCCCTCTTGTGATGCCTCTTGTTTCTTTTTGCCGTTGCTGCTGCTGCTGCTGCTGCTGTGCCGGTAAATCTAAATAATTTGGCAATTTTGTGCTGATTTTATGACATGCCACAAAGGTACATTAAAAACGCAATTTTTTGCGTGGCATGCTTGCAGCCAGACATGTCGATAAGGTCGACATTACCCCCAAAAATCTTATAAAATACAAAGAGTGAGATATATATTAATATAAATTGAAATAATTCCATTTAATTTATTTCCAATTTTTTGTATTTTTTGCGTTGGCTGACTTTAAATGATCTTAAATTAATACATAACTAATTAAATGCAATTCAATTAGTAATTAAATATTCTATTGTTTCCTGTCAAATGCATTTGATAATTAAAAATAGTACTAAAAAAATGGATTGTTTGTTGACATTAAAGAAATATATATGTGCATAAATAAATAAGATTTTAGCTTCAAAAATATCTGTGCAATATTCGCTTAAGGCTTGTGTGGCTGGCATACATTTAAAGTGCAGCTGAAAAAGAAACGAATATTGTTAATTAGGCGACGACCTCCACTGGGTAAGCCTTTACCAAGAAAAATCTCAAGCGTTTCCCAAAAAGTTTCATAAAGTTGTGCATTTTATGGCAGGCGCCTGATTAAACTTTTTCCAACTGCAGCTCTTTTTTCTGCAGTGCTCGGCTTTATATGAATTGCTGCGGGCCAAACAGAACGAAAGAAGAATTTGTTGCTTAAATTGCATTCAGCTGAGGAACAAAAGTCAGTCAGGTAAATGAAGCACTCTCCATGTGGGTCCAAAGTTAAGCATTTTTTTTTTTTGCAAAATGCAAATGTGAAGGGAACTAATGAAAATGCATGGAATTTATTTCAATTTTTGAGTGGATGTATAAGTTCTGTGGGAATATTGTTGTCAGAGATCTAACCAATTTGTTAGCACTTGTCATTTTCTACTGCTCTACTACTACTCTTAGAGAGCTCCATTCAAACTGGGTTAGTAATTGTGTTTCTGGCTGGTGAATTGCTTAGAGTTATTTGCAGCAAGTTTTGAGAAGATAGTATTAAGCTTTCTCACTAAATATAGTGAGTTGGGAATAATGATTTTGTGCGAAGATATATAACAGACACATAGAAAGTATACGTATTCTGGGTCAGCATCAAAATCCGAGTCGGTATAGCCATGCCCGTCTATACAAACAGAGACTAAAACAGTTACAGTTACAGAGAATTTAAAATGTAAGTTCTTGTTTACCATACGCAGATAAAGCTTATTAATTTTGTCAATAAATGTGCCCATTTCGCGAATATCGATATAGATTGATTTTCGATAGCATAATATCTTAATAATTGAATTAAAAGATTAGTTTTTCTTTTAATATATAATATATCCAGACATATTATTAATCAATTATCAGAATCAAATTTTTAATGTATCTGTTGGAAAATAGTTATTAGATCCAAACGCACAGTTTTACAGCGTATACAAACAAGATAACGATATGCAGGAATCACACTTTTATTAGTCTAATGACGCGACGCATTCGGCAGTCAAAAACGGAGTGGGTACAGAACTATTGAGAGATTAATGTTTCAGTACATGCGAACGAACGGACAATGCAAAACTTAGGATAAACTAAACGAGGGTTGCCAGATTGTTACATTGCAATCATTTGAGTTACATTTGCAACAGTATCTCTTCGTATAACTCGCGCAGATAAAGCTTACTTTAATCAAATAAAACTAGAATACGAGTATATTTAATAAGGTATATCGTAGTCGAGCTCACTCTACTCGACTCGACAGCATGCTTACTTGTTAAATGTTAAGCAGAATTCTTTAGAATTTCTCGCTCACTTTGGCACTATTTAAAATGTGAGTTTAAAATGTTAAATGTGAATTGTGTGCAGCCATTGGTCAACAAGTTTTTAATTATAAAATAACTTTGACTAGTTTTTGCACAAGGCACAAACATGTTGCCAAAGAATTACGTATGCCAGCCAGTTCGTCCGCAACAACACTGTATAGCACTTTACAACACTGAGTGGGCTACAATTGATGGCAATGCTGTGTAATTAGCCACAAATTGTTTAGGCCTAGTTGCACACGCAGCCAGATGTTCAGATGTCCGGCTAAAATCCAAATATGCACACTGCCAAAACCAAAGATGACACAATTTGGGGCACAATTTCTATTTGAGTGTGTTCTGTGTGTGTGGTGTGCTTGTGTGTTTAACTGTATTTGGCCAATTAAGTAGGCGGTTCTCGTACACAGCTCACTCATGTCCACGCAAATTAAAATAAAATCTCTTTTTTTTTTCTTTTTGGTGATGCTGCTGCTGTTGTGAGTGGCCAAAAACTGTTGAAATTTTGTGGCACAACTTGCTACTTGTCGCACGTAACGTATACGCAATTACGCAGGCCAGCTGCAACAGCTTGTTGCAAATAGAACTTATATACATACATAACACAATTGTGCGACAGCGTAATTTTACTGCCATTTTCGAGCTGATTAACTTAATCGGTTTTTAAATAGATTTTTAAAGCGAAGAACTAAAGAATACTTCTGAAACAAATAGTAAATTACATTGAACTTTTATTTATTTAAAATTCTAATTAAAATATATATTTTAACGAAAATATTTTTATAATTATAGTCTATAGCTCTTCAAATCTCTGAGATAGGCTTCTCGTAGCAGATGGACATGGCCATATCGACTAGTCTGTTAATTCTAATCAGGAATATATATACACTATGGCGACCCAGATGCTTTCTTCTATCCTTACATACTCGTACTTTTGCACTACTTTATTACACACATTTTGCCATTTTACCCATTTTTAATCCATTTGGGAGTCAGAATGTTTATTGTTGAGCTTACAAGTGCTGGGCGTGTAATACGAGTTGTTAGCCAAATCTGAGACATAAGCCCATAATGTAAATCTAAAAAGCCTTCAACGGAGCAGGAAAGCAACTTTTATTATGCGACTCCTGTGTGGCCTTAGGCACAAATAACAAGGCAACTATCAACACAGCATAAAAGTCTGTCCATCACCAGCAATGACAATGGCAATCGACACAAGGAGAACAGGAGAGATGAGTGTCAAAACGAAAGGAGAGAAGGGGTGGAAGATTGAAGAGAAGTGGGGTATAAAGGGGTGTGTAAAAGTTGCAGGAGCAAAATTAGGTTGCGGCAGTTGAAGACTAACATTTTTAGTGTCAACAATGAATTGAAATGAGCAGCTCTTGTGCTGTATGTATGTCGAATGAATGTTGTTGCAACTGCAACTGGCGAATCTAATTTAAAGAAAATTAATTAATTGTCCTCGCTGCTGCACTCAGAAAAAAATCGAATCAGAATTTGCATTTCTACTTTTTATAAATGAATTTCTTACTAATAGAAAATATTTCCAAGAAATAGAAAAAACATGTATTAGTGATTATCGATTCAGGGCAAGCCTTGTTAATTTTAAGAAAAATATTATTCCTTATTTAGAAATTATATGTAAGTGCAAGGGAAAACTTTTTCATTCGTAGGGTGATTATATGTCTGAGTGTGCTGACTTACACAATGAGTGACGAACTCGCAGCTTGATTGCAAGTTGCAAGTTGTGCCTTGGCCCGCAGCAATTTGGGTACATTTTTAATTGCATTGTGTGCAGTGCATCAGTGCGAGTTGCACTCGTTTGCATTTGCATAATGATTGTGTAAACATGTCAGACAGCCAGGCAGATAGACTGACAGACAGACTGTCAGACGAAGCCAAGCAGCGAACAAGCCGCAAAAATGCCCAAGTCAAAGTCTGCTGCGTCAGCCGTTTGTCTCAATAAGAGCATATTTCGCGTCACCTCTCATTTGTCAAGTGTGTGTGCTAGTGTGTATTGGTGTATTTGGGTGTGTGTGTGTGAGTGTGGGTGTGGGTGTGGGTGTGGGTGTGTCGCCAATGCAAACAAAATGCATTAATGCAAGGCGTGCCAGCAGACAATGGAGTGCTCCGACTTGGCTTGTCTCACGCAGCTCCTTGGTATAGCTGACCCAAACAGAATCCAGAAAAAAAACATGAAAAAAAGAAACTAACCATAGCTAGACACAAACACACACGCATACACACACACATATGGCAAGCTTGCTTGCCTTCGTACAAAATCCATTAGCAACTAAAGTGAAATTCATTGTTTCAAAAGTACATGTTGAAATAAATTGAGTTGTGGCAGCAACCACAAAAGTAGCAACAACAAAAACACTGCTGCTACTGCCTGCACCTGTTACTCAGACAAAAGGAGATAGCAACGAAAGCAGCTGCCACAAGGGCCAGTGGCAATTGGCAAGGGGTAGCGGCAAGTACTTGAGCTGGGGCAAAAGGCACTCCAGCATGTATCTGCTGTTGACAAGCAGCCAAAATAACTGCTTCAAATGCATTGAAATGGCTAACAATAACTAAAATGGTTAAAATGTGTGGAATGGCCAATGTGGCAATGGCTTGTCACGTGCAACATGCTGCAACATTGCGTATGTGCAACAGCAGCAAAAAAAAACATATCTCAATGCAATTTTCTAGTCATTACCAAAAATAAAAATGTAAAGTGAGAATATCTGGTTATGATTATATGTGCAATATAATAATATTATTAACTTAAACGGTTCTCTTGCTGTGTTGTATGGAATTATAAACTATAAATTATTTATTGAAAAGGGGTAATAATTCTATAATTGTAGAATTGATTTGTGTATTTTTTTCAGAATATTTTGGAATCTAAGTAAAAGCTGTAAAAAATGTGGAATTGTTTTAAGTAAACTCTTTTTTGGTAGATCTCAAAGAATATAAGAGTTACAGACTTGAAATGTGGAAGATACATTTTCGTATAGCTTATTTATTTTATCGATAACTGTATCAGTTTCATATAGCAATAAACGCAATTGTTTTTAAAGACAGGCGCTTCTAATTAATATATAATACACATTGACATATTATTTATCAACTGCTGAAATTTCATCTTACTAGTTTTAATTCTTATGTTACTTTGCATTGATCACTCGACTACACATTGTCTATCTTCAGTTCTTCAAATATATCTTAGTTTCCATTCGATAGGGTTCCACTGCAATTAAGAGCCAAAAAAATACTTCAATCCGTACATGTTGCAGTCAGCAGAGTTTTAGTTACCGATGACATGTGTCTGTTGTAATCAAATACGTTTTCAAAGCTTAAGCGCTTTTGCGGCACAACCTGTAAGTTTGAGGCAAGTTGCCATGGCAATGTGGCACCCTGCCACCTCATGTGGCATATATTTAGGCTGGCAAATGTGTGTGTTTGGAAAAGGTGCCGAGTTCGGTTATGCTTTTACTTTTGTGGCATTGCTTACTAATTGAATTAATGTACACAAAATTTCCCTGCAAAGTTTCTGGCAAGCAGGAGGCAAGGAGTTTTGTGGCTTTTTCTTGTTCTTGCCACGCGACACATGTGCGCGATTGAAATCAGTTTTGGCAGCGCCAAAGCGAATTGAATATGTCGTCCCCCCCCCCATTAGTATCTAAACCCTCCTCCTCACTTCTCCCCTCTCCATCTCTGCCTTTATCTGTTGCTCACTTTCCTCCTGCTTTTGTGTTAAGTAATTTTAAAACAATTTGTTCGCCTAATGCCAAAACATGTAAAGTTTTTTAATTGTCTACAAATTGGCAACATTTGCAGCCAGGGCCGAAAATCCGAAAGCCAAAAGACATTGAAAAGTCGTCGCTAAAGTTGGCGTCGCCTTCTGGCCAAAATTGTTGCTGTTGCTTTTGCTTGTGGCACATGTTGCACTTCACAGCCTTTTAATTATATTTAATTGAAATTCGAAACCGCAGCTCGCATTACTCACTCAAATGAGTTTCGCTTAATGTGCCGCGAAAATTTGTTATCGCTTTTCTTTGACAAAATCGGGCCAGCAGCTAGTAAAGTAAATATTTGTTTCTTTTCTAATTATATTTAAAATAGATTTACAGAGGAACAATCATTATTCCGTTGCAAAATTAATATTTCTGTTTATATGTCATATTAGGTTATTTTTCATTAGTAGCCATAGAGTTTAGCTTTGTTTTCCAGTTGATTCTTCTGTTAAAAGTAAAAACTTTGAGTGATTTTCTTATATTTATATAAACGCTAAACGAAAGTTGCACGAAAATCAGTTGATACTTTCTTCTTATGTAATTAATTTGCAATGCATGCAGAGTGTTATTTTTATTTTCGCAATGAACTTGAATCAAGGTGTCGTTTGGCATCTTGATGACACACACACACAAACACACACATACACACAAGCACATACACACACACACACGGCTATTTACCTAGAGTAAATGTAAATTTATGTGTCGTTTTTAGTGTGCAATGAAATTTCAGACTGTGGCACTTGCCACACTTGACAGTTTTGTAACGTGTACAAAACTAATTTGCACTTGAAACCACAACAGCAAAAGTCAGAGCCGCAGCCGACAACCACAAGACATTGCCCCCATTTCCCCATGCCCCATGACCCATGCAACCCCCATCTATGCCCCACTTAAGCCACAAGCCACTAAACCACTCGCTGTTTCAGGCTGTTGAGCAGCCGGCGGCTCAGGGTTTTGTGTCCTTAGTGTCCTTTGTGTCCTGCTCGAGTCTTGTGTTGTTATTATTGTTGCAGCAGCCGAATGGAGTGTAAATGAGATTTTTATGCAACACCAAACCGGCCACAAGATGCAGCAAAAGTGCTGTTGGTTTTGGTTAAGTCGAAATGGCGACTCTTCCTTGTTGCTGCTGTTGTCTGATTTTATTGCTTAAGTTGCGAGTCATAAAGCTCATTACGGCCAGGAAATTGCATATAACCTTACGCAACACACACAGCACACCACAAGCGTCGAGTGTAGAGTGCAGAAGCCGAGCTTAATTAATGTGCGACATGCAACTCGACTTGCAACAGCACTTTTAGCGCTGCGACTGACGAACCTAAATAGAAAACGAAAATGAAAATGAAACGGTAACGAAAAACATGTCAGGCTTCAAAGTCATAATTGTGTTAAATTTGCAGTAAATATGTTTTTAGTTGTGCAAGTGTTGTTTGCCAACAACATCGATGCTGCTGCTGCTGCTTTTTCCCATTTGCTGCTGTTTTTCCTTGTTAGTTTCCTTAGAACTCACTGCTCAACTTTCGTGGCTTGCCGTATACGCAACGTGTGTGCATTAGATTAAGCATACGCACGGTTGGCTGCCTGCTCGCCTGCCTGCCTGCTCTAGCTAGAAACTTTACGCAAATGTCATGCCATGACATTCAGTGTCGGTCTTTGTACTTTATACCTGTTTGTATACACTCAGCAAAAAACTCGAATTGCATTTTTAGAATTAGCAATTTTGGCTAGATAATAAATTTCGAAAATTTAATGTGGCTCTCTACAAACCAGGGTTTATATTTCTCAACTTCGGGGTGCTATTTTCTTAAATGTGGAAAAAATATGTCTAATGAATATGGTGTTGATCTATGGGATAATTGTACTATATTTTATTAGCCTGTTTATTACGCATATTAGTCAACATTAGTATTTTCAAATTTCACATGTACAAACATTTTATTTGATTTGATATTGAGAAACTAATTCTAAAAACAGAACAAACTTTCGAATTTTTACGGCAATTGTTGAATTTTCTGTTCGCTTTATTTTCAGTGTGTTTGCGTGTGTGTGTGAAAATATAAATTACCAAGCTATGTGTTTGCTAGGAAATGACTCCAATGGGAATCAAGTCGCCCAGTTCAGCAAAAGAGTACAATTAAAACGAGTATTTTATGGTGAATATCTCAGCAGCAAAGTTTGCACATTCAATTTATAAATTAGGAGCAATCAATCAAGACAACAGAAACTAAAGTATAAATAACTAAAAATAGTCGATGGTGTTCTATACGTAATTTAATTGCATTTGTAGAGGCGCTTGCGTAACAATGCTTAAATATAGAATCTAAGATAGATTCTTTTAAGCTTTTAGTGGAGATGTCAGTTCTAATAATAAACCAATTAATTTGTATCTGTTTGAACTGAATTCGATATAGGGCCAAATAATGTCGCAGCAGCCGGGCAACGATTAATTAAGCCTGTCATCGTGTAAATTTTGCTAAATTATTATCAATTCTATTTGGCAGCAGGACATGTCAATGTATATATATATATATATTTGTGTGAAGGTGTGTATTAAAAGGACAACGACAGGTGGTGAAGGATGGAGGGAGGTCGACAGGCAGTCAGTCGACTGTTGAAATTGCAATTGCGATATGACAATAATGCAATCAAACAATCAATCAATTAATGTCTGCTTGAATTAATGTTGAATATTATGTATTATCATCAATGCCATCATTAGCACTAAATTCAATTATATCACCAGCGGGCAGGATAGGCTGGGCAGCTGGAAATATCTGGGGGCCCAGTCAGTGTCATTCAGTGGCTGATTCATCATTGTTAAATTTGAACAGTCGATAAAATACCAGTAAGCATAGCATTTGCTGTCAACGGATGTGGTGAAAATTTCCAAATTCTATGTTGTTCATATTGAAGTATTTTTTGGCATGGCCAGCCCAAAGTTCTGCTCACTGTGCTCAAAGCCTGAGGAAGTTGTGGAACTCTATCATGATGCCTACAACACGGGACTCTTCTCCATCTGGTGCACTGTGGCAGCGATTCTCGTCTTTGCCCTCGTCCAGTTTCACATGAGGTCAAATTAACTAAATTAGTAATGGCCATGCTGATGTTTGTTTGCAATGAGTAACTCAATTCTCAAATTTACATTTTGGCGGATTTCATTACAAAAACAAAAAGAGTTACAGAAAGTGTTGTAACATTTCATAAAAATAGATCTCACCATGAAATTATGCATAAAAGCTGACTTTCAAGGGCTTAAAAATAAGGTTACAGAAATAAATATAAAATATTAGATAAGTCTCAGCTCAATTCAGTGGGTGAGTTTTATTGACTACTATTTAGTAAAACTGACTAAAAAGGATGGAAAATCAAGCTAAAAAAATAGTCGGTAGGTCTCAACTATGGGTTCTCCTTGCTATACACTGAACACACCCAAAATGAATAAATCCTTATTGTGTTTTTCTTAATATAGCCATGAAGCCATGCCCGTTTATCTCTCTTCCTTCTGTAAAAACAAACGGGTCTCATAGATCTCAAATTAGGATTAAAAACTCATGTATGACAGCTTGAACACAGATAGATCCATTTATGATGTTCCACTCCGATGTTTTGCAGATGTTTTGAAGTTTGTTTCGATCCGATACTTTTCTGGACAAATTTTTTAAACTTAAAAATAAAGTAGATATATATTCTGATTCTAATTCCGATTCTGAATTCCCAGTGGCAAGTAATGGTTCCTGTTTGTTGTTTTTATATATGCATAAAATACTTATTTTTTCGCATTTTTGACGTAAATTTGGAATAATATTAAATAAAATTTAAATTTACTGCTCTTGTCATATTTTGAATACCGACATACACATATAGAATGGCTCAATTTGTATAACAATATTCATTTGCATTTGAGGAACTTTAATGCGTTTGTTTACCAATCATTTGTCTGGAATTAAGTTGATATCATAATATTTATATGTATTTTTGTAATCGTTGCTTGTATCAGATTGCCATGGCTGAATGTTGCTACAGCAGCAGTAGCAGCGGCAACAGCAGCACAAAGTCGACATCTCCCACAATGTATCTCATACGCCCCGTTTGCCTGTCTTTGTGCATGTGACATATGCAAATATTGATGCGTATATGGGCATGTGTGTGTGTGTGCTTGCACACTTGTGCATAATATTATGCAAATGTATTGTCGTGTGTGTGTGTGTGTGTGGAAACAAACACACAATAAGGGGAAGAGAGAGAGTGGCAGCCCCATAAAAGTTAAGTAAATATATAAACAGGCAGCGGCTTACGCATGCCTGCCTGTCAGCCGCTTTATTATTGTTGTTGTTGTTGTTGTTATTATTGTAACTGGATGTTAATGTTGTTATTGATATACGTAACACACAAAGGCACGCACACACACATTAAATCAAAAGTCGAGTAAATATTACAATATCAGTCATGAATCAAAAGCCAAAGCGAGCATATGAATATGAATGTGAATATCAATTTGAAGACATCATTTTATACACACTTGAACACTCTACAACCCGCCATTCCACCACTCTCTACTCCCGCACTCTTTGCGAAAATTTAAATAATATTAAATTGCGCGTGAATGATGCATAAAACACATCAAGTTAAAAAATTATATGTATGTTGCAGTCACACATGAAACGCTGTTGGTTCCACTCAAATGCTCAAAAAATGGCTGCTTTATTTATTTATGTTTTTTAACTGTCACATTTATACATTTACCTCGAAAAATTATTCAAAGTGATAAGCAAGCAAAGAGTAAACTTGTCGTAAAAATAAACATTGATTCTCTATCTTTCAGAATATCTGCATGCGCTGTAACCATATGGTTATTGAGGAGCAGTCGAACACAACTTTTGCTCCCTAAAGGTAGTAAAATGATGATAGCTTAAAATTTTTTTTCGAATTAAATATCAAAAAAGTTAGCTTTAAGTATACAAGTATTTTAATTTATAACCACCAGCTGAACTTAAGTTTATTTTTAAAAGTCTAAGCATATATTTCGCATAATATAATTTGATCAGATAATAGGGTGTGTCATCGTGTAGCAATACGATTATCGTTTAGTGAAAAACGTTGTAGGCACAAAAACTAACAAAAAAAAAAAAAAAGCCCTAAGCCTTATTGTTAGTCAAAATCAGGTTGCTTATACCTTAAATCCATAAAGTCTTTAAATTTATAATCGCCAGATAAACTGCTAATTTTTAAATGGCATGCATATATTCCACTAAATGTCCTCTGATCAGTTTATAGGGTATCTACACCTTATACACTCCACATGTATATCGCATAGATTGGAGCTCAGTATTGGCTTAAAGCAATTCCATTCAGCTCTCCATCTAGCTAGAATTAACTTTAGCTAGGCTATGCTATGCTAAACTTCACACAGGGTCAAAGAATTTCTGATTGTCTAACTGCAAAGTGTGTTATCAACCTTTATCGTTTCCTATTTCGCTTTGCATATGCAAAAGCCAATGTGCAGCTGCTGCCAGCTCCCTGCCACTATTTTCTCTTTTACTTAGGGCTCTAATTTTTTATTTTTTTTGTTTCTTCTTTCGAGTCACTCGAGTGGGCAACGCTGTGTGCCACAATTTTGCTGGTCGGCGGCTGTTAGAGTGTCAAGTTGCTGGCTGTTTTAAGGCGCTGCCGCAGCTGCAACTTGAGACAGCAGCCGCAGGATGTCATCGTGTAGCAGCTACAGCATCTACACTCAAAAAAAAAAATCACTCAGAATTTTAAAAAATTATTCAGAAAGTAAATTTCTAAAATTGAAGTCTGTTGTTTTTTAAAAACCATTATTTTAATTTCCATGTTGTTCTTTGATTCTATCGTAGAAGAGAATTTTTATATTATACTTATTAATATATTTAATGTATTAGTTGTCGAACATTTACATTTTTTACGTATTTTTCAGAAATTATTTCTCATTTTTAGTGGCTTAGAGAATTTTCAGTTTAATTTTTTTACTCAGTGTACGGCTTCTATTGGAATTGCTGCTGCTGAGACTGCTGCTGTCCTCACTAATGAAACAAAAACAGACAAGTTAATGTACAGTTGATGTATATTCTAATGGCCAGCTCTGGCCCCCACTATCCCTCACAATCCCACACCGCACACCACTCGTCAGGCTAGTTGTCTGGTTAACTGGCCGCAACTGTCTGCAGATTTGCATAGAAAGCAGCACTCGAGTCCAAGCTAATTGAGTGACTAAGCTTCGGTGGCTAAAGTTTTCGACATTCTAATGCCATTGTCAAGCTGCTGTTGCTGTTTTCGCTGCTTGCTGCTCAAAACTAGTTAACATTTCTGCTGCTGTGGCAAAGTACTTACCTGTACAGGAGTCTGTTTTCCATAAATGTACCCATAAATATGGCCTTTTATAAATAATTCAAGCGCATGCTGATAGTGGCTTCAAGCCATTTTGTTGGCGCTTTTCTAGAGCGGCGCAAAAATTAACAGAGCGCATTGAATGAAAGAGGCGGAGGCAGGCGATCTATACAAAAGACTCAAAACTTGCACAACAGGCCAAATGTCACAGCAACAAAAACAAAAGCAAAGGCAGGCAGTAAAAGGCAGCTGAAACTTGCGGAAGTTGGCCTTTTGAAATGCAAAACTTACACAGTTGAAGCAAAATGCTCATTCCGTTCTCAGTTGTGCCACAGTTTTTGGCATTAAAATCAACTGGGCATGTTTTTTGGAATTATTCGAGCATTATTTCTCAACTGGCAGCAGATGCTGATGCCGTTTGCTGGCTTTCAGTATTGACTTGCCTTTTTAGCACATTTGGCTTAATTTGCGCACAAAAGTGTTGCCTACTTTTCAGCGCAGCACGCGCCATTGCAAATTAACGGCAACAAAAGGCAAGCAACAAAAAAAAAAAACACAAAATAGCAGCACAACAACAACAACGACAACTGTCAACTGAAAGCAAACAAAATAACACAATTTACAGTTAATCTAAATGTTGGTTTTTATTAGCCGGCAGAAGTTTCTGTGGCTGCGACTGCAACTGAACTTGATAAAAGTTAAGCCCGGCTGCAGAGTGTGAGCAAGTCGGTTGTGATGGGGTGTGTGTGGGTGTGTGGATGGTGTATGTGGGTGGTGTATGTTGGTGTGGTGTGCTGGTGTGGGTGTGCTGTGCATGATATAGGAACAGCAAAAGTGACTTTATTATAATTTTCAACTTTTGATTTACTGCGCACTTGAAGTGTGTTTGCGGGTGTACAGCACACACTCACAAAAACAATTGAAGCCAATTTGAAAATTTGAAATTTTTTGCCAAAACTAACTTACCGTATTATTCAGGAAGTAAATTTCTAACATTTTTGGTTGTGGCATTCTAAAAAACAGGATTTTTCGAATATATATAAAAAAAAGTGTATAAAACTTATAATATTAGTATTGTAATATATAAAAGTTGAGTCAGCAAATTTCATTAATTGTTTCTGAATTTTAGAATGGATTTTTTATTTTTGAATTACCGCTTGCACTTCTATTTAGAGATATGTTTCTTTTAATAATAGAAAATAATTCCAAAAAGTAGAAAAAGTCGCCGTATTTTTGGGATATTTAGAAATTATTTCGAAAAAATCTGGAAAGCTTTATATATATATATATATGTATATATTTTTTAAAAATTTATTTTCATTTTAGTGCGTTTTATTGAACTTTAGGTTGATTTTTTTCCGAGTGCTGTTGATTGTCTCGTAGCGTGTTGGGCTCAAGATGGCAAGCAGGCCAACACCAGCACCAAAACCAATTTCAGCCCGCTCGAGCACAAGGCAGACAACAAAAACGACACACAGAACAACAAAAGCCATGTTGAACCACACGCAAAATGATGCTAATTTTAACACCACAACAAAAACAACAACAATGGCAGCAGCCAGTACAAAATTGTTGCCAGAGATAGCAGCAGACAGCGGCAAGAAAATACAATTGCAAAAGTTTCCCACAAAAAGATTTACAAAATTACAATAATAAAAACAACAATAAAATTAAGCATTATAATATGGTGACAACACGAACAACAAAAAATATATACCACAAAACACGAAACAACCCTGATAAAAAATAAAATCAAATCAATCTTGAGACAGAGACTGAACGCTAAATACTCTTTTTACTATGATTAAATTCTGGCGCTTAAACTAGATGAAATTTTGTGAGATTTTATTACTAGGCAACTGGGAGTTAAGTACAAGCAGAAATTCATTTTTAGGAAATAGGGAAAAGATCTGAGCAAGTTATTTAATTATATTTATCTCTTAATTGAAAAACATGTTTAATTTTTGGTTGATTTAATTTTTACACACCGTTTTTCTAAGACTAAATTATTGTTCATAAGAATTTGGGAACATATCCGCAAACAATATTTATTTATATTTTGTTATCGTTGTTTTATATATTTTTTTCTGGATTTTTGAAACTGACCACTATGATTATATTATTTTTCTATGGTTAAATTCTTTGTCTTTTGCCAGATGCAGTTTTGTGAGAGCTTACTGCGAAGCAAAAATATCAAATTAAAACTCATTTGTAGAAACTGGGAACTAAACTGTCATCTGTGCATAATTTATTTTTGGTTGATTTTATTTTTTGAAAATTTAGCTATATATATATGTACAAACTTTAATCCTTTCCTGTATTTTTTAAATGCTACTGAAGAGCTCGCAAAATTAATGATTTGAAATCTAACTCAGAAGCGCTTTTCGTTTGATTACATTTTGCTGAACACTTTTCGTTATATTATCTTCGTAGAAGGCGCGACTTTAAAATGAACTGTGAGTTGTAGTTGTGTGTGAATGGGTGTGTGTGAGTGAGTGGATGTGTGTGTATGAGTGTGTGTCAGATTTGAAGCGAGCGAGGCACGTGTCATAATTGCAAATCAATGAGCTGCAATACAATAGTCCCACTGATTATGGCTATGCCTTAACGATGATTACCCCAATTGTATAAGTAAGTGTGTGTGTCAGTGTGTGTGGCTGTAAATGTACGTGCATATGTTCACACACTCTTCCTCTCTCTCTCTCTCTCTCTCTCTCTCTCTCTGTATGTGTGTGTGTAGCATTTTAATAAATTACGTGACAAACTGCAATGCCCTAAGGCTGCCACCCAATGGAGAGCAGCAGGTGGCCTTCCCCAAGGGGGGTGTGTACGAATTGTTGGGTGGTTGCACGAATTCGACTAATGTAGGCTCATTAGTTGAAGCATTAAAGCAGCATTATGTGTGCAACATTTGGATGGGGAGGGAGCAGATTACATTTGCATTTGCAGCTGGCAGCAGCGTCTTGCACATTTGCATACTCGCACTTGAACCTCAATTTCCAACTATCTCTCTCTCTCTCTTTCTCTCTCCCTCTCTCACTATCCCTGTCTCACTCGTACTGTCTGATATCTGTCGCGCATCTTGTGTAATTTGTAAAATTAAATGACAAAGTTTTGCACACAGTTAACAATATTAAATCGGATTTCAAAGGCTCCGTCGCCATCACCACCACCAACGACACATTCAGCAACTCCAAAATGTAATTACATTTTCTGTTTTGTATGTTAACAAACCGTATAATTGGCCACGGCGCTTTGTCGTTCGCCTGCATTCAAGCCAACCATCTTTGCAGCCAAATCCGAGCGCGAATTTCGAGGCTGCATCCAGCCACTCCGCTTCCTCCCTTAAGCCTTGACCACACTCAGAGGAAAAATTAATCTTAATTTTGAGAAATTCGACGTGTGTAACTGAGCTTATTATTCGGAAAGTATATTTCCAAAAACAGAGGTTTTCTTTTCAGCGTAGAATTTTTTATAAAAAAGGAAGAGTATATCTTATTTTCAGGCGGATTTTTCTTATGTGTACAAATATAGATTTTAGAAAATTGTTCCGTCAACTTCAGAAAAGAAAAAATCTCTAAAATTCGCTTTATTGTTGTTTATATTATTATTATTATTTTTTTTATTATTATTATTATTATTATTATTTTAAGATTTTCCATACATAAACATTTTACATAGTTCGCCATTCAATACAATTAAATTTGAAGCAAATCGATTTTGGAAATGCCATTCTTAATAGATGAAAATATTAAAAAATAAATTACAAAAATAAGCACGATATTTTTGGAATGATCAATTTAGAGCAAGCCCTTAATATTTTTAAGGAAAATGTTTTCTAATGTATACAAATATTTTTGAAGAACAAGGAAAACCCTTTTTCCGGTGTACAGTTGGCAACAGGAGGAGCAACAGTTAGTTGCAGATTTTCTATGCAATTATTTTAAGAGCAACTCGAGTTTTGCAATTGATTTAAACTCTGTTCAATTTATATATACGATAAGTTCGTGCAAGTTATGCCAATTGTCAATTTAATTTAGTGGCAAGTATGTGAAATTGATAAAATATATATTTTGCAGCTAATTAAATTCTCTTACTTATGCTGCTGCTTGGAATTTGTGGTTTACGGCTTTACGCCTTTCCAATTTCCCAAACTTCAGACATATCACCGAGTGTGTGTGTGTGCTAGTATGTACATATGTGTGCACCTGTTCCTGTGCAATGCACTCGAGTGTTAATGTGCAACTGACATATTATTTTGGGCACTACAATTGCCCTTGTGTGGCTTTGTCATATTTTCCGAATTTGCCATTAAGTAAAATTTAATGAAATTGTTGCGGCATGAAACTGGTTGTTGCCACTGGCAACACAACACAGACCCAAGATGATTCGCCACTCGCTCGTCAACGACATCAACGACATCATCATCGCCATCATCCTTGCCACTGTTTGCTCATCCCGCAAACTCATAACAAAACCCATACCAATGACGACGGCCCAGATTGTACAGAAATCTGGGTCAGTTGCACAGGCAATGCGGCATGAAATTTTGGGATGCTTGGCATGTTAAACAAATTTTGTGGTCAGTTGTCAGTAACAAAAAGCCAAGAAGTTAAATATTTGCTTAACCAGCTCTCAATATAAGCCCACAGCCAGCAACAAGCTACATATCCTTATTCAGTTCCTGCTTTCAGCATTCGGCTCCAACTTCAACATGACCAACTCTGATCTCATTAGCAAAGCGAGTTGCAAAAATAACCACAACAGAAGCGGACAAACCCACAACAAAACTGTTCAGTTCCTTCCTTCAGTTCAACTCAGTTTGGGGTAGCCATTTTCAAAATTGATTTCTTTCGCTCGGGTCGCAGGTTTGTTTGAGTTGTACTTGACACATGCTGAAGCCATGCGTAAATCTTTTAAAACAACTTCAAAAAGGAAACAGCACATTAATTGATTTCCCACACACTTCAATGAACATTCAAGTTCGCTAACCACTACAACTACAACTACCGCATTATAGTAAAACTACATACTATACATAATCAACGGCGGCATACCCTGCACAGCAATTTAAAAATTTAACTTATATTAATTTTTATTTCTAATGTTTAGCTTCTCTAGTCTATCCCCATTAATTCAATATTTGCTACACAGCAACTGAAAATGCTTAAAATCTTTAACAGACAAATACGAGTATGTTAAGAACAAAACATTTTCATATAAGCAAAAATGTTGCTATCATGTGTATGTATTTATATTGCTGTAGAAGATATTATAATTTTGTCGTGACTTTTATGATGCATTTGAAAAGACTTCTGTGACTCCACGAAGTATATGTATTCTTAATTAGTCTATATAGTCCGTATCTCCATCTGTCTGTTTCCTTGGTTTCGAAGCTATATAGCTGAAACTTGGCATATTTCCAGGCATATTATGATAGTCCTCAAATTTCGAAAAAAAAAAGCTGTTGAGATCAGACTAATATATCACATAGTTGCCAAAGGAACGATTGATGTAAATATGAGTAGTTGTAACATTTTGTTGTATAACAATTTATCTTAACCAAAATTTAACAGTTGAGAATTATAATGTCTCTTCCAAATTAATGAAAAGAAAACTATTCATATCGGGCTACTATATCATAAAGCTACTGTCATAGGTGCAATTGATTTTTTAAATCTACACTAAAATTTAGATGACCCTCACTAAAAGGTTTTGTTATACGTTTTGTCTACGTTTTGAATTCAATTTGCCGCTAGACAATATACCCGTTGCCCAAAATAGAAGCTGTTTTTGCTTTTGCGGTGCTGTGTTGCATCCTCATAAGCCGTGGCAAGGCCGGGCCACGGCCACTGAAGCGTGGCAGGCGCGTGGCCAACTGACAATGGCAGCAGGCAGCCAGCAAAAAAGCAAAAAAGCAAAACGAGAAAGAAAAAAAAAAATGAAAAGAAAAGAAAACAATGGTTACAAAAAACGAGAAGGAGAAGAAGTTGAAATAATTGTAATGGTTGCTTTGCATGCCAAGCGGCGCACTGTGCCAATTTTTCAGTTAAAAAGCCGGCGGATGAAAAAAAAGCAAAAAAACACAAAAAAAAAACTAAAATAAAAAGGGCGAGGGAAAATGGTGCAAGAGCAATGTAATAAATGCGTCTGCTTTGTGTGGCAACTGATGAACAGCCGCAGAGGAAAACATGGGCAGCCAGCCAGCCAGACCGATAGAAAACGGTAAGTTGCTCTGAAATTGAAACTGTAACTGCAATACTGAAACTGAAACGGAGACGCCACCTTTGCCTTTGGCTGATAAATGTGGCAGCTGCAACAAATTCCACTTCTCTCTCTACTTTTTTATACTGTGATAAGGACGATATTCGTAGTATGCTGGTTTTGTGCAATGTCCACCAGGCCACTAGAAAATCGATAGTTGTCGATAAGAGCGAATCGACCATCGCAAGTCGATAAAACCACATATCTGCCACAATTTTCAAGCTACAGTAACCATATTTCGTTGATGGATTTGGATAACTAGGAACCTCCTTTATATTATATTTTCGGCCGCAGTTTAAAAAACAAACTTGGAAGGTAGATTACGAGGTATCTGCTACAAAGATCGGTATTTCAGTTGATATTTTTTATTTATATCAGTGTACTACGCAGTCTGTTAAGCCCTGCGACTGCAATGTACTAACTTGTTTTTTGTGCTTTTTTTGTAGTCACATCAATGCATTCCGTCAGACTCACCTGTATATACACCTGTTTCACTCTCTCTCTCCCACTCTCTCTCTCTCTCTCTTTCGGTGCTTTTTATATGGCGCACTTTAAGGGGCATAAAAAATGGCCATTGCCTTGGCAAAAAGCTGTTTTATCTTTTAGCGTTTTATGTCGCATTTGCGTATACGCTCTTTCGCTTTTTTCTTCCTTTTATTGTAATAAATTTAAAACATTTTGCACTCATACACATTTTATGAATCTTCAAGACAAGGCGAACGAGTAAAGTGCAGCTGAGCTGGTTATTTTTGTTGTTGTACCCGGAGTTGATATTTTATTTGGCCATTGAGACACGGGCATGGCAAAGTGCACTGCAATTGGGATTTATGCAAATGGTGATATATACGATTGTATATATACTTATGTGTGTGAATATGTATTTGTGTGCGCAGCAAACTTTCAACATAGATTAAAAAATGTCAGCGAAATTTATGCGAAATTATGCAGCAGCAACTGCTGCAGCAACAATTGGAAATCTTTTATGCATATGCAAAGTTAACGTTACGCATACGCCGCGTCTGCTACAAAACTTTTTGCATTGTTTTCAATGCCACACACGCTACACACACTAACGCTTCCAATGCAAATTTATATCAACTTTATATACCCTTGCCGAGGGATTTGCGAATATTAGATCAATTCTGAAGAGTCCTAGGTTTAAGCTTGCTTATAATAAGGCTTAACATTAAAGATAAAGATTCTTAGTTTTAAGCTTGACCCAGAATTTTACTTCTCCTGGTTGTGTAGAGATTTTGCAGATTATTTTACTTAAAGATATGAAGTGCAAATTTTTTCTACTTAAAATACAAGACTTATGCGTTTTAAGTTTTATATTATATATTTTTATTTTATAAATATTATTATTAAATTATGTATTCATTAGCGGAATTCATTAACTTTATTATATTATATATTATTAAATTATTGACGTTGTTCAAATGTAACAAATACAGATTTGTATCTTGTGCTTAATCTTCATATCTATGTTAATTTTTAAGACGCTGTTAGATTGGTGGAGATATTATAATTTATATTTCTATATGAGTTAAAAAAAATGATTTTTTTTTTTCATAAATATCCTGAGAGTTTTAAATATTCCATCTCCAGCGGAAATCTGTGTGTTTGGTTTTTTTTATATCAATTCTTATTACATATTTATTGCAAACACAAATTGGCTTAAGTTTGACATAGATGCTAATTTTTTGAAGTCTTTGATGTGTCAGAATTATATGCAGATTACATTTTTTTTTATTTTCAAAAAAGTCTTGAGTGTATTGAATGTTCGATCTCTAGCAGAAATCTGTGAATTCTGTTTTTGAATAATAATTTACAAGACATATTTTATGTTTGCCAGCTGTGCGATAAATCAACTAGAAGCATTTTAATAACTCCCTCTGTAAATGAAGCAACCAGTTCGAGAGTTGTGGCAACATCAGCAGTTAAATCAACAAGACGAAGAAGAATACAAAGAAGATGAAGAATTAAGTTGCACATAGCTTCATTATGGCAGTCAGAAATTGTTATGAAAATTGAGTTTTTGGCCGCAAGCGAAACTAATTTTGTGCGCTGGCTGCTTTTAGCTTTTAGCCTTCGCACATAAAACTCAATCGGCATTGACTGCATTTCACTTTGACTTTGGTGGTTGTGGGGATGGTCTACTCTATTCTTGGAACATTGTGCTATCGATAGACTCGTTATCGTTATCATTTGACTGCCCATTTGCTGCTTATCAAAGCTGATTGTAATGCCCGCAGCCTTGAATTTGACTCGACTCGACTCGCTTTCTGTTTATATTTTCTGTTCTGGCTATAGTCCTCCACTGTATTTTCCCATTGCATACTTATCGTACTTGTCGTCGTCCTTACTGTCCTTGTTTATTGTTTTTGAGTTTTGCTGGCGCATTTGCTGCTTCCATGCGGCCACAGCCACAGCAGCTACAATTCTGGACACTGCTCCGGTTGCCGTGTTATTGCATACAAAATCTTCATAAATCTTTTGCTCGCTTAAACTTTTGGAATTGAGTTGTGGATACAAATTAACTCGACTTGCTGCTCAAAACTTTTTGCACAATAACACAAAAAGCAACAACAGCAACAACAATAATAATAATAATAAAAGCTACTACACAAAACAACCAGGAACTGTAGCAGCAGCAACAGCTACAATAATACTATATACAAATCGCATCTCTTTCTAAAGCTTTTGGGCTTAATTCTTAATGAGCGAGATATAGCTGAGGTAACACTTAATGCCAAGTAACCCGATCGGGGTGCTTACACTAAGCAAAAAAATCGATCTGAATTTCAGAGAAGATTTCTGCTGAATCTGATTTCTTATTTTTTTAAATTAAAATTTAATTAAAAACATTTTTTTTTTTTTAATTTAATCAATTTCTTAACTTTCTGTATTTTATTGTGACTGATTTTAGTTGACATTGAATTAATAATGATTATCATGAAACATGGTTTGAATTTCCTCTTTTTAGAATAATAACAGAAAAAATATATCAAAATTGAATGTAGGAACAGAGTTTTTAAATTTAATTTCGTATACACTTACAGTCAAGATCATCTCAGATTGCTCAAACATTATGTATTAATTATTAACTGATAACTAATTCAGTTTGCAACTAAAATGATCTAGACCGCCCTGCCATTTTTGCAGGTTTGTCAAATGTAAGCTTAACTGTCAGAGGGCTGTCATTTGAAAAGTCACTTTTGCATTTTGCCATTGGTTTTGCCTTTGTTTGACTTTTCCCTTTGTCCGCTGTCTTTGCACAAATATTTTCCTTTTTTATTTGCTTCTTTTTATACAGGCTAGCTTTTGTGGTTGTGCAGAAAGTTGCTGGCCGGAAATGGGCAGCATATGCTGAAGGTTGAGGGGGAGGGTAGTGAGTGGGTGACAACTGGACTAGAGTCGAGTCGAGTCGAGTCCGTCGGTGACTCGATTTCCACTTGAGTAAACATTAACGTGCCGGACGCTCCATTGAAATTCAAGCGTGCAATTCATTTCCACTTAATTTTCAACGCTACTTTTGCGCTTTCCTTGCCTTTTTTATTTCCATTTTGATACCCTTGCAATGGGCATAACAATTTGGAAAAATTGGCAGATCGAGTGATAAAGACTTTTGTAACTTAATCAAGTGTATATTTTGTCGAGCAGGACTCTTAAATCACATTGAGAAGAGATCGACCAAAAAACATCAGTAAGGAAAGAATTTATATTCGCTTTTAATGCAAGGGTATTTAATATATGTTATACGAAAAACAGCTGTTTGTTTTCCCATTTATTTGCAAATTTTTTTTTAATTATATTAGAATTACACATTTTTTCTTATTTCTAATGCTTATATTATGACTTAGTTAAGAGTTCAGGCTTGGGCGTCCTTTTCAACTTAATTATTAATTTAGGAAATTCTTGATACATATATATTTTTATGCATTTTTTGTAATGTTGGAAAAGGAACTTAAAGCTATGATTTATGTAACTAGTTGCTTAATATGATCATAAACGGAACAATTACATCTGCTAAATAATTTCGGGATTAGCTTCTCGAAGCTATCCCCTATTATTTTAATATTTGCTCCCCAATTTTTTTTTAGTAAAGGGAAAAAGTTAAATACTCTTTTGGCAAGTGTAGTCAATATTCGTTAAACCAAAAACAGTTATTTGATTTTTTGCCAACAATTGCGGTGGTTTGTGACTTTTGTCATTTCCGTTTTAGTCATTTGATTCTCTTTTTTTAAACTTTTTTTGTGGCAAACTTTGTAGCAAAATGTGTTGCAAATTAGTCATAAGTGTCTCAATTTTGAAACGCTGCGCATCAAAAAGTCAATTTAAAATAAATTTATGAAAATGATTGTGCACAAAAAAAAAGAAAAGAAAACAAAAAATTAATAGAGATGCGCCGACTTAAACTTGGGCCATGTAATTTGTGGCACATTGAAAGCAATTAAGCGAGACGCGTGCCACAAGCAGCACTCTCTCTGGCAATTTGATTAGGCGGCTGTGTGTTATTGAAATTGATGGAGCGTTTGTTTAGTTTTCGGGTTTGGGGGCAAGTGTATGTTTTCCAGGCGAACTGAAAACGAGAATTGCCTGCGAATATAACATTAATTTCAATGGCGACAATAGCATTTATTGATTTGTGTGGTGAAGCGATTACAAATTGTATCTGCAGCAGTTGTTTACTGCTGTTGCTGCTGCCCCCTAAATTGTTGATGTTCAACATAATCATTAGCATAAGTCAGCCAAGTGTTTGTCATTGGGTTCTTCCATAATTTGTTTTGTTTTCCCGGCCTATTTAGCGTTGATTTCATTTTGTCGGTTCCTTAATTAATTAGATTGCGGCATTTTGGGTCGCCTCAGGTATTGAGTCAACTCCTTTTAGTACAATTGTCATTAACTACACAGCATCCACTTCCGCTTCCTTCTCCCCCACTGCCCCCTCAAATTGATTAACTGACTAACAAAGGGTGAAAATGGACTGAAAACTGACCCGCAGCACCCATTGGCGTTTTGCTGTTTGTTTTAATTAAATTTGTATTTTCCATTAACTGTATAATTATCTGCTGTCATTGTGCTACAAATTATATAATACTAATTGAATGTGTATTGAATGCCATAGAAAATTGTTCGTAAATTGATGAATTGATAGAGCTGATGAAGTCCACTTGACTCTTGTCTTGCTAGCATTTCAGGTACTTCAGGAAGATATTAATTATTAGTTCACATAATCCACCTACTATAGATTTTCATAGGATTTATGTGTAGCATTGCGGCTTGGTTGAGAATAGCTAAAGTTTAGTAGAATTGAATGTTTTACAAGCATGTTCTTTATATTTACATAGAATGAAATGTTTTAAAATCTGATCTATACAGATTTTCATCAAATTATTTATTAGAATGTCTATATTGTCTAATGGCATAAGGGCTAATAAGTAAAGTCTAGTTGAGTTTGCCAGATGAATTACCTACGGACCTATCAGTTAATATAGCTGTAGCTGTAATATACATATATATATATATATAAAGTTGTGGGAGACAGACACAAACATCACTTGAGTTAAATGTTTGCAAACTGCTCGACAATGTCGTGTTGTTGCCATTAAAGTGTCTGGACTATGCACACAAATACATATTTGCCGCTGCCACAACTGTTTGTGTTGTGTTTTGCTTTGCTTCTTGGCCATAACGAGGGCCAACCTGTGTTCAACTTTGTTTATTACTTAATTTTTACTAGCTGCCAATGCCAGGCGACAATTTGTGCTCCAACCAAGACAGAGACCCCAATGAACTCCGGGATTGAAACTCCCGACTCCAACTCCTGCTTCAATTTAGCTGAGGCAGATCATCCTACTTATGCGGGCTGCACTTGTTACGCACCCGCAGCGAACGACTACGCCGGAGTACATTTACGGGTTACATTATGGCCAAGCGTTGCCCTAATCCAACCCTCCCCCCCGCCCCACTCATCCCTCGATGTTGCATGCATTGTCCGGCTTTTATAGCATGTTGTAAACACTGCGCATAAACTTTGCACTAAAGTGTTGTCGTATAAATTGTATTATGGCAGCTCCCAGGCCGGCCATTTAATGTGTGTTTGTGTTTGTGTGTGTGTGTGTGTGTGTGTGTGTGTGTGTGTGTGTGTGTGTGTGTGTGTGTGTGTGTGTGAAAAGTAACGAACAGCCAGACACAAAAACCAAAAGTAAAAGGAAAAGTTTTCTGTTTCTCTTTGGCTGTTTTTGTTTAACTTGTTTTTTTTTTTGTTAAAGCTTTGCTTTGCTTTTTGTCAAGATATTTATCATTCTTGTTTAGCGCTGCTTTTAATTACTATTGTTGTGGCTAGCTATGTTTTTTTTTTTTTTATTTGTTTATTTGTTTGTTGCATTTGCAACTCTCTCTGTGTTGCTGGTGCCACTTGAACTCCTGTTGATCCTGGCTCAGTTAATTGCATTTTCACGCCCAGCTGAATGCCAGACGCAGACTCAAACTCGAAACGCATCGAATCACATCGCATTCAACATTTTGCAGTTTTGCCGTGTCTGCAACACAGTCATCAGCATCATCATCGTTATCGTCAGCGTCATCTTCATCATTGCCACAGAATGCCTATATCTTTTTTCCCCTATTTTTTGTCAGTTCTGGCCCCATTTTCATGCAGTGGCAGCAGCCTTTGGTTGAATGTCTGTCCCTTTGTCTGTCCGTTTGGCTGGCTGCTTGGCAGTGAATTGCCCTGATTCGATTTCATTTCATGACCATTATTTCGTCCATATACCGACTAGTAGCAACAGCAGCAGCAGCAGCAGCAGCAGCATCTGCACTGAGCACCCGGAGAATTCTAATTGCCGCTGCTGCATTCTGTTGCTAAGCTCATTTGCATGATTTTTGGTTGGGCTCTCTCCCTCTCTCTCTCTGTCTTTCTTTTCCTCCAGTTTCATTACACATACCTATCGAAAAAGAAAATGAAAAGGAAACTTTAGCAAAAAAAAAAAACAAAGATAATATGAAATTTTTGAAACTTTAGCGTGTTTGTTGGCCTTAGACATGAGTGATTTATTTTGCGGAGTACTCTGGCTACTATTGTGAGCCGAAAAATGTATAAATTTAAATGAAAATTGAAATTAGAAACAAGCCGAGATTAAAACACTTTATTTGGTTATTTTGCAATTTGAATGTGGGCTGAAAACAGAACTCAGTTTTTTAAAAGGCTTAAAATTAAAGTTTATAATCGTCAACACTTAATGTGTTTATATTATAAATATCATTCATACAACTTGTGAAGAATATCAATAGATAATAATAATAAGTCCATGTTGATTCTATGGCTATTGTTATGCTTACTCCATTATTTAATAATTATTAAACAATAAATTTATGTGTATTCTGCTTTAATAAATCGATTTCTAAACCGTTTTCTGTTGTGTTTCTCTTAATTATGATGTTTGCAAACTGCAGTAATTTAATTGGCTATATTGGAGCACTCCACCTACAACTTTCTATTCGACATCCTGTGCCCAAAGCGCCATAAATCATAGTTAGCTTTGTCATTTTTCTTTTTCGCCTCTTTTTTGGTGTCGTTTGGATGTCAGTTTCGAAGGCCAACACGCGCATATCGACCACAGAGAGAACCGACCACATTTACCAACTACCGACCAGGCCGGGACAGGTCAGGCCAGGACAGAACAGGGCAAGACCTGGCCAGGTTTGTCAGACAATGTAATGGAGGAGCAGTCGACGCATTCATATTGGAGGCGATGACTACAAATTGGTCGCATTTCCAGGCATAAAGTTACCCAACTCGGCTGCAATTGAAGTAGGGCCCCCAGCGATGACTCACCCGCGAGTACTCTTAATATTTTTCATTCTTATTTGTAGTCGTTGAAATTTGGGTGCTAGTTTTTGGCTTCTCATTTTTTTAGTTTTTGTGTTTGCTGCATTTGACATTTTGCGACTTTTGCTGGGCGCGTAATTTATGTGAGTTTTGTACTGCATTTGCTGCGAGCAAAAAAATAAAAGAGGAAAAGAGGAGCAACAGAAAAGGGAGGCAACTTTAACAGCCAGTGTGATATTATGTGAAAAGACAGTTGCCGAGTGTAGACAATAACAAAAACAAATGGCTCAACTTGCCGCATAACTTTGTTTGCCGCTGTTGCCCCACATAAGTGGGTAAAAGTACTCATAAGTAAGTAAGTAGTTTGTACCCGAGTACTCCGAGTACTTTGTGCAACTGTCTTTCCTCCACTGACTCCTTGTGTGACTGTCTGTCTGACTATCTGTCTCTGTGTCTTGGCTCACAATCAGCTGACTGTTTGTTTGTTTGCTTGTTGTTGTTTATTTGCTGTTGTCAAGTTGTTGAATCGCGTGCGAGTCCGTGTCGCCACATATGAATTTCTTGTTATTCGTATTCATTAGCGCACCATTGTGTGTCATGAAATTATAATGGCACTCTCTTAACTTGCACTAACAATTAAATTCCAAAAACTATAAATGTAACCACAGTATGCAGCTACATCACATGCGATATCATAAGTCATATTAGCTTATATATCTCCTAAAATTTATTTATCATTATTATAATTATAAAACCCTCAAAAATTGTATTTGTAAACTAAACAATTTGGCACTTATATATCGTAATATAAATCATATTAATATATAAATTCATTTCTATTTTGCCTTAGATATACTTATTTTTATTTATGTTTTGTCATAAATTATGCATGAATTGATTTATTTTTATTATAGACCAGTTAATTCTTCTCACTTTCCGTTAATTGCTGTACCACTTATTATTCCTTGCATTAATTTATGTAATGATTACAATAGCTTTTAATCATATTATCAATTCGGAACAACGTTAATTAATTTTTTTTTTTAATTTTTGTATTTTCCTTCGATGTCTGATATTGCTTGACATTAAATAAATAAACATATAAAAAAAAAAATAAAAAATACATGGCTATAACGTGGCTCCTGTGGCCTTCACTTATATCCAGTCACCTTTGAGAAATATGTCTCAACTTGAGCTTAGGCGATTCTGCTTTGTTTTAAACTACTTTATTCTTACATCTCAACTCGAAGCAAAAACACCTAAATTGTTTTTGTAGTCTTTCAATTTTTTTCGGTTTTCAGGTAAGAAATGGAAATGAATTATATTTATTTTCCTTTTATTTCAAAATAATAAAATGGCTTTGCTTAGATCAATCATGTGCTGTGGTCCTTGCGGTGGTTGCTGTGGTGGGTGCGGTCCCTGTGGTGGTGGCTGCTTTGGACCCAATGTCTGTGGACCCTGCTATGCCACAGGGCCCTGCTTCGGTTGCTGTGGACCCTGTGCCGCCTGCGGTCCGTGTGGTGGTTGCGCCAGCAGCTGTGGACCCTCTTGCTAAGTTCCACTTTCATATGTATTAGCATTAACCTGGGGACACCCAAATAAGGTGCCTCCAATATAGAACTATTGGGCTGCGCATCTAAATCGAATCTTTATTTCGGTTGTGTTCTCTACAGAACAATGAAAGCAAAATTTATTTTCTATTACTAAATCATTTGACAATATTTGGAAAGGCAACTCTGAACCAATCCATATGTTTAGCTGTCAGCAGCAGCCAGTGCACTTGCTGCATTGCACAGATGGGGTTAAAAACTCCATTGCAGCTCGAATGACACCGTGATTGTGAAGACTATCCATGACCATCCGCACTGCTCATGTAGCTGAAGTGGCACCGCGAAAAGAACAAAAGATCATGGAGGTCCATCCAGATCAATATTGTACGTGTCGCTAATTACCTTATTCCTGGCGTATCGATTGCCTTTCACAATTTTGCGTACGAGTATAATAACATTCTTGGTAGTTTCAATGAAGTGCATTGAACGAAATATGTAGTTAGGTATGTTATATTAATCGAAAATAAAGGACCAGCATTAATGATATACATAAATTCTCTGCCCCGAAACTGGCTTTTAGGGAAGGGTCAAATTGATTTGCTAAAAATATGCTTATTGGGTCGAATCCTCGCGTTTAAATCTGTTTACATATTTTTAGTTGCAACAGCATATAACATATTATTAATGGGAAAGTAATTATTTTTATTCAATTGTATGTGCAGCATCCAATCATATTGCAAGTAGATTTATTTACTGTGTGGATTTATCAAACAATCCTTTTCATAATAGAACATTTAACTTTCGTTGGACAAATTTCAAAACAACACAATGAAGCCATGTTCATATTTCTTCACAACTTTATTATAAAGCCAAAATACCCAACGATTGGTATTACTCGTACTAACTACGCTGGAGGATAAGAGTCACCCAACCACAAAGCGGGTGTGCTGCCAACTTTATTTAACTGTTTGCCAAGCTGTCAAGCGTTAGCTAACTGCCATACACTCCCACACACACATACACACTTACATACACACACACAGACACCCACTCGGGCACACACACAGAGATACACTCATAAGTGGTACTATTTGGGACTTGGTTTCGAGTGGGAGTTTTTGTGGTACTGCTTGTATTGCACTCACAATAAAAATCGCACAGCATTTTGGAAAATCGTCCTGATCCTATAAAGTTTTTCTTGATTTTGGAAATAATTTTTAACAGAGAAATTTTTAATATAAGAAAACAGTTTTGTAAAAATTCGAAAGGCCTGCCCTAATTTTATGACCTTATTTCTTAGAAATATTTTCTATTTGCAGGAAATGTATTTCTAAAAAGTAAAAATCCTTTCTAAAATGCAGAAGCAGGTAACAAAATTGCCGAAAATCCTACGTTTTTTTCAAATTAAATTATATGAATTAATAAACTATCTAAAATATATTTTAGAGTTGCTTCTAACAAAAAAAATACCATTAAAATTAACAATATATGTTTTTCAATATTATACAATTGTGCCTTCCAAAAATATACTTTCCGAATAAAAACCCAAAAATGTTTGTATATGTAAGGAAAAACACTGCTTTTAAGAAATATACTTTCTGAATAATAAGCTGCGTTAAACTTGGCGAATTTCTCAAAATTCAGTTTAATTTTTTAAGTGTGGTTACTGCCACTGCCACTGCCACTGCCACTGCCACTGCGGCTGCGGCAGCCATAGTTGCAACTGCTGCTTATGTGTGGTCCTGGTGCTTGTCCCTTATAGGGAGTACAGCGTAAAAGCCAAAAAGGAAACGCGCTACATTTGCGCTGAACGTGTTTGCCTTTAGCGTGTGACAGGCTGTTGAGCTTCAGAGTTCCACGCTTCGATTGCCGTGCAGGCAATGTCGAGTCGAGCACCTGACTGAGAGAGGAGAGGAGTTCAACACACACACACACACACA
This sequence comes from Drosophila basisetae, assembly GCA_035041595.1. Taxonomy (NCBI): domain Eukaryota; kingdom Metazoa; phylum Arthropoda; class Insecta; order Diptera; family Drosophilidae; genus Drosophila; species Drosophila basisetae. The sequence goes on along the minus strand of JAWNLB010000123.1, from coordinate 9,393,560 downwards.
CACACACACACACACACACACACACAAAGATAAATACAGATATCGCATTGCACAAATGGGCGGCCACACACACATTTTAATTTAGGTGCAGAAAAATATATTCCAACAGAGAGCCGAGAACTTGAGCTGTGGTGCCCGAAATTAAATTTTAAATATTTATAAGGCGGGGGGAGCCAATAAAAGGAATTTGCAATTGGCCTGATTGGCTTTTAATCGCAGCAGACAGTTTTTAATAAATATGCATAACGCTGCCAAACGAGAAAGCTGTCCAGCCGACAAATCCACCAATCCATAAAAAATAAAAAAAAAACAGAGCAGCTCCAGCAGCTAATATCAACTGCGTGGCGCCACCCACAGCTAGAAGCAAGCATCTTGCGGAGATACAGTCAACAAACTGGAACGGATGCTGCATTGTGTTGCGTAAAAATTGCGGAAAGGCAAAAATCAAGTGAAATTTATGATTGCCATAAAATTGCGTGGATATCTTGTGTATGTGTGTGTGTTTGTGTGTGGCAGCCACAAACACAAGATCCTGCGCCTCCTGTAAACGGATGCCGGATAAAGATACAGTTACGGCTAAAGGATACAGCAACTGTAGACTGGCCCAAGCTGTTACTTGTGCGCATCCGTCTGTGGCACGTAGCTGGTGTGTATCTCCTAGATACACACATTGTTACGATTGATGCCGCTGATGTCGACTACGGCTACTACAACCACTACTTCTCCAGAAGAAATCCAATCGAGCAACTGCAATTTCGTAAATCGAACAAAACTGTTAGCCCATAGCTGCATTGCATTCTGCATAAAGCAAGCAATCAAAGCTGCCGAGCTACAATCCTCTAACGTTAGCTACACTCTAAAAAAATCAGCCTAATATTCTTCAACAAATGCTTAAAAAACAGAAAGACTTGCCCTAAATCAACAACAACCAATAATGTGCATTTTTTTATTTTTTAATACTTTCTTTTATGATAAGATATGAATTTCGAATAAATTTAAATGAAAACCATAATTTTTAGATATGTACATGCTCTTAAACATTGTAGTACTTTACACTGACTGTTATCAAAAGGTCTGAAATGAAACAATTTGTTTCCAAAACCTCAAAAATGTTGCCCTAAAATAACGAAAAGAAAATCCCTCCTCTTCTAATAAGATAGTGCATATCTCGTTTTATTTGAAATTTCAATTTACTTATATAATACTAACATAAATTAATATAAATAAAAAAATGAATATATAATAAGTTTGTATTACAATTTCAAATCTTTAGAAATATACTTTCTGAATATAGGTTTTTTTTTCTAAAATTCAGCACGATTTTTTTTCCTGAGTGCGCCAAAATATTGCCAAAAACTGCATAGTGCGTGGCATCAATCTCATCATCCACATCATCATCAGCATCATCGAACATGCAACAGTAACATCATCAATATCACCATTGGGATTGAGTTAGGGGTTGGGTTTGGTTGTCGTGCAGTTTGTCGTATTTTGGCTGAGCTGATAAACAGCATAGCTCGTAATATGCATGCCTGAGTGTGTTGGCTGGTTGGCTAGCGGGTTCCTGGTTCATAGTTTCGGCCTTTTCCACTCGCTTGTTTATTTGCTGGCAAAATTGTGAAATAATGTGCTGCAATCAATTCGCCATACATGCAATATGCTCCAATCCCTAACACAACCCTTGCGGCGCAAAAATATATACACTCAAGTGCTTTGAAACTGCCAGCTGCCAGGGTAACAACAGTTTGCAAAATGGCATGATGGATATGTTTACATCAATAACAACAAAAACCAGGTTCAATAATCAACAACAACTCTCAACTCTCAGATCTACCGTCTCCTGACTCTCGGTACAGCTGCCGCTGATGATGAACACGTCAAAATGAGTTTACTTTGTGGTCTAGATGGCATTGGAGTACATAGTTGTTGCATACAAAGTGCTTGACATCCAGCAGCCAGCATGGATTAATCAGAGTCAGCTACTCGAAAAAAACGTGAGTTTAAAATGAATCCATGCTGATGTGCTCGCGAGCCTTTGTTCTGCTCCAATAAAGTCAAATCTTAATTAGTTCTCCCTCTGAACTGCGACGGAGAGACAGCTGCAAGTCTCGTTTGAAAGATAATGAAAAACTCTATTAAAAAAAAAACAAACAAACAAACATGCAAGGCTGTTGGCGAAAACAAATTGTTTTTCGTTAATGAAAAACTGCGCCAGCAAATTTTTTTATTCGGTTTTGAAGTTGTGTTTCAGATCACAAAAATTCCTTGGCTCTCAGCAGATCTTTATCATGATCGAAATATATTGCAATCTCTTTTGGTTTGAAAGTAGACATGGTTCTAATTATTATTAGGTGTTTATGAAATTTTAATAATTTCATTTTGTTATTAATTACAATGTTTGAGTATATTTTACACCAAAAGCATGGCAATAAGATTAAAAGCAGATAAATATCATTCTTAATTCGATTACTTATCAAAATATATCGCAATTTGTGTTTGGTTTGAAAGCATGTATTGTTCCAATTACTATTGTATATTAGTGAAAAGTTAAAGGTCATATTTAATATTAAATCATATTTAACAATAACACAGAAATACTTTTCCAATTTCGAGGTAGGCCTTGACTCCATTATCAAGTCGTACGGTTTGCCCAACAAAGTAACAGTTAAAACCTACACCAGACTATAACTGATACGTACAGCCAAAAAGCTAATTCAAGTTGCGCTCAAAAAAAAAAAAATTAAATTATAATAATAAGAATGGAAGGCACTCCGAACATAAAGGGAATACTCAAGATGGGCGAGAGTAAAACGGTCGAGACTCGGACGGCCAAATTCGATGAGATGAATGTGCTGGAGACATTTCATCCGGCCAACAAGGACTACGGCCACATGATAATCGATGAGCCAAAGACCCCGTTTGTGTTTGATGATGATTTGCAGCATGAATTGAACACGGAAACACTGATGGAAAAACTACGCATGGCCGCCGAATCGGAGACTCCATCGTTTGGCATGGATGTCGATTCGGATGATTCCTCGGACGACGACGATTTCCCAGAGTCCGTTGATGAGAAAGTACGTCGCAAGGAGTTCGAGCGTCGTCGCAAACTCCACTCCAAGGAGTATTTATCGGTAGCGCTAGCACGCCGTTTAATTGCCGAGGAATTTGATGTTTGGAGCACCACAGAGATTAGTATTACGGATGAGAAAATGCCGGCCATGGAGAGCTGTTCGATTGAGGATTGCCCTTCGGAAGATGTATACACGGATGGTTCGATGACGTTGGAGGCCCCAATGGGTCTGTCACCTTTTCAGGATAATGGCGATGGGACGCCCGAACCAGTGGAAATGGAGCCGGGCGTGAAACCCGATCATCCTTGCTATCAAAAGCTAATGGCTCAATCCAATCATCGATTCTAATCCACAACAACAGCTGGGGTTGAGACGGGGCACATCGAGCTGAAGCAGAAGTCATCTTGAATTGAGAAACCCTCTCTATGCCATTAGATTTGTTATATTGAATTTAGCCAATAGTAAGTTGATGTTCTGCTTGTGTTCGGCTTGTGTCGATGTCTATTAAAATTGTTCTGGCCGGAACTTGTGTGAGACTTGTCAGATTAGCCAATTGTAAGACACATTAAGCTGGGGCTCTTTTCCTGCTTTCAATCTCTCAATTTAGCTTCCTGAATATTAAATAATGTCTGCTTGGCTTGTTGTGTTTCCTGTTTTTGCTTTTGATGTTTCTCATTTTGTTGTTGTCCTATGCCTGCCTGCATCTGGCTTTATAATTTCCATTACTTGGTTTTGTGCATTGACTTGTCGCAAAAGTTTTGCTTAATAACTAATTTTGTCATTTTGTTTTGTGCATTGCATCGTAATTGAAAATTCCTTGTGGTCCTTATGAATTAATTTTGATTTATTATGATTGGGACTTCTTTGGGACTTCTTACAAAATGACGTCCATTTAAATAATATTATTAATATTACTATAATATTTGGTTATGAGATTCCTTGGTCGTTTTAAATAATTGCGCATAATGTTTAATTTAGCCATTAACTGTGTTATAAGCACAGCTTTTATTATTATGAGAGCTGGCTTAATTGTTGGCACAAAGTACTCTGCTTAGCTAGCAAATGCCAGCCAACAGAGTCATTGAAGTGCATTAAGATTAGGTTATTGCTGAAGTATTCAAATCACCAAATTTAACTAACTGCATAAATTATTTAATTCAAATGCAAATAACATCAGAGAACACTTAAATAGAAATAGGAAAATGTGAATAAATGGACTTATACATTTATCGTATTTAGTACATACTTAATTTAAAATAAAGACTTTCATTTTAATTGCCTTTTTTTGCCAACCATGGAATGCATGGACAACTACTTGAAATGAACACACAATGTGCCATTTAATGCAACAACCCCCACACCCTCCCCCACTTATCGAAGCAGTGGCACATAGCAAGTGCTGGGCGAAAGCCTTTAATATGAATTTGCTGGTGGCATGGAATTTAAGTTGGCCCGATTTATTGCCTTGGCCAGAGCCCGAGGCAGATACAAAAGCCGCAGATGTTGCCATCTTCATCGCTAGAGAGTGTGTGTGTGTGTGTATTCTTCTTCTTTAGCACGACAATTGCCGTGTACATTTCATTAAGTGCATAAGCCGTCGTCTGTCAGCGCTGCGAGTAATGCTTTTTAATCCGGAAAATTATTTTTAATACTATTTACAGGCCACAAATATAAAATGCAATGCCAGCGTAAATAAGGGGAAGGCAGTCACGAACTGTAGAACCCCCCATGACCTTTACACCATCTTGATTGTTCGAGTAAAACAAACGAATGCAGCAAAGTTAAAGCTGCTGCACACGTTCAGGCGACATGCTTTTCAGGCGCCATAGCTGGGGTTGTTTTTTTTTTGTGTTGCCCGCGCGTGTCACTAAGAGTGCAGCCAAATATTTGCCAAAGCATTTTTGGTATTTACGACGGCATGTCGTGTGGCATGTGGCATGTGGCCACTTGGTATCAAGGGATGCACCTTGGATATCGTTCAGGTGGTAAGCTTTGGATCCAACGACAAAATACTTGCACTCTGTTCGGCACATCAATTCTCATTTTGATAAATTATAAAACTCTCAACGCTGTCAGTAGCAGTTTAATGGATTGCTCCCCGCTCAGATTAACCCAAGTATGCAGCAAAAATTCACTTAGTTCAGATTACATTAAAATTCGAAACGACTTGAATTCTTTTCATTTTCTATTCCAGCTCAGCCTTCAAATTATATCTAAGCCAAATTTTGCTCTAAAAAAACTCTATACTTGCTACGAGTGTGTATTTGTGGGGTTAATTGAAGTGCAGCAATGATGCGTTTGACCAGCACAAGTTGCACTAAGTACATTGAAGTAGTAATGCAGAAAGAGATAGATAAAGGTAGAGAGAACTGGAGAGAGTTGAGAGAGAGAGAGAGCGAGAGAGCGAGAGAGAGTAGCTAAAACCTCATTACAAGCTACTCACTTGTCTCTGGTTGTGCTTGCATTGGAAAGCAGCTTAGCTCCTTGGCTGAGTTTGGTGTAAATTGCTGGGCAAATGACATCGTCTAATTGATTGCTGCTGTCCTGCTTAGTGTCCTCCACTCAATGCTGCTAATAAAGATTCCTCATACACTCAGAAAAGAAAAATTGCCCAGAAATCGCAATAAAAAGATAACTTCAAATTTTCTAAAAAATTTAAAAGCTCACCCTTTCTTTATAACATTCAGAAAACTATAATGAAATATTTCATCGTGAGTTTTTCAAATTAATGGTTAACAATAATGTGGCAACAAAAAAGCGAATATTAGAATTCTTTCAGTATACACACATAGAAAACAATATCCTGCAATACACATATTTCTTTTGCAAAATTCGGTCTGACATAGAGAAAAATACTTTGTGATCAAAAAAATGTCGATTTACTAAAATATAAGTTGATCTTTTTCTCAGTGTATGTACTAAGTTTGTGGACTTTTTCAGGTGCGTTTTGCTTTGCGTCATTTTTTTAGTGGAACTAAAAATCCTAACACCTGGCCAAACAAGAAAAACTCAAGCCAAACTCTGGCTGTTTTGGGGTGGGTCAGGCTTTGTCTGTGGCATATCCCCGGGGTCAGGGTCAGATGGGTCACCCCTTTACGAATTTTCTTGCTCTGTTGCCTAAACAAATATATGTGTATAGTTTATATGTTTGTACACGCGCCACAAACGGAACACGTACATAGTGTGTGTTTTGTGTTTGTGTGTGTGTTTATTTGTAATCAATTATCGGATAGCGTAATCTATTAAAAGGACAGCTGGCTGCGTCAGCGGGTACGACAAGTTTGTTGGGGTAAATGTCACAGCTGCCTGGCGAGTGCATAAATTTGAGTAATACCCTAAATAATTATGACACCACACGCAAAACTGTTGCATAAATTATGCAATTCGCATGCGAATTTTGGATGACTAACAATCAAATGTTCACTTAATTCTAATAATACGAATTTACTACTATACCCATCAGCTAATTATATTAATTAATTACATTAATGCAAGCATCAAATTATTATTTATAAAGCTGCGCATAACAATGTAATTTTATAGTATATGTATTTTTTTTGCCAACCATTTATCCTCTGCATAAATATTGCACTTAAATTATGGAACAATCATTATTTTAGATTATTATTCGTACATCATTTTTAATATTTCTTAAGCCATCTTAATGATTTTTTTATGATTATTATTCTGCGTGACTTAACATTTCAGCGTTTCGAATCATAAATACAGTTCAGTTAACAAATGCCTTCAGCAAAATATTTGCGTAAGCCGTTTAGCTAAATAAAAAGAATAACTTTTAACAAGAATGAATAAGCACTCGGAGAATTTGCACAGCTCTACTTAGGAGCTTGGATCTGTGTTTATAAGGCCAACTATCAACTGAGCGTAAATTATTTCCATAGAATGCAGTCACGATTTACTACAGCATTACAAATGAAACTAAGTTTTCCACAACTAAAGTTACTTGAGGATGTGAGAAGGCTAGTGGAGGGTGGAAATGTGTGTGGCATGTGCGACTTTGTTAGTGGCGCTGCATCTTTATGCGCATATGTAAACACTTCCTGCTACAGTTTGACTCATTCAAGGACGACAACATCCAACTAAGAAGTGTAAAAATCCATGGATAAACTACTTGGTTGTCTGGCTGGCTTTGGCTCCCTCTTTCTGGCTTCACGCATCGCAAAGTTTTGTGAAAAACTTTTGCGCAAAAGTAGGCGTTACTACAATAGTCTTATAATTTCCGACTAAGGTCTTGCTTTCAGCTAATGGACTGAAAATTAAATAACAGCAGCGAATATCTGAGATTTATATTAACTGACAAAAATAGGCACATTTATTAATATTCAATATTTTAATTATAATTGATGTCTATAGATTTACTAAATTCAGACAATGCTTTGTGCTTGGCTGCGCTTTGATTGCGTAAATATTTCATCAAATATTGAAAGACATTTCCAGCAACAATAGCAACAATAAAGTGGCAAAGAGTTCCCATTGAAAGCTGATAGGGTTGTTCAAAAGATGGGCGTCGAGAGTGTTTGCAGTCAAAGTGCCGTGCAAAATAACAACAACAAAAAACTTTCATTTTACAATTTGTATAATATTTTTACCATTACTTGATTCTCTTATTTTACTGATATCCAACAACTTCAACAATGCCCTGGCTGACTGGCTGCCAGAGGTTGCATTTTAACATATTTCCATTTTTGTTTTTTGTCTATGCATTTCGCTCATCGGATTTTGCAAAATGTTCTGAAAACCAGCAAAATACTTGTTTACAAAGCTCGACGCTTAGTTCAATGAAAATTCATGGAGTGAAAAGCAGAATAAACGTAAAAATAAAATATATTATAATACTCGATAGAGAAATAGAGAGAGAGAGAGAGAGAGAGAGAGAGAGAGAGAGAGAAAGAAACAGAGAGAAAGGGCAGTAGGAAATTGCAAAAAGCATACGAAACGTAAGAGTAAATATACATATAATAATATTAGTGAGCGCAAAAGGAAATTGTTTGTCAGATACGTGATTCTGTAAAACACATATATATTTGCATGTACATACATATATAATTATATATATATATATATACTCGTATATATAGTGCAATAATGGCATAAAAGTATTTTTTGCCACAAATTGTATGCCTGAAATGCAAAATAAATATGCAGCTCTTTGCTTTCTGGCAGTATCAAAAATATTTTCAATGATTTTATGGCTAACAAATTTTTGATTTTATCTTTGCCAAAAGTCGACTATGATTTTACTGTTTACTAATTTTTTTTTTTATTAAACTGTAAGCTCAACCTTAAAATATATTTTTAAAATTGGTTTGTCAACACCTTTCTTTTATATGCACACAAATATATACTTTAAGCTAACCATTAAATAAATCCATAAATTTATATATATTTTAAGCTCGTTTATTATGCAAATGGGAACTTTTACGAGTTACAACTTGTATTTTCTTTTGGCGAACATGTCTGTGGCAATTGATTGCTTGCAATGAATACTTTATAAAGTTGGTTGGTTAATACAAACTCAGAAAAAGTTAAATGTAATTAAATTCAAAACATGCGAGTATATTGAAATACGTAAATAAATGCAATATTTTATAAATTGATAAGCTATAAATTATTTATAGGTCGGAAACCATATTTATTTGAAGTTCTTGGTTGGATTCAGCTCACTTCGGAGCAACTGAGACTCTTTATTAATTGCTTACAAATTTGGGTAATATGTAATTGTTGTCAGCCCAGCTAGGATAAATGGCCAAAGTGAAAAATTGAATTGTGGAGCACGACACGTTCTCAAACTAAAGCCAAAGCGTCCACAAAATGGACGCCTGGCCGCACTCGCGAATGTGACCGCGCTGTCCAACGGTGACTTAACAGCTTACGTGTGTGTGTTGTGTTGTGTGTGTGTGTGTGTTGTGTGTGTCGTTTAGATTTAGTGCCGCTTGTTAAGTTTTGATGCTGTGCAATTTATAAGCGACGGAGCAGCCAACCAACTAGCTCCTCATCACCTCCTCACTGCCCAGTGGACACTGTCCATAACGTGGCAACAAATGCAAACTGACGTTTTTGCATGGCACAACTTTGAACCTAAACATGACAGACCACGACAGCATGAGCAAAAGAGAGCGGCAAACCACTACACTCAGCAAAAAAAAGTCACTCAAATTTAGACAATCGCCCTGAACAATTGAAGGTTTCTCTTGTTTTTAGAAATAGTTTTTGAAACATAAAGAAACATTTTTTTTTTTTTATAAGAAGCCTTATCCCACATGGATAATTACAGAAATGTTGTATTTTTATTTATTTAAAAAAAAAAATGTATATATGATATATAAATAGCAGAAATGCAAATGAATCTTGTAAAAAATCCTTTCTAAAATTCAGATACAAGTAATGAAATTTAGTTGCACGACTGTCATATTAGAATTTAGCTGTTCTCTGCCCTTTATATATATTATTTATACATATTATAAAATATATAAGATCTTTATATTGATGAAATCGTAAAAATAGTAATGCTTCTGCATAGTATAGGCAACAATAAATGTTAAATGTTAAAGTTGATTTTGTTCGAGCCTTGATTTTTAGAAATGTACCCTCTGCATAATAAAATGAGTTGCGCTTGGCAAATTTCTAATATTCAGGATTTCCTGATTGCATGAGCAATGTGCAACTTAAAGTCTTTGCCACTTAAAGGGCGTGTTGTGTGCACGTTGCGCATACGCCACGTTTGTCGCTGCTCTTCAGCTTGACTACTCGCTATGATTGCTACCAGTCGGGTGCAGAAAGGAGCTGAAAAAGAAGGTCAGTCGAGGGTTGGAGGGTAGTGGAGGTGGAGGATGGAGGAGACCATATACCAGCCAAGTAATTTACGCACAATAATGCGCTTCGTTGAACTCTGGCTGGCATTGCCGGTCAGATGATTGATGTATGGACGTGTTAATTAGGTCTACTCCTTGGCACATTTACACACATCCAATACAAAGGGAAAAAGTGGAGTGGAGCAGCCAAAAAAAAAGTATAAGAAAAACCTACCTAATAAAATTCGAGCAATTCGTGCAAAAAACTTGAAGAATTGATTGATTTCGGGGATATCCACAAGCACATTAATCAGCAATGCGCCTTGTTTGATTGCCGCTTCAACTTGCCTGCCAGCTAAATTAGGCAAACAAATATACACACTCACACACTGACTCACACTCACTCGCACACACACACATTTGGAAAGTTTTGCCCTGCTTTGATTGCCGCTAACTGTCAAGTGCCCAGTGTTGGACATGCACTTTTGCATAGGCCGACAAATTCAATTTATTTCAAGTTTGGCCAACAAAAAGCAAGCAGCAAACTGTCAGAGCGAGAGCGAGATGACAAATAAGAGAGAAAAAGTGCAATCTGCTTACTAAATCAAAAACAGATTTTGGCAACAAATTCGTTATGCACGTGACTTGTCCAAAAAGCAGCAAACACACACTGCAAATACACACACCCAAAAGAAATTTGAATAAGTGAATTTAGAAAGCGTTGGCGGCAGCCAAAAGCAAAAAAAAAAATAATAAAAACAGCAAAGAAAGTGTTGCTTTTCAAAGCCGAAAATTAAATACACTGCCAGCTGTATATATATATACTGTCAAGCGATCACATATAGCAAACTAATTGTAGCTAATTTTTGGCATATATAGATACAGATACAAATAAAGTTATTAGTGCACCAACCTTGTTTGCATGGGAAAGGTTAAATTACCATGCTTATCAGTCTAATCAATAGTCTTTGCCACATATACTCAAGTCGTAGTTGCCACATTTGGCTGCAAAATGAGATGGCTCACAAAAAGTGTATAAAAAGGAGCTTCTGCTAAAGCTAAGGACACTTTTCATGAAATGCAATTTCGCACTTGTAAACTTTTATGGCTGCATGTAACAGCAGAGTTGCGCGCTTGGCTAATTTAAAGCTGACAAGTAGGGATTTTGTAGCTATAGATGAAGTTTGTGCTTTCTTATAATTATTAAATATTTATATTTCTCCTGAATATTTGAATCTAGATACAAACATTTCGCTTCCATTAGCGTGCTTAGAGTAAATAATGGAAATTAAATGCTTAATACTAGCTTGAAAAATACAGCAGACCTTTAAGTATTTAAAGTTAAAGCTTATATAAAATATATTAAAAGGTTTTTTAATACATAACATATAATTAATAATCATTTAACTAACACACATATTTTGAACTTTCTAAATTAAATGCAAAAGCTCAAACCTTTTCAAATATTTTACAATTGTGTTTATATTTTCTGCAGTTGAATATGCTAATAAAGATATAGGAAAACAAAGGAATACAGGATTAAGGATATAAAAAACGATATATGTGTTATAAAATATGTTAGCTCGAATGATGGCAAAGAAAGAAATGTGCGCTTATGTCTGTATAATTATGACAAAAAAAGACAAACATTTCATTTTAAATCACACATTTTAATTTATTTTTATTCATAATAAAATCATCTGAATTTTCATCAGTTTTCAATTTTTTTTTTATTTAAAAAGCCTCTATTAAAGAGTAAGTGAATGTTTAATATTTATGTATTTATAATCATCATTTGTATTAATCATTGATTATTGTTTATTGTTTGGTAACCTCCTTTTATAATTTTTATATGTATGTATTTTCATATTGCTGGACTACTCGTATATAGATAAAAAAAATATATTTAAATTAATTCCATATTTGGCTAAACTCAACTGAGTTTCCGGGAAGCATTTGTTGCCACTTTTGGCAACTTCATTTGGCCAACAGCTGTTGGCCCAACACTGATTTGATAATGTTGAGCACTTGTGTGGTGAATGCCACTACTCTTAGCCAGCTACACAGAATGGCAACAGGCAACTTGCAACAGCTTCAAATGGCACAAAACTTTACTTTGCTTCACACACACTCAGACACATTCAAAAAATACTCACACATTCTTTACACCGAATTGAGATCAGCAACATGCAAATCTGCTCGGTGTTTGAATGTTGACAGCGCATTTGCCTTGGCTCTATGTTCATATCTTACTTTTGGATATTTTTTTGGTATACAGCTCTTTTTTCTGGCTGGTTTTTTTGTGAGCAGATTGTTTATTTGGCTGTCGTTATTTTCATTTGCTGCTTGCTTGGAGGCTGTCGTCGTCGTTGTCGTCGTTGCTTTATTTGCACACTTTGGCTAATGGATTTTTAGGTTTGCACTTTGCGGCTGCACACGGTGTGCTTAATATTTGAGATCTCCTCTGTTCAAATTATGTTTTATGCTTTTTTTTTGTTTTCCATCTCTTTTTCAATTTTTTTTTTTCTTCTTTGCTTTGCCTCATTTGGCTTGCATGGGTTTTTTGGGGCGACTTAATTGAAAATTCAATTAGACCTGTGCAAATATTTTTGGCCAAAAAGGAGCAGCGCACAAATTGAGTTACAGCTGTTTATCTAAATAAAAATTGCAGCTACTCCTCTCACTCTCACTCTCTCGCTCTCATTCTCTGTCTCTCTGTTAGCTTGTCGCTTTTGGTGTTGCTTTGGTTGCCACAGCAGCCGTTGCATTTTAATTACAACTTAAATATCTCAGTGCGGTCGGCAGTTGCAAATTACAACTTCACTGAACCGCAAAATGAAAGTTGTTGATTTTAGTTTTTCACTCGCTGCGCAGTGCTGTGTGTGTTTTCTGCTCTGCTGGAATTTCCTGTACTACTACTTTTACAAGAACTACCCCCGTACCTAGGCTAACTAAATCAATTTTGAGAAAGCCCCCAAGTTAATTGCTTTGCCCACTCTTCTCGCAGTGCTGCAGTTTATTAAATAATAACTCTCCCACTTTCACTGACGCACACTCCTCAGTAGTGAATTGTATTTTTGACTGCAGCCACGCCCCGTTGCCCCTTTTGTGCAACAGTGGGTGGTCTGGTATTCAGCTAGAGTTCCCATTGTTCCGCATCTGCTGCACGTGACTTGATTGTCAGTTGCAATTTAAGAATTTGATAGTTTGACAATGCATTTTGGCTCGTTTCAAATTGCGCTGACTGCCCATCCCCCAACCCTCTCCCCCTTGGCAACCACAAATTCAAAGTCAAAAGCATAGCTCTCACTGCAATTGCATTCGCTTCTGGCCATTCCATTCGATATTCGATATTCGCCATGGATTGCGTGCCCCTGTTGCGACATTAAAATATGCCATAAGTAATGCTTTATTTGCCGAGCATCGACAAAGGAATTTCAAATGGCATTGCTATTTAAAGTAGCTTCCCATAAATATTTGGTAGTGTTTTTCTTTTTTTAATTTGAACTCAAATATTACGTTTTAATTTAATGTGTCTTTTAAGTTTTCATATTTTTTACGTCTGACTGATTAGTCGACTTGAAATAAATAATTACAATTGGAAACGTTACAGTATCTTATATACATATACTCGTATATATACATATATTTTCAAATAGAACTAAATTTATATTTTTAGTTTACTGTACAGTATTTTTTAACAATTGTGTTTTTGTGTCGACTGATATTAGATTCATTACATAAATACATTTTTTTTTGTCGACAAAGAATTTGTAAATAACAATAGGAATTCTTATAAATATTTCTTTCTTTTTTTTAATTTACTTATTAAATTCATTTTTTTTATTTTTCAGTATTTGTTTCTTTTTCCAATGATATTAGTCGATATTAAATAAATAAATATTTGGGAAAATAGACAAAGGCATTTTAAATAGCAATGCGAAATGTACGTCATTTTATTTCTAATTTAATTTAATGTTTAGTTTTTGTATTTTCCTGCATCGACATTAAATAAATAAAGAAATTAATGAAAAACACAAGCCAAACATATAAAATCAAAAAGAAAATAAATTACTTTTAAATATTTTACAGCGAATATCTAATTAACTTTAGTAATTTCCATTTTGGATGTATCAAAACACAATTCAAATTGCTCGAAATTAGCTTGTGTTTCAATTGGTTTTGGGCAACATTTCTAATAAATATTTTCAATTTGTCATAGAGTTGTGAGTTTAAAAGAGTTTCATACGCCAAGTAAATACAAATATAATTTGTGCATATTTATTTATTTTATATTCGTACTGATAGCTTAAATGCCTTCAGAAATGATTGCATTAATAAATATGCTTTTGATATTTTGGATGTTACATTTTAAGTTTGACTTTATGGCTCATCAGGGAGAAGTCTGACTATATAAAGCATATCTATTATTAATCCGTATCAAAGAACGAGATGATTTTGACATATTCATCTGTCTGTCTGTGTTTTTATCTTTTTCCTATTTCTTAGTTCAGTTTACCTTTTCAATTTCACAACAATGATTTAAAGTTGAGATTAGCTAGTTGCACAGCTGGGTTTATCTGTCTGCATACTCGTTGATTGTTGATTTACTTATAACTGTAACAATAATTGGTCTGATCCGTAGCATTAAAGTACTTAGTGTTACCATATCCAATTGGGTCAATTGATATACAAACGACGATTCACTCAGCTCGGTGCATATTGGCTTTGCAGCAGTCATGTGGCAAAATATTTTCCGCCTCTCAGTCCACTCAGAAAAAACCGCACTGAATTTTAGAGAATCACCTGAACATATCCCTAAAAACTAGAAAAGTGTTCTTATTTTTAGAAAAAATTCTAAACATAAATATATAAATACATATCAATTCATTTAAGTTAATATAAATAAATTTAAAGAAATATTAATAAATAAAAATATATATTTATATGTTTTTTTTTTTTATATTTTCCATTTTTGTCAGAAATAAATCTTAAAATACATTCTGAATAGTAATGTGAGTTACCCTTGGTGAATATCTCAAATTCAGCTGGTTTTTTTTCGGGTGTACGCTTTAAATTTTTTTGTTCGCTCATCGAGCTTTACTCGTTCATGTGCAAAGCTCACTTTCAATGGCAGACTGAACTGTAGCAACTACTCCCTCCCTCTGCGCACCCACTGCATTCCTCCACTACTCCAGATACAAACACAAATACAAATGCAATTTCAAGTTGATGCCAGGAACAGGCAAAGAGGAGCAACAGCCACGGTTCATTTAAGCGTGTAAAAACATAAATCAGAAACATGGCCTAATGCCAGGCAGCCAGCCAGCCTGACTAGCCACTGTCCTCTCTCTCTCTCTCTCTCTTGCACACTCTTTTGTCTCTCTTCTTTTATATATATATATATATATATATATATATATATGTATATACATATTTATATGCTGGCCAGCAGGCGCCGGCCACATAAAGGACATGAAGTGTATATAAATTGCCTACTTGCATTTTAATTAAACTGACTAAAAACCAAGCCAATGTCAAATGTTCAACAGCCCCCTGGTTTTAGCCCGGCTATATCGAATCTTGGCCCTTTTGTGGCTGCTGCTGCTGCTGCTACTGCTGCTGCCGGCGGCTATAATAACACACAATGGCAGGTCATGTGGAAATTTGCTTTAAATTGACCAACTGACCGCAGCAGCAACCTTTAAACAAATTAGAAAAACTTCTCTTTCATTGTTGTGGTTATTGTTGTTGTTGATGTTGAGACACATTGACTTTTTTATTGGACCAGTGATTAGCGTTGGCTTTTTTAATGGGCTTCACTCTCTCTCTCTCTCTCTCTCTCTCTCTCTCTTTACATTGGCAGCCCGTTAAATTCTTGGCCGCAGCTGTGCGGCCTTTTTATGTGAATAATTTTGCTTAAAATTGTTGCTGTTGTTGTTGGTAATGTTCTTCGCGGCACCTTCATTAAATTTACATTTTTAGTTTAAGCGTGTAGAGAGAGCGAGAGAGAGCGAGAGCGAGAGAGAGAGAGAGAGAGAGAGAGAGAGAGTGAGAGAGTAAAGGACAGAGAGAGAGACAAAGGCATGAGTTTGGAGGGTGTCAATTTTTGGTCATTGTATATAAAGCGACCAGTTGACAACATATGGCAAACTAGACGGTGGATGGGGGATGAGAGGGTGGATCTGTAGAGGCGCGTGACCAGTTAATGGACTGCAATTATGCTAAATAGGCCATAAGCAAATGCCGATTTGCCCAACACACTGTGTATATATATGCAAGAAAGGGCCATATCCCTGCTAGCGGGGAGTGCTTAAATATGGGAGGTAATTGGCGACTGACTTAAATTAAGCTATTCCCAACCAAAAAGTTGTATGTATTAAAGAAATAGATGGTATTGAAAAAGACAAAATTGGATTTATATACATATATATAGGAATAGATCCCGACTATAATTGTAACTGTAACTTGTGTCCATCTTCGACATTTTTGGATTTAAAAAAAAGGACAAACTAATATTTAGCATGAAAATAGTTTATATTGTAGGTAGAAGGTGAGGATAAGTCAAATTAATGCATGTATATAAATATACATTATACATTATTTGGAAAAAAGATACTTATAAATACTAATACTAATACTATATAGCAATAAATATTCCAGTGATATGCTTCAGTTCTCAAGTTGTGCTATTCGTAACGCTGCCGGCTGCCGGCTGCCGGCTGCCTGGTTTTATCCCATCCTTTGGCACCTTTTTAGCAAATGACAGAAAGCAACTGCGACTGAATGAAATGTGAATATATATTCATAATATATTCAGAGCATAGCAATTGAAATTTTTTTTTTGGGTTGATTGGGGGTATCTATAAATGGCAACCAATTTACAGTTTTACGCCGCAGCAAACTTTATAAATAATTCGCGTGCCTTTATTTTTTTTTTGCCTGCTCATCCATTTGTCCCTTCACTTTGTCTATCGTTATCTCTCTCTCGCTCTCCCTCTCCCTCTCCCTCTCTCTCTCTCTCTCTCTCTCTCTCTCTCTCTCTGCCGCCTCTTTCGCTATTCTTTTCCACTTGGTTTCGGGTTGGGTTTGGGTTTTTTGCTTGGGTGTTTGAGGACTACCCACGCAAAGGCCCCACATTTATGATTAATGAGCCTTAACTTTTGCACTTTTCCATGGCAATTTATGCGTGGCATGCTGAGGCAGCAGCAGCGACAGAGGGGGTGGGCGGGGTACAGGCAGCTGGGGCAACGTGGCATGCCGCGTGTGTAAGTTAAGACAATTTTAAATGTTTGTTGCGCAATTAAAAGTCATGCAAATGTTGGCATTCAGCTCCCTTTTCCCTTTTTGCCGCTTTATTTGCCATTTTTGTGTAATTTGATTTACTTTGGCAACAACGATGAGCTGCCAGTGGCTGCCACAAATTGTCAATAAACATATCAATATGCAACACGAAATTGGTTTGATGTCAATCAACAGACAGCAAGACAGACAGCCGGAGAGGCCACAGACCATAGGCTTATCATGGCCAGAGTCATCCATCAGCAAAACAAAAAAAACAAAAAAAATTTTAAATAAAAAAGAGTAAAAAAAAACTGAAAAACATTTACACAAATTCAATAAGAGGGCGTTGTGTGCAAATTGCGTAATGGCACACCTGTACCCATACACACATACACACACACACACACACACACACACACACACACACACACAGACACAGACAATCGCTTTGATGAATTTGCTTTAACATTTTGTTTTTGAGGCTACGAGTGTGGAATGAGAAGCTTTGCAAATTTGCTAATAGCTCAAGTGAATAGTAAATAAAATTAATTCAAGCTTCAAAAAAATACTTGGCCAACAAATAAAATGTAAATAATTTAAGTCACTATTAAAATAAGTAATTAATAAGATAACTGTAAAGAAACCCTATCTTAGGCGTGCTGATTAAAACTAATAAACAAAATATACTTTTAGACCAGAGCCAAATTGTCCACACATAAATTTTACTATAAATTTACAACAATCTACTGATTGTTCACATAGAAGCTATATGAAATACAAGACCGATTTTCGTTGAATTATAATGCTATAGTAGTTCGATCTCAATGAGTTGTGATTCATTTGTGAGGAGCAGACTAGTACGTTTAATAAATTAGTTTAGTTTGGATAGCTTGACACTCATATCTCGACTGATGGTTCCTATGGCAGCTATAGGATATAGTGATCCGATCCCGATGATTAATATTTCAAGTGTGGATAGCACAATAATATGTATAGTAAATAGTTTCTATTTTTATTTTATTTATTTTATTTTTTTTTTTTGTTAAACACTGCTCGCAAAGGAGATATCCTGAACTGAAAGTGTATAAAAAACCATTTAAAAGAACTGCTTACAGAAGTTTAGTTTATATGTGAATATAGTTCAGTTTATCAGCTCGACATAAAAATATTGCATTTTCTTTAAGACTATGACTAAGAGAAACATTTTGCATAGGACCGGGGGCTGGAGTTAAGACTGTTAAGACTGTCGCGTGAATCACGCTAACGTGCTAATTTCCTGCTCTTATTTTTGCCAGCTGTCTGCTAGGCTAGTTGAGGAGGGAGAAGGGGGAGGCTACCACGCCCACTGCGGACAATACGACAAGCTCGTTTGGGGCCCGCATGATTTGCAAATTTTTATGTGATTTGTATTATTTTGCGCGCAGTTCTTTTTTTCCCTCGATTTTGTTTCGCTTTTTTTGCTCGCCTTTTGCTCGCTTTTTGCCTCTAATTAGGCCCCGTTAATGGGGCGACCGTCGCGCAGACTCAGCTGCAAGTCACGAAATGGCTATTTAGCGCTTATAGCCAGCCTGAGTTGGCATTTTTGTGATGCTTTTCTGCCTCCCTCTCGGCTCATAATTTTTAAGCTAAATGTTGCATTTGCATGAAACGCGATATGAAAGTGGCAGCAACTAACCTAAGTATATAAAGTGGGAAATCTGAGGGTGGAGACTGTTGTGGAGGTGGAGACGGGGTTATGGCTGCAACTCTATTTGTATTTCGATAAAGTTGAAATTATACTTTTATTAATTAATGCACTTAATGCACTTTTAATATGCTGCAAATGTAAAATAATTCATGTGCTTATCAGCGCTGATAATGATTAATTTTTACCAGCCTTTGTCGCACCATCAACATCCACAATCCCCCGTCCATATGCCAAAATGCCAACCCCCTCCACATGTGCAACCCCTTCCACATTTCACTTCCACACTTGCAAACTCAACGCTTCCTTCAATTATATTGAATTATGCGGCAACGCAATTGCATGTAATTGCAAATAAGTCAATATATTAAAACAAAATAAGAGCACTCGCATAGAGAGACTGATTGACTAGCAGTTACCCTGTAATAAAGTGATTTTCACTTGACTCAGACATATTCGGAGTACAGCTTTTAAATATTATTCAAAATGGTAGAAGTTTAATGTAGTCAGTTTAAGTGTCAGTGTCAGTGTCAGTCCCTTGACATACGAGTATGTAATTTCTTCAGGGAAATGATCGGTGTAAGAATTATTATTGGATTTTTATATCTTGTGAAAGACCTTATATTTTCAATTGAGCCTTTAATTGCAATTGGTGATAGATTTCTATAGTTATTTGCAAATCAAGTGCAGACATCGATAAAAGTAATTAAACTTAATCTGCTCGTGGTAAACGAGAACATATATTTAAAAGTTGATATCCGATTTTTTAGAGTTAGATCAAGAATATACGAAATGGAGGCTGTTAAGTAAATAATAAGCAATTATTCATCACAACCTTCCTACACCCTTTGAGTGGGTACAGGGTATGAAACAAATACGCTCATTTACTATCGTATAACATATAAAATATTACATGAGAAATTGTTGCCGCTTATTTATGAGAGTGACAAATGAAAGGCTTCGCATATGCAAATATGATTTTGTAATTGCAAATTGCAATGCATTTTTAAAATGCAGGTCAAATTTGTGCAGCAGATTAATGATTGACGATTGATAACGGAAATTGGCCTAAATAGAATATGCGATCAAATTTATATGAAATCGATAGTAATTACAATTAATATCGAGCGTGAATCTAGTAATACAAATACTTTTTGAATATATATTAAAATTGAGCCTTTGGCATTTTAATTAAAATGCATAGTTAGATAAAATTAGTTGGAGTCGTAGGAAATACGCCGACTGGAAAATATCCTAGTAAAGACAAAGTTTCATTAATATGAAAAATCCATTTGTGTTTCCAATTCGATCTTAATAATATATTTACATTTGATTAATAATATGTCTGAGTAGTTTATGTTTGAATTGTAAGGGTATACCTAAAAACAATTGTATAGTTTTACACAATTTCATTATTAAATTTTTCTCCATTATTAATGGGTTCTGGTTTGCATAAAAATAATTTAATTAGCTTATGAGAATAAATAAATTTGACTACATTAAATTTTTACACAACATTGCTATTTATTAAATTTAATTTAATTAACAAACTATGATTGTGTATATAATTCGCCAAAATTACTATTTTAAATTTAATTAGAAATTGCAAAACTTAATTAAAGTTTGTGTTAAATGCTGGGATTTCAATTGAATAAACAAAATTTAAACGCCAAATTAAAACCCATTGCATAGTCGAACTATTTTGGCAAGACTGCCAAATGACTTTAAATAAGAACAAAGGGGATTTTAACAGAGCGAGAGAGGCAGAGAGAGGGAGTGAGTATGAGAGGGGTAGAGATGAAGAGAGATAGAGATTGATGGAGATAGAGAGAGTGAGACGAAGAAAACTATACATGTATGTGCTGGACAATGACTGGACAGCACTCGAAAGCTTTGCGCTGAGTGCAATTAATTAAGCAAAGCTGAAAGTCATGCACACACACACACACACACACACTCTTGCAACACACACACTTACACACATACAAATTTAATTGCTTACAAGTTGGAAACACGGGAAAGAACAAGCAACAACAATTGAAGCAACAATTGTAATAAAGCGTCAAGAGTAAAGCAAGAAAAATTGCAACAAATGTTGAACTAAACCATAAACTGTGATTAATTGAATATTTCTTATGCTGCACGTACAAACGTGTGCCAGAAAGAGTCAGAGAGAATGGCAGAGAGAGGGACAGCACTCTCTTCTGGTCCAGTGAAATTCACTTAAGTTCCAGCTTCGACTAGCGAGTACTTTGGACACTTGGCAAATTTTCCCAGCACTCGGAAAAAGAACCGTTCCAAATATTCTAATAAATATTCAAATAAATAATACAATAATTCTCCTCTCTCGATTGTATATTAGAGTTTAACCGTCCTCATAAAATCATAAGTTTTTTAAATTAAACTTTCTTTATATGTTATATTTATAAAAATTTTGTTGAGTGTGCAAAATGCTTGCAACAACAATTCTAGCTTAGACCCTGATCGCCTCAGCAGTCCCCTAGCTACCCCCGCAGCCCCCCTCAATTCATTTGGTGAAGCACAGTAGCTGGCAGCAATAAATTTAAATAAATATACGATTACGCGTGCGTATTAAGTTGCCCCAACCGAGACCGAACGTGCAACACCGCACACGCCAGTCATGGCCTCCCTTTGGCCACCAACAGGCAGCAACAATGCCGTTTAGAACAATGCCAATGGTGGCATCTTTGGCTGCTGTTGCTCCCTGGGCAGCTGGAGTGCTCCACAGCTTCCACAGCTTTCACAGTTTCCAGTGGCTGCTGGTGGCTCGTTATCTGCCGACTTCTAATTCAGGCACAATAAATCAATGCAACGTGCTGCAAGCGGCATGCGGCAACATTTTGTGGCGCAAATGTGTAAGTGAACTTGATGAGTGTTTGGGAAGAAGGCGGTAGGGAGAAAGGGGCACAGTCCGCCTGACAAACACAAAATTTTCTCGCCCCTTTTTGCCTAATCGAAATTTGTTGGCCATTTGTGATCATTTTTTTTCTGCTCTTTTCTATTATTTTTATTTGTTGCCTTTTGTATAAAGAATTTATTTATGTATTTTTGCGTGTGTCTTTTGTTGCTATTTTTATTCGGTTTTAATTGGCCGTAATACGAATTTATTGGCCCAACTTGTTAATGGCTCGTTAATGTTTTAAGTTTTGTCCTGATTTGCACTTGGGGTAATCAACGCAACCACTCCGCAATCCCCTCCCTTCCCCGCGGACTGCACTCGGCTTAAGCTGTGCATAAGCTCTAAATTAATATACAAAAGATAAGTAGTCAGCCTGTAGTCGGGTAAGCTTGACTAACGGATACTCTGTTTCCAATTAGTCTAAAAGTTAACTTACAATTTTATGAAAAAATTATATTATATGGAAAATGATTAGCCTTCAATGTTAATTGAATTTACCCAGCTGTTAAATATATTCTAGTTTTATTGCCAAATTTTCCTTTCCAAAGTTCTGCACACTCAAATGTATGCCTGCCTGGAAGTAGTCTCATATCCTTTCTGACACATTTTTAGGCATTTATTTTGAAGCCTATTAATTATGCATACAGAAAATGCCTCGAATAAAATATAATGATCTCCATCTGAAATTATTTTTATACTATAACTTTGGCGCTCCAAGTCGTCTGTTTAAGATAATCTATAATACAATTACTTTATAGTGTGGCAGATACTTCCTTCCGCCTCTGACATAACTTTGTATGAAATCATTTAACATTTTCTTTTTCACATTTTTAAGGATATAAATAAAAATCAAAACTATATAAAGCAAATAATTAATTCGAAATTGGAGCAACAATGTTAAAAGCCAAATCGTAATTAGTTTGTGGTTTCGCATGGATTATGATTATTGTTATCTTTACAATAATGTGTTCTATAAAATTATGTACATGAGGGGTATATTATTATGTAATAATAATGAGACAACACCAAATATATCAGATACAATTCTATAGTTTGTTTTGTATGCCTTTGTGCTGAACTTGAGTAAGGAATCTCCATTATTAATTATGTATAGTATCTATAAGCACCCACATAATAATATGTAGGGTATCTTCCCGTTGAGCAATCTCTCTCTCTTTCTGTCTCTCTCCCTCTCTCTCAGTCCAGTGCTGCTTAATTATGGTTTGTGCTGATTATTTATGATTTCAGCTGGTAAAATTAAACATGAAATGTATACACAAAAAATACAAAACAATACAAAATTAAAAACATAAAAAAGTGGATATTAATACGCTGCGTAGTTCAATCTATAATATATGATATGATAGCTGTATAAATTACGCATATTCATATGTTTACTAGAGAACGAGTGTGGGAGCGGGTCATGAATTCAAATTATGGCGATTAATTCAGTGGATTTTGCATGTGCAACAATTGAACTACATTTCCGGAGGCTTAATTACCGGAAAATTATTATTATTATTTTTATGCAGCAGCGATAGATTCAATTAACGATTTTTATTGCACATATCGAATTTGCATTTGACTTAAGAGCTTTTAAATTTCGCTCCTAATTCTAACCTAGACGGGAAGCAATTAGTTGTTCAACGATTGAAGCATTTTTATGAGGGTATTCCAGTATTGATAAAAGCGTCTACAAGCTTATAAGGTATATAAGTATTTCCACATTTCGACAAAAGATCATCGAGATCGGTTTACTACATCAGATAGCTCTAGTTTTCCTCAATCGGACTTTTTCTTAAAAATATAGTAAATAATTAGTAAATAATAGGAAAATGTACGGGCAACAATTTAAAATTCCTCAATCTTTCGAGTATATAAGAAATGCTGAGAGTGCCAGCAGTCTATAAGTTAATCAGTTCACTAATATATATAAGAATAAATAATTATAATATATGTTTTCAAGGGTATCTTATTATTCGCATACCAAAGACAACTTTTCATTTTGGCAACCCTTCCATTCTTGACCTCCAAAAGAGTGCGCTTCGTGTGACACACTACCCCAACAAATGCTAAACAATACAAGCTGATTATATTACACAACATGTGCAAAATGAAAAATACAAAATGCTAAGCGCAAAGGAAGACAAAGGCAGCCACAGCCAGAGAAACAGCAGCAGGCACCTCATAAAAAGAGCAATTTAACTTGGTTAGCTGAAAGCTGAAACAGGCCTGCTGCTTTAGCAGCAACTGGTCAGCGGCCACGGTGGCAGCAACTGTGACAGCCACAGCAGCAACAGCGGCAGCTGCCACTGAAATTAAATCCTCCAATCAATTTAAAAAATATACACAGACGCTTAAAATCCATACACAGTTGCAACCGGTCGATGTCATGCAAAGCAGACCCAGTTCCCAGTCAAGAGTTGCACCTCACTCCCAGACCCGCAATCACATACACTTAGAGAAAATCGCACTAAGTGTACAACTCACCTTATTATGCATTACACACATTTTCTCAATTTTCGGGGGGTTTTTTCATATGTGTAACTAATAACTCTAATACTCTATTATTAATCATTAGTATTTATTTACACAAAGTCTGCCCTAGAGCAGACTACAGCTAAACTCGAAGATAAAAGACCAGCCAGCATATTTCAATACTCGAGGCTGAGGATTTGCACTCCTACTTTTAGTGAAATGCATTATTAATAGTAATTATAGATATTTCTAAAGAAAAAAATATCAATACAAGAAAGTATCACATTTAAGGGTTTATCGATTGAGAAAAGCCTTTATTATTTTTATAAATTTGATTTCTTATACTTGGAAACTATTTATATAAATAAGAAATAAGTCCTAGTTTTTGATATATTTTTTCTGAGTGTAGCCTCTTAGTGTGTCTACCTGAGTCTGAGCCGCCTGTTGTCGGCATCTTTGGCAGGGCACGCTCCGGCGAAGGCGTTCGTGTTTAAACGCGTCGACTACAACAATAAAAGCAATCAGGCATAACAACAACAGCATTGGCAGATGCACAGACCTCGACTCAGACTGAGCCCGACTCAAGGCAAACCCC
Source organism: Drosophila basisetae (assembly GCA_035041595.1). NCBI lineage: Eukaryota > Metazoa > Arthropoda > Insecta > Diptera > Drosophilidae > Drosophila > Drosophila basisetae. The sequence goes on along the minus strand of JAWNLB010000123.1, from coordinate 9,368,713 downwards.
GTCTCCGTCTCCGACTCCGACTCGGACTCCTTCTTCGATTTCGATTCCGGTTCGATTTGTGCACCTGACGACGCGTATTCAAAGACGCGTGCCAAAGCCAAATGTGACAACAGAATTGAATCGTTTTCGTTTTTTTTCTTTCTGTTTTTGTTTTTGTTTTTGTTTTGAGTCTGCAACTCAACCCTTAGTTTATTTATTTCAACTTTGAACATTGTTGAACACACACAATTTTGCACTTCCTGTGGCAGTCAAAAAGAAGTCAAATAGCCATTTGATGCATTTCATTGCCATGAATCATTACGAGTGTATTTATGAGTACTCGCAACTGGCATTTGCAGCTTTTTAGCGTGTTCAAATTAATTATGACTGCACGCAGTCGGGACGTCATATGTTCAGCTAACCGCCCCCTCTTTTTGGCCACTCCCCCTAGAAATGCAATGCCCAATTACATTGCATATTCTTTTCATATTTTTGATACACTTGTAGAGAGTGCTATACTTTTGTTGTGGAGTTTGTAACCCATTAGAGACAAATGATTAGCAAAATGAAGCGCCTAAATTTGACTCGATATCTAACTGAACTCTTCAGTTATGCTTGGCATAATATATATATATATATATATATAGCTTTCACTGTTACATTTTTATTTCAATTTGTAGCTCAATTTAGAGATCTGCAAAGGGTAGTTACACTTCGGCGTGCCTCAGGTAACATTTCTTTCTTGTTTTTTATGCAGAAACGCTCTTTAAATATGAGTTGTTTCTGATGTTTATTTCCATCGGACTTTTTCACTTTCGCTTGAGGGCGACTTTACTCACTTTTCCCTCTCTCTCTCTATATATATATATATATATCACAGACGAGTTGCATGTGGACAATAACACTATGAGCCCGCACACTTGGGAATATTACGAGGACCAGGAATGGCTATAAACTTGAATTTGGGATTGCTTTGTTTAGTTGACGGTCAGCGTTTGTTGAACCCGCAGAGAGACACTAATGCTGAGTCATTACCGTTCCTGTTCCTGTTCCCGTTCCTGTTACTGGTTATGGTTCCTGTTTGTTGTTTATGTTGTTGTCGCGTGTCTCTCTTTCTGCGTGGGCGTGTCTGCGGCTTGGGCTAGTCACTGCCACGTGTGTCCTTGAGGGGAAAGCAAAAGTGTTTCGAATCTGCCACATGACACACGTATGTAGCATGCAACACACCATGATAATGGCTTAAATAATGAGCTTGCTGAATGAGTCTGAAAAAAAATGCTATCAAATTGTTATTGTCCAAGTGCATAACATATATAAACATAGGAATATCAATTTGGGGAAATATAGTATATATTTATATCTATTAAAAAATAAAGTTCTAATAATAATTCTTTTTGTTTTTTAATTTAATTGTAAAATGAAATTGTATTTAATGTACTACTTTTTCTGTGTTTGGATGATCTCAGTCGACATTAAATAAATAAATGATTATTTCAAATAATTTCAAATGAATAGATACATAATTAAATAAATATATTCAAATAATCTCAAATGAAATCTTGATAGGCGATTGGATGTTGTTGCATGCCACAAAAAGCTTTTGGCAACTATAACAAATTAATTAAATACTTAAATAATAAGACTTTGAATATTCCATAGTAATTTTGCGCTTCTTATAAATACATGTTTATATTTATTAAATAAGTTCGTATAATGTTTAAAAATTAACACAAATGAGTTGTTAAGTGCTTGGATTTGTTGCATGCCACAAAAGCGTTCGGCAACAGCAATATTAAAATAATAAAATAATCCGCATAACAGCTTAAATAGAAGAGCTGACACGAATATATTTGTAGCTTTGGCAATATTCGCATGCCACTTGAGGCAAGTATGCAAACACTTGAGCAAACACACACACACACACACAAATGTCAACGAGTGTGTGTGTTCTGAAGTGTGTACTTAGTTTTCGTTAAGCCTTTTAATCAACTTTATTAATATTAATAAGCCCAGCAGGGCACAACAACCACAATGGCAACAAGGCGGCAACAATTATACAATTATGTCTGCAACACAAGGCCCCTAAGGGGCAAGTGGGCAAGGGGCAAGGGGCAAGGGATTGGCGAGGAGTTCGGGGTTAAAGGCTGCCACTTAATGGTAATTCAGTTATATAATCATTAGTCAACAAATTTTTGCGGCTATAAAAAAAATAAAATAAAAGAAGAAAAAGGGAAACCCTTTTTCGAGACGAGTTCTTGCCCCTTGTTGCCTGCCCCGTCTACTCTAACTAGGCCTAAACAACCGCAAAGCGCAGGCGAAAATAAAACAAAAACAATTTATTTTTTATTTATAGCTTGGCTTGATTTTGACTTGTGTTTTGTTTTGGTTTTCTGGGCGGAGTGGTTTTGGGGGCATGCCAATTGAAATTCAAGTACGCACTTCATTTCCACTTAATTTCGGAGGCTGCGACGCGTTGCCGCAACAACAACGCAAACAAGAGCAACGGCAACAACAGCAACAACAGCCCCTATTTTCACTTTTCCTCCTTGCGAAGTCCTTTCTGTTAATTGGAAACCGGTGCATGTATTTTTTATGGTTATTGCTTTTGTGTGTGTGTGTTTTTCTTTTTTTTAATATGAGCATTAATTGTTTATCCACGAACAATTTCAGCCTCCATAACTACGCCACAAATACCTATTTTTTCCAAGTACTATTTTACATGCGATCTATCTTTGCGCATCGAAGTGGAAAATAAACTGTCGTCGAATAATTCACAGAATGCGAAGAAAAGGTCGGATTGTAATAACAGATTATATTTATAAATAATATATATTAAAAATAGGGTTCAGACTAGAAGAGGCAGCTGCGTAGACATCAAAGTTCGGTTCGATTATAGCTATGTCAATCTGTCCTTCTATATACAAAAGCCAATCTCAGATTTTATTTTATCGATAAATATCCTCTTTTGTCCATTTTGTCACTTATCAATCCACGATAGCAACAAAAGATACAGATGTAAAGATTTATCTGTTAAATTGTTATAAAACTCAACCCACTAAGAATTCTTGCAACGAACATTTATTGATAGTATTTTGGCGTGCATGTCGAATGAATGGCTATATCTTTGCACATGTTATATTATGAACAGATATCTTGTTGATCAAATGTCAAAATTTCATTAAGATCCCATAATGAGCACAGAATTTGTTGAGCAATAAAAAGCATTTCCTATTGAATAATATTAATAATATATATAAATTATATACACTTCTATACATATTTAACAGGGTATCTGCCAGTCGAGCTTTATCTATTCGCTCACTCTAACTTCTTTTTGGTTGCTTGCCAAATAAAGGTCATTTGTAGACTTCAAATGGGTAAAATAAGTGGATTTCCTGTAAGCTAGTCGCAAGTATTAAAAATCCACTTAAAATATAATCCGCTGAGCTTGGAAAACATTTAACAAAGTTAGCTGGATTTTCACTTAATTTGATCAAAAGTATTAAGTACAGTTTGAGCATGTTCCGCTGGTTCAAAAGGACATTTCTCAACACTGGTCGCCAACTCCGCTTCTGTATTCAGATAACAATAGTTCAAACCTATTGCATTGTTTTTGATATTTAATGCCTTGGAGACCTTGAGCCATAATTGTTTTATGGCCATGTCAGAAACGTGCCTTGCGTCTAAATGGCCCGAATTGGCCAAAAAGGATGCTGGGCATATTCTTCATAGGTGAAATACTGTTGTCGACCATTTGCTTTGCAGTTCAACACTCAGAAACAAGTTTGCACTGAATTTTAGAAATACTCCAAAATTAAATACATGCTTCTAAAAATCCGGGTTTTTCTTTTCAATCTGCTTGTCTAATTATCCGGCTTTTTTCCTATATGTAGAAGCAATTCTAGAATGGGATTACTTTTTGGCCTTTTTGTCGAAATAAAAGAATTTAAGATGGTTTTTAAAATTCATTTAATTTAAACTCTAATATAATATAATAGCAGAGACTTAAGCTTAAAAAGCAGGCCATCATGCCATACGCGATCAAATGCTTGCTGGATATCCAGGAAGACGGCAGAGCTGTACTGCTTATTTTCCAAGGCCTCGAGGACGTGCTGTACTACTCGATGAACTTGCTCTGGTGTACCGTGGTGATGCCTGAAGCCAAACTGATGATCAGGAATGGCCCTCTGAAAGCCTCTAACTGCCGACAATCTTCCAAGAAATATTTTTTCAAATATTTTGGAGAAAGTGGTCAGCAAGCTTATCGGTCGATATGACGAGACAAGATTATCTGGCTTGCCAGGTTTCGGAATAATCGCAATCACAGCGCACTTCCACGGAGTGGGAAGTGGTGGATGCGAACAATGGAGTTAAAAAGTAGCACCAAGAACAATACTCGCTTCTCTGGGAGGGCATTAGCAACTCTGCCGTCAACGCCATCATAGCCAGGGGCCTTAGTGGACTTAAGCCTGCGAATCTGTAAGCGGACCTCAGTAGGGGCGATAGGGGTGATCGGTTGTACAGGATCTAGATCTGCATTTAAAAATGCTTCAGTGTCCTGGCTGGGCGATGCTAGTGCAAGCGACTTTGCAGCTCGTCCGCAAACGCCGATGCAATATCTGCATCCGATCGACACCAAGTGTTGTCAGGTCGCATAATGGGGATCCGCCTGAGTGGCTGCCGCTTGACACAACGCGTTGCCTTCCACAAATTGAATCCATGATTCTTACGGGTCTGTCTTTTTGTATTTTTATCTGTCTTTTTTAACTTTTGTTTACAAGTATTATTATTGTTTTTTTCGGAAATCGACTTCCATTCGCAGAACGTGCAAAGTTATCGATAAAATAAAATAAAATAAAATTACATTTGAAATTTGCATTGCCAGACGGAATGACAATTTATAGAAAAAAGTGTTGCATATTTTGTCGTGCTTTGTTCAACGTACTCATTGAAGTAATTCCCAAATGGTTTTGGCTTCGAGCAGGGCAATACGGGTCTATCTTTTTGTCTTTTTATCTGTCTTTTTTAACTTTTGTTTACAAGTATTATTATTGTATATGTTTACTTTTGATATTTACATTTTTTTTTTATATTTGTTGATATTTTTCTTTCTATTATTGGGAATGGTAAATAAAGCTTCTCAGTTATGACGTCACTCCTCGGCATTATGTGAAAAATTCAATTCAATTCATTAATAATTATTCTTAAATTACATTTTGTAATAAAATATATTTATTGAAGCAATCATTTATTTATTTGGAATATAATATATATATTTTTTATATATATTCATTCATATTCATAAACGCTTAATGCTATTTTGCCTTTTTCATATTTCGACGTTGGCAAGCCTGGAACTTGAAATGTTATTTTGTATACTCTGTAGGCACTAAAAATGGTTAAACAGGGCCTGACTGTCTCTGTGTCTCTTCTCTTTTGCCATATGGCATGGAACAGCCTATATAATGACTTTTATATAGGGTATCTATAAGTCGAGCTCTCTACGTTGTTGTTTTTTGTCGGCTGCCACAATCTAAGTAAACAACATCGGTTCTCGTCCATTACTTTTTTAAAAGGGAATTTTTTTAAAAATTACAGTTTCCATAATACAAAATATTTCTAAAAGTAGAAAAAACACCAATTTTTTTTGGGATGGTGCATTTACATCAAACCTGTCTAACTTGTTTTGTTATGAAATGCTGTCTCTTATTTATATATTTATTTATATTTTCTTATAAATAAATTTAAAGTTTTTGGGGATATTTTAAACTAGGAGCGAGTTTCCAAAATTCAGTTCAATGTATTTAGCTGAGTGTATTCTTGGTCAAAGTTCGCGCTTATCGCTCAAAGCGCAAAGCTGCAGCGTAAAAAATGAAAACACGTTTCCCTAACAACACACACACACACACCCCAAAACACACACCCCCTTCTTCCCCCTCTTTCCCCACCCCCACCAGAGGTGTTATAGAAAATGCAATGGGAATTCTACATATGTCAAGCTGTCAATGTTTATCTATTTGAAGGTGACTTTCCCATTTGACTGTGTGTGTGTGTGTTGATTGCTGGTGTGTGTGTGTGTACAAGATCCTGAGGATTAAGGTTCCTGTTGATTTATGGACACACAAATAGCAATGTGTTTCAAATGTGATTGAAAACTGATAAGCGTATGCCAGGCAGGAACAGGACTCGTGCAGGACTCGTGTGGCAGGATGGTCGACCCTGTTTATTTATGTGGCAGCCAAAGGCGTGGAGGGGTGGATGGGGGCATTTAGCCCTTAACTGGTCGTTATTAGTGTAACTGTCAGCCGCCGAAAGTGTTGAGTGCCACGTCTGTCAAATGTGGTTGAGGTTTGCCATGGCCATGGGGCCCATGGCGTGGGAGGGGTAGTGGCGGCCGTTTGTCGTGTGGCATGCCCCCAAAATATAAACAGCTGCAACAGCAATTGATGGCTTAATTTGCTACCAATTTGCGCTTATCGACGCTGTTGCTTGTGCACCCACCAAAAAAGAAGTCGTTGAACTTGCCACTTGCCACACATAGAGTAAATAATTCGATCTCAAATTTAGAAAGTTATAATAAAATTCAGTGCGATTTTTTTCTGAGTGTAGTCCGTTTCGCATGTGGCCCAAACGCTTGGCTGAAATGCGACTTGGCCCGTGACTTGGCCTGCAACAAACTTCGATTGTGGCCCAGTAGAAAGTGAAACCGAAACTGAGGCATGCAAATTGATTTTGTGACGCTTTTTTATGGGAATTGGCTACGAGAATCCACCAGAAAAAAGCGTTCCCAAAGCCATGGGCCAAATGCACATAACTCATGCATATCTCTTCTAAATAAACAGCTCTTTTTCAGCATCGCATTCAGTCTTTTTCTACAGTTTCCCGAGAAACTTGAGAGCAGTTCTCAAAGTCTCTCCCAATGTCTCCCACGATGAGATGTGATTAAATAATGAAATTGCCACGTTTGTTGCATTAATAATAAGCAACTAAAAATAATCTGCCGCCAGCTCAATGTGAATTTACATTAAATAAATAAAATGTATTTATAAAAATAAATTAAATTATAAATTGGCTAAAAACAATGAATGGTTTTTTCAAAGAGGTTTAAAATAAATGAACGAAATTATAAAACATTTCTACTGGAACTTTGAACAAAAACTTTACTGTAAAGCAAATAATATAATAAGTAAGAAATAATTAATACAAATAATAAAAATAAATGAAATAAGGGAAACAATATTTTACTAAATAATCTTTTAGGTATAAAATGAAAAGTCGGCTTTGCTTCTGACAAATAAATATATTTAAGTCTGGACTAAAATAATATTCTATATAGTTATATCTTTTATGTGGATATCTTGTGTGTTATAGATAATGCTCCAATCCAATCTTAAATGTATTTTATTAATATTATAATATTAATTATTATAATATCAGTATTAACAATAATATTAATGCAAGTCAAAGTAAATTCAATAAATTTATGGATATATCAACAAACAAATATCCTTAAACGAATCTCGCCAAACGCCTGGCAAATTACTAAAAATGATGCGAGAATGATGCAGCACTTTTGCCCTGCTGTCCAATTGACAGCAAATAACAAACAGGAATAAACGAGTAGAAGATGAGGAGGAGGAGAAGGAGGAAGTGTAGTAGCAGCAGTGTATGGGGGGTGGAGAGGAGGTGGGGAGCGGTAAACGTTTGTCCATCCCTTTTGAGCAACAAAAATAAGAAGAAGAAGTCGAATCCAGCTCATAATAAAGCAATAAAAAAGCAGAAGAAACAGATGAAGAAGGGCATGAGGAAGAAGCCAACTGAAGCACCTGTGTGTGTGTGTTCCTTTCATTTTTTTGGTGTGTGCTGCTTTTTATAGTTTTTTAGCTCTAATTTATCATCGAGCTGCGGGCACATAAAGAAAAGGGACACAAGGACATCGTGTGGCAAACGTAGCAAATATGGCAGGAACAGCTGGCTTCCTGTTCCAGATGCGGGCTGCATTCCAGGTAGCTGTTAATAGTTTATGTCTAAATTTAAACAGGTTGTTTCAGCCCAGAGTTCTAGGCAGAATTATAGGGCAGAGTTCGAGGATCGAGTTCCAGGCAAAAGTTCCAGATAATAATTCTAGGCAATATCGCTTCTAGTGGAAATCTCTCAATCGCCTTAGCAATCTGCCAAAGTTTGCTCCGTTTGCTTGCTTTACAATATCGCTCGCCTTTCTAGTGAAGAATCTGCGTCGTCCGCTTGTCAATGTGTCAATTTGTCAATCACTTAAGCCGCATATCTGTTTACATCACACACACACACACACACACACACACTTACACATGCACTTAGATCAGATAGAAGAAACCCAACAGTGAACTAAAGGATGAATCGACTTTACGGAATGCATTCTGAGCGCATAAAAAGAAATTGATTTTTAGTTATCCTTTTGTATGCAAAGTTTCTGAGCACAAACTTGAAACATTTTTTACATATTTAAACATAATTGACAGCCATATATATAGCCTAGCATAAGTCATCTGTAGATATAGTAAACTTTACATATTCTTAATAGTGTGTTTAGAGTGTGTTCAAAAAGTATCGCGAATTTTGTGTTTTTTCAGATATTATTTATATATTCATGAATATCTATTTTGTCCCCTTCAAAGTAATCCCCATGAGATATTATACACTTGTGCCAACGGTTTTTCCAATCTTCGAAGCACTTCAAAAAATCTTTTTTTTTTATCTTGTTCAGCTCCTCCTTAGCTCCCGGCTTTATCTCGTCAAGCGTAGCGTAACGTCGTCCTTTCATGGGCCTCTTCAGTTTAGGGAACAAGAAAAAGTCACAGGGGGCCAGATCTGGGGAATACGGTGGCTGCGGCATCATTAGTGTGTTGTTTTTGGCCAAAAAGTCGCGCACAAGCAACGATGTGTGAGCAGGGGCGTTATCGTGGTGCAAAAGCCAATTTTTGTTCTTCCACAAATCCGGGCGTTTCTGGCGGATTGCTTCGCGCAAATTGCGCATAACTTGCAGGTAATATTCCTTATTGACCGTTCTACCCTGTGGCAAGAACTTATGATGCACCACGCCCCTGCAATCGAAGAAAACTGTCAGCAAAACTTTCACATTCGACCGAACTTGGCGCGCTTTTTTCGGTCTTGGTTCGTGCGGCAGCTTCCGTTGAGATGATTGAGCTTTGGTTTCCACGTCGTAACCATAAACCCACGATTCGTCACCAGTTATGACCCTCTGGAGCAAATTTGGGTCGTCGCGGACAGAGTCCAACGTCTCATTAGCAATGTTCATGCGATGCTGTTTTTGGTCGCAATTGAGCAATTTTGATACGAATTTCGCGGCGACCCGTCTCATGCCCAAATCATTGATAAAAATCGAATGGCATGAGCCAATCGATATGTCTAGCTCCTCAGCAACTTCTCTAACGGTGATTCGACGATTGGCCAATACCATTTTCTCCACTCCATTAATTTTTTCGTCTGTTGTTGAAGTGCTCGGGCGTCCGGCACGCTCTTCGTCGTTCACATCTTCTCGGCCTTCTGAGAACATTTTGTACCACCGATAAACGTTGCTTCGGTCCAAGGTAGCTTCTCCGTATGCCACAATCAACATTCGGAATGCATCCGCGCTCTTAATTTCGTTTTTCACACAAAATTTGATACAGGTCGAAGACGATCCAAAACACGTGCAAGCAAAGCAGCTGTCAACAATTAAGTGAACATTCAAAATGGCCGAGCTTGTCGGCATAAGTGAGAGACATGAGTACCAACATAACGCTACAAAAAAATCGAAATTCGATTATACGTAACCCGCGAAAATTCAAAATTCGCGATACTTTTTGAACACACCTCGTACATATTCGAAAGTGTTTATATTTATATTCTACAAATCTTTCCGTGTTTGCATTGCAATATATAAATTTTGGAGTCATATGTTACAAAGAAACGGAGTAATAAAATCGCATTCGTAATGTGTTCTTTTCGCTGCTGGGTTGCTTACAGCAGAGAAAGACACAAGCACACACACACACCTGCGTACACACATACACTTATGCAGTTACAGTTACTCGGCTAGAACAAAGGCAAAAGCAAAGGCAACGGCTAAGGAAAAGGCAAAGATTCCTTTGCCCACTTGAGCGCACGCACTTATGTTTTTGTCTCCCTCCGACACACACTCACTCTCTCCCACTCCCGTTCTCTCTTGCGCTCTCTTTGTTTGTGTCTGTTTATCTGTTGTTGTCTTTGGCTTATCTCACTTACAAGTAATTGTAATATTATCCCTAATAAGCAAGAGATTGATAGCATTCCAGGGAAACACACACAACACACACACACTCCAAAAATATTGAAATCTCTGCGGACCAAAAAAAAAGGACACTCACTCGCACCCCACCCCTCAACCAATCGTCGCCTGTGATACCCTGCACCCATTAGAAGTGGCTAAATAGGGTATAATGGATTTGTGTGTGTCAAACGTATTAGAGTACAATTTGGGAAGTAATACAAGAATATATTTAACAACTGGTTAATTTCAATTAAAACAGGGTATATCGAAGTCGAGTTCCCTCAACTACTTTTACTTGTTATCTCTGCTAGTTTATGTCGAAGCTCGAATTGGACTTCGAGTCCGAATTCGACTTCGAGTCTCTGCTCATCTTCACTTTAAGTAAACAATGTCAAAAAATCATCAATCAATGTGAGGACTCAGATTTCGTCTTAGTAGTTGGATGGGGTGGGGTAGCGGATTCCATCATTGGTATACTCCTTTACCGAACATACATAAAGAGTATATTGGTTTTGAGCAATGTGCATTAAGCAATTTATTTTGACATGCTTAAAGTTAGCATTGAGGCTTGGCAATCGATTAAAATCGATAATCGCAAATCGATAAAGCTGCAAATCTTCCACAATTTTAAGGCTACAGCCACCAACTATGGAAGGTAGCTTCCTTAAAAGATCGGAATATAAATGCAGACCATGCCCACTCTCGCCCCAGAAAAATATGTAATCTATACCTATATCTGCCACACATTATAATCTACAGTTAAGAGATTTGCAAGGTAGATTACTCTTCAATATATGCATATTTATATCTACATATATACATACATATATATCTGCAATAATTTTTAAGGATAGATTACTAATAACCTCTTTAAAAGATTGGTATTCTTTGGCTACAACCACCCTGTGTTCCTTGCCACCTGTTATCAGTTTATGTTATTTATTTGTATCAGAGTATTTTGCAGTCGGCTACGCCTTACGACTGTAACCGTTCTCACTTCCTGAATTTCTTGATCCTCCTGTTGTTGTTGTTGTCTGTGCGCATTTTCTTTGTCTTTGGCTATTTGCTTGTTGTTTGTACGACTCGCATAACGGTTAAAGCAAACACAACGATGACTTTGTCTTCTCCCCATCCCCATGCACCTCCCACTCCTACTCCTACTCCCACTCGCACTACTTCTTCCTCGCCGTCTAATACTCGGCTTCGGTAGCTGACCGGTTGTTAATACAATTAAGTGTTATATTTGTTATGCTTTCGTTTTTATGCGACTGCCAAATTGTTTTATGGGCGTGTGCCACACCTATCACAACATACAACAACAACAAAAAGAAGTGCGAGGGAGATAGAAGCTTGCCAAAAATAGGCCAGGAAATGCTCTGATTGATGTTCGGCGTGTGTTATTTTTTCTCTGCACTGCTCTGCTCGGCATATTATCGCCCAGCGAGGAGGAATAATTGTTTCCTTCTGGGTCGGCAAAAAGGAAGTTTCTTGCTAAATATTATCACAGGGAAGTAAGTGGGAATTATTATAAGATGAGATTTATCCGAAAGGGAAAACAGTTGTTGAAATATGTATTTTGTGTGGGTTTTGTGTGTTGAGCATAATCTGGGGAAAACTTGGCGGTTGGTGTTTTTTAATAACTTAAGATCTTAATAGAAATATATTTAAAATGTTTACGTTAGGAAGAGTTTATAAAGTTTAAAATTTATACAAATTTATATTTTTATTATTAATCGCAGACGTAATTGCTAAGAAAATTAAATATTAAATATTGTAACTAAATTCTTTTTCAGATATTTAATAAATTTATATCTTGTAAATGTTGTTTCAAATATTTTATTCTACTAATTACATATTAACTGTCTAGTATAAAATAAATAACAAGAATATTGAATGTTTTCATATAATTAATTACAGAATATCTAATTACTTAAAATTAAATCTTCTAAGTGTTATTTCGAATCTTGACGAATTTTTAATTAAAGCAAACCATTTTTTATTATTAGTTGAACAAATGACATTAAATAAATATAAGTAAAGATGTTTAAATTAAAAAGAAAATGGCATAGTTTTTGCATTAAATATTCCATCAAAAAAAAAAAAAACGTCATCCTCTCTTCTAAAAGTAAGCATGATTAAAATGCCCTTTTGTCTGCTTTTTCTTCTGCTCCACAAAAAATGTGTCGATTAAAGCCGAAAGGTGCCAATGAAATTGATAATCCTTTCAGCAGGATGCAACTGGAACTGCCACATTAGGTAAATATCTTCGTGTGCGTGTTTGTGTGTGTATTGTAAGCTTTTTGGTTGCATCAAAGCGCAAAAAAATTAATTACATGTAGGATTCGACAGGCACGTTCATGTCTGCAGTTAACAGCAACTGTTAGCAGCTCTTAGCAACTGTTAACAATCGTTAACAGCTGTTGGCAGCTACCCCTCAACGAACATATTTGTGTTGTACGCCCTTTGCAACATGTATAAGACGTATAAGAGTGCAGTGTGTGCAAGTAAACGCTAGATGGCGCCAGACTGCTCGTGTGCTTACAACTTCGTTTGCAGTGCATTCGGGCTATGTTGTTGTTAGGCTGCAGCATAAACTGCCGCGTTCGGCGTCGTTCGACGCTCGTCGTTGTGAGCAACCCGAGCGAACGCCACTGCGCTGCTCTGCCTCGACTTGTATGATTCAGTTCAGGCGTCAGTCTTGAACGACGCGCGTATTGTAACGGACCGCTATCTGCGGACGCACACTGTTTGTTTATCAGTCCCAGCCAGTATCAGTCAGCTTTACAGCTATTCAGTTTCGGCTTCGGCTGCGCTTCGTGTGCTAATCGTAATGCTGACCGGCTCTGTATCTGTGTGCTTGACAACTGTGCGTTTGTGTGAGTGACCGTTTAACGGTTCTTATTCGAATTCGACATTCGAGAAAAAATACACATAAATCAAATGCCGATCGCTGTGTAAAAATGAAACGCATTTCTTTCAATAAATTGAACAGAGATTAGAAAACGAGACAGAAATCGTTGCTTGCTATCTCTTTCACTCTCTCCCTGTGTTCCATATGCGTGTATCTGTGTGTGTGTGCTTTGTGTGTGTGTGTTTGTGCCCAACAATTAATTAGCATTTAAATCGCTCATTTATCTGAGTCAAAAAAATAAATAAAATAAACAACACACCCAAAAAAAAAAAAAACGAGATTCCCCGCATCAAAAAAAAAGGAGAAAAAAATTACTCAGGTGAGTTGAGCTTTAGATTAGCATTAAACAAATACAAAAACCACTTAAATTAAATTAAAACTCACACTTTGTAGCAAAATTTACATACCGAAAAAATAAACAAATATTTGCATCAAAATAAACAAGGGTATTCCACTCACCCCAACCCCAAACCCCACCCCACCCCCACCCCCAACATAAATGGTATTCCTGTTTTCCCAATGCGAACATTTTTCCCTTTTTCTGTTCTCTATATTTTTTGTAGACTCTTTTTTGGCCATTTGTCTTTTTTGGGTCAGCAAATGCGTCCAATTTTTCCGCGCGAGATTTTCCAACAGTTCCAACAGAGTTGAATTTTGTTTTTGGTTTTTCTTTTTTGCTTTGTGTTTTCCCTCGATTATTTACACATTTTTTTGTGTCCAAGAAAATTTGCTGGCGCAGATTTTAAAACCCTTTTACATCAAAAGCATAGCATAAATAACAAAGAAAAATAAATTGAATACAAAAAAAAGAAAGAAAAAAATAAAACGAATAGCTTTGCTCTTAAAAGTTGGTTCTGATTTGCATTTTAATTGTCAACGCGGGAATATATCTTCATTAAGTAAATGATATCTGGCGCAGATTTCAATTAGAACTACACAAAAGATGCCAGAAGATACAAGAAATCAACAAAATAATAACACTTTTACCGCCGACTTGAATTGTGAGTGGAAAACTAGTTTTCCTTTAACACAGAAAACACTTTTGGATAAACATCAAATTTGAAAGATTTATTTATGTATTTATTCATTTATTTTCTCATTGATTTATATATTTTCTTTTTTGTTTATTATTTTTCATTATTCATTTATTTTTAATTTATTCAATAATTTACTTATTTAAAAAGCCATAAATAGCAACAATATATTTAGTTTCGCTTTAAATACACATATTTTATAAAATATTTGAACTAAAGGAAATACTAAAAGGTTAAATACACTTTTGCCATGTGGGATTATTCAACTACTATAAAAGACAAGTCCATCTCCCTTTCCGTGTCTATGGTGTGATCTTTTGCCAATTCTTACAGATTTATTCACGGCTCAATATGCGGATTACTTTGCTGTTTGTACTTGGACAAGAAGTCATTAAGTGCTGACTACTATATTTATATAGATCTTGTATAGGTACAATAGGACGGCAGATGATTTCCTGATGGAAACAAGAAAAACAAATTTTAAAAATAAAAATGCGTTTTCTTCTTAACATTTAAACAATTAATCATCAAGCACGGAATACTATAAAATAAAGCAACAATCGCTTCAAAGTTGAGTTCTTTCTTGTTTTTACTTTACATATATTTGATATATATCTACGAGTATATTGCATATATATAGTTTTAAAAGCTTGAACAATTTTCATAATCCTCAGCAAATTTAAATTTAAGTTTTCACTATGGAGTTGACTCTAAATATGACTCCATATGTTTCCCGAGATCAACTTGACCTTCTTGAACATGCCCCACCCACCCCTCAATCTCCCACCTCTCACTCTCTCCCCCTTCACCCTGCCCAAGAGCATTTTATGTTAATGCTCATGACTTGCACATTAGACAAAGCCCTTGACTTAATGTAGCACAAGCCTCACCCCCCGACAGACTCCGCCCGACTCCCCTCCTCATCGTGCCAGACACTAATTGGATACACAAGGCACACACACACACAGAAGCGAATAAGAAGAAGCAGCAGATGAAGAAGATCTTTTGATCTTAGCCAAATTGATCCAAATTGTCAACGATTCAAATCATTTTATTTAATCTGTTCTAACAAAATTATATTAAATTAAAAGTGAAGAAAATCAATTGAAATTGAAAATGAGAAACAAAATAAAATGAAATTGACAGCAATTGTCAGCAAAAAACAAACCTCACGATTAAATCGGGCCAAGATAAGTCACCTTACACCCCTCTCCCCAATCAACTCCCTCTCCACCACGCCCATTCACCTCCCGTTTGTGCCATAAGTCTTGGCACGGGCCACAAATGAAAATAGCGCATTTTCCCAAATATTTTCATTAAAAACGCCAGACTGAAAATGCTGTTAAAAATAATATAACAAAAAAATGAAATACATATGTATGCATGTAAAGATATAATGTAAGGAGGGGCATGCAACAGAGGCATGCACCATCAACATTCATCAATCTGTCAGTTTGGGCCTGTCAGCTGTTTTAAGCACCCACAAAAGTGCTCTTCACAATAACAACAACAACAACAACAACAACAATAACGATTGAAGATGAGCAGCAAAAAAAAAAAAAAATGAAAAGCGAAACGAAACGAAAAATTAAAAAACGCAAAACCAAAATATTTAAATGTAACAAAACCAAAAAAGATAAATACTCAATGCATTCCTTTTTTTGAGGTGCTTGCTCAGCGAAAGCATCCACAAAAGAAAGTAAGCCAGTTCTAAGCCAGAGAGTTTGACTTTAAAATACCCTGTAAACCGCTGTTAATTATCTAATTATTCCTCGTAATTATTCCTTCCGCAACTTGGAGCGTGCAGATGATCGTTTTGAAAACGGAAAGATTTTCTGCTCTGGCGAAATCTGCTTACTTCTTTTAAATACAGTTTCACAGTTCCGAAACTAAAATAAATGCTTGCTTACATTAATTTATATTATTAATATTAATATTAATATATATAATTAATCCAATTCAATATGAAAATATGGCTTACTTTAGAAAATGAAATTTGTACAGTTGATCCATTAAGATGCCTGGTTATATTAGACAATTCTTATCTGTATATTTATACATATTTATACATTATATGTAAAGATGTCTTCCAATTTATATGCAACATACTTTTCGCTTTATGTATGAAAGGTTTTTTTTTTTAATATATTTATATGTTTTTATATATTATATATTTTATAAATTTTTATATTTCCTGAAAATGGCCTCACTTAATCTTTTCTAAAATTAAAATGAATTTTTCCAATTATACATTATCTTTTACAATATCAAAATGCCTCTGTTACACATCTTTTCACTATTTTAATATACCCTATAACACATTTAAAGTGGCTTCCAGGGTATTCAAAAAATGCGCGCAAAAAGCAAAACTTTTTCAGTCACATTTTGGCCCTTTTTGCCTGGCCACGCGCAAAACGTGCGCCAATCAATTGGGCCCAAACCGAAAAAGCAAAATATAAGAGACGCAGTGAGAGAGAGTGAGGGAGACAGTGACAGAAACAGAGAGAGAGAGAGAGAGAGATATTCTAATAGCGTGTGAAACTTTGCGACTCCCACGCCAAAAACAAGAAAAAATAAAGAAGAGACAAATTAAAATAAGACAGAAGAAAAGCACTGTCTTAAAATTAGAGACAAAGGCAATTTGTCAGTTTGGCAATCGCTCAACGCAGCTAAAGATACAGATACATTTACCAGCTGCAGATACATTTCGAATTCGTATCTGGCAGATACATTTGATGAGCCGCTTCTCTTCTTTTTTGCCTATTAAGCGCGCGTGTTGATTGATTTTTATGTTTTGCGGTCTTCACGAATTTTCCCCAAAAATACGACTGTTATTACATACACACACACACACAGCCGCACACCCGCACACTCGCACACACACCGATCGATCGTTGCCTGAAAATTTAGCTGCTAAATCAATCGACACTTGAACATTTTTTTTCTCGCAGTTGTTTTTGTTTTTTGGGCTTAGTTTTAGTTGTGTTTATTAATTACACCCACACACTCATCAAGTGTGTCCCCTAAACCGTGTGAATTTAGCTTCTCTCCGTCTCTTTCACGCCCCCACTCTCCCTTTCTCTTTCTTTTCCTCCCTCAATCTTGCTTAATTTCTTCAACTCTTTTTTGAAATTGTTCTCAACTTTTCTCAACACTCTGGCAAATAGATTTCAGTGTCGCTGTGCACTTAGAGAAAACCGCTTGTTATTGCTGTTGTTGTTGTAAGTCTTCTTCTTCTTGCCACACAAATTGATTGATTTTATTTGCACTTCTTTTCTCACTTTCTACTCCACTTCATATGAGTTTCTCTCCCCATTTCTCCCTTTGCTGTCTGTGCGTGTCTGTGGTTTTTAGGGGGCAGATAGGGCAGGCGAGGGTTGGGGAAGTTAAGAGGGCGGGGTCAGAGGGCAGCTTGTTGGGTATAGTTGACATTTTGCGGTTAACTGATTTACGCAGTTGAAGCAACGTCATCGGTTGCCCTTAGCCCCATCTTGGCCCACTTGTTTGATGGACATGGTGGTTATGATAAAATGACACGGGCTGAAAGCGACAGCTCAGTCTCTAGATTGTTTTTCATTTTAAGAAAGCTATGGGGAGCTTTAGGCTGATAGCTGATATTAAAAATAAAGGCTATAAATTAAATAATATAACATTCAAAGTGAAAAAGTAAAAAGAAAATAAATAAAAAAAAATATAATACTAATTCTGCGGCTATTAAAATGTTAATTGGTTCAGCATTTGTAGAATGCCAAGATTACCAAATATGCTCGAAAAACATGCTGAGCAACAGATATTTATTTAAGTCGGATCTTTAACTTGGCCTTAATTAAGACTTTCATTGTCCGTTAGCAGTTCCGACAACTTTAAATTATGCATTTGCATTGCTATCTTCTTTCTTTCTTTCTCCTTTCCACTTCGATTATTTTCAATTTTGATTTTTGGTTTTGGCCAGATTGCCAAACTGCATTATTGATAGCCTTCCCTTTTTATTAAACGGCCTGCAAAACTTGAAAAATAAAGCTTGCTGAAATACTTTCATGCATAAATTATGTACTCTGTCTCTCTCTCTCTCTCTCTCTCTCTCTCTATCTCTGTCGCTCTGATGTGAAAAATCTGCAAATGTTTTATCTCCAAGAGAAACTTTTGAGCCTTCAGTTTTCTGCTCCGATAGCAATTCATTAAAAATACTCGCATGCATGTAAAATCATAAAATGAAAGACAAATAGCATGTAGGCAATTAAATTGAGCCTACACACACACACACACACACACACATACACACACATACACAGATACACATTTGTGAACATATATCTGTGTTTTCGATGGAAATGCATTTTGATAGTTGAGAAATTTGATAAATTATTTTTGGCATTCGCCAATCCCCATCAAATATTCAGTTTACAAAACAATGCAAAAATTCCACTGATGATTATTATTATGGCGAGCATTGTGAACATTGCGGAATGCCTTTGCCATTTTTATTGAACATATATTTGTAGTTGTATAAATCTGATTCCCAATCCTTAATTTCTCTGTCCATAATTATATTAAATTATTGGTGTCTAATTGAAACTTAAAATGAAAAATAAAATTAAATTAGACAGAGCTTAAGTTAATTTTTATTTTTTTATTTCACCTATACTAAAAACAGTCCACAAATTCAAAACAAAAGTATGAAAATAATAAATTAAATTTAAATTTAAAATTAAACCAATATAGTGAATGAAATAATTCAGCAGAAACTTAAAAATGATGATGTAAAGAACACAATTTAATTTATAACTGGCTGTATTATTATTGCGAGTATTTTGAAATACCTTTGGCACTTTTTGATTTTTGATGGGCGCTGCAAATTTTGTGTATATATTTGTTGTTCTTTAAATCTGACTCCCAATTCTCAATTCCTTATTGCCCTTCACACTTTAGTCAAGTGCTCTTCCCTCTGCTCCACTTCTGCTCAAGGGCAACCAAAGGTATCATAAACAAGATACTTGCATCCATTTTAAGTGGCCGGAATTTCAAGTGCTGATCTTTGAAGTATCTAGAAAATCTATGGGTAACCCTTAAGTGGATAAAGGAGTATTATTTCGGTTGTATACTCGTAAATATTGCAGTATGTACTCAACAAGAGTGACTGCTATTTATGGGATAGACTATACACAAATCAGGGTTTAAAAACGAGTACACCATATGTGAATAATAATAATAGCTGATCTTTCAAGTATCTAACAAGACTTGGGCTAACTTTCAAGTGGGTTTCTTTTTAATTATTGAGAAGAAAACGATGGCAAACGTGAGGAAATCGTTTCTACAAATACAGATAAAGAATTTTAACTAAAACTAAACATTAATTTCATTATATTCACATAATACAAATACATAATATAAAATTAAGTTCATAATTATTTATTTATTTAGTCTGTACATTCTGGCAACAGACACTAAGTCAAGCAATTCTTAAAACTCAAAAAACAAAAAAAAAAGGAACTGATATTATTTATCCCAAAAAAAAAACAAATATCAAAATTGAACATCATCGAAATCCAATTTCATTTCGGTTTCACACCCTGCTCTGCGACACCCTGTTAACCCAAAACAAATTAAATGAATCTATTAATAGAACAGCAACTTTTATGAGATTTTCTGTCTCAGCTTAGTTTATACATTGAGCGATTTATGATATCGAATTGTGAATAATATGGGCTCTGAACTTTTATAATGCAGTTAATAATTGGGTCTGTTGTGAAATAAATAAACCAATTTATGCACAAACTGAATTCACAACCAAAACGACGACAACAAGAACAAGATAAACAGATGCAATAATAAATAACACATGCATATAGAAAACACGCCACGCCAAAAACACGGCGTCCAATAAACAAATGTATCACAAAAAGGGGACAATGAAAATGTATGAAACACGACTAGAGGCAAATGAGGAAAAAAAAAACAAAAAAAAAAAAACATTTCCATTGATTGACAGTCAAATTAGCGGCAATAAAACGAAGCGCCCGAAAATAATTTATAAAATTATATATATGAAATGGCATTGGCTAAAAAGCCATATCAATCAAACGAATTATGGCAGGGCTCGTGGAGAGGGAAATGCAAATCAATATGGGCAAATTGTGTGCAGCAAACAATACGTCAATCAGTCAATCACTCAGTCAGCCAGTCAGTCAATCATTGCAGTTATGGCCACACAGACTCAAGTGGCTCTAATGTGCATAAGCAAGCACATAGATCGATGGTAACTAAAGGTGTAAGGAGGAGGGCGGATAGAGTGGAGAGTGGGCTTATACACTCAGCAAAAAAACGATGTGAATTTTCAAATTCCGTTATACTTTTGACACCAATGGTTCAGCTTCATTCTTCAACGAGTACATTTTCTAAAAACCAGTGTTCGCATTTCTAAAATTCATTGTGGACCATTTAAAATATTTAAAAGATTTTTGTGGAAATTATTTCATATTATTTTAGCTTTTTTATACTTATATTAATTATTAAACATAAGTACTTTAAGATTTCACATATATAAACATTTTTGATAGTTTATATACTCATACAATTTTTTTTTTCTAGAAATGGCAATTGTATTTTGTCAGTTTACTGCTGTCTCTGTCTTGTTTGATTTGTTAACGTTTCAGTGTTTTTTCTTTTATATTGGCGCCATGTGAACGCTGCAACCTAATTTAGAATCCAGCAAGTGGTGTTACATCAACTAATCATATGGTATGAGTGTACACACACACACAAACACGCACACACACACACACACTCTCGCGATAGATAGCTGTGCATGTTTACATACGCATCATCACTCATACGTCACGTGGAACGACTACATTTCAATTTGCCACGTTCCATAAATGCATATGTTCCGTGTGATTGTGTGTGTTCTGTGTGTGTGTGTGTTGCATGAGTTGCAATAAAATACGAGTGGTGGCAACTCAAAAAACTCAATTGCATTGACGTTTGCATAAATATTCAGACATTACACTCTAAAAAATCGCCCTGATGATTACAAATTTCCCATACTTTTTGAAGCCCAACGTAAACTCATCTTAATATGCAGAAAGCACATGTTTTCTTCAAGCAACTGTATCATTAGTTTATTTGTTGTTTATATTTTATTAGATTTCTGAAGTAGAATTCATATCAAATATAACATCATATTTTTGAGAATGTTGATTTAAGGGAATTCTTTTAAAAAAATATTTTATTATATTCTGAAATTATTTCTAAAAACAAGAAATAATTTTCAAAAATTCAGTGTTATTTTTCTTTCCGTGTCTACTTACCGAATATAGTGCTACTCCCTGCCCATATCCCACCCCACCCCTCCTCAAACCCTCCACAGTCTTCCCTCTCTATATCCCCTCTCTCTCTCTCTCTCTTTCTCTTTGCACAACAGTTGGAAGTTTATAAATTTATAATTCACAAAAAGAAAACGCTCGATGTTTGTTCATTTTTTATGGCACTTCCTGCTATTGCCTATTTTGTTATTGTTGCTATTGTTGTTGCTTCGAGCTGTGCATTTAGCACAATATAAACAAATTAGAGGGTATCAAATCGTATATACGCCTAGTTCAGCACGATTTTGTTTATACAGCTTTTCAGCTGCGCATTTCTGTTAGTTTATTAGCTGAGAACTTGCCTGCCTTTTTATGGCCCTAGACCATTTGAGAGAGTTTCTTCTTGTGTTTCAAATTCTCCCTCTGAGCAGTTTTGAAATCGATTTGAAAATGCAGCCAGTGGCGATTGGATGATCTGATTTGTATAGCTATAAATTGATCTAATGTGTTCCGATTTTTGAAAAACGAGGTCTTTTGAAATATGGGTTGACTTCTAGAATAATGCTGCATTTAAAGTTGAAAATCTGATTTGAGGTCGATTTCCATGTTAAAATTATTCGCAAAACCAAAATAAATTCCTTGGTACGGGCAATTTTCTAGAGATTTTTGATAACTATTTGGCCTGAAGATCAAAACTAAACTCCAAATTTTAGAAGTAAGACAAATTTTAACGAAAAAATAAATTAGGAAAAATTTCTTAAATGTGCAATTAGAAATAAATAAACGAATTTTAAAAAGAATGCATAAGTGGGTGCACCTATTTTTTCCAAAACTGTATGTATTTATGTATTACTATATATATATATATATGTTACATATACACAAATGTCTGCATGTATTGATTTATTATGCATTATACACTTTCAATTGTCTGCCAAGCGTAAATGGAACCTTTGCACACTTTCTGCACATAAGGAAAATCATTCGCTGTAATTGATAACTTGACAATTTTCAATTGTGAAACACAATGTGAAATGTGGCAGGGGCATGGCTGCCATAGTAATGTGTTTTTTCACATATACATGTGCAGCAGGACGGAGGAGCGAAGACGGGGGTTGGTCACAATAAAAACCCCAAAAGTACTAAAAAACCAATGAAGCGCATTGTAAAAGTATCTTGACATTGTTATAGTTGGTGTAAGCAGTGTTGTTTTTTTATTAACACCCAACTTGCCAACGGGGCCAATTGCTGTAAAAGGTTAGCTTTTGCTCACTTGAGGGGCTGCCCCAATGGGGTACGTGGGGTGGGGGTAGATGGGGCAGAGGGGGAATTGCATTGAGACTCATTTGGCTTTAATTTAAGTTAGTGAATGTTAAAAAAAAGAAAGCAAAACAGAAGAAGAAAATAAGAAAATATGCTGTGTGTTACGTTCTAATTACATTTGGAGAGCTAGTAAAAATATGGGGTGAATAGTGGTGAGTGGAAGTAGGGGTGGGGGGTTGTTTAGTTGCCTATCTGTTCATTCGATTACATTTTTCCGCCACTTAACGGCCAAATTATGCAAATTAGTCAAGACACGCGAGCAAAATGTGCCTCAATTCCCTCTCCCCACCCCTAAGAACCACTAGCTCACCTACACGCCCTATCTGATGGCTGAAATTAGTTTGAAAAAGGACCCTCGTGTGTGTGTGTGTGTGTGCACCTGTCGGCCTGAAAAAAAAACAAACACACAATGAAAGCAAGAGAAAAAGTGAAAAATAGGGAAATAAGCAAATAGGCAAGTTGGGAAATGAAAAACTACACTGAGAAGAAAAGAGTTCTTACTTTCCAAAAGTTATTACTTAGAAAGTATTTCTTCTACAACCTAACATTTTTAGTTTGTACTTTTTAGAGAAGTATTTCCGAATAATAGCAAACATTTTTCAGAAATCTGCTTATATTTAGGTAAATTATTCAAATAAAAAACTTGCAATTATTTAGAAAGTAAATTTCTAACTTTTATGTTTGTTGCTTTCTAAAAACCATGGTTTGCATTTCTTGATTTCAAATATTTAGCTTTTATTTCTAATCACTAGAATAAAATTATCTTTTGGAGAGATTTTCAGTTTAAGGCAATTCACAACAATTTAGGTTGATCTTTTTCTTAGCGTACACACCCCAAATACAGGTGAGGGAAGGGAAAACTCACATTCACATGCCTTGTAAATGTTACCATAGCATTTGCTTTCAGGGGTTGCTTCCCACACATACACACACACACACAATGGTATCTGTGTATCTGACATTTACACATGTATTGCAAGTCATTGGGGTATTTACGGCTAGTTATTTGATATCTGTGCACATTCTGAACAACCATCTAGAAACAGGCCCCCGGCTTAAATTCAAGTCGAGTCAGAATTATTGCATGTGAGCAATTTTTGACAATCATTTTGGGTGTAAGTAATATTTGTCAGTCTTTGTCAGTGACTGAAAGTGTCTTCCATTTGGCCGCTTTCCAAGCGTTTGTCAATCAAAATTGTGCAGTGCTGAATATGCCACCATTTGTGGCACGCTGACAATACTCCCGGGTGGGGAGTATTGAGCTTGTAATGAAAGCCTTAAAAGTGAAGCGTATATTTGAAAAAAGAAAAACAAATAATTCCCTTATATAAATTTGTTTGGCTTAAATTATGCATAGCAATGTGAAAGCGAATCTTTATTTATTTATTTCTAAGTTTAAATTTGTTTGGCTGAATTGTAAAAGATTCTTTATATTTACTTGAATATATATAAATAATATTTAGAGCACAATAAGAAGCAGATTATATTTGGCATTGAAATGTTTTTCAAATTTAAATATAATTTTTATTAAAATAAAGATAAGTTTTCATAGACTGCAATAAATACCAATCTACAGTTAAATAAAGTCAAGTTTTAAGTCAAGATACTTAATATTAATATTAATATTAAAGTAAAACAATGTTTTGCAATGAAAAACCAATATTTTTATATTTATTTATGTTTTCATTAACTACAATAAATATTAATTTGCAGGTAATATTATCAAAAAGAGTATTTATTTAATTATTAAATCAGTATTGAGAACCAATCTGCAATTCAAACTGAAATGATGTGTAAAATATTTTACAAATTTAAATGCTGTTAAATCGTCTTTATTTATTTATTAATAAAGTAAACTCAAGTTTCTGTAGTAAGCAATGAATTCCAATGTGCAGTTGAACATTTAAAGAGAGCCTTTAATTATTTATTAATAAAGTAAAGTCGAGTTTCTATAAACTACAATAAGTATCCGTCAAATTTAAATACGAGTACTAAGCAAATTGCTTAGCAAAATTTAAATATTGCTCGTATCGATTACGCAAGCACTCAACTAAATGAATATTTATGCACGAGTCATCCGGCTTAAAATATGTGTGTGTGTGTGTGTGTGTGCTGTGTGTGTATTTGTTGTGCGACGGTCAAGAACAACAGCAACTGGTCCCATCAATTAGAGGCATTTGTGTGTGGCCAATGTATCTAATTTAGACAAACAGTCAATAGTCCACTGGGGGCACAGCTTACAGCTAAACAGTTAAAGAGACCCCTTCCACCAATCTCCACGCCCCATCCCCTCATCCACTATCTCCCTCTAGAAGAAGAGGAACCGAAATTATTCATGGATTCCATGGAAGCCGAAAAACCGGAGCCAAAAAAGCAAGCAGAGAAACAGAGAATCTGGAAGCGAAGACAAAAAGCGAAGATAAATGACCAACAATTAGTCACACCTACCGATGACAATCAACGAGTGATTTTCCTAAATGAAAAACACACCACCCCCTTCTCCCTTCCCCTTCCCCCAGCCGCCTCACTCCCTCCCTTTACTGATGTCGATTTGGGATTTTGATTTTGGAATTTGGGTTTCGATTGCTGATTGTGTTTTTCACTTGCGTTGGACAATGGACAAAACTAATGACAAAAGTGATGTGTGTGTGTGGGGGCGTGGTCGAGGATAGTTTCAGACTTCCTGTGCGCCCATCCCCACTATTCCCCCCTGCTGTCCACAATAACGATTCGTATTTGCAGCGCTTAATTGCACATGGGAAAATGGGAGAGGTGGGTGTGTGTCTGTCTCTGTGTGTGTGTGTGTGTGTGTATTGTGCCTGTGGTGTTGATTGACATACATATGTATAGTGTGTATATGTGTGTAGGTGTGTGTGCAGGTGTGCAAGTGTATGTTCCATTTTGATTAGCGGCATGCCATGTCAAACAACAATTTGTGTGAGCGGATGACATTTGAATGATGACATTCGACATCAACATCAACAACATCCAACATCGACTTCAACATCGACATCGGCACAGGTGGCGCTTCCGCTTGACACTTGCTGTGAGCTGAAAATCGGAGTGGCTTACAGCCGGAAAAGGTAACCGGGAAGAAGGGGGAATGAGAATAGGAATTGGGAACGTGGATTGGGATAGCTGGCAAATTGTTATGTGTCTCTATTATGGCGTGCTAAACAAGCGACAAATTGCATGTGTCTGCCACATCGATGGGGCGTCTAGACGGCCCCACTTGGAAAAAAATTGAATATTCCAGCAAACTGTATCAAATTACCCAGTATAAGTCAGCTTATTATTCAATAAGCATATATGTATCTACGGAATTTATCTTTTCTTAATTCCAGGATAAATTTATATAAAAGTAGAAAAAAAAACACTTTTTCGCTGAGTGTAGAATCTAAAGCGAGACGTGGTTGTCAAATAAAATGAAATGACAAAAGAAAATATAAACAAATATTTATGATGATGATACATGTGTACAATAATAGTCAAATTGTTCATTTCAACTCATGTTTGTTTGTTATTCTACCTCCCCCATATCTCTATCTCTGTCTCTATCACTCACTCACTCACTCTCTCTTTCGCGCTTATCTTTACAGTGTGACTTTGTAACAATTAAACGGGACGAGTTTCAAATACAAATAAAAGGACAAAATGTTTGCCTGTTTCAATTCGATTGCTGTGCTTTTCGTCATCGCCACATTAAAAGGTAAGTGAGACATTTACAGACCTATCAATATATCGTTAATATATATACAGTAGCGGTCAAAATAATAGCACGACTACTACATTTTTTTGATTACGAATGAAAAAAAACCAATTATTAGTTTTGCAATTTCTAAAAGCAATGCAACTAAATTAGTAAACTAATCTTAACTTTAGACAATTAGCTGCAAGTTAACAAATTTCTTATTTATTTATATTTATAATAATTATGTGTGGACTTTTGAAAAATGCTGCTATTATTTTATTTTATAAGTTCCTTAAGCTTCCAAATTTTGAAAAAGATATCTTTGACAACATTTCTTATGAGAGCGTGGTGCTATTATTTTT
This sequence comes from Drosophila basisetae, assembly GCA_035041595.1. Lineage (NCBI taxonomy): Eukaryota > Metazoa > Arthropoda > Insecta > Diptera > Drosophilidae > Drosophila > Drosophila basisetae. The sequence goes on along the minus strand of JAWNLB010000123.1, from coordinate 9,341,824 downwards.
TTTTGCAACTGTATATATAAAATATATACATATTTATAACTTGCTCAATTGTTGACTTTCGTTAAATCGTATATATGTAATTGTAGAATATATATAACTGCTGTGGGTTGCTCAATTATGCAGCTCTCTCTGCGCCAGGCTTCATTTGTCAATATGAAATTTCACACTTTGGCTGACATTTCAAATTGCGAAATGGCCAAAATGGCAAGGGGCAGCTGCGGTATATGGAGGGGAGTGTGGAAGGGGGAGGTATACGAGTATATGGTATGTGGGTGTTATGTTTATAGCTATTCGCGCATCGCTGACCCAAAGCAAAACCAAACCAAACCAAACTCAAACAGCGCGGCGCCGTTGACGCCGCATGCCTCATAAATTAATTTACACTTGAAACTCTGTGGCGCACTGTGCAACAACAACAACAAAAACAAACAACAACAACTGCAACAGTATCTGGGGGGGAGTTGCCACCCATGGCGACTTGCATTGCAAAAGTTGCTGTGCTGCTGTTGTTTGGGGCAGGCCAAGTGCAGTTCGTTATGGCCACATTAAATATATTTGGAAAGAGGGCAGCTCGAGCTGCTGCTGAAATCGCAGCAGAGTTTGCCCAGCTGCGGGCTACTTATAACACCAGCGTATTCATCAGACATACACACGGTGCACAGTGGTACAAATCAACAAAAATATAACAACTGAACAAAACAATCTTCTATTTATTTAATTATTTAATGTCAACTAATATCAGTCGACACAGGCAGACTATTCTGACTTACTTAATGTGTGTCTTATTGCACTTTTTAAGTCTGTACAACAAACTATGGATATCGGACGAATACGAGTATATCTATCTAATATAGGAAAATCAAATATAACATATCAGAATAAAAGTGCGAAAAGTTACAAAAAGCATTACAATTTTCAGTTTGGCTTAGCTTTGCAGAAAGTTAGTTCCAACTTCGCTTAGACTTTTTTGAATTTTGGAATGTAACAAACTAATACAGAGAAATAAAGTTTAACAATTAAAAATCCATGTGTGTTTTAGTATTAACAGTCTACACACTTGTGTTATTGATTTTTTTGAATAAAATTAAGGTTTTAATTGAAAAGTAAATATGCATTTTATCAAGCACAAAGTTTATTTAAACTTTGTTGAATTCCGATCGAAAATCTGACTTCAAAGTCAGCGTAATAAAAGTTCAAATTTAGAAAACACATACCTAGTTTTTCGTGAGTGCTTATGAATATTATACATAAGATTTAATTGGCAAAAAAATAGATTAATTATAATTTTGATTTATTCGCAATTTATACCATAAAAAAGTCTATCTGCCCCAGTGTGCAGTGGCAAAGGAAAGTGAAATAAGCGGAGCATTCTACTCTTAGGACTCTTAAGCTATTAGTCACGTTAAATGAAGTTAAAGTCAATTAAGAATTTATTGAATTTAGTGAACAGTTCACTTAAAAATGCATACATTGAAAATTTAAATTGATTAAATCCTATTTAAATTCGGGATCTTAAATATTGCAGCCCCTGAAAAACTCACTTTAGTGAAGGAACCTCAACTTTTGACTGCCTCGTCTTGTTGCAAGCATTTCCATTCCTCAAACTGAGTTAATTTGGGAAAATGAGCTTGTTTCCAGCTCGAAACCCGAGCAAGTTTGCCACAAAATGTGGCAAGGGCTGCGCATCGATGCAAGTTTGAGCGCGTGAGCTTTGACACTGTGGCAACTGTGGATGTGGCCAGCAGCCAAAATACACACGAGGCAACCTCATAATCATTATCACCAATATCGTCATCATCATTATGATTGTTTTGATTATTCTGATGATGATCATTGTCAGCTTGAAGCGAAACGCATCTGCTTTATTGAAATTGACGGTTTCTTCGCACCAGAATTTGTTTACGCACAGTCGCCGATGAGGGGTAGGTGGGGAGGTGGGGCAGCAGTAGATTGTATTGCATGCAACAAACAAAGAAATACAGAAATACAAAATATGAGCAAATTGCTGAAGCTTCTCTTTGCGACGGCAGTTTGTCGTCTGTCGCCTGTCGCCTGTCGCAATAATTTCAACTGCAATTGAAATAAATTAAATTGCATGCGGAGTCGCTCTACGCGGCGCCACGATTTGTATGTGTGTGTGTGTGTGTGTGTGTGAGTGGTGTGTGTGTGTCAACTGACATTGTGTGCAAGTCAGACCCCCAAAAATCCAGAAGCATACAAACTTGCTGCCTTTCCAATTTTGGGGCTGCTGATGCAGTTAACCGCAAAATGACGCTGGATGCTGCATGCTGCATGCAGCATACGCCAAACGCCAGTCATCATGCGCCGATGTGCACATGTCACTGCGGCATTTGTTTAATTAACAAATACTCTCCCCTTGTGTGGATTGTGGGCAGTGTAAGTGGTGTTGGTGGTGGCAAGTGCCACAAAGCTTTTCTAGCCATTGTCAGTCATCGTTTGTCTTTGTAATTTGTGCGTTGATGAGTTATACTTTTGTTTAGCTGCCCTCACTGATTAATGGCCTGTGGATCTGAATGTGTGTGTGACTGAAAAAGTGAGTGTCTATGTGCATCATGTGCGGCAAATGCGGGCGTCTTACTTGCCACACACACTCAAATACACATTTCTAAGTGTGTCAGCACTTTAAATGGGGCAGAGCAGAAACGAAATGTGTGGAAATCTATTTAGTGTAAACTAAATGCAGTAAACGATTCAAATATGTAAAAAATGTAGGACAGAATTACAAATTTATTGAAGTAAAATTTCAAATTGACTACTCAAATTCAAAATGTAAGAAATAAAAAATTAAAATTATAAGAGTTACAATGTAAAATGTAAATTGTAAAATATGAATATGAAATTTAAAATACACAATATTAAAATATATAAAATGATCAAAAATGTATTGTTTTATTCATGATTGATGTGGGGAAGCCCAGAAAAACCCAAGCAGATGAATAATATGTAGAGAAATAAAACTTGAGTAGCTTAAGCTAATATGATCTCATCTGCATACTATATTCACCATCTATCTACAACAGAAGTGAAATCTATTTTTTGTGTGGCATCAGCGTCACAACTTGTGGCAGGCAACTTGTTGCCATAGCGTGAAAAATTCATGGCATTTATTTTATATAAATATATATATATATATATATATACGAGTATATGTGTATGAATATCATCTAACTTACATGCAGAGCAAGTCAACAGAGCGTTAAAAGCCACAAACTCGCCCACAAGTTTTCCAATACAATTCTCGACAATCTGAAAATAATCTAAATAACAAGACTTGCTTTTGAGCTGTGAAAAACTGTTGCTGACATTTCCATAGAACAGCAAAATGAGAAAAAGTCCAACAAAAAACATTAATCATTTAATCTGATGAGCAATAAATAAAGCTTTAATAATCGTGCACAGAACTCACAACAAGAAAAATATAAAATGTAAAATTCAAAATATAAATTATAAATATGGCAATATAAATATATTAATTAAAATATAATGGATATATAAATATATAAATAAATGAAAATATAGAGAAAACACATTAATCATACAATTTGATAAGCAATAAATGAAGTGCTGATAATCTTTCTACGTGCACAGAACTCTGAATATTTTTTGGAGATTGGAAGCAGCCTCAAGCCACAACTAATGAATGGATGCTGCAAGTGGAAGGGCCAGGAGCGTAGAGCAGAGAATTGACTTCAACTTCCACATCAGCGATGACGTTGGTTTTTCTTCCATTTGCCACTTGCCCCTACCACTGCCACAGCCCTTTTCTCCCTTTTGGACTTTGACTTTGACGCATTGCATGCAATTTCAATTGATTATTCTACGCTTGAAAGGGTTTCACATCAGCAAACGGGAAAAAGGAAAAGATGAAAGACAGCTCTAAGGAAAAACTACTTTTGGCTTTCACTTGCAGTCAAGGGCGCGACCAGCTAAAGAGAAAGGGGGTTGTGTGGCAGGGGCAGGAGCAGCTGGATGAGGTTTTGGCCAAACTTGTCGCATGAAAATGCAATTCAATTGATTTATGCGCTCAATGCAATTACACGAAAGAAGCCAACGGGGGTGGAGTTTTGGGTGACGGTTGCTGCGTGTTTGCTGCCAATAAAAATCAAGCAGAGTTGCATTTGACAGCCGCATAAATTGCGGCATGACCCATGCAGAGAGACAGACACCTCCAGTCACTAGGTGCGAAAATGGCCAAAAAACAAACAATGACCCAAGACGGAGATGAAGCTGGAAATGGAATTGCAGATAGAGATGGCGACAACGACAGAGAGGGAGAAAAATACGGAAAGAAAGAGAGAGAGAGAGGGAGGTAGAAGCCAACAAAAGTCAAAATGGGCGTCTTTTTTTGGGGGTAGGGGCGTGGCACTGCGGCCAATTAAATTTATTGCCCCAGCTCGAGCGGCTGCCTTCCGCAAAATTGTTTTTAATTGTCCCAGCAATTAAACACACGCCCAGCCCAGCAGCTCGACCTTCGAGTCAAGGAACTCTTCTTCCTCCTCGTGCCTCTCCTCCTCCCCGAGATAAACAAAATTAAAGTGCGAAAAAACTTTTTGTTGTTCGGTTGGGCTTATAAATTTATTGGCACCCAAAAACCAGTGGGCAGCGCAGTCCCCATTAAATATGATATAGATATCTATATTGCTGTTTATGCTATTTATTGTCTCTGCTTCCGATATGTAGAAATTTGGGAGCTAAATTAGTTTTTCAAATAGGAAGAGGAAGAGGAGTAGGAATATAAATTAGAATGAGGATAGAAAGAGTATTTGCTATTTTAGGAGTAGGAAAACAAATATGGAATACTCTCACTACAAAGATATACGTACATAGTAGAATATGAATATGAAGGAAATAGAATAGGAATATAAATAGTACTACGAATAACGATAGGAATAGGAATAGGATTAGAAATATGTGTAGGGATCCGAATAGAAGTTAGAATAGAGGCGCGTGAAGAATATTTCCTAATCTACGAATACGAAAATAAATAGGAAATACTTTACTTAGACCTCAGCTATACGCTAAAAGCTAACCTGAAAAATGCACAATAGTCTCATAAATTATATAAATAATATATATCAAAAATAAGAAAATATACACAAATGAATATTGTATGTATAAAATTATAATTATAATATTTTAATATTGTATGACAACTTCAGTTACGCCTCGCTTCCAGTTTATAATGTGGTCGAAAAAAAAAGGCAGGGAGAAAATTTAACCAACTTGGGTAGCACCTGTTTCCAAAAGTTTCTCTCTGTTTCTCGACTAAGTTGCTGGCAGCTTAAACCAATAAAAGTACTTTCGAAATGTTTGCTGCTTGTCCTTATGCAAAGTACTTTTTATTTTTATACTTTTTTTTACTGCAATGTTGACATTTCTTGTGTCTTTTCTTGCCGCTGAGTAGCTTTCAGCTATTTATTATTTGCTTTCATTTGTTTTTTCGCTCGCAGTCCTTTTAACCAGCGAAAATAGAAAAATCCCCGAAATCGACATAATGCAATTTTACCATTTGGAATTTTTCCCATCATTTCCTTTTTACATTTTTTCGTCGTTTCCCGTTTTGGAGACTTCATCTTGGCAATCTTTTCTATTCACTGCTGTTCATTTGATGTGCTTCAGTAGCCAGGGTTGCAGCAACTCCATTTTGTTGCACATTATTTTTGCGCTTGCTGCGTTGTATTGCAAATTAAGTTGCAACTGTAGAGAATGTGCCTCTTTTGAAGGTAGACGCATATCTAGAGGCATAAATCAAGTGATGACTAAAATTTGTTTGCTTTTGCTCAACATTTTTTTGTTTTTGCTGCTGTTCCTTAGGCATCTGAGGCAAGTTATATTTTCTGTAGCCTTCACTCAGAAAAAAATATGTCACTGAAGTTTAGAAAGTCACCACGCTCAACTTATTATTTAGAAAGCATATTTCTAAAACAGCGCTTTGCCAGGCTGGATTTTCCTTAAATCCAGAGCCATATGCTTTCTGAGTATACGTTTCTCTGGTCACTCTAACCATGGCGTCCATTCCCATAATCCATATGCGGGTCCCTTTGGATAATTTTTAATAATAGAATTCATTTCTCAAAAATAAAAATAACATTTTTACATTTAACCAATTTTTGTTCGTATATTATTTTTCACTTTTGAATGCATTTCTTAGTAATAGAAAACATTTCTAAAAAATGTAAAAGAGACAATCTAATTTAAACCATTTTTTTGTGCGAGTGTTGGCTTAAAATCCGGCGTGTCGCTGGCGCGGCAACTTTCGCCCTAAAATAAGCAAACAAATTGGTGTGGCATGCGTCGGTTGCACTTATTTTGATTTAAATTCCATTCGGCGTCAACAGGGCTGTTTCCCATTTTTGCCAGCATTATTTATTTATTCACATTTTCCGCACGCGCTTATTATTTCATACAACATGCTGCCTGCCTGCCTGCCTGCCACCAGACAGTCACCACATTTTTGATAAACTCACATTTTTTTGTTTTTGGGTTTTGGGGCAGCGATTTCTGTTGCATACGCATTTCACTTTCAACGCATTTGCCAGCAATTGATTAACATTTAAATTGATTGCAATGCGCCATGAAAATAAAGCCATAAAGTCCCCGAAAAAAATCGTTGCCAAAAACTAAAAAAAAAACACATCTGGCTAAACACAGATGCCTGTGGCAGGCGCAATCCCATTCCTGAAATGAATTGCAAATAACGCGTTGACCGCGCTGCACCTTTGCCTGCCACCTTTTGCTGCACATCTAAGGCAAAGCCTAAGCCATACACACACATATATCTGTTGTTTCTACACACTCTGCAAAAAAAAAAAAAACAAAATAAATCACATGAAAAAAAAGTAATATTGCTCAAAACTGGAAACACTTTCTGATTTTAAGAAATAATAAAAATCATAAGCATTAATAAATAATATATATAAATATAAATCTGAAAGTACTAAAATTTATTGACAATATCATCAAAAAAAAAAAAAAATGAAAAGCAGTTACTTGAAAAAAAAAATATCCTGAAAATTATACATATTTTTTTTAAATTTCCAAAATTATACACTAAAATTAAAAAAAGGTAAATCTGATTTTTGGAAATATACTTTCTGAATAATAAGCTGAAATTCAGTTCGATGTTTTTTGCTGAGTGTGCATGTTGCTGGCGGCGAGCAACATAAATGCCAGCCGCGGCAACATGCAATGCATTTGCCGCCAAAAACAGAAAACAAACCAACAAAAGCAACATCAGCAACAGTAACAGCAAAAGCAACAAACAACACAAAACAAAACAAAAATGCACAACACGAGCGTAAAATTTTTCATGAATTTGTAATTTATGTGCTAAAATGTTATCGTTGTTATCGCTCCTTTTGTGTGCGGCCAACTGCAAGAACAACAATGCTTTAGACTGCTATTAAGCGGCTTGTGGCATGTGGCAGGGGCAACCAAAAAGGTTGCGACTACTGCACATTGAGCGAGCACTCCTCGAAGGCTCAATGAACAAAAATTCATGTGAAAAATGGGCTGCAACGTGAGCAACTTATTTCATACAAATGAAAAGCACTCGAAAATCAATTTGAGTCTAATGCGCTCAGCTGTGATGATTCATATAAGTTGAACTTAAAACAAGAAAGTTTCGTTCTTTTCGGCAGGTCAAAGTTTGAAAAGGGCGGAGTTGATATGCCGACAGATAAATGGAAGAAATTGGCTGATTGCTCCTGTGGCTGCTATATGATATTGTAGTCAGATGTCGCTAGAGATTTGTCAGAATGCTGAAAGCATAACTACATGCATTACTGAAGCGTTTAATTAAGTTAGCTGGGTAATAATAAATATAAATACAAATAATATATTCGAAGTTACATTCTTCATCTCAAATATTGAAATATCTTCCACAAAGTCTTTACACATTTGTAACACTATCAATTGTGTTAATATTAAGAATATTTGTGCAAGTCTTTAAGAAATTATTCCCAAAAGGTAGATCAGAATATTCAGTATGTTCATATTATGCTTGGGTTCACTGCTTATTAGGTCATCATTTATGATTCAAATTCTGCGAATATTTCGAGAGCTTATAATATTTAAATTCCCCTCAAATGATTAACACGATGATATCATGTGCAATGTTTTTCGTAAGCTCTTTTTTAGATTGATTAAAATACAAATAAATAGAAAAGATCTGTTGAGAGTAAAAAATGAGTTAATTCATTTGCTCGCCTCTACGGCCTTTTTTCGTGACGATTAAAATAATTTTAATCTATTTTTTCACGACTTACTTTATGTATTTTAATGTGGAAGAAGGAGATTGTCGATAATCACCGTCCATACACATACAATATACCAAATTTCTAACTTTGACACCGAAAATGTGAGTCAACAGTGTAGGTTTCAGTTTGTCACCTCAAAATCTAAAAATTCAAAAAAATTTAAAATTGCGCGCGATGTTTTACTGTTTTTTTTTTATAAGGAGTTTTTCAATAACGAACATTTTTTTCCCTTTCCTATAATTGAAATCAAAGACAGACAAAATCAATAACAACAACTACTGCTGCTGTTGTGGCAACTGCAACTGCTGCAGTTGAATGCGTGGCTGATTTGGCTGATGAGTCTCGTCCAGAGTTGGTCAGCCACAATATTCAATTAAATGGGCCAACAACAAGCAACAAACAAAAATACAAACGCACACATATAGTGGGTCAATCAATGACCCCCGCTCCCCTTTTGAGGATACAGAGGTCACCGCAAAGCTCTTTGGCTTTTTCGCAGATGTCTCCGGCTGCCAAAGTAAACCGATGCATAAAAGTTGATAATGAAATTGAAAAACGACACGCAAAACTCACAAAAAGCGTATCTCTTCTTTTTGTGATACAGCGAAGATTGAATACACTCTTCGAAGCTAATGGTTTATAATAGATAGATGAGGCAGAATAGATGTTTGGCATAAATGAATTTGAATAGATACGATTTGATCGGTTTGTACTCAACTTACATGCAAATAGGTAGAGGTGAAAAATAAGTTGTTTTTCTTGATATCATTTATTTTATATTAATAATTAAAGTTAAGTTAAGTAAATCAAAATAAACATTAAAATAAATAGGTAAGTCAATTTAATTATTATTATTTTATTGATTTTAAATATCTTATCTGACTACTTATTTACTTTATTTACATATGCATTTAATCTATTTATTATAATTATTGTGCTAGTTTTTTACGTGCTCATTCATTTGTACTCACATTATTCATCTTCTTCACTTACACGATTAACCGGGTGACAAAATTTTACGACTCACCGTAAGATACTCTTATAAAATAAATGTATTTCTATTTGTATTAGTATTTGCGAGAAACTTGCTCCATTTGTCCCTTGTCGCCTTTATTGTTGTTTGTTGCTGCTGCATACACATATACATATACATATGCATATAGTTATCCATAGTGGATATCCATATCCATATCCATATCCATTAAGCTGCCGGCAGCTATTCATGTGTTCTTCACGCTCATGTCCACACATGTCCAGACGGACAGACGTCTTTGCTTAATGCAATGCCGGGTTGACTTTAGCCAGCGAGTGCGAGTGCGAGTGCGACAAGGAAAGCACCTTCTTCTTCTCTCCTCTTACTTATTTTGCTCTCTGTCTCTCTCATGCATGGCATAATAAAACTCGCTTTATGAACAGTTGGCGAGTCGCCTTTGTTTCTTTCTTTGCCTTGCTTTGTGTCGGCAATCGTAAAACATTTTTATAAAGCGACCGGGTAAAGTTATACAGATACATATGCATAAACACATTCATATATGGTCGCGTATATGCATTTATTTATTGGTATTTGTGTGTGTGTGTTTTGCATTTTGTGGGTGACTCAATTTGTTGTTGGCTTCCTATTAAAATATTGAGCGAGTTTCAGTCACATTTTACATGCACATTTACACGTTACAGTTATCCGCCTGCCCATCCCCCTCCCTTGTGCTTAAACTCATGACTCAACAATGCTTTTAGCTTAGTTGATCGTAAAATATATTTGATTTTTTTATGTGTACAGTTCCCATTCTTTTCAGTGGGTCGCATGCCATCTCTGCTGCTGGCATTGATCTTAGCAGCAGCAGAAGAAGAAGAAGCTTTAGTTGACTCGACTCGATTGACTAATTTTATGATCAGTTACACTGGGAAAAAATCGACCTGCATTTTAGAAATTTTTCAACAGTTAGTATTTGAAAATTTTACAAAATACAAATATTTTTAATAGTTCATAAATTCATATACTTTTATTTTGTAGCTTCATATATGTAATGAGCAATTTTCTAAAATGAAGTGAGGTTTCTTAAAGTGTACTGTCCGCGCATCTTTCTCGCTGGTATTTTTTGTTTAGTTGATGGTCTTAGTGTTTATCTTAGTATTATTCTTAGTTTATGTTACGTTTATAGCAGCTTTGATATTTCAACTTTAATCTGTGTGGGGCCCTAATTAGCCAGGACGTATTATGGCTATTGTACAACTTGTTCCGGTTTCATCAGCAGCAACTACAACAACAAATTTCCATCTCTTTCTTTTTTTTTTTTGTTGCTGGCTGTGGAAAGCCGCTTTCGACAGCGGAAACGGAAAGAGTTCTTTGAGTTCTTTTTGTTGTTGTAGCTGTTATTGTGTGTGGGAAAAGTTCCTAACAGGTGTCAGTGCAGCTGGCGCCTGTCAAGCCGCCTGAAATGTGATAGAAAAAAAATATACATAAACGACTTACAGTTGTGAAAAAGATAATAGCGCCACTCGCACAAGAGATGTTTTCAAAGGTGTCTTTTTTAAATTTGTTTAAGTTTAAGGAAGTTATGAATACGTTTTTAGGAGTCGGAATATCATAAAAAAAAAATATGTGAAAGAAAAAATACGTAACTTTCGTCACAGTTTTCCACTTATTTAAATTTAATAAAAATTAATTTGATATTTATTTATTTATATTTAAATATATATTTATTTATGTATTAAAAATAATTCGAGCAGAAGTACTAAATTTAATTTATATGCAGATTACAAAATAATATATTAAAAATTAACATTTAAAAATTGCAAAACTAATGCGGTTTTGGTTTATTCGTAAGAAAAAGTGGTACTGGTGCTATTAATTGGGCCGCAACTGTACCCCGCATTCGGCAGTTATTTCCGCCGGAGAATGCGGGCAACTGCATACTTTGAGGCGAATAAAGCCGTAAAAACTTTCCCACTTTTCACACACACACACACACAAAAAGTAAATATGTATTTAGATAAGTGGCGCTTATCGCTGGCAAAAGTGTTGCTCGTCGCATGTTGCATGTTGCTGTTGTTGTTGCTGTTCTTGTTGCTGTTGCTGTTGTTTGTTGCACTTCAACTGGCTGCCGCACACGCAATTAATTCTTTTAATTGAAATTGCTTTCGCTACCCGCCTAATTGGTAGTTACTCTTAACTGTTCAGTGTTCACAGCGGGACCCTCTCGTCTTCTTCTTCTTCTTCTTCCTGATATCAGTTGCATGCCCCAAATGAATGTAACATGGCAGCCTCTCCGCAATGAATGGGAAAAGTAAAGAAGAAAGTGAACAAGACTTGTATGAATGAATATCCAAAAAGCATTCGCACAGTGGTTCAAAATGTCGACTTCTTTATTTCTCTTTTTATGGCCCACTAATTCCAGTTTATGACTTGACATGCATCTCAGTTGAAAGCCGTCTGGGCCATAAAAGCATCATGCAGTTCCCACATTATATAGAGACTAAACGTTGACATCGCGACATATTTAAGCATTAAACATTCTAACTAACCCAGGTGATTTTATGGTTTTCCATGTTGTGCTATTCACTGCTGTTAATATTCATCTTTACTATAGATTAAAGCCATTTACGAAATACAATAAAAAAAATATACATTTGAAAAGGTTCTTTATAAATTCAAAGTCATTGTGCAATATTCAGCAAAAACTTTAACCCAAAAAAATAATTTTAATACAAGAAATGAGCAATAAAATGCAGCTCCCACAATTTAGAGACTATAGTTTGACATATTTAAGAATGCTTAAGTTTTATAGATTTTCGTGTTTTTAGTAGTATTTGTGCCATTTGCTGTTGTAAATATTCAAGTTTAGTCAATATTGAAATTATTGAGATATATATCTTCTTTTTTAATGACTTTGAAGCGCTCTTTTAAATTATAAATATTAATCCCTGGTGTGACTTTTTCTTTGAGTTAATAAAAACTATATATTTACTTTTTACTGAATACTTTTTGCAAATGAAAAGACATTCTGCAAAATTCGAGAACATCTTTGACCAAAAGAAATAAATTTAAAAATAATTTAGATTGGCTAAAAGTTGTTCAATTATTTAAATTAAATTTATTTATATCAATTTAATTTTCATAAATATTCTTATCATATTAGCTGGGTTTATTTAGTGGCTTACAACTTATAGTTTCAACCAATAATACTTTTTTAATATAATATAATATAATGAAATATATAAATATATAGTTAGCTGCTGGTGCCACTGTGCAACCGGGTGGCAACCGAATGAATTCATGAATTCCACAACAATTGGGCAGCTCTGCAAGGGGTGGAGAGGGTAAGGAGGATGGGGCGTCTGCTGTTGAGTGCAAATGCAAGGAAAATGCAGTAACTGGAAAATTGCGCGACAATTAAAGATTTTGCGCGTTGGAGTCGACATCGTCGGCGTCGTTGTCATTGCCCCAAATGTGAGTCAAGTGGGACGTGAAGTGCGTGCAAACACGACAAGAGGGGTGTGCGAGACAAGGGAGAGGGGGGTAGGGAGTAGTTGGGTTGAGTGTGACAGAGTTGCATGCTGCCCCTTGCCACACTACTGTCAACTTGTTGCGAACTCTACGAATCGACTGTGACAACTTGGCTGACAGAATGCTAACAAGATGAGGCAAGAGTCTGTGACATGTTTGTCGTAGTCATCGTCTACTGTACACTCATCAAAACCAAATCACCCTGAACTTTAGAAAATCACCATATTATTCAATTTAAAAAAAAATAATTCATATAAAATCCGAGCCAGCAAATTGTATTACTTGTCTCTCAATTTTAGAGTGTATTTAGCTAAGCATCAGGATTTTCAAAGTTACGCTTTTAAAATGGCATTTCTAAACAACAGAAAATATAAATAAAGCATAAAGCATTTTTTTGAATTGCCGATTTAAGTCAAGCCTTTCTATTCTTTACAAAAATGTTCTTATAATTTGAAATTATTTCTAAAAACAAGAAAAACTTTCTATCTTTAGGGTGATTTTATTTTTCTGAGTGTCCGCCGCATTGTGCGTTGGCGTGGACGTGCTTTTTGTAATTTGCTGCAACAAGCGGTGGCAGCAGCAACAAATGACCAAATGTGTCTGCACGAGTGTCAAGCGCAGGGACCACCCAAAATGTTTCCGTTGGCATATTCAATCCTTTTTTGGACCAGCCAACTTTTAGTTATTTGCATCGAACGCTTTTGCAGTGCGTGAAAATTTATGAGCAATTTTCCTTCTTTCCTTTTTTTTTGTGTTTTTTGGTGTCTTATCTTCCTTTTTGTTGTTGTTACTGGCTGCTGGCAACGCGGCGTATGCGCAATTTTCTATTTTGGGCCGTAAATCATGCGGCCAATGCCTGCCTTTTGTTTTCGGCCTGCCTGTGTGGAGTGTGTGTGTAGGTGTATGTGTGTGTGCGTGTGTGGGGGCGTGTCCTCTGCACATGTGTCTGTATGTGTGTATGTGTGTGTGAGTTTGAGCGTTAATCTTCGCTGCAGTCGCCGCTGTCTTCAGTTTGCTGCCAGTGACAGGCAGTCGGTATTTAGTTTTAATTTATGGCGCATTTTGCTAGATGTATTTTCATTTTTTTCTTTGTTTCCTTTTTTTTGTATGCTTCTTCATCTTCTTCAGTTGTATTTTGGCCGGTAGGCAAAAAGGGGCAGTGTCAGTGTCTCAAGTGTCGGCAACTGCACAACTCATTTGGCATTTCACATTCTCAATGCCCGCATGCCACTTGCCCCATTCATTCCCTAAGTTGCCGCCCATTGATGCGCGCTTGTGCCCCTTAAGTCAGGCCATTAAGGCGCAGTGCAAACTTGCCACCAGTTATACACTCTGCGAAAAAAAAAAATCGCAACTTGCATAACTCCCTTTTTATTGAGAAAGTATTTTACTTAATTTATGAGTTTTTCTTTTCTTGATTTTGTGGTAGATTTTTGTAAAATTTAGAAAAAAATATGTCTCATTTCAAGGTTGCTTTTTCATATGTGCAACAAAGAATTCTGCGTTTTGCTATTTTTCTGCTTATAATATTATGCAACATTTGAATTTAAAGACTTTAACAGCAACTGTACAAACATTTAAATAGCTGAAATAGCTAAAAAAAAAAGAAGAAATTTAATTTAATTTAATGAAAGTCCTTTTCATTTTTAGAAATTTAATTGCTTATATTTCGTAATTATTGCAGTGCTCTTTTTTTCGCTGAGTGTATTATCTTGTTAAGTCGCCAACTGTCATTCATCTGGCTGACCAAAGTCGCAATGCGCTGTCACTCGCATTGACATGCCACTGGCAACTTCATCATCACCATCATCGTCGTGATCATGAGCATGGTCATCATCATCGTTGAGTTGCACGTCGCCAACATTGTGATAATTGTGCCTAATAACTTTTGATGGCTGTAATTAATTCCCATAAGCGCTGACTGGACGGTTGATGCATGTGTTCTTGCTGCCCCTTTCTTGCTTCGCAATTCTCCACCTTCGTCTTCATCTTCTTCCTGCTTCTTGTCTGCGCAACAACAACAAGAAGCAACTCAAACGGTTTGTCAGCCATGAAATTGACACGTCTTTGCTATTAAGTGGCACATTGAATTGTGTAAATTAATATGATGTTGTTGCAGTTGTTGTTGTAGTTGTTGTTGTGGTACATACTACTGCTTAACAACACTACATCTTGGCCAATTGTATTGTGTACGGCTTTGTGGGCGTGCCACTTGCCACTGAATTTGTGCCACTAATGCCCGATAAGTGTTCAGATGCAAATTGTTGCCAAGTATTCAACGATTGCTTTTGATCGTTAGAGATTAACTTAAGTGTTTAATTATTGTCTATAGATTTTCCAAATTATTTGACTTCAATATCAAGTTAATTTTATTTAATATTAAATGCCTTTTAAATCAAGTTGAGCGCTTCTTCAATATTGTTTAGCGTTGAATCACACGCAATTTATGCGTGGAGTTGGTTGCACGCAGAAATAAAATTCAACCTAAAATTAAAAGCTCTGATTTTGGGTATACTTTGTACATATAGGCAAAAATTCTTAAAATAATAAAAGATTTATTATTTTTATACTCCTTATTTGAAATTTGGACATACATTTTTTTAGAAATGTTTACATTCGGTGCTATTTTCTATATATTTTTGCGTGTTCTGGCAACCCTAATGAGATCCTTTCAACAAACAATTTCATGCCACTGACAACCTGACAAAGCTGGCATTGTTCAAGTTTGACTTCCTCCCCCTCCCCTCAATTAAGACACGGCACACCCGCTGCTCAAAGCCCCAAGTCAAACCCAAAGCCACAAACCAATTTGCATACCGAGTGCCTCTTGTGGCAAGCTCTGTTGTTGCTGCTGCTGTTGTGTGTCCACATTGCCAATAATTTGTCGTTGTGGTGGCAAATCTTGCAAATTGTCGCCGGATTGTAATTAACACTTTGCCTCGCCAAAAACTTAAATGCCACCGCGTTGCAACTGAAGCGCCCTTCAACTGGCTCTCATTCTCTCTCTCTCTCTCTCTCTCTCTCTCTCTGTATCTCTCTCGCGCTCTCCAGCTTCAACTGCCCCAAATAACAAACAGAACTCACCCCATACCTTCGCTCGAGTGAGTGCTAAAAACAATTAGAAACAGCCGCGTTTTGTCGCCTGCCTCAAATGATGTCCAACAGGGGGGCATTTGTTGTCGTTAACGCGACTCGCAGACAGCTTTATTTTGCCACGCCCCCGCCTCCACCGATTCATCCAGCAGACATAATTTGTAATTTTATTGCAATCTTCGTGGCAATTGTGTATAAAATTTTTGCAATAAGCTAAGACAGCCGGGGCGGGGGGCGTGGCTTATTGGAAACATTTGGCAAAGCCAACAACTTGAAACATATCTTTTAAAAAAATAGCTTTTCGCTAGCTTTATGTTCTTGACTCGCTGCCTGTCGCTGCACTGAGAAATAAATCAGACTGCATTTTAAAAATTGTGGTTGGTGGTTTTTCATGTGTGCAACGAAATTGAACTTAAATATTCCCTTTTTCGTTGCTTGCAATTAGTATTTTAATATTATACATACAAATTGAAATGAATTATAAATCCATAAACATAAATTTAAAAATGTTTATAAATATATTATTCTGTATTTCTAATATAAAAGCCGAGCAAGTAACTTGTATTATTTGGTTATGAATTTTGGAAGAATCAGAATTTGCATTTCTACATTTTAGAAGCAAATTTATTAATAATAGCAAATATTTTCACAAAATTTAAAAAATCAGTATATTTTTGGGGCTTGGGGAATGCTTTTCCAATTAGTAGAAAAATCTTTGAATCTAAGAATTATTTCTAAAAGGAACAAAAACTTATTGGTTTTCTGTGCGATTTTCTAAACTACATCGATCTTTTTTCTTTTTTTGAGCGTGTCTGTCAGTCTGTTTGTCTATCTGTCTGTCCAGCTGGGAGCCGCTGCTGTTAAAACTAACACAAAACGGCGACAAAACTGCGGAGACGTGTTGATTGAAGCAATTAGCAGTTGTCGCTGTGTGTGAGTGTTGGGGGTTGCAGCTTGCAGCTTGCAGCTGGCCTCGACTACAGCCAAAACACACACACACACACAACAATATTTGTCTAATTACTTTGCACAGCTTTCAGCAAGGCAGCATGTGTCTTCATTTTGTGACAACTAAAATAAAAATTAAGAAGAAAAAGCAGCATGCAACAGCAGCAGCAACATCGCTCAATGTTTATTTTGTGCTTGTCAGAGCAACAACAACGCGGCAGGCGCGCCAGCAACATTTCCAACACGCCAGCAACATTCGACAGTTGTTGTGTGAGTTAGCAGTCAACAGCAGCAGCAGCAAAAAACTGAGCTGCGGAAATTAATGTGGTAAACTGGCAAACATTACTTCCTATAACCCTCCATCTACACTTGCAATAAAACCACCTGAATTTTAGGAATTGGCACTACTTTTGGTGCCAAGGCTAACTCACATTATTATACAGAAAGCAAAATTTATAAAATTGAATTTATAAAAACCAGGACTTCAATTTCTTAATTGCAGCTTAGTTTTTCAAAATTTTTGAAAAAATGTATCCAATTTTCTGGGTACTGCTTTCTGCTTGTGCATAGAATATAATTGGTTTTCTTATCTTTTATTTATTTATTTCAAGTCAACTAAAGAAGAAATAAACCATATTTTTGTGATTGTTAGTTCTTTTGAATGCGATTTTTTTGCGAGTGTAATAGTCGCGAACCTCCTCACTCCCCTTCTCCCACGTTGAGCATACTTGTCCAACTTGCCTGGCAATCAAGCCAAAGGCAACTTCTTTGTGCCTTGTTTGCTGCTTTTGACATTTTTGCCATTTTGGCCCTTACTTACTGCTTGCTCGCTGCTTGCACACTCAGTGCACAGTGGCGCCCCGTACGAAGTCTCCCCTTCCACGACATACGCTCCGCCCTGTTGCATTTAGCGGTTTTGTGCCATAAACTTATAGTTAATAGCCTGTGCCAGGCGTTATAAATAAGTTTATGGTTGCCCAAGCCAAATGTTTAATTATCGTTGCCTTCATTGAGTAGCTATGGGAGGAGGAGGCGTGGCAAGGAGAGGGGAGGTGGCAAGGGGGCTACTGCCATAACTGTCAATGTGCGCACACCCGTTTCTGCGAAGCTGACAAATTGATTGATGATCTGCTATAAAATGTCTCGTTTGTTGTAAATGTAACGCATCATAAATTCGCAAAAACGAGCCAACCAAAAATGTGGAGCACAAACCTCATAAAAAATAACACAAAAGAGAGAATAGAGAGAGAGAGAGAGAGAGAGAGCGAGGGAGATATAAAGAGTCTGGTTCTCCAGAAAGAGACCCAGACATGAGGCTAAATAACAAATCGCCTGCTGACGAGAAGGGCTTTATATATAGTTATAATTAAAAACACATGCGCCGCAACCGGTTGGCCAGTATACGAGTATGTGTGTGTGTCGACTCTGCAAACAATAGCAGCTGAGTCAGCGAAAGGACGACGAGCATTGAGCATTGAGTATGGGTTAATTAGGCGGGTGTTGAATGCTTAAACGGCAGCTGTTTATAAACAACCAGATTGGGGGTGTCTGTCTGACCCTCCGCCATCCCCATCCGCCCTTACCCCATTCCTCCCCATCCCTCCCTTTGAAGTGTTTCAAAGTTGAGGGCAATAGCAATAGTCAAGGTCAATAAGGGGTTTGAGACTGGAGTCACATCGAATTCTTTCCTTTATAAATCACAATGTATTCGTTTATCAAAAACCAGGGCTTTTTAATCTTGATCAAACTTCTACGTTAATACTGCATTCAAGAATAATTCTCGAAATTCATGCTAAAATTATATTCTCAAAAATTATTCTTAGGGATGGCTCAAACTTTCTCAGAGCCATAATTTTGTCAAAAGTTATCCGATTTCAAAAATCAGATATTTTTAATCATGGCTAAACCTCGTAAATAAGACTGCATTTCAATTTGAAAACTCGTTTTTTTGGACCGAAATTGATTTAAAAATCGTATTCATCCTAAGCAATTTGCACAAGCCATGCTCTGAGTATGTTTTGAGTGCCTCCTATTAATGCCACACCTAAACACTAAATAGCTATGGCACACACACACACACACCACGTATTCACTGCACGCTTGCCTTTCTTATCAAAGCTTCACTTTAACAACACGAAAAAAGAACAAATAAGAAACAATAATTCGAAGTCATGCAGAAATCGGCGCGGGAATCCTTTTGCCTGTAAGGAAAAATAACAACGTTTTACCAATGCTCGTAATTCACATTTTTCACACGCCATTCGTTTTCAATAACTTGACGTATACACTTACACAACAATACACACACACACACACACACACACACACACACATAAACCGACACAGACTCACTCCCACAACCACACAAAAATATTCAGAGCGAAATTAGCGCTTCGAAAAAGATGCCAAGCTGAATATCCCTTGTGCCATTTATTCTCGTACCCATCTTGTAGCTACACGTATATATACATATATGTATGTTTATATATATTTGAACAGTCATGCTGACTATCGGGCAACGTCATCAATGCCAAACACCCACCCCCCTCGCTCGTTTGGATTCAGAGAATGAAATGCCAAAGTTTATATAACTCGACGCGTAAAATTTGAGTCGGTGTGGATAGGTGCCTCTGTACCCCTCCCCCACTCCCCCTCTACCCATCCTGCTGACACTGCTCAGCTTGTTAACGAATTGAACTACAGCTCCACATTTTTCGCGTTGAAATCTTGGGCAGAAGCAATGTTCCTTCGGGTCTCAAACACAGCCTCAACAGATTGCCGGAAAGCCGCGCGGTGACTTGCCAAAAAAGTTTAAGGGAAATGTGAAAAGCGCAAGAAAATCAAAGCGGAAATCTAAGTATCAGTACACACACACACACACACACACACACTCACACACACACACACGCAAATACACTCGGAAAAAACCAAACTAAATTTAGTAAAATAAAAAATAAATTTAAAAATATTTTCTAAAAACAAGAAAAATTTTATATATATTAGGATGATTTGAATTTTATGGCGATTTACTACATTTTAGGGCAATGTTTTCTGATTTTTCCGAGTGTATAATAATACACACCCACACAAGGACACTCACGAACACACATATATGTATTGTCATGTATATCTGGGCAGGCGCTATAAAAATTACTTTGTTTGGCTCATGCAATTTTATTGCGCTTGTGGGTTACACTCGGTGCCAAAAGTTTTCACCCACATCGCGCGAATCTCGGCGAGATTGCCGTGCAAGTCTGCAACGAGATTTCTCAGTTGTATTGCGCTAGTTTCACAGCAACTACAACAACGACAAAAACTATTGTAAATACGAGCAGATTCCTTCCTTATTTTTTTCTTGTTCCTTTTTTTGTTTTTTTTTTATTGCTATATAAACCAAAATCGTAAAAGTGATTTTGCGACGATTCAGCAATTTCGCATAAGGTGCTTTGAGCCCAGCTCCAGGAGCAGGTAGCTAGACATATTGGTGGATAAAGTTTTTTGTTGGCCATAATCAAAAGCTTGCCCGGATACTGAAAGTGTATCGAAGGCATAATAAATGTGCAAATGTTAGCAAATAAGTTGCGTCATTTAAAGAGTGCAAAACTTAGTTGTATGAATAAGTGTGGACTCCTTTCGATTTTGCTATAAGTCTTCAATTCGATATTATACTCAAATCACACTGAAAATTTTAATCATTTTATGCTTTCTGGAAATAAATTTAAATTAGGAAGCTAGTTGAATAAAAAGATGCGGAGTCTATTGCAGTTGTTTGCTGCAAGTTTCTAATTTAATATTATTAAGTAAATATTCACTCTAAAATAAAAGTCGCCGAAAATGAAAATCGCTGTGCAAATTAGTTTTCTCATGCAAGAAATGTTAAATAATACAAATTGAAACCCCTATTTAAGTAAAGAAACTTTGTTAAATTCAGAAGTAAGGGTTGAAATTTACTTTGTGGAGTTAAACACTTAGAGAGTTAAGCTGTTGTCCCTTAAGAATTCTCAGTCTCTATAAAAACACTATTGAAATTAGACATTATTTTTTCTAAGTTTTAGAAAAATTCAATGTGGAATTAAGCAAGAGAAACGCTGGTTTTCCAACTGATAAGTTGAGGTAATAAGTTGAGTGTAGTTGAACTCACTATTCAGCCAACTGCCTGAATGCTGTGTGACATTTTGAGTTCATTAACACTATCCATTTAGTTGAGAGCTGTGCTTAATCCACTGAGAGCGAGAGCGATAAAGAGAGAGGTGGAGACAGGGAGAGGAGCATAAACTAATTATGCTCTGTCCAATTACTGATATGCTGACAATAAGTTTAACAACTGCTGAAGGCAATTTCAACTTATCCTGATTCCAGATTCCAAATCCAATCCACGAACATTTTAACGCACTTACCAAAACTAAGGATGACAACTGTCAACTGTTCAACTTGCAACACTGTGAAACTTTAGCAACAGGATGACACAAATTAGGTTCCGAAAATTAGCAAACTATGCTCATGTTATGCCTGCTCAGGAGGAGGTGTGTGGCATGTGGCACATGGAGAGTTGGCCGGAAATCTTTTAGCCCGAAAAATATTTAGGCAAATTCAAACTGTTGCGCCCCACAGGCAACAGCAGCTGCTGCCTGGGCAAGACCCAGTTGAGCATTTTAGGCCAGGCCGGAAAGCCAGCGGAAGGCGACTCGCAAAAGAGTGGAGGGACTTGAAAGGGGTTCGGGAGAGTTGGTGGGGGGCAAGCTCACAACTTGGCAGTCATATGCGAGCTGCAAGTCCTTTGGCAGTGGCTGCAGCCACGTTTTGTGGCCGCTATCAAGTGTGAATTTTAGTAAGGGAAGTGAGCAACTGAGTGGCAACAACATCGAGCTGCTGTTGCAACGTTGCCACTTGTTGCACTTGTTGGCGCATTGTCCGCGACACGCAGAAAAAAAACTATCCTAGACAAGTGGAAAGTTTTTCTTGTTTGTAGAAATAATTTCTAAATATATAAAAACTGAAAAAGCAAATTGCAGAAACAAGAAATTAAATTTAATGCACATTTAACATTTCAGTATATGAAATATATTATTTAAATATTTTTAATAATATAAGCAATAAAATAGTTAATGTTCGAGTTGCTTAAAAAATACCCTGAAAATTAAACACATTTTTTCCTGAATTTTTGAGAAATTAATCCCAAAAATAAAAAGAAACTCTGATTTTTAGTAAAATGATTTCTGAATAATTAGCAAAGTGGCAGTTGACATACTTTCAAAATTGAAGGCGATTTTTCTCTAAGTGTATGCGGCTCGGCGGCTCTTTTGCAACGTTGCGCATTTTGTGTGTGTAATTTTTTAGTAAATATTATTGGCAAGCATAGGCGAAAAATATAAAAAAAAACTGAAGGAGAAGATTGCTGCCAAGCTGCGCTACTTGTGGAAAGTACTGACAATGCCAGTGTGGCAAGTCAGTGTGCCTTGGCGGAACAGCTGCCTCAAGTATGTGTCTGAGCTTAACGTCTCATGTGGCAGGCAGCATTGCTGAAGTGGCTGCCACTGTTTGTGCCACACTTTAAATGCACTCGAAACTGTTTGCTTATAGCACTCCACACTCTACACCACATGCAACGTGCAACATGCACCATGCAGCATGACATGCCTTTTAGTTGGGGGCGCTGCTGCCCGCCTTTAACCGGTTTTTGTCGACTTTTTCTTCTTATTTTTCTTCTGCTTCGCCTCGCTATTTTTTATACATTTTATTTTTTCTGCATTATTTGCAATTCTTTTTTTCTTGTTTTTATTTTTTGTTCACAGCTGCCGCTCAGCTTGGCTTGCGTTTTAAGTGCAGTCCGGCGCAATGGCAAGCACATATTGTGTGAGTGTAGTGAGTGTGTGCGTGGTGTGTGTGTGGTGTGTGTGTGGTGTGTGTGCGGTGTGCTGTTTGCGCCTCTTGCTGAGCCATTTTTAAGTGACTTACCGAGGACATTTGCCACAGTCGCGGCGACTGTTGACTGCGGACGCCTACAACCGAAAGCTATTCCTTCAGCAGCAGCTCTACACTCAGAAAAAAATGAAATAATATGAATTTTACAAACTTTTTTATAATACTATTTGATTATTTTAATATAAGTAATATAAACACTCTAAAAATGAGACATATTTATTTTTAATTTTAGAAAATACCCTTAGTTACCCATTTTTTCTCTGAGTGTACCCCTCCTCAACTAACACATAGTCACCTCTCAGTCGTCTATTTGTCGGCGCACTCCTCGTTCTCGTGTTGCATACTTTCAAGCGCCCGTTGGCAGCCATAAATCATAGTGTGGCACGGTGTCAAAGTGATTGTGGCTGCCTTATAGTGTTAACTCAGCACAAAACCTCCAACCGACAATTGGCAACTGGCAAATGAATGCAATAAAATGGCACAAATTGTGCTGGCCTCAAATGTAGCCGAAGCCTCCTAAGACATAAGCAGCCAAATCTTTATATTTATGAAATGGAATAATTCAAAATAAGTAGGCGAGGTGTAGGTGTAAGAGCTCGACTACTAAATACCCTGTAGCCAACTCTGAAGTATATTCCAGTTTCTATCCTAAATTTCGCACACCCAAATTTACGCTTATGTGGAAGTACTCTCATTTCTTATGGAAGACACAGGTGCTGATCATCCCTTTCTTACACATTCTCAGGCATCTATGTACATAGAATATATAGATTATATTTTCGCTTATGACTTGGATGTTTCGTATTCGATCTCAATGAAATATGTGCAGTTGATTAATAATATGTCAATCCTTATTCTATATTGTTTTTATAAGCGTGGGTTATATTTATTTATCACAAAATAATTATACCCCTTTTTCCCATTTTTAATGGGTATAATTCTGAGCTGTTTGCTGAGTTGATTTAAATCAAATTAGGAATTGCTCACTTTAACACATGCGACCAGCAACTGAAGTGTTCACTGCCTCAACGCTGACAGTCTTGGCTGCTTCTAGGTAATTTAAAATGCACACACACACACACACACACGCACACACAAACACACAAACACACACACTTATCGGTGTATGCCTGACGGAGAGTCTAACAATTTATGAGGCATCTAAAAGCTGGAAGCTATTTGCTAGTTTAATTAAATTCCTATACATGATCGTTTGCTACTTGGGAGCTTAATTAAATTCCCATATAAATAGATATATATATATATATATATATATATTGCATCTATACAATGTACATATATATAATTTCGTATAGTTGCTGAAACTGTTTGCTTATGCTCCATTGCCAATCGGATAATGCTAATGCTGTCTGCTGGCAGCCAGTGGAAAAAGAAATGTCATCACACTTCTAAGTATGCGATTATATCTAATGTTATTCCTCTTGTTGTTGCCACTGTTGCTGCCAGATGTTTTGTCGCAATGCTGAGAGGGGGGAGGGGGGGTGGGGTTTGGGGGCGCCTAATAATCTGTACATTTTGCTGCAAAGATTTATTATCGTTTCATGCGGATAAAAGATTTACGCACACACATCAAGAGCGGGGTAAACTCTGCAATCCGATTTGGACACTCTATCCATCTCACTCACTCGTAACATATATATACATATATATATATATATATTTATATATGTATATCTTTCTCTCTGTCTATCTGTGTCTTTTCACAGTTGCTTCTTACGCATTGTGTATTATATTTATGGATATGAATGTGTCGCATCTTCAGAAATGAAGTCATTTCGCACGCTGATTTGGTTATTTATCATTATATTCCCTTATGATGCCATGTGATACAATATTTATTGCTGCCACTGTTTGTTGCTGCCACTGTTTGCTGCTTCTTCTGTTGCTCTGAATTATGGCAACCATATGACATTGACATCGTTGCATAAATCACTTGCTAATAAGATAAAGTCTCGTCTCCCTCTCTCGCAACTGAACCCTTTAACAATTACCAGCTAATGTGGTTAGAAATATTTTGAGCCCATTATGGTGCCTGTCTATTTGGCCAGTTAGTCCATCTATCCGTCCGCCCAATAAACAGTATGTCGGCCATCAAATGTAATTCGCCTGCCAGCTGAAACTTTCTGGGTTTCTGTACGGTGTGTGTAGTAATGCCAATTGATTTAAATGTGCGACAAATTTGTCTACACTCAGCAAATAAATCTACCTGAACTTACAAAAATTATCCTGAAAAAAAAATATCTGCTTCTTGGATTATTTATTTATTTTATATTAGTTTTCTATTAGAAAAACTATCAAAGCGTTTTAGTTCTTAGAAATAATATCGAAATACACAAAAACCCACTTCTTAAAATTAAAAGGTTTTTTTTCTTCATATTTATTCAGTTTATTCATAAAGATGTAATCGAGTCCAAATATTGTCTTATAACTAAGTCTCTAGGTCTTAAAATAGCAGTGTTTAATAATATACTAATATACTAATAATGCAACCAAGAAACGAATGTACTAATTATGTTAACTGATTTAGAAAACAGCCTGGAAGTTAGACAAATTTTGTCTAAATTTAAAAAAAAAAGCAAACGCTGTAGTTTAGAAAGCCACAACCTACAATTTTAGAAGTTTACTTTCTCAAAATGAAATTTGCCAAGGGTATGGCGATTTACTAAAATTCAGTTCGATTTTGCTCCGAGTGTAGCAGCGCCCAAGCCCAAGCCACAGCCAAAGCACGACAAAGGGCATAAGACGGATTGACAAATCTGTTGGGCTCCCCAAAAAACTATTAGCATTTTGCGAGCAGAGTTGTCTGAATTTCAGTTTACCAATTCCGTAGCCCCAAAAGGCAAAGTCATGCAAAAAAAAAGCGTTCCGTCAAGTTAATCATTTGTGGGATATTATCAATCCATTTTTGGGCTTTGCCCTGGCCACCAACGGGCATAGTTTGTCCTTGCTGGGTCTTGTGGGTTTGGATTTAAGCACATCATTACATAAAATTCCCCAAAGTGAGGCGCCCCAAAACCCCAAAAGCCCAAAGCCCAGAGAGACGGCAGCTCTTGGGTCGTCTTTGGATCGACTGGTAACCATAATAAAGCTTATAACACTTTGCATTACACTAATGCAAATACAATAGGGCTATGTAGGTGTGTATGTGTGTGTTGGTTGTGTGTGTGTGTGTGTGTGAGTGTTTGTTGTTTTTGGCTGAGCTTCAGTTTCAGCTACAATTATGCCATATGTCTGAACGCTGTTCGCTTGGGTTCACTTTGGGCTCCAAACACACACAAAATTTGTTTAAGCTCCAGCCAGGGATTAAAATTCAGCTCGGAAGCAAGGAATCCCAAAAGGAGCAAAAACTGACTGCTGAGGCTGAGTTGATTCAATGGGGGCGACCCCAGTTAGAAGGCATTTGGTTTGGTCCAAAATTTAG
This sequence comes from Drosophila basisetae, assembly GCA_035041595.1. Taxonomy (NCBI): domain Eukaryota; kingdom Metazoa; phylum Arthropoda; class Insecta; order Diptera; family Drosophilidae; genus Drosophila; species Drosophila basisetae. The sequence continues at coordinate 9,315,636 of JAWNLB010000123.1, read as the reverse complement.
CTGCGGTTGTTGGCCTTAACTTACCTCCCTCCACTTCCAATTCGCTTCTCTCCACCCACAATCTGTGATTACCAGAGACAGTTAAAGTAATACCTATCTCCCCATCAGGTCTGAGGCTCATTATTCAAGTTTTGGTAAAATGCATTTGCTGCATTATTGGTTATTGGCTTATTGTTCCCTTTCGGGATAATATGCCTGGCTATGCTGGCCAGTCTGGGTTGCTCTGCAATTTAAATTTACATGATTCGCTTTTGGCCCAAGTTGTCTGTTAACCCCAACATATGCAAATGAGACAAATAATTCAATACTCGGACTGAAGTTTAAACATTCTGCACACAAAAATGAAATGAATAAATTGAAAAAAATACGAGTTTTGAAAGCACTTAAAAGTTGAAGCATTACTTAAAAAAAGCTGTGCAAAGGTGTAGATTATCTTTTTATGCAGCTTGCATAATGGATGCGTCGCAAGCTGGTTGTTAAAAAAATACATATAAAAAATTAAAAGAAGTTTTAACACGCTCTAAAATCAACCATCTCAAATGAATGAATAAGTAGAATTATAATTTATTTTTATTTTTTATTATTATTATTTTTTGTTAATTACAAATATACAGATTAAATCTGTATACGAGTAGCTGTAGTCGACAACTAATGCCTTGGGGAAAAAATAACTAAATAACTAACTAAATTTTGTTCACCTTACATACATATAATACAAATCTTAATAAATAAGAAATAGAATGAGCCTTGCAATCAGTAAATAGATTGTGAATTCATTATCACTATTTTTATTTCTTAATTATATACAGATTATATAGTTCGGAATTGGCTGCCAAAAACAGTTTCAGCACTTTAAATTAATTATAAATGCACAGAATATTTCAAAACTTGCACATCAATCTGAGTGTTCCATAAATAAAGTGACTATTACTTAAAAGTTGCAGCCTCAATTGCTAATGGGGGGAATTCGACTGCCTCTCCCCACCTCTCTGACTCTCTGTATCTTTCTCTTTCACTCTTTAATATTTAATTGCATACCATATGTCAAATAACCGAGCGACGGCAGCAATCAAAAAGTTAAGAGCCAAACGACAATTCGACCACAAACTAATTTATTAATCCAGCTCTTCAAACTCACTCACACACACACACATTCATAAAAGGGAAGCCAAGTTGCAGCCACGCTTGTTCCTCGTCCTGCGTACTTCGTCCTGAAACCTTTTTTTGTTTGAGTCTCCATTCACTCGGATGTTGCCGCCAAACCGCTTCTCGGACATGGTTAAAATATGCAAAACTATCATAAATCTCAATTTAGAGATTTATGAAAAAACACACACGCGCACACACACCACAGCAAATAGAAACTGGACAAAATACCCGCAAAGTAATAAAAAAAAATTTTGTAATTCCAATACAGCAAAGGCTAAAGCCAAGCAAAAAATGCAAATAAAAAGCGAAACGAAAAAAGTTTCTCAACGCCAAATATCACCAACGGCACATACCACAAACGGCGCAATAATATAACAAAAACCAAATTCGTTTGAGTTGAAAAAAGGAAAAAATGCCCAAAATAAAAGAGGTTATAAAAAACGAAAAACGTGGAGCCAAAGTTGAAATTTCAAAAAGCAGTGCACAAAAACAAATAGAAATGGTTTAAAAATCACAGCAAAATGCGTTTGCCACAAATGACTAACATACGAACGATGGCAAAGGACAATGCAAGTGTATGTCGATTATTAAATACTCTAACTATGAAATATATAAGTTAAAGAATGAAGAATTCAATAAAACAAGTAAATCATAGTTACTATAAATTTCAGTGCATCAATTTAATTGCTTTTCGAAAGTAAATTTAGGAGCTAATGAATTTGTAAGTCAAATATCAGTTACACAAACTAAGTAACTGAAGAGACAAATAAATAATTTAAAATAATTAATAGATGAAATACAGACCAAACTTAGAATCTTTTACTCAAGTTTGATTTGATTTGCAAATAAATATCAATCTATCAATTTAGCTCATCTTTTAAAATAAGGTATAATAAGGTATATGTGTCTAGAACTAAATAAATACAAGTAAATTGATAAATTTCTTTATTTAATAATAATAAGTCATGGTTCATATAAAAATCAAAATATATCCAGTCAGTTATCCTTCAAATGTACGTACAGTTGAATTGTAAGCGATGGAGTTGGCATGACAAATTTGATGTGGTAAATAGCAAAAAAGAAAAAGAAAATATATGGAATATATAGTTAAATCCCTTGGCAGAGGAATGCAGACTCGTTTGAGGCAAATTTAAAATTTAAAAAACGGAAAAGAATCGCTTATAGATTTGTGGACTGACGCTTGGCTTGAATTTGAAAATTACAACACACAATTTGCACAGCCCAAAGGAAAATGCTATAAATGAATTAAAGTAAAACCAAAAATAAAAACAAAAACACTATCAAGATAAATGGCTTAATGTAAGTTGCCGGTGCAGAACATGAAAAATGCGCGAAACATACAATACACACACACATCACACACACCCAGGCAGGAAGCCGTGCCAAAAAAATTGTCGAGGCGCCATAAGGAGGGTGGGGAAATGGCTTTGGGTATGAGGGAGTGGTAAAATAGAAAATGCGGAAAAGGGTTTGAAGTTTGCCCCCATATTTTATATGGTTGTCCTCCATCCGAATCGTACCCCTTTTCCTTACCCCTTCCCCCTGGCATTGCGTGTCTAAAAAAATCTGTCGCTGCTTCAGCTTCAATTATTTTTTACACGATATTCCTGTCTCTTACGAGGCAGTGCTCATTTATTGTCTCCATCTCTCTTTTTTGTGTTTTCTTTTCTTTTCTTACATAAATTTTTTTTGGTGCTGCTCATAAATTTTGGCGTCCGTCCTATTCGTCTTTCGGTGGGAGGGGAGTGTGGGGTCCTCTGCTCGGTAAAGAATCACTGCTGTTATTCTAATTTTATGGAAATTCCTACACTTTTTCTTTGCCTTTTCTTTTCAGCGCACGGATTTGCGTTTGAGAAAAATCTGTTTGTCATACGCTTCGTTGCGCCTCATTTTGCAAAAAAAAAAAAGCCCCAAAAAATATTGCTGGGCCTGTCTTACGGCTGGCCAACTCCATTGAGTGGCTGTGGCTCGCAGTTGGCCAATAATAACCCCTCCCCGCCTCCAAAAAAAGCTAAAAAAAAAGAGAGGGAGAAAAAGTTTTCAGAACGCATAAATTTGGTGCATTAGTTGTGCGCCACGTAATATTCTTGCAGTGAAACATATGCCAAGGAACAGGCACAAATTTGATTTTAAAGCTGGCGCAAATTGAATTTTGATTTGATAAATTTGAATACAATATTTGCTCATAGTATAACTGAACTATCTACCAGTTGCAACTGCAGCACATTTCTATTTTGCATAACTAACATACAAATATGAGTTGCAACTTAAGCCTCTCGCTGTGGCTGGAAACATTTCCTGTGATTTCTTGAGAGACTTTTATGGCTCATGCTGGCAAAATCTTTGTTTGATCTAGAGGGAACTCTTATTTATTTTATTATTATTTCATATTAATATTAGCTATTATAATTAATTCCCAAATACATATAATAAAGTTGCAGTCTAAGCCTATACAACTGCATTTGGAAACATTTTCTATGATCTCTTCAGAGAGTTTTATAGCTTATGTTGGCAAATTTATATAAATATATATCTACTTCCATATATATAGTCTAGTCTTCACACGTATTTGGTATAGATATGGCTTAGCGAGCACGCTCTTATTTGTTTAATTTAATGCTTGAACTAAAACAAACTTCGGCACTTAGGCCCTCAGCGAGACGAGTGCCACAGAACTGCAGCTGGGTTATCTTCGGTCTTTTTTGTTGTTTTTTTTTTATGGGGATCTGCATAGTTTATTGTCAGTTTTATGAGGCGGGTCGGGTCGCCCCCGCTGCAGTTTTAAATGCTTGACGATCAGCGCTAATGCCACAGATGCCGGAGACCCTCTCATTAAGTGGGGCAGCAGCAGCAACAACAACAACAACAAAAACAACACTTTTCTCACCTTCCCTTTTTCCCGTTTCCCTTTTTCATATTCCCTTTTTTTGCTTTTTCGTTTTTGTGTTTGCTTTTTGGTTTTTTTTCTTTTGGGGTCAACGCAGGGCCTATTAAATTTTTATTTTTTTTTGTTGTGGCCGGCGACATCCGTCGAGCGTTGACAAAATTAGAAGCGCGTTGGCGTTGCGGCGTCTCGACGAGCAGAGAGAGGTGTGAGGCGTGTGGCATGAGCGGTGGAGGAGTGCGGTAATTTTGAAGGGTCTGGCTCTGCATTTCTTTTCACACTTCGACATCGCCATCAAATTAATTAATAGCATAAAAATGTCAAACCTTAATTATCATAAATATACAAATGACAACAAATATTACGCGATTTATTTGCTTTTGAATTGGAGCTAGCAAGAAAAGTGCGAAAAATCACTGGGAAAGAAAAACAAGTTTTCTCTTTCCTTTTTTCTCAACGCAGTCGCCTTGATTTCTTTATGGGGCAGCTCATTAGTTAAATACAATTTGGGGCAATAGTGACACTAATTTGTTGGCGTGGCATTCGATTCGTTAGAATCATTAAATTATGATATTCTCAACCCAATTAATATAGGCCAAGCTTTGCTGGAATTAACATGCAAACATTTAGCATTTTAATTATGTGTGGAGAGCATAAATTAGTTGCGCACAAAAAACCAATTTTTTATGTTTTCAGATTGTTGAAAATTAATTTGCATATTTTCGTAGTGGTATGTTAATCTAATTTATACCCAAATAATTTCCAAAAATAGCTTTCTTTAAAAAATACAATTTCCAAAAATTTTTGGATATGAAAAAATATTGATCGATTTTATTTTGAGAGAATTTCCATCTAGTTTATACTGTATAATTTTAAAAATAAGCATTTTGTGCAAGTTAATAAAATAGAATTTCTAAAAATTTCTAGCTATGGAAAAAATGTTGATTGATTTGAGCATTTTTTTATTTTTCATTCGAGATTGTTATTTTATTTTTTTAAACAATTTTGTTATTGTATTTAGGTGTGTTTATCAAACCTATTCTCATAAAAAATTTTACGTCAAAATGCAATTTCCACAAACTTATAGCTATGAACAAAAGTGTTGATTGATTTTCCACTTCTGCATTTTTCATTCCAGTTTTCATTGGTGCTTTGATGTGTTTTTGTTTTGCCTTTTTTCTGCAGAAAATGTGCACAACTCAAGATTCAACTGCCTGCCAATGCCAATGTCAAAAGCAAGGCACTTCAATTGTATTTGTAAAACGTTCTGAAAAATGCTCGAAATCATAAACTAAAAGTTCAGAGTTATTTTTGTGTGCATAAAAAAATCAATTGTATTCAACCCCAAAAAGTGAACTCGCAATCGCACAATACACAACACACAAAACACAACGCACTCAGGACACATGTCAAAAGCAATGCACAAGAAATAAGAAAAATACATTCACATCTATTTCGAAGCGAGAAAAAAAATAAAAAGTGTCATAAGGCATTTGGGTGCGTGACAGGCTGCAAGTCCAACCTCGAGCTCCAGATGGAACTGTGCACACACACACAACACACCCCAGTCGCTGGCTGCTGACAAATAAAACTGTCAGTTTTAATAACTAAACACATCAGCAGCAGCAGCAGCAACAACAACAACAACAATGGCAACAAGTGCACTTCTACGAAGCAGTTGTTGTTGCTGTTGGTGTTGCTGCAACGTGTGTCGCAGCATTCGTCAATGGGGTCTGCTCATGCCCCCAACTCGACTTGTGTGCCCCCTAAATGTTGCATGCACTGCAACCCGCTGACAGATTACAGCTGCGATAAAGCTCGCTGTGCAACTAAATATTTTTCTCAATTTTTGTGTCGCTTTTACGCTTATTTACTTTAAATTTTTAATTAAAACTAAAGCAAGTCACATGCACAACTGATAACAATTCTCTCTCTCTCTCTCTCTCTCTCTCTCTCTCTGTTTTTCTCTCTGTGCGTCTGTTTGTCTGTCATTGGAGTTCTTTATATAATCTGCAGTGCTCCTCCGCTCGTAAATATATCAAAAAATTGATTTTTATTTTCGTAGTCAGTTTTCATGACTTTGTCTTTATTTGGGGTCGCCAGCCTATTGATAATCCCTGGCAATTAGGCTTTAAAGAAATTTATGTTTCAATGTAGCAGCGACTGATAGTTGCACAGCAGCAACAACAACTAAAAACTGTAAACTATAAACTAAGAAGTTAAAACTTAAGACTAAACCTGAATTTAAAACTGGAACTTTAATGCAATCTGGTTTCTTTCGCTTTCGTTGCAGGTATGTCTGCCGTCTCTAAACTTGCTATGGTAATAATAATAACAAATAAGAAAAAAGGAAAATGCTAAAATTGAAGTTGCACAGTTTGCGGCTATGCAGCTGTGCCACAACTGTGGCTGTGGCATCAACGTGTGGTGCTGCTGCTACGACTGCTGCTTGCCGCAATTGTGTCAACGCTGGCGTGAAAATCCATTAGAACTAAACTATGTCAATCGATTGAGGCAAACGAATGCGGAATGTGTTAAACAAAAGCCAAGCTGCCAACGCAACCAACACGAAAACAAAACAAATTTCCACATGCATAAAGACCATCAAACTGAATACACACACACACACACACACACACACACAGATACACTCAGAAAAAATCACATTAAAATGAAAACCGCCCTGAAATTTACATTAAATTATTTTTTTACAGAAAAAACGCCTTTGCTAAAAAATATGCTGTTTTTTTTTGTTTTTTTATAAATAACTTCTAATATTGCATGGATAATTATGCATAATTACATTTCTACAACTAAAAGTGCTACGCTTGATTCCTGGAATAAATACTTCCTGAAACTCAAAATTTGTTCAGTTAGTTTTTTTTGTGAGTGTACATCATATATACACATATGTAGATACATTAACGTTGCATGAATTATTTAGCTTCCAGCACGAACCCAAATGCATTTCTAATACTCGCCCCGAGCCCTAAGCCAAAAGTGCAAATGATATTTGCTCTTCAAATTTAGCCTCAACTTGGTTAGTCACAGCCACAAACACAAAACTCCTACTCAATCTCATCTGAACTTCAGGTGGCACAAGAGTCATCATCGAGAAGCACGTGCAACTTTTTTGGGGCAGTCTATCCATTTATTTATTGCCTTTGAATGTTGTCCACTTTCGGTTTTGTTTGGCCAGCCCTAAGTGGCTTTGGGTCGCCGTCTTTTATCCAACGACAAGCGAAACAATAACAACATTAAATTAATTTCAATTGAATTTAATTGACATACATAAGACACAAAACACAAAACACAAAACAGAAAACAGAAGACAGCAGGCACAAAAGGGCAACTAGACCCAAACAACAAGCTTTGCCAATGAGCGGATCCATTTAAATTTGTACTGCTTTTCGAGAATTGAGTTTTTCTATGCTTAATTGGAGCAAACATTGATTTGCTCAAGAAAGGTCAAATGTTATAGACAAATTATGTTTCTAAGATTGAAATTTAAAACCAAATTTGTAGATTTAGAAAAAAGGTCAGATGTTATAAGCAACTTATGTTTGTAAGAATCCTATTTAAAACTAAATTTTCAGCATTAAACAATGATTAAAGCTGTTCAGAAATCTTCAAATATACAGTTAAAACTTAAAGCTGTGCAGAGTATATTGTTAATAGCGTAGATACTTATTTATCACATAAATGAGTGCAAATTATGCTTATATACTCCATATTTAGACATTAGTAAAAATGTATTATGGAAATTGTATTTTTATAGATAGAATATTTTTGTATCTCATTATTCAGAGCTGAAGAAAATGGTCCCAGAATAAGTAAAACTTCAATGCAAATGCAATGCAATGTTAACTTACTTAAAATTCAAAATAAGTAGAACTTCATTACTAATTAAATCGCGAGTGTTATAGAGAAATTTGATCTATATACTCTATTTAGAGACACATTTTCTGAAGCTGACAATGAGAAAATTTCATTTTTAATATTTATTATTATACATCGAATATTTATACCGAAAGCAACTCAAAATAAGTGTACCTTCATTTGCATATTAATGCTATAGACCAATTATGTTCACAATTCAATTTAGAACTCTATTTTCAGAACTGCGCTACGATTAAATTTATTATTAAAATTGTTGAAAAATGCACAGAAAAATAGTTATAGCTGTGTAAAGTAATTTACCAAATTAATGAGAGTGTGCAAAATGTACTCCAAATGAGTAGAAATTTAACAATAATTAATACACATTGGTTTCAACGAGTCTTTGAAAAGTATTTTATTTTTTTCAGTTTGTATTTCTACACACTCGGCAAATGATAAGCATTTATTTTATTTAGTTATTTTCTGTCAATTTAAATTGTTTATCTTTTATCTGTTATTTCTACATAGGCTGTCAACCTTTTGAATTTATTGATTTATTGCATTCAAGTGCTTATTGTGGCCATGTAGCCAAAGTATCTTTGAGATACGTTTGCATTGTGTGGGCCTGGCCAATCAGGCAGCAAACAATTCAATTGCACCATCAGCAATAAAATTCAGCCAACTAGATGGCAAATGTAGCACACTTTGATTGACGTTATGGCGGCAGCAAAGACACCCCTCAATCTAACCACTCACCCCCCTCCAGTGATCCACTGTTTGTCTGCGCTTCTTGTGATGCTTACTGTTTGCTGCTTTCTGCTCTTCTTCATCTGTTTGCTGCTCCTGTTGCTGCAGTTGCAGTCTGTGAAGCAGCTGTTGTTATCAAATAACCGCGCATACCAAATAACTGAACACACTTTGCCAACGATGCAAAATTGCTGAGCACACGAGGCAACCTTCTTCCTCCCCTTACAACATATCACACTCTTTAGACTCCTCTCCTCCTCGGTGTGGCAGCTTCGCTTCAGTTGTATTCAGTGTGGCTTTGCCCTATGCACAAATAGACTTAAATGATGCTTACGAAGCCACACACAGAGAGAGAGAGAGAGATAGAGAGAGTGAGGAAAGAGGGAGCAAGGAGAGTCTCTCTGCAACCGTTAGCAGTTCAGTTTCTGTTGCACACACAGCACACCTTGCCACCGCTGTTTGCCGTTCATTTGGCTTGTGCTGCTCCTGCGACTTTTGTTTGCACATTTGTTTGTATTTGCCAGATATTTGTGTATCTTCCGCATGCATTCTATATGTCCGTGTGTGTGTCTATCTATGTGTGTGTGTGTTTTGCAGAAAAGTGCAATTTGATATTATTGCGAACGAGCAAATACTCTTAGTGCCCAAACAAAACCAAGTAGTTAGTCTGCTAACTACACTCAAAAAAAAGGAAAGAAATCGAGTTTTAAAATTGCCACACTTTTCACACAGTATATTTATAAAATGCAAGCTTGTTTCAGGATGATTTCAGGTTAAATTTTTCGATAATAATCATTTTTAGTATATATATTTCCCAAATTGAAGGGCAATTAGTTTTCGCAGCAAACTCTACTCATAAATTGATACTTTTTTAGAAATGTATTTCGTAATAATAGAAAACATTTCTGAAATATAAGAAAAGTAATATAATTTTACTATTAATTATTAAATTTAAGAAAAATATTGCTTACATTTCTAGTTTTCAGCGCGTTTTTTCCTTTTACTACAATTTTAAAAATTTCAAAGTGTTTTTTTTTTTAGTGTAGTCGGGACTTACAAAAGGCTGTAACCTGAGTATCTAAGTGTAACTAGTAGGCTTAATTTCTATTTATACCCTCTCTCATTGTATATATGAAAAATATTGCCACTCTGCCTCATTTACTTAACTGTCAAGGCAGCTGTGATATCAGTGGCATGTGGTTGCTGAGGTTTTCTATTCTCAGCGTGTATTGTTAAAATTGTGTCCTTTTCCTCACTACTCGTCACAGTTCTACTTTCCTTCCCCCTCCCCTTATGTATCCCTTGTTGCTTGTTTCTTCACCCGTTTGCGCTTTTCACTTTTGTACGCTAAATATGATTAAATATTTCGTAATGAGGCTGCGGTTTCATGACGTTGACATTGTTTGTTAGTTGGCTAAAAGCGAACAGGCGAACAAGCAAACAAGTAAACATCCAACAGACAACAGACAGGTAGACAGGCGGATGGACGGGCGGACGGACAGACGAACGGACAGACGGCCGAAACCGGGGAATAGGCTAATTGACAGCGCTCAGCTGCTGAACAGATCATCAGCTAAGCTCAGCTGCTGTGGCCTTAACTCATTATCATGATGATAACGATGATGATGAAGATGATGATGATGACGGTGATGATGTTCTTCTTGGTGTTTTATCCAAGTCACGGCACATGTTGAGCTGGCGGAGATATTCATAGGAATTGATTGAATAGCATACATAGACATGGTATCAAAGGATAAAATATAAAAGGAAATTTTGAAGGAAAGTCTTGCTGATTTAAATCGAGACAAAAGGATTTTGAGAGTTATTCTTGATAGCAATATGCATTAATATAAAAACTGTCAGAATGTAGAAGTGCCTGCACATTTTAAGTTTAGTTTTCATATTTATACTAAGTGAAAGTGATGACATTATCTGATGATGTACAACTTATATGTAAATCTAAGGAAATATGTAAGAAATATGCCAAAAGGTGGATTTATACTTAGACAAGAGATGAACAAATATTTAAAAAAACATATTAAAGTTTTTAACAAAACATTTAATGTTCAGTTCAGGATTGATACTAAATGATATTGATGACATACGTAAGTTCAATCGAACTAACAAACAAACTTGTATCAAAATCGGTTATTTATTGAACAAATATGGCCAAGAAACTTTTGTGCACGCTTTAAACCCATTCAGTTCAGCCGCGCTGCGTTATTAATAATATTATGTATTTTATTAATATGTGTTATTTTTACAACAAACATCTCCACTCATTAAAAAAAACCGTTCTCAATTTCATGAGTACGATTCGTTGAAGAAAAGGTATAAATAGGAGAGGCACACAGAGCTCGTTTTATCCAGCTTAGGTATTAAATTTAGCTCCACACACATTTACAATTTCCACGTGTATTTATTGAACTGTGTTAAATTCACTTGGCAAGCCAAAGACCTACCCCAATAGGCGAGGCCCTAAATAACTCTCAGGCAGTGGCCTTGACAAGGTCATAAACCCGCAAACCCATTTACACACACCCACACCCACACACACACACAGAGGGATCGAGTGCACTGGGATTCGTTTACATTTCGGGGGATAATGTTTTGGTTTAGCCGATTAAATTGTTTTTCGTATAAATTTCAAATTAACAACCACTCGACTCGCAAAGTTTACTGATTTATTTTGGATTTATATTATTTGGCTGCAGAAGCAGCAGCATCAGCAGGAGCACCACGATTGAGTTGACAACAGCAACAACAACAAAAATCAGAGCATATCAAGGAACCCTTTTCACTCGGGCTGTCCCTTTTTTTATTTTTCGGGTGTGCTCCTCAAAAAACAAGAAAAAATGGCCCGCCAAGCTTTTTATGAGCTCTGGCTTGATTTTTTTTTTTTGCTTTTTTTTTGGTGTTGCTCCTTTGCTGTGGCAACCCTTTTGCTGCATCGGATCAAAGGATTACGAAAAGTTTGGTGATGCGTAAAATGAGTTTGATGTTGATATAAACACGTTGATGATGTTTTAATGTAAATAAAACTTCAGACCAAACCAGCCAATTGAGCCCGGGCCCTCAGTTCCCAATGTTCCCGTGTAATGATGTGTAATCATTTGCGGCCAAATTTTGCAAAGACAGTCTTCGATATGATCAAAAAAGGAAAAAAACTCTAGCAAATAGAAGAATATGCTAACAAGACTTTCAATTTAAGCGGGCATTGATAAGAGGCAGAATTCGCAGTTGGCCAATCAATAGCTGGAGATATTGACAATACCTTAAACATTCTCATTTTAATATATTATATCATTAAAATGGTAACCAGCAATTTTCCTTGACATAGGTAAAAGTATAAGATATTTCCAAAAATGCAATTTGTTTTGCACTCTTCTCATAATTCCCAAAATACAAATAATTCTTTATGCAATTAAGAGTAATCTTAATAAGCAGACAGCTTTTCATAAAGGTATTGATGTCATTAGTTCTTCTTTTTAACTAGCTATGACTCAACTCAACTATGGAATTAAGTATTCATTTAATGATATCATATATTTCTATAGCCTTTGCCAAAGTTTGCAGTGTTCAATAAGCCATTCTTGATCAAAATATAACAAATATCCCTTGTCACATTATCATTGTGGTCAAAACAATTTCTTCAGCTCATTCCCCAGTGTTTTCATAGCTCTACGTGTGCATTCTCTCAAATATACAAATATATATATTTATAATATATTTGTATGTTTGTATATATGTAATGTTACTTATAGACTCACTCTAATAAAAACCAACCATTTAAACTATTTCAATTGGTTTATTGAATTTGCACAATATGCTTTCATTGATGTTGTGAGCAGCTGCAAAAAGGCTGACAGCTAAAATTGAAATGTTCTCGCAGCTCTGACAGAAACAAGATTCAGTCATAGCTGGCTGGCCCCAGGATTGGAGCTGACGCAAACAAACACTTTATTAAGTGTATGCTGTCCTTCATCCTGCGTCCATCGTCTCTCGTCCTTTTCACGCGTGAGCTGTTGAGCTGGTTGGCCAAAGATGGATGCGTGACCGCAGCACGTACTCGAGTTCTTGGCTATAAATTCTCAGCACTCTGTCAAAAAAGTCTTTTAAAAACTGTTTATAATTTTTTGAGTGGCATGCAGCGAACTTTTTGTCTGTGCCACGTCTGCACCTTTGCGCCCTGGAGTCGACTCCCCTTCGAACCGATCCGGGTTAGTAAGCGAACCCGAAAAATAGTAGGGTTCAATGTCCCCAAGGCGTCATCTCAATGACGTTCTCAAGCACTTCTCGTGCTTCTGCTCAGACGTGCTTAGTTTTCTCTATGACTTGCCACACACGCACACACACAGATAATGCGCTTATTACATTGGCACATAAAATAACAATTTATCTGAGCATTACAAATGCGGCCTTTTTTATGGTTGCCTGGACCCGCATCCTGTCAGCTCCGTCAGCTGTTTCTGCTACTGTTGCCGCTGTTACCTAATGCTGTCATGCTAATAGTTTTATTGCCACTGCACTTGCCATGTGCCCCCAATTTCCCTCCATAAATGTTTAATGAATTTATTAGTACGTACGAGGCGCATTTTTAGTCGTTGCCCTTTGTCTGTCCAAGCTTGCTAATATATTAATATATATTTGTTTCATATTGATTATGTGACTACCTGCCTACCCAACTACCTGGCCAGCAACAGCTGCACGTCTACAGCTCCCAAATACGACAAGTACCTGTTTTTACTTGCCCAACAGCTGCCAACAAAATAAATAAAATACTTATACATTTTCTCTAAATTTCCATTATTTTTATCTCACGCTGCGTAATTATGTGACTCTAAGAGCATAAATAGATTATAGGATGTATTTGTATCTACATGGAAAAGGAAGGCTATACGCTGGCAGAGTATATTTTAAGCAAGCTGATTTAGCTACAATGATAACTAATTTATTCATTACTTAATTAATAATAAAGATGTATAATTTTAAGTAGCTGCCGCATATTGATGACTTAAACCTTTATATATAATTTTATATTATACTAGTCTAATTTTGAAAAGCTGTTGCAGTCTATTTCAAGAAATAACTAATATATTTATAGCTTACTTAATAATAAATAAGTTTTATTTTAAGACGCTGTCACAGTTCATTTGATGCAAGTGAAAATTATCTTCATATAAATAAATAGCATCCTTTAAATTTAAACTTTATGAGATATTTAAATTTCAAATATTGGTTTAAAAATGAACTCAAGTAGAAATTTCAAATAATATAAAGTAGGTGCTTCACTAGCCAAAACAATATTTTATAACTTTTCAATAAATTAACTAAATAAACAATTTATTTTATTATTCAAGTAAGTTGCAAGGTTACATTTCAGTCAAATACAAATACTCGAAAAGTTTCCCATTGAAATTCCTGGCTATTAGCCTTATGCTATTTGTTTGACTTACAGCTGAAAAATTAATTTAGCCTTTATTTCTTGCCTAGAAACGGAGAGGCAGGGGCAGGGTGGTAGAGAGTAGAGAAGTTGCCCTATTCAGGGAGGAAGGACAACCAACCCCTAAGCTGGCTGTCACAGAAACATCTGTTGTAAGCGCATTAAATGCTCGCTCAAAGGCTGGTCGGAGGCAGGGTGACATTGACCCGTTGGGGGCGATCGCTGAAGATGACACAATTTAGAGCGGACCATTGGTCAGCAATCAGCAATCGCGAATCCACCCCCGGAATAGGGGTGGGGTTAGAGGGGTTGTCTCTCTTTACGACCCAATCTTATGGCTATTTATTAAGCCCTCAGCACATCAGCTTCGCCTCACTTTAATTGCTGACCTTCTGTCGGCTTGACCTTTGTGCCGGAGTTACGCTTGACTGCCCAACGCCTTTTGTTAGATGTGCCTAATGGTGAATTGTGTTTGGTCACTTTCTGTTTGGGCCAACCCCTTTTTTTGTTGTTGTCTGTTATTCTTCTTCTTATTGTTGTTGCTGTTAGTCTCGTAATTCAATTATAAAATTCTCATGGTCAATACGCTTTAATTGCAAGTTTTTATTTGAGCGCGTGCGGATTCTGACTCGGATTAGGTTCTTGCCAGATCACCATGGCAATTGACAGCAACAAGGCCAAAAAAATTTAATAAATACGGCACGCCGAAGATTAGATACCCTTCTAAAGCGGATTCTAATTGACGATATCTACATTTTGCTCAGAATTATAGAATAATCAAAATCATAACTAATGAGTTTGGCTGCGATAACTTCGTAAAAAAAAGTTTGTCATACTATAACTTTTCTTTCGTTTGATTGTTCATGTGTCAGCTATACTATATATCTCATCTAAGTAATTTTTGGTGCAAGTGTTGAAAGTCTTATAATATTTATATAGAGTTAGCTAGAATTGGATATTAAACAGAAATAGTCAAATCGATTTAAAATTGACTGCATTAAGAAAATGAGGTGACTCCGGCCAAATCGCATTTTTGAAGTTATTATTATATATGGAAGCTGAGCATGTTATAAATTTGTATTTACATGCCTTTCTATATTAATTTTTAAATTATTGCACTTAGTTGAACTATTGTGAATAAAAAAATAATTTTAAAGATCAACTGCCTTTAATCACATTTCTCTGAGTGTATGGTATAAGGTAGATAGCTGTTGGATATGTCAAACCTCAATAAAAAATTCGAATACCCACTCTGAAAGGGGGTATACAAAACATGCCAGCCAAGCGTATAATACTCGAACAGCAACTCAAACTGGTCGGATTTTTGTGCCTGAGTTGGTTGTTGTTGTTGATTTTGTTGCTGTTGTTATTGTTGTTGTTGTCTGTCTGTCTCGGCTGTCAGTCGCATACTGTCGTCGTATTAGTGTTAGCCAAGTGCTCCGCACAAAACTCATTTCGTGTCCCAAATGGTGTCCCCATGGAGTGTTTTTGAGCAGACGAGCAGTGTCAGGACACCGCCCTCATGTACTGCCGTACTACCATACGGCCGCACTGTCTATATTCCGGCATATCCCCTTCGCTGGCACGCACTTTTTTCCTGCAACGGACGTTTCCATTTACCGCAATTTCCTAGCGTCCCCCCAAGAATCAAAAGTGAGGTTACAACCCCTTTCGGGCTGCTCTATTAAATCGAAAAACGATTACAAACTATAATGTAGTGTGTTTGTTTTATGTCACCACCCAGATGCTCCCTGACTGCCTGCTGCAATTATTGACTTTGTCTGGTCAACGCATCTGGCAACGGGGCATCTCATTTTCCCTTGCTTTTTCGGTGTATTTTCCCATTTTAGCGTAAATATCAAATAGTTACACTCAGAAAAAGTCAACATTTTGATATTAGCTTTTTTCTCTATTACATTAAACTATTATTAGGCCTTGGAATTTTTAAGATTTCACATAGATTACAAGCACACTTCAACGTAGGCGATTTAATTACTATTTTCTTAGTTTTGGAGAGGGTTCTTTCTAAGAATCAGGGATTTCTCTTCTAATTTTCTGACTTTACGTCTCTTATAATAGAAAATATTTTGTTGGGATTGTAATTTAGCACAACCCTTTTCTAATATTTAAAATTGATTTCTAAAAACAAGAAAAACTGTTTAGTATTTGAATCGATTTTCTCAACTTCAGCTCGACTTTTTGCGT
The DNA here is from genome assembly GCA_035041595.1 of Drosophila basisetae. Taxonomy (NCBI): domain Eukaryota; kingdom Metazoa; phylum Arthropoda; class Insecta; order Diptera; family Drosophilidae; genus Drosophila; species Drosophila basisetae. The sequence goes on along the minus strand of JAWNLB010000123.1, from coordinate 9,299,308 downwards.
GAGTGTAGACCTCCTTCTCTCCGTATACAATCAACACCACAACAGGAACTCTGTTTTCGATTTTCATGGGCATTAAATATTGTTAGTTGACTTGTTGTAGTTGTAGTTGTAGGCCTGGTTGTCTGTTAATCTGACTGTCCATCAGTCTGTCCGTGCGTCTGTCTGTCCGTCTATCTGTATGGCTGCCTGTCATGGCTTTTGCGGTCATGTCATTGTTTCATTGTTTCACACGCAACTACCAACAAGCAACAACAACTGCGAGTAACTTCCCGTTGAGGATTACAGCCCCCAACACACAAAAATTCGCCCCACAACTGAACGCAGCTGTTAAACTGCGTCAATTTTTATGTGCAATATCTGTTTTATTTGTATTTGATTGTGATTTTATCAATATGTTTTGTTGTTGTTTGCCGCTCGAGCGATTCGTCCTTAATTGAAATGTTCAACGAGCGTATTATGGCCAAGCCAAGCCTGGCCAGGAATCGATTCGTGGCTGAACGTATGTGTGCATCGTATGTTTGGTCACATCACAAAAATTCCCCCGATGACTAGACACACACACACACACACAAACGCACACACATACACATTTTAACCGTTGTGCAATTAATAATAAATTATAGAATTCATTGGAATTGGGAATTACGTACAGTGTGCTCTGAGTGTGTTTCTATGATTAGATTCTTTTGCTTCGAGCTCTGATCAACTAATTAAAATGTAGCTTAATCTGTTAATTAAACTGAAACACAATATGCGGTAATCACAGGTGTTTCCAATTACCGTTAAGTCTCAATATTATATTCAGATTTGGGTTTTCTTTTGTATTTCACTTGAGCGAAACGGGTTAAGTTAATTAAATTTGTTGAGCATCAAAGTACAAATAATTATTGGCTAGAAAAAGGTAGAGAAGGGCGATACGCCCTCAGCTCTATAACACCTGTGGAATATGGCTAGTTTTATAGGTTTTATAGGTTTCTTATCACAGAGTTCCGATTTATCTGTTAGAATGGGAGACTACAATAAGCAAAGTTTTCTCCTTCCAAGGAGAAGAAAGTGCGGTAATCAACTTCTACAGTAGTAATTATGAAGAATGAACAATCTAATTACATGATTTGTATCTACAGGAACACATTATGACAATTGTATTGTCTGCTTAGTTGCCGTACTCATAAATAGTATGTATTATATGCTCATAGAAGATAAATTTGACTAAAATTGCGCCGCTCCTTTAATTAAGTAAATGAGATAATTGTATACCGTTCGTTTATACATTATGTATATATTATTGATTACTTCCACCATTTCACGAATATCGATACTGAAAATATAATAATATATTTAACAGCTGGCTGCAGGATATATTCTAGTCAATCTTACCCAACTACTGCATTCTTGGCACTTTTAATTAGAAAAGCGCGTTTGATGAGCTTAAATTTGAGTTCGTCGGTGGGTTAAAATATGGAATGTTTAATCAGATAAAAATGAACGTTCCCAACGTTTTTAACTCTGTTCCGCATTATTTCACCCGGCACTGTGGCAATTCCGACTAATTCCACAAATTGTCCGACAGCCAGCAAACAACACGCACAGTTTGCGAAAAAAAATGGAGAAGAGAAGACGGCAAGTGTCAACTAGTTGACCTCAGTGCAAGTAGCCAGAACGCTGCAACAAAAAAAAAAAAAAAAAAAAATTGAAATGCAGATGGAGAGAGACGGAGAGGGAAACTGTCAACCCAGTAAGGGACATCAAAATAACGTTGCATGACAAAAAAAGAGGCAAAAATGGAGGAAAGCAGCAATGTGAAGTGGATGCGGCAGGGAAAATCATTTGAAACGAGACTAGTGCAAATGAAGTTGCTAAAGCTGCTCTCTCTCTCTCTCTCTCCGGCTCAGTCTGATGACACAACCTCACTTCTAGTTGTTCCTCCAGTTTTTGTTGTTGTGGACAATTACAGTGCACCAGTAAGGTCGCTGGGTCGAATTGAAATTGTGTGCAGTCACGAGATAAACAAGTTGGCAGCACTGCAACTGCCATCAAGGCACAACTCCTGGCCACTCACTCTACACTCAGCAAAAAAATTGAACTGAATTTTAGAAATTTGCCGTGAAAACTGGAAAGTTTTTGCTTGATTTTAGACATAATTTCTATAACTCAGAAACACATATTTTAAATATAGACAGCTTGCCCTAAATCGACAATCGTAAAAATGTTGTACTTTTTATTTTTTTTTGGAAATATTTTCTATTATTAAGAAATGTATATCTAAAATGTTAAAATGCAAGCTGTTATTTTTAAATGAAATCCTTTCCAAAATGCAGAAAATATTAATGAAATTTGATCTGTTTTGGAGTTTAGCTATATATTTTCAAGATAATATAACTCAATATAATCCCATTAAAAGTTTTTTATATTATGTTTTTATATCGTTATATTTTTGATCGTTTTTCCGAGTGTATCTCTTTCTTGGTCGCCCTTTCAAGCTCATCTCTGTACATCTCTCGATATGCTGACTGCACTCTCTCTCTCTCTCTGTCCGCTTGCCTGTCATTTGGAGCTTTATGCTCATTTTCGCTTTTCCGCAATGGCGGCGATTTTTCTTCCATTTGTTTTTGCTTTTGTCGTTCTCTATTTTTGCTCGAATTGCATTGTTAGGGCTCACGGCAAATGCCCAGGGAGTGACATTCAGCCCTGACTGAGTGTTGTGACCCCCCACCCGCCTTGTGTGTGTGTGTGCATGCGGTGGTGTTTGTGTGTGTGGTGTGTGTTTGCGACTTGCGGTTCGACAAGCGTAAGACATTTTCAATTACAGTTACCCCAAACTGAGCAGCTCAGCTTGAGAATAAAGCTTCAGCGGGGCTCTCGTTAGTGTGGCTGCCTCCAAAATCGCGAGGCATGTTGCGTTGCAACATGCGTGTTGCATTGTACACAGCTGCTGCCTGCTTGCTTGTCAGCCACGAAATGCGTCAATTAGACAAAAATGTCTGAAAGTAAATGTTTGCCATGCCCCGGCAAAGTTCATGTCTTGGCTGTGTAGGGCTGGGCAAATATGCACATAAATTCTTCAAGTTGTTGTTTGCTTGTTTATGTTGAAGTTGTCATTTTGTTTTGTGCCACAAAACTTTTATGAGTGTTAATTTGACAATATCAACTTTCAATTCAAGCTGAGACTGCCCGATATTTGAAAAGGTATTGCGTTATCTTAGCTCGCAGTTGAGATAGCTGTCAGTATAGACTTTAAAATTCAATTTAAATGTATAATAATTTAAAGTTTAGCTTCACTAAATATTTTTATGATGCGTGATTATAAGAATTGCATTCTCAAATTTGCTTTAAATTTATTATTTAGTTGGCTGTTGAGAGTTGATTTTTAAATTAAATTGAAAAAAGTATGAATTAAAATTATTAGCTTTACTGAATAATTGAAACTTAATTGAGTTTTCAACCCTCTTAAAATTGCTATAAATTTGTTATTTCATTTTGCAGTTGGGACATGGTCAATTTTTAATTTTTTTATTTAAATTGAAGAAAATATGAATTAAAATGTTCAGCTTTTCTAAATAACTTTATACGGATTGAATTTTCAATATTCTGGTTGTTGAAGCAGGCTCAATATTGACTTTGATTTGATTTGATTCATTGAAATAAATGCATTCTAAAATGTTTAGCTTAAATGAATATTTTTATATTGATTATTAAATATGCTGTATACATATATTATTTTAACTTTTAATTAAGTCGAATTGAAATGCAAATTAATTCAAATGTTTAGCTTTAGCAAATATTTGTATATTGATTCTTGAAATTGCCTTCTGTATGTTATTATAGCTTGAAGTTGAGATATGGTCAATATAGACTTTTAAATTTAAATTCAAATAAATGTGAATTACATTTTTTTGGTTTACTAAATCGTTTAATCCTGATGGAATTTTCAACATTCTTAAAATTATTTAACATTGAAAATTGTCAAATGCAAAACAATTTGCTTAAAATATATTGCATTTTGTGGTTGTCTTGAGATATTGGCATATTTATTTATATTGTGCAAGGAAAGCAAATAAATGATTTTTTTAATTGATATATCAGTCAATTGCATGAATTATATTGCTCGACACATGTGAACTGTAAAAGAAGAAAATATTTCTCAAAATATATTTCACTTTAAACACAATCAATCTTGGCCTTCATTTCTCGGCAGAGCAACGCACGCTCTGAAAAAACGTGTACATTTAAAGAGTGTTTCTGGTAATGCATTTGCACTTGAGGTTCAATAGCTGGCCTCAGCTTATGGGCTGTTAAGTATCAACACCCCAGCAATATTCAAGTGCAATTAAGAGTGCAACTTTATGAGTCACTAATCTCTCTCGGGCCCAAACTCGACCCGACCAAACCGACACAGAGCAAAACCGCCAAGAGACGCCTGTCAATCAATGCAAATGGTTTGCCACTTGGGGCATGCCACGCAAGCAGATTGCAGCCGAAAACACTTTAGTCATAAATCAATTAAAATTGATTTGTTGCCCAAACCCCAACCGCCTAACTCCGTCCCCATTTCAATTCCCATCCAAATCCATTTTTGAGACGAAGACGAACTCTGACAAAAAGCAGTGCGAATTACGAGAGTATTATTGATGCCCTTGTGGAGGGTATAATAAATTTGTCGGAGGAGATGTCTGCGACTGTGTAAATTGTATATATTCTCAATCATTAGTTGAGTTGATAAAATTAGTTTAAATAGAAGCAGACAGATATCTAGTCTGCTGTTGATGAACAGCTTTAAATATCAAAGTAACCACACTCATCAGTTCCGCTGAGATGAGTTGTTATAAGAACAACTTTTTTCTTTAACGAGATATCCAAATTAAACAATGTACTTATTAGTATAATTTTAAAATTTAAGCAAAAAGTTATAGATATCGAACTACTAAATTTTAGTTTAATAAGTTATGTTAACCCATAATGACTATCATATATGATTAGCGACACTCTACAAGGGCATCTAATATTCGGATTGCCTTACTTAATCCTGCGTTTTTCTTCAAATAGTATATGTATATATATACTTTTTAGTACTATTTTTGTGTGCTTAACTGTGTGCGTACAATTTCCGTAATGAATCGCAGCGCTGGAAATTATCTAACAGCAGCATCGCCATCAGCATCAGTTTGTGCTTCAGCTACAGCTGTCTGCTTTGTGCAACGACGTCGACGTTGTGCCACAGTTTTTGCCACTTAGACTCATTTGAGCGATTTATATGAAAGACCCCGGTTATCCCCAATGCCCCAACCCCCATACCCCATCCACTTCCCTTACCAATTCCATTGCCATTCAATTGTATCTGCTGTTGCTGCTGCTGCGTCTGCTGCAACTCTTCTTATCTGTTGGAGACAGAGGCCAACTGAAGCGTGGCCAGTCGGGGTTGCAATTGCATTTATCTGCTCCCAGCTGCCACCCAAACCTTTAGCTGTCTTGGCGTATTTTGAATATTGACAGCGTGTCGCATTTGTCAATTGATACAACTGCGGCAGCGGCTACTGCCCCAAAAGACTGCTGTCAAGTGATCAAGTTCATAATTTTCTCGCTTTCGAGCATAAATAAAATCTTTTTTAGTTGTTGCGCAATTCTTACTGGTTCTGACATTGCTTACACTCAGAAAAAAATCAGCCTTGTATTTTACAAATTCACAAATAATTTCTAAAAACAAGAAAAACTATAGTTTTCGGGGACATTTTGTAAGCTGACTTTTTTTCTGAGCATAGCCAGCCAACAGCTGGACGCCACTCGAGTCCTGCTGTTATCCTGTGCACTTTTCTTTGCATATGCAAACATAAATCGAAATTTACACGGAGATATATTGCACACATCTCTCTCTCTCTCTCACACACTCCCGCTCCCTCTCTTCCCTCTCTCTCTCCCTCTATCTCCCCCTCTCTCTCTCTCTCTCTCTATTTCTCCCTCTCTGTTTATGGTTGTAATTTTCATAAATATTTCATTTAGCGCAAGTTATACACTTACCAGGAACTTTCCGCTTCGCCTTCTGGTATTTTTTGCTTAGTTTATCTTTGGTTTTGCATCTTCAGAGAGTTGGTGGCCGTGCAGCTTGCTGCTGTTGCAACTTTCTACTTACAACTTGCTACTTGTCATAAATTGGCAAAAAGAGAACACAGCCATGCATACACATTGAGCCCGCACACAAAAGGCAATGCGCTTCAGTTACTTTTACTTCTCTCATTCCTCGGTATTTTCGTGCAGTTTGGCATTCCTTTTGCACACTAATAATTGAGAGCTGTGTCATCTAAAGAGACAAATATGCAAATAGTTTGCATATTTTTGTAAATTATTGTGATTGCTAAGAATATGCAACACGAAAAAATATGTTATTTACAAAATAATGTATAATCTTCTTTGTCAAATCAAGTTGAGTTGTGTTTGTTTCAGAGCGACAGAGGGTATAGTTTGACTTCTTTGACTTCTTTTATATATAATAAATATACAAATATATATAAACACATATTTGTTCTTAGAAAAAATGAATCTTTAGATATGCATTTTTTATATATAAAATAAAAAACATTTTGCTTTGACGCAACCCTTTCTAATTTTAGTAGAAATGTTTTCATATATTTAGAAACTATTTCTAAAAACAATAAAAAAAATCGAATTTTCTTGGTTATAAATTTCTTGGTGATTTCTTACCGAGTGTATTTAGTGCCATATTAATCCTACTCTGAACTCGCAATGTTCCTTAAACTTTCATAGCTGCTTTCCAGCTAAGGTTGGGCTTCAAAGCAGCCGTGATGGTTTGCTCTCTCAGCACAGCTGCATTTAGACAATGGCAACAGGGTTTAAGGCAATTAGTGATTGGTTTCTACCAACCCGCCCCCCCCCTTGCCCAGTCAATTAGAAAGCAATTGGCTAGGACAATTAGGCCCTTTGGCAATGCAGAGGTCAACAAAGCACCTGCTAATTGAAAGTTGTTTATGAGCAGCGGATGCATTAAACTGCCTTCAAGCAGCCGCATCAACAGCAAAAGCAACAGCAGCAGCAGCAGCGCTCAATAAGACGTTGACATAATGACCATAGAATAGCCCTAGATTGAGCCCAGTTAATGGTATTGGCCATGTTTCTACTAGAAGGAAGTGAGAGAGACTTGGGGAGAGTTGACTTGCTCGGGATAATGGCGTATTTAGCATACATTAAAATACTAATTTCCATGAAAGTAGCAAAAATGGCGTCAGCTACTGCTGCAACACTGCCCCATGTCCCATTCCGCATGCTTCTTGCCACAACTGTCGATGATGCCGCCGTCTGGCAGGCGGTGCCTTTTAATAGAGCCACACTAATTACATGCCGTTAGACTAACTGAAGTCAGTCGAGCTGTGGGTGTGTGGGTGTATGTGTGTGTGTGTGCTGTGTGTTGTTAGTAGTAGCATAAAAACATGGTGTTTTGGTGGCAAGGGAAATTGCCTCTATTCCTGACGGTCTGTTGGCTCATTGCCCGGTTGGCGTTTGTGCAGCAGCCAAGTCAAATTTGTAATTAAAGCAATGAAATTTATGAAACGTAACATTTTTCAAAATATACGCAGCCAAATTCAGTTTATGCGTGGTCTATTTGTGATTTTCCAAATCGCGAACATCTAACTTGCATAAATAAATCATTAAACTAATTATAATAAATAGAAAAAACTATTTGATTACAAAATTTCTGAAATTTTACTTATGCATGACTTTTGTCAAACTGCGAAATACTAATTCACAAATATAAGTTGATCAAATAAATGCCGCACAAGCTGTAAAAACTGTTGCACAAATAAAATTCTGATTCTGATAGGATAATTAAGATTTATAGAAAAACTTCAATTAATTTTTGCACCTTAATTATTCAAGATTTTACTTTAAAAAAATAGGTAAATAAAATAAGAAAATCTACCACCTTAGCTCTAAGTTTTTATTGAGCAAAATTTATAATAAAGAAGAATTTTTTCGATTTTTTGAATATAATTTATATTAATTATTGATACTAAGTTAGTTAGAATTATTGTAATTTCAAGTACTCCAGACTTAAAGCTGTTAAAGAAAAAAAAACTTTTCATTTTAAATTTTTTCTGAGTTCATCACATTAATAGTCTGCGTATGAACCTAATTAGGTTACACACACAGTCACACCAACACACTTACACACACATACCACAATATTTTTGCTTGTGTTTTTGTTGCACTCATTTGGTTGCAAGTGCATTTTGCATTTTTGTGTTGCCTGCTTTTGTGCAAGTTAATTTTGCGCACCGTTTTTCATTTTTCATTTTTTCTCTCTCTTATGTGCGGTGCGAAAATTCCAAAAGTAAAACTGTAGCTGAAACTCTTCCAATTACTGTCAGTGCTTATGTGTATGTGTGTGTTTTTGGGTAGTGTGTGTGTGCTGCCATTATTCTTGTTAGCATGCTGTGAGCTCTTGGAGAGAACTGTTCAAATTTTATGGACACATAAGCGGCCACATTACTAGCAGCGGCTACAATTCTAGCCGATTCAGCAGGAAAAAATAATGCCATACCAAGTCTGGCTTGAGCTCGGGTGTTTGTGGCCATTGCGCTTGCCACACTGTGGTCGATGGTCAGTGGGGCAGTAATATATAAAATTTATTAGCAGAAATTATGATTATTTCGTTGCTCTTTGCTGCGTGTACTTTTAATATCCATTTCACGTATTTTACTTTTGCCACAGCCTCCGCTCATCTTCTGTGTCCCATTTGCCACTCCCCAGCCCCTGTTAGCTCCTTGTGCATTTTAGTGGCCACTGCGTCTGTCTTTTGCCAGCTGCATCAATTCCATTGCCCACTTTTTTCCTGTCCCCTTTTTGTTGTTGTTGTTCCCCGTTCCGCTTTTGGCTCCCCTTTTAAGAGTTTTTTTTTCAGTTTTTTTTTTTGTATTTTCCTTGGCTTTTTTTTTTTTTTTTGAGTGGCGCTCGTTAAGCTCGCTTTAATTTTTACTTGAGACCATAATTTCTGATGCTGCCGCAACAGCAAAGCATTTTTTATGTGCCACATAATTTGCGTGAGTTTAATTGTGGCAAAATGGCTGCCAACGCTGTGGTTTCTTTTGGCCGGGCCATTAGGCGTAGCAAATTGTTCATGTAAATACCATATAGGTATACATATATAGCTGCTATATATAGAAGGTAAAATTCAGCTGTGATTCATTGTCATAGTTAACTGAAATGAGTAATGAAAAGCTAAATTAAAAATTCATTTATTCAACTATGTGTATACATAGATGCTTCAAAATGAAATATTTTGTCAATTTAGTGAATTTATGCCACTAGAAATGCGAATAAATAAATTTTTTATTTTGCCTGTGGAAATCGAACAGAAATCATCCAGTAGAAAACACTCAACACAATTAAATAATAAATAGAATATTTGAAATATATTTAAATTATGTATTTAATTCAATATTATTATTATTTATTTTTCCATAGTTAAGTAATAAATAAAACGTCCGTAATATATTTAAATTAGCCACATCTTAGCTAATTTATTTAGTGAAAATTACAATTACTATTATTATTCAATATTACACTACCCAATGCTTTACTAATAAGGGTTAATTTATTAGTATTATTTAACTATAATTCAGCTCTCGAAGTATGAACGCAATACAAAATCGTGTCGTGCATAGACCGCATTTCCATAACAATATTTAATTTGGCCTATATGCAGCCCATTTGTAATTGGAAGCCCTCAGCTCGGCTGCCTGCCAGTCCCCAAAGAGCCTATAAAAAAAGACAAATGACCCATTAAACGCAAAACTTGTGCACTTTCATTGCAAAAGGCAGCCAAAGGCAGGCGAAAGGCGAAAGGCTCACAGCTAAATGGATGGAGGGAGGATGGTGGGTGTTGGGCATAGAATGCAAACGACAAATAAAAATATCGCCCCGCAGCAAAGACAACAAACTCTTGATTTTTATAGGAGTAGATGCGACTAGGTAGAAACTGTTCCTGCATACAGAATACAGACTACTGACTACAGACTACAACAAACTGGCTTCAGGCAGAAAGGATAATGCTCGTAAAACGCCAAGATATGCGCAACGATTCACGCAGCGTCTATTTTTCACTTGGTCGGCTCTGGCGGCGGTCTGTTGAGGGGTGGGTGAGGTTTGTCTTAAGATTTGTTGTGCTTATGAAAGCATTAAACTTTCTTCATTTAAGGCAGCGCACTTGAGTTGCCTTTTTTACTGCAATTTCGTCCTTCAACTGATATTCCCTCTCCCAAACAACGCCCCCTCGTTCCCATTGTCGATGTCGTTCCACGTTGTCGTCTGATTATAACGCACAGCTGAAAGCACTGCTATTATGCCCTGTAAAACTAGATAAGGGGTATTTTATATATTTATTTATTTTATTTTTATTTTATTTACATTTTTATTTTACACAGTTTACAGTTGTAATTTACTGTCCAAGTCACAATGCCATTTGAAATAAATCATAAACTTACAGTTATAAATATTCGCAATTGTAAATTTTGCAAAGTTTTCGAGCAATTTATTATTTGTTTGAATATATTACATTGTGCATTAATAATTTGAGATGATCCATAAAGATTTCTAATTTCCTAATCAGCTCATGATATTTATATTGTTCTCCATTGTTAAAAGCTGAAGCTTATTAAGGCTAATACAAAATCAAAGATTCAATTCTATAGTCCAATATGATTTCAGCAGAGTAATCTGAAAGTAAAGTTTTCGTATATTTTAGTTTTATACATTGTCGTAGATAACTTCTATAATCTAGTAATAGTTTAATAATATTTGACTTCAATGTTGAGTTTTATTGGCTCAATTCTTATATATTTTCGAAGCTACACTTCTATAGTCTAGTAATTTTTAAGCAGAGCAACTTCAAAGTCGAGTTCCGTTATTGTTCCAAAAAATGTGTCTTTAGCTTTGTGGCAACTCGTTTCCTTAACCCGATACGTGGGTCTTCCACAATTCCTATGTACATGTTTGAGTGTCTGTGTTTGTTGAAAAATATTATGCAATTTCTACACTTGCACACACACACGCACATACACACACACATACACACACGCACAACATGATTTTTCATGGTGCCCCGCAGCGTTCTTGGTGTTAAGGCTGCTTTTCTTTTTTGTGAGCTACCAAAAGTAGATGGGCGCGAGTTGGGGTGGCAAGTTGATGAGCTGATGCTGCTTGCCACACATGACTCGCAAATGTAATAAATGAATTTTGAGTCATGGCGTCTTGTTTCTCGTCAGCATGTGGGCGTGGCACACAGCCAACAGCACACAGCCCACATTTTTTTAAAGCTATATGCTTTTCTATACGTATTATTTTCCTTTTTTGAACAGCATTACAATGGTTTTTGCTGGATGCTCCTGAGTGTGTGCGAGTGTGTATGGGTGTATGGGATTTCCTCATTGCTGTATTTCATGTCTGCTCTGCTCTGCTGCTGTTTGCCATTGCTTTTGTTTGCATTTGTGTAATGTATGAGCAGCAAGCGGCAGGAGAGCGCTCGAGCAAACAAATAAAAGTCTAGCGGCAAGAACTGTGACGACTGTTGAACTTTGTCCGAGGGCTCACAGTGGCACAGAGGACAAACCCTGCCCCCTAAAGTTGCAACTGTAGTTGTAACTGCAGCTGCAGTTGCAACGTGGCAACTAAGCCGCTTTGGCTTACCTTTGGCAAAACGGGATCAACGTCGTCGTAGTCAACGACAAGTCAGCGCGTGTCTTATATACATTTGCAACAAAATAACAAAGATGCAGCTGAAGCATATGCCACATGTGACTGCGCCCCTGCTCAGTTACACTCAGAAAATTAATCGAATTAAACTGTAGTAAATCGCAACAAAATGAAAATCGCCGTAAAAAAATATAAAGTTTGACTTGTTTTTAGCAATAATTCCAATATGTTAGAAAATAAATTTAAAAAACTAGAAACGCTTGCAGTAAATTGACAATCCCAAAGAATATCGTGATTTTTGCTTTTGCTTACAAATATTTTCTATTATCGAGAAATACACTTCTAAAAGTAGAAATGGAATGCTGAAACAAGTAATTAAATTTATTGGTTCGGTTCTTATATTAAAGTTAGTTTTTAAGTTCACTTTTTTAAATTATATTTTCTGAATTTATAAACTATCTATTACGTTTATATATTTGTGAAATTATTACATACAAATGTTTATTATATATACTCCAAATTGACTTTCTGAATAATAGGGTGAGTTATACTTGGCGCCAAAAGTACGTCAACCTACTTAAAATTCAGCACGATTTTTTTCCGAGTGTATATACAAAAAATAGTAGTGACGCAGCAGCAGCCGTGGCAGTAGCTGAAGAAGTAACAACATATTTGGCTCACGGCGCGACGCTCATATTTGCTTTGTAAAGGCACCAGCTACAATAATAATAATAATAATAATAATAAAAAAAACAAAAGCGAATAAAAAAACAGGAGCAACAAAAGCAGAGGCAACTGTGACGATGACGATGACGTTGATGATGACGTTGACGTTGAGTGCCTGCGAGCCAACCCAAGAAGTAATAATACACAAAAAGCAAACAGCAAAAGCAGCATTCGCAAGCGCGACCCCCTGCACCCCCCGCCTATACCACCTCCCCCTTTTCCCCCTTGTCAAACGCTGCCTACACGTATGGGAGTTTTCATGCGACGCGTAGCAATTTCACACATTTACATAGTTAAGCACACACAACGCACACACACTCTCTACACACACAGTAGCAAAAGTGTCGTCGCATAGCGGAAGTAAAATAAGTTACTGTGTTCCCCTCAGCCCCCTTTCCTCCTTCGTTGGCAGTAGCGGAAAAAATGCGCAAATTATATTCCGCAGTAAGGCAAACAGAAATGTTGAAACAAAAAAAAAAAATAACAACAACATAAATACATGTGCAACATGAGTCCCTTTCTGTGTGTGTTGCATATGTTATTGTGTTTATTACAAATAAACAATATGTGTATAAAATACTTCACAAAAAGGGTCCTGCCACTATGGACGAAAATTGAACTTAAATAACGTCTGATTTATTGCAAGTAAATATGTTGAAAAATAAATAAAAGAAGAAAACCAGAATACCAATTTTCTATATTAAAAAAAGTTTAAATTAACTGTTCATAAATCCAAATCGTAAATAATACATTGTGAGAAGAGTAGGCATGGCAAAATAATAAGATCCATCAACTTTTGCATGGTAAGAATAAATATATTATGAAAATTTTTCAATCACTTCAAATATGCTTTAAAATGTTTATGTTTTTTTTAAGTAAACATAGCGTTTGCAAGCCATAAATGAACTGTCCGTATATACAGCAACATTTTACAGAGAAATACGCCTCGGCTTCAACAAGTATTTACAATTCACAAACTAACTGTGAATGAATCAATCTTAAACATAAGAGAATAGTCCTCCATATGTGTGAGCAAAAAAATATGTTTTCAATTCATTGACTAACTGCCAATAAATCAATCTTAAAGAGAGCAGTAGGCAAATAGTAAAAATAAACGTAAAGCAAAATCTGCCAGTGAACATTTGTGAAAATTGTGGTCAAGTAGGAGAGCAATGATTTTCAATTCATAAAGTAAATGTTAATAAATCAATCTTCAACATAATTCTCGAAAAATTGTGTTCAATTCATTGACTAACTGTCAATAATTCAATCTTAAAGAGTGCTTCGGGCAAATAGTAAGCATAATTGAATATTTTCTAATATATGTGAGAAGAGAAAGTGAAATCAATCTTAAACATTTAATTTGGCAAATAGTAATAATCACGGAATATTACTCAATATTTGTTAGAGCCATCTTTTGGTTGTACACATATTAGTTAATGTTCGCAGGAAATATATCAGCAAGAGTTAAGCCCTTTATCCACAATTTACATAAGCATGCCCATTGTGTGTGTAGCGAGAAGTGGCCCACAAAAGTATGCTACCTTTCTGTGCATGACCACAAAAAGGGGTGCAAAAAGTAGCAGGCAGTCGAGGCAGTCAGGCAACTTGGCAAGGGGCAGGCAGGCAGTTGAGGCATGCCTCATATATATGTAGCATAATTCACGCTCTGCACAAATGCTATTAATGCTTACATAAACACACACACACACATATCGTGTGCCGAGTTCGGCTTGGCTTACATGACGTATGAGTGACTTTTATGTTTTAATTGCGCCACAGCTTAAACTTATGGGCGCAGCTGCCACGCCAAGACGCACTAATTGACAGTGAAAAGGCGCAGCTACTATTTCTCAGCTTAAGTATACACCCCCTGTGTGTGGGAGAAAGTGTGCGTGGTGTGTGTGTTTTCCCCTGATAAATTCTTGGAAAAAAAACATATTAAGTGCCCATAAGAACAAAAGTTTCGCTTGGTTGTATTATTAAAATTGATTCGCCGCGGGGCGCTCATTAAAATTTCTATTTGGATTTGAATAATTAATTTCAAATACAAATATTCGTTTAATAAAATACACACTAAATGAATATCAACAAATCACGCAAGCAAATTACATTTTTTTTTTTTTTTTTTTGCACATACAAATAAATTAATTTAGTAATAACTGACTGGCTGATTGATGAGCTTCGATTTGTCCAAATTAATTAATTGTATTTAGTAAACATGATTAAATACAAAGTTTATTTTTCAATAAATGCGCAAATAGCAAAAGAAAACTGCACAAATATGAAATTTAAACTGGATACGAGCTGTGTAAAAGAATGCTTTAAAATAAATGACCCGCAGCGGACAATTTTCTGGCATAGGCAAACGGTAAAGGGCTTCAGGCTTCAACCAAGGGTGCACACAAGAATACACTCACACTGACACACACACACACACACACACACATACAGGCTGACACACATACGCAGACACAAATTAATTAAATAAGAAAAAAGGTAAACCGAGAAGTTAAATAAGAAACAGGAAAGACAAACCGTGCGCAGTAAGTAAAACTTGAAATTGAATAAAGCCTGCGCTGGATAGTGGGCCAAGGGAGGCGGATGGGGGGAGTGTGGTACTGCGGCGGAAGTGAAACCAAGACAAAGGAAAAATAATGTAAAACAATGCCAAAGAAACGAGACGAAAAATCAACGGCAGCAAAAACAAAAAAAAAAACATGGCACATTTTTGCTGGCTACGTTGCCACGTTTCCTCCGCTCCTGGCCATAATTCTCAATGCACTTGGCAACACTCAAGAGACGGTAGGGGTGGGAAGCGAGAGGGAGTGGGAGGGAAAATTGCCACTGCACTACGACTGTCTGTTCATCAGTCGGCAGAATTGCGCCCACATGATTAAGGTTTCACAATTTATCTAATACAATTAGTCAAAAGAGAGAGAGAGAGAGAGAGAGAGAAAAAAAGGTGAATGTTGCCCGGCTCCTTTTGGTAATCGTAGACGCTTGTCAAGGTGCTCAGCTTACCTTACCGTTAATGCCAGCCACTTCAGTATCTCTACTGCGTCTGTCTGTCAGAAGGTGCGACGACTTTTGAACTTTCGACGCCCAAATGCAAATGGAGGGCGTGCCTCGAGCAAAGCCACAAAGTTTAATGAATGCCAAAAAGGAACCGACGAATACGAGTACTGCTATGAGTACCAGTATGAGTTCGAGTGTGAGTGTGGGTGCGATTGTGAGTATTTGGTAATTTGATTTTATGTGCAGTTTGGCTTCGCCCGAGGGGCGTGTTTAATTTGGGTGTGAGCTGCTAATTGGCACTACGCCCAGCGGGTGATTTTCACGGGTCTGAGTAATTGCATTAATGCTTCTACTTCCTTTTTTTTTGTTGTTGACCAACACCCAAATGCATCCAGTTAGAAAAAAATATTTAGAAAGCTAATTTCTGAAAATCAGTGTGTTTCTTTTCTATAACTTCACACAACAATTTTATTTTAGTTTTCTACTTATTATAAATGCATTTCTTAATGATAAAATTATTTCTAATAAATATAAAAAGCAATATATTTTTGGGCTTGTTGATTCTATGAAAAATGTTGAAAATCATTTCTAGAAACGAGAAACATGTCATCAATTTTGGGTATTCACTTTATTTGAGCACTTTAACTGCCTGACTGTGGCATGAAAAGTTTGAGTTGTGAGCAAGGCAAACAGAAAGCAATTTGCATTTGTGCAACATACTCCCAAATGTTGAACAACTTATCAACAGCTGCCAAAACTTACCTAGCCTGGCCATAAACGACAAATTGGATAAGTTTTTAGGCAAACATATGTCTATTTGATCGACGCTTAAGTGGCTGAAAATATGCAAATATGTCATCTACTATATTAATTTGTTTATTTAAAAGCATATAATGTTTTTAAAGCGGCCAGCAAAATATTGAATATATGTTTTATGTGCGCATGTATACAAAAGAGCAGCTCAACTTGTTCACTTAAACGAAGGCCAATGGATTCAATTGTCAACTGTTGTGTATTTAGTTTTGTCTTTCTTTTTATTTGGTGTGCTTGCCATATCAGCAAACCGCAAAAAGCCAGCAAACTTTGTTGGGGCAACTGAAGCAGAACTTTTGTATGCTGGCAGCAACTTCAACAACTCAATGCACTCAATCAATGCACACAAAAAGCAATAGCAGCCGCTGCCTTTTGTTCCCAAACACTCAACACAAAAACCACTCATCACAAATGGCAGCAGCAACAAATAAAAACACAAAAAAAAAACCACAAACGAGTGGAAAATCCAAAAAATTTATAGCGCTTCAGATAAGTTTGGCGGTGCCGAGGGAAATGCCAAACTGAAAATGGACAAATCAACAAACAATTTTTGTGGGCCACCAAAAAATAGACAAAAAAAAAAAAACTGCACGCAATCTAAAAACAATAAAGAAAAAGAAATAAAAAAATACAGCAGCTGCGCCAAGAAGAGAGAGGTTTAGTAGTAGATACAAATGCATCTACGGGATATTACACCCGCACCACAACAAAAACAAGAAGTGTGTGTTTCGTTTGGCATGCCCCAAAAGTGTTGTTAACAGATTGATTTCGAGAAATGATAATGGGCTGTAGTCAGGCTCGTTGCCAAAGCCGCAAAGCCTTCAAAAACAAAGTAGCAGCGAGCAAAACAACAACAACAAATCCAGCTGGCAACTGGCAACATTCACAGACCATTTGGCGGCTTAAGGTTCGCATTGGGGTTATCGCCTAATCGCATCGCATCCTTGTTGTATGCCTTGGGTATCAGTTTCCTTGTCTTTTCGTTTTTTTTTTTTTATACATATAAATGTATATATATATTTTATGTTGACTGTCTCTGTGGCCCTACTTGGGCGCACAATCATTTTTCAATAAACAAACAATTTCATGGGCGGCTTGTCTTTTGCCAAATCGGATCTAAGCCTCAATAAGCAGCCAGCGACAAGACGTACTTCCTGGACAAATACAGACAGGGCGACAGACAAAGAGAGTGGGAGAGACAGAGAGAGAGAGAGAGACAGAGAGAGAGAGAGAGAGAGAGAGAGAGAGAGAGCTCTCAGCCAGCTGACGGCTATCGGCTCAAGGGCTGTTGCTTTTCGCCAACCAGCTATCTGATTACACTGAACACAAAGCAATTAGTTTTTAACACTTTTACACTTTAATTTCCATGCTGTGATCTGTGCGCCCAAGACAAAATTGCATAGAACAAATTTTAGAGAAATTACAATTTTTCGCATTTTTGGTCGATTTAAGGAAAGCTTTTTTAATTCGTATAATTTGATACATGTTCAAATTTCTAACAACTATTTTATATATTATATAATATTTACTTAATATACATCAATTTTGTTGCTTAGTGTAAACTGATTGATTTAGGTGAGCTTCTTCGCTAACTCAATTGATTAATAATTGCTTTTGTTGAAATGTATCCAGCTGATACGTGCCCAAGTTTGGCTCAATACAAATGCGCAATATCCAGATAAATTTCAACTCAAACAAATGGCTAAAAACAGATCCGCAGAGTAATTACAACGAACACAGCCAGACAAGAGCGGAGTCATAAAGAACGTACCCAAAAACTAAACGAGACGAAAGTGGAAGCTTGGGTTTGCCAGCGAACAAAAGAGATTTGCAGATGTGCAATGTGTGTGTGTGTCTCTGTGTGTGTCTTTGTGTGTGCCTGTATCTGTGTGTCTCTGTGTGTGTAAGTGTGTGGACTTGCAGACAAATGAAAAATTAAACAATTTCGTAGTTGCCTTGGGATTGTTCCTGTGATGGGTGCTGCTCTGGCAACGAATTGCCAAACTTAACTGAAACATTTATTTTACAGAGAGCACTAAATTATTCGTGCGCTTGACTTGCTCTGCCATTTAAGATACGAATACGAATACGAATGCGAATGCGAACAAGTGTACTAAAATGAATTCGAATTTGGAATGAATGCACTCAGTATTCAACAACGTCGCTTGCGTGTCGATCCTCCTCCCGCTCCTCCTGTGAGTTGTGTGTGTTTTGTTTTCACGTGGCAAATTGGCGACATTATCAGCGTCCTCATCAGCAGCAACAACACAATCGACTCCGACTTCGACTACAGCTGCGAATTCGACTCGAGCCAAAGTCATAAAAATCCAAGACGAAAATAAAATACAACGAAAACGTAACATAAATTACAAATTATAATTAGAAGAAAAATTTGAAAGAAAGAAACAAGGTAAAGATAAGATTTTGAAGAGCGACTGAAAAGTATTATTAAACGCAATTATAACTGCTGGGTATTATTTTAAAAGTATTTATTTATGCTTAAAATAGTATGTACACTTTAAATCAGTTATTAAAACTGCTTTGCTCCGTTATACTTATTTATATTTTAAATATTTTGTACAGCTTAAAGCAGTTTCTGAAAATGCGTTGATACCTCATAGTATTTTGTTTCCTTTTTTTTTTGCTGTTGTTACAAACATTAACAGAGCCACAGCAAAGCCAATAGTAGAAAACTGAAATATACCCACTCTGAGCAGTATTTAAAAACAAAGAGAGGCAACCAAAGCATCAACTGTCGTCATTTGTTTATTGTGTGTGTGTGCGTGTGTGTGTATGTATGTGTTGTGTGAGTGTGCGTGTGTATGCTGAAAGACAACTTAATTTATTTGGCTGGCATTGCGCATTCGTTTTATTCATTTCATTCGTTGCATTCATTCGTTTTGCATTGTCGTTTGTCGCTTTTCCAGTTTTGCAGTTTCGGGCGATTTTCCTTTTAGCCAACGTAAGCGCTTTTAATTTTCAGCTTGCATGCACAAAAGTATGCAATATGTTTTTTACCCGAACCCCATCTTTCCACCAGCAAGATGCAATTGCACTTATGCATGCATGACATCCAGCCGTCCCCCACACACACACATTGTGTGGCCGACAATGGCTTACATAAATTTTAAGCTCCATTAGCAAAATGTTACAGCCACCACACCCGAGGCAAATGTGTGTATGTGAGTGAGTGGCAGGCAGCTGTGTGTGTGTGTAAAGTTCAAGTGCAACTAAAGTTGGATATTGTTCTCGGTCTGGTCTATTATATGAAATGCATATTACATGGCATGCCAAATTTTGGACATTGAAGAAAACTTTTGCTTACCTCAGGCGAGCCCTGCTTAATTTCCACATAAATTAGTTGACATCTGTGTATGTGTGTGTGTGCATGTGTGCATGAAATGGTGTTTGCCTGTAGCAAGCTTTAATAATCAAGATAAGAGTTGTTCAAAAGTTTGGCAAGAAATATATCGGAGTGCACAACAATGCAATTTCCAAAAAGATCCTCTCTAAAAGTTTTCATTTAAAGTTTTGCGGATTTGAACAATTTTAAGCTTAAAAGCTTAAGTATATAATATGTATTGAACTTTTGCAGCTCGCAATGGGAGTATTTCTTGATCTCTAAGTAGATGCAAATTTAGTTTAATTTGTTCTTATTTGAAAAATGTCAATACAAGTTTTTAAACTTTTTGTTTATTTATTTATTAGTATACAACAATTTTCTACTCGAATTTCCTACAACTAAACTATTTTTCTATATATTTATATTTCACTAGTAAATGGCTTACAACTGCAAACTCAGACTAAAATTATTAATTCAAAAATATCAAAAGAACTTTCGAAGGCTACAAGTAAACCATTTGCCTATCTGTTAGTCGATAACAATTGTATTTACTATATTTCAACTATTTGCAAGCAAGGCTTGAAATATTTTTTAGCGCGCAACTCTTAATCTTAAACACCAAACTCGGCTCAGTTGTCTAACCTGGTAAAAAAAAAAAAACAAAAACAAAAGCAAAACCAAACCAAAGAAAACAAAATACTCAACTCAAACTAATTGCAAATAAATTAACTTGGCTTTTAATGGCTTAGGCCGACTACTGCTGCTGCTGCTATTGTTGCTACTGCTGCTTTCCATGCAAAGCTCGACGCGAAACGCAAAGAAGAAGGAAAATAATTATTTTGCGCTTAAATGTGAAAAAGTTGAATTCGTGGCCAACATGTGGCAGCATCAAAATCAATTCGACAAACAACCAAATGAGTTGCGGAAACTATAACATACTACTCACTGCCACAGACACACTAACATTACTTAAACAAAGCAACTAGAAGGGAGTAGGAGCAGAAGCGGATCAGGAGGTAGAGGGGGAAGTGTTGTTGGTAACATGAGCCTGGGCGGCACACAATGAATACAAATTGCTTGGTAAATAAACAACATCTCAATAAGGAGCAAATTACTGACGCCATCCAGCGAAAAAATAAACATTCACACACAACACACACACATATATAAATCTAATCACACACACGCACACAAAGAAAGAAAGAGAGACAGAGAGATAGAGGGAGTGTGATTGAAAGAGAGAGCGAGAGAGAGAGAGAGCGAGAGATTGAGGTGAAACCAGAAAATCGCGCACTGCATAACAATAGCAACAATTTGGTTTTTAGCGTTGCTTTTTTACACTTGAAAAGAAATCGAGGAAGAAATCCGAAATTTGAATATTAGAACATTTTTCTTGTTCTTCGAAATAATTTGTAAATGTAAGAAAAAACTTTTCTACAAATTAATAAAGCTTGCCCCAAATCGACCATCCCAAAAATATGGTGAGCTGTTTTCCAATTCTTTGAAAATATTTTGTATTGCTTGAATCCTCATAAAATCGTAAGTAAGTTTTTTAAATTTATGAATGTATTATGTAAAATTATTGTAATATGTGACTACTTAAAATGCTTATATATAATAACAATAAACATAATTAATATTGTTATTAAGTGTAAGTAAAATAATAATTATTCTATGTACACACATCGAAAATAACACTCTGGAAATTAGACAAATTTTTCTAAATCTTAGACACATCCGCACTGAAATTAAGAACTCCAATCCCTAGTTTCTTGAATGTCACAACTAACACTTTTAGAAAGTTGAAAAGTTGAGTTACAAGAGTATAACCAAGAGTATAACGATTTTTCAAAGTGTACAGTTGTGTGTGTGAGTGAGTGTGTGTGGGCGCTAATGAATATAATGGTGTTACATAAATGGCAGCTTGGTCCCCCGCTTGAAGAGCTATCAACGATTCTAGCCCCTGCCTCTGCTGTTGTTGGCATTGATGTGTGGCAAAATGGTCCCTTCCCGACCAATTGTAAATACAGAATTAGAGAGAGCGAAAGAGAGAGAGAGTGAGAGAGAGAGAGAGAGGAGAGAGAGAGAGAACGAGAGAAAGTGGGAGAAAGTCGGTGTATAATTGTGTTTTAGGGTTGGAGGAGGAGTAGAGCAAATAATGAGCGTAAATCATGGTTTAACGATAAACACAATACACAATGCAATGCCAAACAATACAATTCACAATACATACAGCAACACGATATATGGACTCCATTGAAATTCATGTGTGCCACGCAAATGTTTGGCCAAAAATTAATTAAGGTGCTGCGCAACCTGTTTTAACAGCAGCCAGCCATTTTAATAACACAATTGATAACCCACAGCACAAAACTGCATAACAAACCAAACTAAAAAGCAATATGCGGAATTATTCATTACTGTTTCAATATTTTAGAGAAATATCTTATAGTTTTAACAAACAACTAGAAATGCATATTTCTTTCAGCTACAGTTGAAGATTGGCCTTTATATTAAAGAAAGTGTTTAATAATTTCTAAAAGCAACCAGCCTAATAAATGTATAGCAAATGAAATATGTTAAAGCTTCTTTAAGAGTTCGTTGATGGAGCTAAATAAATGAAAATAATTGAAGAGAAAGTTAAATATATGCAAGCATCCGTTGTTTATATTTTGGTAACATATTTTCATAATTTAAAAATGTATTTTTTGCAGACTCCATCTCCCGATGGAATTTGAAATGTTGTGGATATAAAAAATAATAAAAGAAAATATTTTATCTGGAGTCAACCAAATATATATTCTTAAAATATTTAAGCTTTCTTATGAGTTAGTTAGCAAGAACTAATCCTGTTGTCAAGCATATAGTTGAAGTATTGTTTAAATTTATTTAGATTTATTTTACTTATTTTATTCTTCTTCTTTCTTAAACTGCAAATGTAAACTTATTATAAACAGCGTAAATCTCAATGTGACTTAAAACAATTTTAATACAAATTGTAAGCTGTAAATATATTTTTTATTTATTAGTTTTAAAAAGTTAACGTATATTAATGCCACCAATGTGTTAATGATTTAATTTAAATGATATCTTGTATCTATAATAGATGCACTATTATTAGTATGATAAATCACCATTAAATCACCAATGTATTATTATTTATAGTATTAGTTTGTTTTGTAAATCTTTTAAATTTGTGATAATATTAATTTACACTAAAATTTAATAACATAATGAGTTAAAATATTTTTGCCAAAATTTCTGGCACTGCCAATTTTTTTATTGGAACCTGATTTGTCTGAGGGATAGCTGATACTCTGTCCTGTAACTTAATTGGCTAGTTAATAGCTATATTCAATCAATAAATCAGCTTTTATTTAAGCTACTTTTATTTGGTGTCTGTTTTTTTAAAGCTAATGAGTTCATCTGCGCTGTCAGCATATTTCATCCTCGATTCCCCTTTTCTGCCATCGACCTCCTTCTTCTACCCTCAATTCGCTTGTTAGCCAACTAATCACAATTGCTTGATAGCTCCATCTAATTAGTCTAACAAATGTCTTTTCTGACTGGCTGTTGAAACAATTAAACATTTATGCAATGCAATTTTTTTAAGGAAGCCTTACAGGACTAAGACCTAGTTTAACCCAGTTGAACTCTTGTGAGTGTTAGCTGGGGAGTGGGGTGGGGTGGGGGCTTAGGGGAAGTGTGTGGCATTCAGGCCCAGCGGCGACTCTTAAAGCTGCATGCGGATGTTTTCTGTTTTCTTTTCATTTTCTATGCCCGTTTTTTCCGCATTGTTTTTCCGCTTGCTTTCTTTTTGTTTTTTTTTTATACTGCCCTGGGGAGTGCTGAAGTAATTGTTGCGCTTGCCACGCCCTGCGGCAGCGCACATTAAAGTCGCGACGCGACCAGAGACTGCCAATCCCAATCCCAATCCGAGTCCGGCATAAATTCTTATTATTGGCAAGAAACTCGTGTTGAGTTTGTAAAAGTGAATTATTATTTTTATCCTGGCAAATAAAAGTTGTTAATTTATAATTGTGGTCAGTGATTTGAGCGATGCTTTTAGTTTGGCATTTGTAAAGTGAATTTTCAATTTAGTTCACTGCATAGTTTGGCTTATTAAATTCTGTTTGCTACAATAGTGTTGCTTCAACGGCGTGGCAACAACGTGGCAACAGCGTGGAACTCTGGGACATCTTATGAACTTTTACAGCTCCATTATATGCAAATGATGAAAGCAAGAAAACAAATATTGCTACCTTGGGCGATAGCCACAGCCACAGCCACATACACAAACACACACACGCACGCAAATACACGCACAACATGAAAGGCATTGTTTGGCAGGATGTGCGCTGAGGTGCGGGGCTCATATGCAGATATTTACATAAGCAAACAGCTTCTGCCTTTATGTGGCAGCTTCTCGCTTCTCTCTCTCTCTCTCTCTCTCTGTCTCGCTCTCGCTCCCTCTCTTTCTGTCTCTCTGGACGCAGAGTCCATGCAGTCAGACAGACAGAGCAGGCAACCCGGGCAGTTCGGCATCCCGGGGTGCTTGCATCCTGGCATTCTGGCTCCCATCCTGGCACGAACTACTAATAAACCAGCATCAACAGCAGCAGCAGCAGCAACAATGGCAACGGATATTAAGCTGAAACTGCCCCGAGGACAACAGCCACACGACAACAACAACAACAACAAAAAACTCACACTCTCACACACACACACACGCGCACAACATAAAAAATAGTGGAGGCTGCCAAGGAGCCAAAAGTGACCGACATTAGGAATATTGGGCCTAGTCCTGTTTCTGATCCTGTTGCCATTACCATTGCCATTGACCGCTTCAATGGGCTCCTTTGCATGCTTATCAACTGATAGCATGAGCAAGCAGCCACAGGACACATTTCCTCCTGGGCATGTGTGTGCTTACACTTGCAAAAAAATGTCGCTATCAAATTGAGAAAATGGAACATTTTTCAAAATTAGTTTTATAAGTTTAATTTATATACTATGTAAATGGAAACCCTAAAAATACAAATGTTAATTAATAATATTAATGGCAAAAAGCTTATATAAGAATTCTTTTATAAACACACTTTAAAAAACCGTAGAAATTAGACATATTTTTTCTAATTTTTAGAAAAGATTTACCATAAGAAATGCAAACCATAAAAGAAAGCCAAAAACTTAAATTTCAGAAATTTACTTGCTGAGTAATAAAGTAATTTTTCTAAAATTCTGGTAAATTTTCGTATCTCTTTTTTGATCTGTGGAATTTTGTCTTCTGAGTGTATGCAGCAACAGTTTGATGAGACAGTTTTGGGAATTCTTTGGAGCAGTCGAAAAGGGTAAATTGCTATTCAAAGTTGCCGACAAATGATTTGTCGGCCAAGTCAATTCTCCCCCAAAACTTCGTCATCATAATCAACATAATCAAATTTGTTGGCCCAAAATGCTTGCATGCAACAAAGTTTTAGTTTTGACTCGGCAACAATTATGCGGCACACGAGGCAAGCGAGTGTCACATGTGCCACAAGTTTTTTTCTGCCTTTCTTTTTGTTGTTTTCGCCTCTGCTGTGCAAATTTAATCACTTAACCCCAATGAAGTATAAGCATGGCAAAAAAAACTTTTCCGAACCGGCAAAAGTTGTGACTGGATGAGGATGTTGCTGCTGTTGCTGCTGCTGCTGCCACTAAAAGAATAAGCCAAGAATTTTTCGCAGGCGGTGGCAAAATTGATTTTTCACTTGGACGAGGTCACATCATGAGCATATTAATTTCGCCACGCCCCCTTTCAGTGCCCACACTTCCAAGTTTTCGCATTGTGTTGCTCTTTGTGTGTTGACATTGTTGTGTGTGATAAGTGTGTGTGTGTGTTTTGTGTGTGTGGTGTTCGAATGACAAAGTTACTTAAATTACCAGGCAAAAAACTTTAGTTTCCCCAAACTCCAACGGCGACTGAAACTTCGGCTCCAGTTGCTGGCACAGCTCGATGGTGTTACTACTACTGACTCCTAAACAGAATTAATGAGTGGAGAATCGTTTTTTTCTTTTCTTTTTTTGCTTGTATAAAATGTATAAAACATTTTCATTGTTTTCATTGCTTTTCTCTGCGCTAAAAGTCAAAAACTGACATTGCAAGCATTTTAGTTGTTCAGCGCTCGTCGAGCCATGCAACCCAAATCCAGTTAAAGAGAAAACATTCGCAAAACTTTCCATATCTTTATGCATTCATATGTATTTTTATATATAGTACCATATACATATTACACAAACTTTTGCGTACCCTCGCCATAGGTTTTCGTTTTTCAATTTGTCACGCAATTTGTTGTTTAAACTCCTTTGCTGACCCAACTCGCAATCATTTACACATATCCATATTATATATTTGAATCAAATACAACAAAAGATAATAAACAAAATTCTTTCATTTAGAATTTATTTTTTGCTTTCCAAATACATTTTCGCTTTACTGAGATCTCCAATAAAATACCTTAATATATTCATTAAAAATGATATTAAAAAGCCCCCAGCTTAAAGTTTTTTATTTCCAAAATACGAAGTGTGTGTATGTGTGTGTGTGTGTGTGCTGTGTGTGTATGTGTGTGTGCATATCCTTTCAGCAGCTGGCTGTGAATGCTAAGCTTAAAGTTGCCACTTCGGAGACATGAATGTCTTTCACTTAATGCACTTGATGCATGTAGAACACAAGTTATTGCAACATCTTGTTGCTCGTTGTTGTTTTTGTTGTTGTTTTTGTGCTGCAGCACTTGTATTAAAGTTTTGCCAGTGAGATTTTCAATTCACTTTATAACCAATTGACAGATCAACGCCTTCGATGCATATTCACTTCTCAATTATCGATGTACATATTTTAGCACCACAAGCTCTGGCAAATTGAAGTTATTGTTTAACAACAAAAATACTTTGATAAAAATATTAAGACAACAACTATGAAAATGAGTGTAAGGCAAAGTTATTATACAGGCAATTTTAATAAAATCAAACGAAGATAGAATATTTTTACCAGTAGTGTTGAAAACTGAGTTTATACAGTAAATTTATCTTTATCTCAACTTGATTGGAATAAATTAATTTAATTTATTCAAGTTAAGAATTTAAATTAATATTTGGTGCCTTTCCAAGCTCTTGTGTGTATTCTCTTAGCTATTTCGTAAATTAAATGTATAAAATTTTCAACAATTGTAATTACATTTTGTGTTGGGCTGTGCCGAGTTTGATGTACTCGTATTTATATATTTATGATGCTTGACATTTGCTGGGCTCTTAAGCTGTCGTCGCCGTCGTCGTCGTTGACTCCCCAAAGGACATGACATTGCACTTTACACACAAACATATCTACACTTCTATAAAGTACAACAAATGCAACGAATTTCTCTGTCTTTTTTTTTTGTTGTAAGATACCCTTTCTAAGTTGGGTTCCTTTACCGAATCAAGTTGAAGAGCCCTCCTCTGCCTGCTTGGCAGATGTATGTGCGATGCTCATACAATAATATCCTTTCACATTTTATTACACTTGTAATGTGCAACGATTGGTTGCTGCCACGAGTAGTGGCAGCAGCAGGAGCAACAGCAACACTCGAAGGAGGTCCTTCAGCATCCTTAGATACAGCAATATGAGCAGTCAGCTGCTGTTGTTGTTGTTGTTACTTGTATGTGCCTCAGGGGCTTTAATAATATAGGACACGCACAAAGACCTAAATGTACCAAGTAGGTGCCAGTTTATCTGTAACTGTGTGTCTGTCTGTGTCTGTGTGTGTGTGTGTGTGTGTGTGTGTGAGTATCATTGTCAATATTGACAATAAACAAGTTTGCTATAAAACGTAACATTAGTCGAGCATCGAGCTGTAGTGAAGTGAAGTTCACTTGAGTGTGTAGATAGTTGAGTTGAGTGGAGCATTCAAGTGATGCACACATCCACTACTAGTCTACAACAAGCTAAATGCCTCAGCCAAACAGGACACATAAATCAGGGCACTCAATCAAGGCTGAAGGCCAGCAAGTAACAAACCGAACCACACACAACCTACATGACATCCATTCATGTCATCAGGTTGACTTATTAATCGAGTATACTATACACTTATATATTATATACACTCAGCAAAAAACATTCACATGTTTGGCGCCTAGGTTAACTCAGCTTATATTTCAGCAAGTAAATTTATACAAATTTACATTGTTGGTTTCTAAAAAGAGGGGGTTATTTCTCTTCATTTCACTGTGGACTAGTTATCAGGACGATTTCCTAAATTACAGTCCAATTGTTTTTCTGAGTGTAGCACATTATATATCATACTTATATATGTATTATGTGCGTGTAGTTTGTGCAGCTGCACTTTTATAAATTAAAAAAAAATTACGACTGGCAAAATAAATAAAATAAAATGTGCCTGACTCGATGATAAAATGTTATTATAAATTAAATTAAAAACACATAAATTGTGGAGCATTAATAAATGAAATTTAAGAGGGCTAAAGCTGGACTGGACTTTGCTGGTCTGGTTTGGTGTGGTTTGGTTTGGTTTGCGTGTAGTTTGCTTTTGAAAAAGGGCCAGGCCATCAGTCATTGGCTAACGGCTAACGGGTTGACATTTATGCTGGCCAAACAACAAACAAACTTTTATAATTAATTAACGTTAAAATAACAGCAGCAACGGCATCAAAGAGAATAACAACACAGTGCCCGGCAATTTGTTTAAACATAAATCAATCATGAGCGCAGCCGCATTAAAAATTAAAGCAGACGCACTGCAAAAAGAAAAAAAAAACGCATGTAAACCATTTTAGTAATGCGCACATGTTTTTTTCACATTACAGATTTCAGTGAGGGGCTGCGGCTGGTCGAGGTACGCATACCAAATTATGTGATTAAGGGTGCCACTGCGCAACTGGAATGCCTCTACGATCTGGATGGGGAGGCGCTCTACTCGGTCAAATGGTACAAGGATGGCAATGAGTTCTATCGCTATGTGCCCAGGGATAATCCGCCAGCGCAAACCTTTCGCCTGCCTGGTGTTGCCGTTGATGTGAGTATGCCCCCCAAAAAATATTTAAAAAACATTAAACAGAGACTGAGATGGGGAGATTGTGATGGGGAGAGTCGCAGACATGCCTTTGTTTTGTGTCGCACTGACAGCAGACCTTAAAACAACGTTGCATACTTTACAGCATTGCGAGACAATAGCAAATACAGCAGCGACAACCTCACCACTATCTCCTCCCTTGAAACTATCAACTCTCGACGTGGTCTGCTGTTCGGCGGCTTCTGTGTCTTTTGGGTCTATTCGAGAGTCCTCTCCGTATGCTTTCAACGAATTGCAGCAGTAGAGATGTTTATCACTAGGACGCTAGTTGAGCATACACTCAGAAATTATTTGAAATAACCCTAACAATTAAATATTTTTTGTTATTTTTAGATATAATTTCTAAATATAAGAAACATTTTTTCTAACAATTTAAAAGGCCTGCCCTGAATCGACATTTCAAAAACTATATAGTTTTTATTAGAAATATATTATATTATTAATAAATGAATTTCTAAAAGTATAAATTTCAAAACTGATTCTGAGAAAACATCCTTTCAGAAAGAAATTATTTAATTATTGCCTCAGCTTTGAATTAAGAGTTTAGCTCTTAAATCGTAAGACCGTAAAATTATTTTAATATTTTTAATTGATTTATTTCTAATTGTTAAAAACTGATTTTAGAAATACATTTTCTGAATAATTAAGCGAGTTACCCATTTATTTTTTTCTGCGCATACCTTCACTTTTAGCTGCTGTCTGAGTGCATTTAATTTACAAACAGCATTTTGAACAGTTTTGCGTGGAGATTGTTCGAAATTGGCGTAGCTCAGGAAGTATCGAGTCACTGCAGAAACTTCCGTGTGCGCTTTTCTTTAAAACACTCACACTTGACCACACACTAGCTGATGTTTGTTTAGAATAAAAAGCCCTTCTGTTCTGGCAGTTAAGAAAACCACATTTGCAATTCCCACAACGTAAATCCAAATCGGACGATGATCATAGACAAAACTGAATGGATTGAATGGACTGACAGCAGGACAAGAACTGCAACAGCAAAAGTAGCGCACTAAAATGCCATTGCTCCATTATTTTTGCCACTAAAACTTTTGCACGTAAAATGCACTGCACGTTAGAGGTAATACACCCCCGTTCCCCTCACCTCGCGCTTACTTGCCCCCGCCTGTGGAAAAGTTGCCAAAACTGAACGCGTACAAAGTGCAACCGTTTTGGAGTTTGCCAGAGGCAGTGGCACTTCCAGTGCTCGTAAGCGCCTCGGTGAGTTCAAGATAAGCACGTGAGCCAGCAAACATCCAAAGAGTCATAAGCCCATCCATACCCGTAGCTGCCCTCTACATATATCCACAGACAGCTGCGGTCTAAATAGTAGTAGTGTACATATTTGTTTTGGAAAAACATGTATTTAAATTTATATGTTTAAAATATATTTGAAAAAATTGTGCAAATTTTAAAAGAGTAAAAGAGGAGATAAATTAAATGAATACGCCTATTACAATATTTAGAATTTTCCTTTTATGCAACATCTCTACTATAATTTTGACCGCTGCTGTGTATCTACGTGTATATGTACAGTGGAACGAATCACTAGTCGTCTGCCCAAAAAAAGGAAATAAAGAAATGAAACTGCTTGGCATGCAAGTCCTGGTGCAGTTACTGGAACTGCTACTTGCAACTACAACTGCTACTTGCTACTGCTACTCCTCCGCATCCTGTTCAGTGGCTTCCTCTGCCGGAGTGCAATAAATTTTTAAAGTTGCGCTTTTCGCTGGCACCTGTGATGGGGCGTGGTTAAACGTGTCTATAATGCGCATTATACACACTCAATCACACATACACACCGGCACACACACTCAGCACACATACTCAGCACAACACATGTGTGTGATTAGTTGCTCATTGCGGTCGACGGTCTTCCCAACTTTGATGTTGGGCCGCCGATAAGACCCGAAACATGTTGCAAGCTGCAAGTTGCAGCAGTGAGAAAGAGATACTGCCAGCTAATGGTTATATCCAGCTCCGTTGGCGGATATTGTTTTAGCATAATCGATTCAAGTGACTGACGTGTTGGCCGGGCTAACACAACTTTTTGGCTATTGGCTTGGGTTGGCTTTTGTTTGGATTTCGTTTTGTTTTATTGCAGTTGCAAAACTCTTGGCTGAATCAAACGTGAGACTTTTACCTGAGCTTCATGCGTGCGTGTCTGTAGGTGTATGTGTGTGTGTGTGTGTGTAAACTATAAATTAGGGTAAAATAACAAAGCATAGCAACAGCAACAACATCAGTTGGGGCAACAACACAATGAGCACACAACACAACACAACACAACACAAATGTATAAAAAATGCGCAATAAAAGATAACAAAGTGCACTTTCCGTTGGCCAGATAAACAAAACCCCTTTCTCGCAACCAGCAGCCAGCACCCAGCTTAATGGCTTAAAGTTCAAGTGAAATATTTGCCTAACGTTTACGTTAGCCAGCCTGGCTGCGAATGCGGACGCGATGCCTTAAATGCTGCACTCAGAAAAAAATCAACCTGAATTTAGAAATTCGCCAAGGGTAACTCAACTAATTATTCAAAAAGTATATTTTTACAGATTATGTTTTTTCTCTTCTTATTTTTGAAATTTAGAAAATATTTCAGGGGGTTTTTTCTTGCTTAAATTATTAATAAACATTAGTAATATTCTAGATATGGCTATGCTGATTACCACTGAGCTACTCAACCTCCAAGGCAGAAATCAGTGAAACTTAAGTATAAAAGCCAAGCCGATTAAATTTCATTAATTGTTTCTGCATGTCAGAAAGAATCTATTCTCAGAATCAGGGATTGATTTTTTACATCTTATGAACTTATTTATTTATTTATTTAATAACGTCTAATATCAGTTGACGCAGAAAAAACAAACAATAAACATATAAAATAAGCTAAAATAAATTAAAAATTAAATTTTATATCTACATTGAATTTCCAATATTTCTGTGGATATTTAAATGTAAAATGGTCTAACAATTGTTGTGTTTCTTACAATGGAATTTATTATTTATAAGAAACGCCCGATTTTTTCGGATAGTTGACGTAGGGCAATCCCTTCTAATAGTTAAAAAACATTTTCCTACATATATGTGTAATTATTTCTGAAAAGAAGAAAAATCTTTTCAACTTTCAGGGCTGCTTATCTTTGAGTGTGCTGAGCCTTAAAGTGGCTCCAGCAGGCGACTAAGAACCTTAAGCGGTGATGAAACAGTGAAAAAGCATTTTGTGGCTGTTCTCAAAAACAATTACGTTGCATTAACGTGCAAAGTGGCTGTTCTCGCCTGTCTCTCCATCTCCCTGCCAGTCCCTCTGTCCCCCCGTCTATAGGCAACTATTGAGAAGTGCGACTCGGAGACGGACATCGACATCGACATCGACATCCTTTTGCCTTACAACTTTTGCCACTTTTCGTTTACATTGTGCTTTTAATTTGTTGCTGTTCTTGCTTCTCATATTATTTATTGTGCTGTACTCATTCACAACAATTTTTAATTGCAGTTGCACAACTCGAGCGATGCGATTGTTAACCTGCACAACGTCAATCTGCAGTCCTCGGGCCGTTTCCGGTGCGAGGTATCCGGGGAGGCGCCATCCTTTCAAACGGTCACCGAACATGGCGACATGGTTGTTGTGTGTAAGTATAAACCAAAAACAGAAGAATAATAAAATCTTATTCTCTCTGTGCCAAAAGTCAAGCGAGAACTTACAATTCTAATTAGAAACTTGCCAACTTGGCGTAATTCCAAACGAGGCATTGCAATTTCTAGTTAGTTTACTTGTTATTAAATTTATTTTGTACAAGTTTAAACTGAAATTAGAGAAGTGACATTAGCTTTGAACTATCAGCCTGCCTTGGGCAAAATTAATTTAGATTTCGTAACCGTTGTCCTTATGAGGACAAATTGAATCGCTCATTTGACTGCTCAAGTGCTCAACTGCATTTGACAGGCTTCATTTGATTTCACGTCTCATAATAAGCTTAGTGGGACTCAACTAAAACTCTGATTTAGACCCCGAAGCGTCTGCCTTGCCATAACCTGCCAAAGCTTAGCATCTAACTCAATTTGGCAACTGTCTTCAGTCTTGTTCAGCAATTTCCTGGAGGCCAAAAAGACAACTTCAACATCAACAACAAAAACAACAACAGCAATTTGCGAAGCAGGTCGCGACCAACTCCAAATGCAAACAAAACATGATTTTCAAGTTACTTTAAGCGCTGGCTTCGCTTGGCTTGGCTTTGGCTTGACTGGGCTGTCAGGAACTACACAAGAAGTGCTTGCAGGACTAGTATCCGGCACAGGCACATGCACAGGGTTGGGATTCGGGATTTGGGATTCTGATTCAGATTCTACTGCACGCTTGAGTCACACGTGGGCCAAGCAACCGGAACGCTTTGAGCTGGCGTTGACATTTCGTTTGTTCAATTATAAACTTCTGCGTGGGTCTGCTTGCTAGCCTTGCCTTGCCTGCCTGCCAGTTTTGCCTGCCCTTACAGGGCATACACTGAGCAAAAATCGCCATAATTCTCACGTCAATGGTAACTCACCTTAATATGTTTCCTATAATTCAGGGTTTTTCTTTTCTTGATTTCTAGGCACATCGGACGAAAGCTTGGACAAAATATGTTAAAGTTTCATGTTCATTTGCTACTCTGTTGCTTATCATATATGAAATTAATAATCATTACTATTTCAATATTTTATGAATGCACACATTTTAGATTATGAAATTGATGTAAATTAATTTTAATAAAATTAAATACTCGGCCTCAATGCAGACAATAATTAAACTCTTACATAAAATCATTATTTGATTCTGAATTGTAGACAGGATATTTACCAAGATTCAAAGTGTCCATTTCTCTTTTTGAAGCTGTAATTCTTAATAAAAGAAAATGTTTCTAAATATTTAAAAAGCATATTATTTATGGCAAGCCTTTTTAATTTTTAGAAAAATGTTTTCTTATACTTAATAATAATTTCTAAAATCAAGAAAATCTTTTTCTTACAAAATTTCAGGGCATACTTTTTTCTGAGTGTGTCATCCTTGTTCGACACCAGCTATTGTCGTCTCATTCGTCTAGCCCTGTCCGCCTGTCCGCCTGTCCGCCTGTTCGCCTGTCCGCCTGTTTGCCATGGCAGGCTGTGTGCTTTGTCTTTGTTCTGACGCGCTTTTGTTGTGCTTTGTTTTGGCTTTTTGTTGCTCATATTGTGCGCTGCGTGTTTGGCTTTCAATCAAAGTTTTAAAAAGCTTCAACAACACACAGCGGTTCGCATATGCCACAGCTCCGTGTGCAATGGGTCCAACCGGGTCCATAGACCATGGACTATGGAACATGGACCAAAGTGCTCAGCTGCCCACAGCTGCCCAGTTAGTTGCCTGAGGCAAAAAGCCATTTCCGTTTCCGTTTCGCATAGTTTTGCCACAGCACTGATTTATAGTCTTGAAGCGGGTATTAGAACTTTGCCATGAAGCTCACACAGAATGACAGGAAGTATCATTATGCTCAGTTCCCTAGCTTTATGAGTTTTGTACAAGAGTTGTGTGGTATTCTTGGCTGTCGATCGGTTAAATGCATACACTGAAAGAGTCGAGCTGAGGCTACTCTCCCCTCATCGAGTGTAAATCGATTAAAGACAAAGGCGTCAAGCTGTCAACAAAGTTGGCTGACGTTCTTTTAGGGTATTAACATTCTCGTTGCGTCAAGTGCCGATTTCCTCATCATTTCAATTTTATTTTTATTGCGCTTTTATTTTTTGTCGTATTTTTTTTGCTGTGCAATTTTATCAGCAGGCTGTCAGTGCATCAGCGGCTGGAACTTTTATTGAATTTCCGGCTGGGCGCCGGCGACTTTGTTATGCCGGAAGCTGTACACTCGCCAAAAAAAGCGACCTAAATACTTGAAAGTTTTTCTTGTTTTTATAAATAATATTAACATATATAAGAAAACATTTTTCTTAAACTTAGAAATGCTGGCCTTCAATTGGCAATTTAAAAAACATTGTGATTTATTTTTTTAAAGTATTCTCATAATTTAGAAATCCATTTCTAAAAAGTAGGTAAAACCTTTTCTAAATTCAAAGGGAAGTAATTAATTTCTTATTTCTGAGCTCAGCTGTCGACCGGATTAAAATTAAATTATATACGTTTTTATAAGCTATCTAAAATTGTTGTATATGTTAAAATAGTTCAGTTTATTAATAATATAAGAAACAATAAAGCTAATTTAAGAGTTGCATAGGCATTCTTCTTTTCTAAATTTGAGAAAAGTGTACTCCAAAAGTAAGAAAATTGAGCCCGAAATTTATTAGAAATGCCGAATGTTCAAAGTTCTGGGCCATCTTTTTTCTGAGTGTGCTTGTTGTCTTTGCTGCTGTTATTATTGGTGTTGGGTTTTTGGTTTATTACGGTATTTCGGCGCTTCCAGCTGTGTGTGGGTGTTAGGGTCGGTGTCGGGTTCTGTCCTGTCCTGTCCTGTCTCTGGGCCTGCAACTAGCCGTAAATTAAATTCAGCACAGCTTGACTTTGTTAGTTTTGGGACGAGCAACACGCAACTAACCGACTCGATGTCACACATTCTCCCTCTTCTCTCTCTACTCCACACACTCCTGCCATGCAGCTCTGCCGGACCAGGGGCCACCGAAAATAAGTGGAGGACGTCCGCGCTATCAGATTGGCGATTGGGTGCGCATCAATTGCACCGCTGGCCGGTCCAAGCCGGCTGTCAATCTGTCCTGGTTCGTCAACGGTGAGCCCGCCGATCCACAAAAGCTGCGCAAATTCGATACAATTGTTTCGGGTCGCGAAGGGTTGGAGACCTCCGTGTTGGGCCTGCAATTTCGCGTCGAACAGCAACATTTTCGCAACGGCGACATGAAGTTGAAGGTGAGTTAAGTGAAATTTATTGTGCTCTGCGCTGATTAACAGTTTGCCCTCAATTTTTTTGCAGTGTGTGGCTGCATTGTCGTCCTTCTACTGGCGCAGCAACGAGGAGTCCGTCGAGGGTGATCGGCCGCAAAAGGCGCCGGTTTTGGAGTCACGCGAAAGTGAAGGCGCCTTTGCGAGCAATTCGCGCGCCGATCCGGTGCAAGGTATGTCATACCGGGAATTATTTGTCACAAAAATCTTATCGTTTTTCATTCAACCAAATGCAGCCAGCAAAACGGACTCACTTTTAATGGCCCGCGCGCCCAGTGTACTGTTGCTGCTGGCGCTGGCCACGGCTGCCACATTGGCTGGTGGCGCCACCGTCTCCGCCGGCAGCAGCAGCAGCAGCAGCAGCATGGGCGGGGCGCGAGTGATTCGATCGGTTGGTAATAATAATAACGATAATTGCAAAGATAAACAAAATGATAAGCTAATAGATAATCTCAAACAATTCATTTGTCAGTTGCGGCGACGCTCTGTGAGTGATGCGTCGTCAGCGGCAGCAGTTGCAACAACAGTTGCCACGTCCATGCAGCAGTTGTCTGCGCGGTAGCTGCATTAAGTCAAATTAGAGCCGCCCATAATATATGCATTCAGCCCCGCCCATAATTTCCACTGAATTTTCCGTCTTCGCTTCGCAGAAAACTAAATTCAGATATTTGCAACATGAATAAAAACGACTAAAGAAAAAAATAATAAAAAAAAATTTACAAAAAATAAAGAGAAAACTGCTAATTTATTTATGTCGTTAACAAAAAGCTTTCTTGGATTTAATTTGTAAAAACAAAAACGTATTTATATGCATATACCTAATTAAATTTAACAACAAATATATATACACAAATATGAAAGCATAAATATATATTTTAACATTCAAATTCAAAAAGCATCTCACATTGTGCAGTGCCGCAAAACTGTTTTTAGCTGGAAAAAAGAAAGCAAAGAAAAGTAAAAACAAAATTGTTAAGCGTAGTGAATAGAAGAGGGAAAACACTATTCATAAAAGCCAATTGTATATAGTTAAAAATAATAATAATGTGTGTGTTGTATGTTATTAATTTTTAAGTATTTCCACACAATAAGATATAAAAAAGAAGCAGGAAAAAAATACATGTGACAACAAACAAAATCTTAAAACACAAAAAAAAATTAAAAGCGAACTAAGCTGAAAATGGAAAACAAAAGAAACAGCTCAACAAGAACAAACGTGGGCATTGAAAATAACGAGTTTAAACAAGCAAAATAAATATATATATACATTGAATATTCAAAAATACAATAAATATAGTTTTAAGTATTCTGTTACTAAATAATGATACAACCAAATTATAAAGATTAGCACCTAACTTTCAATGGTAACTTTTAACAAAATACATAAACGAAATTGTAATTTAATGTATATTTATAAATATATATATATATATACGAGTATATATATATATATATATATAAATGAGTGCAAAATGTATTACACAAGTTAGCTGATCTAATGAAAAGTCAAAAATCATTTTGTCAACTATTCTTAATTTTCAAATTCATTTTAAATTAATGCACTCAATGAATTCGTATCTAAAAATCTTTCACGCATGGAAAAAAAAAAGCACTCGATTTAAATTTATAAAGTAAAAAGGATAAACTTGAATGAAATCTAATCAAACGTAGCATTTTAAAGCTGGTGACTGTTGAAAGGTCTTAAAACTAAAACAAACATATCGTAAATTTATAACTTGCCAAATTTTTATGTATATGTATGTATGTATCTAAAACTCAATTAAATGATATGTGTATGAAATCAATATACAAAGCATTGCGGCCGCAACTATTTAACAATTAAGTGAAACCATCTGTTCAATCTGTTCTCTGTCCGTATATACACACATGTCCAGCATTGTACCTTTATTTACGAGTATTTAGAATTAGGCAGGATGGAAAAAACAAACTAAAAATCTACTAATAACATTCCATGTTATTTTGCTGTCATTGAGGGAAAAGCGCTATCAATTGACAAATTGTTATAAATGTTAACATTTTAGTTAGCCAAATTTAGAAACAATAGCAAAAGTCAAACCACTAAAACCAAAAAAATCAAAACAATAGAGAAATGATTGTGATTAAGCCTTAATGAAGAGTTGAAATTCATTCAAAAACAATTACAATTTTATGTAAATAGTCGGAGAGCAGCGCCATGTTAAATGCTTTGTCTATTCTAATTATTAATCCAATTTCTACATATAAATATAAATGTATATTTATATATATATATATGTTTATGTATATGTATATATATATATATGCATGTATGCATTAATTCAGATCGATTTTGATTTCCTATTGCGGTTAAAATTTACAAGCGCGTTAAGCGGGAGTTTTAATTTGAATTTCAATTGTCATATATATAACGTTAATATGTAAATACTTACATTAAAATGCTAAGTAAATTAAGATGTCTACAAAAACAAAAAAAGCAAAACATAAAATGAATGCGCCGATTTTAATAATAAGCAAATAAATTTATAAATAAATAAAATATCACTGTCTGCACATTTAAATGCTAATTAAGAAGCACAGCAAGTGAGTGTGCGAGTGTGTATGAGTGTGTGAGTGTGAATGTATGCATGTGATTGGATGGGCTATTAGATTTAAGCATAGATCGATTTAACTATATATGAAAACACACATATACTTAAATGAAAATCAATGTGCATTGTTGTAAACTGTTTTTAAGTCTCACACATACTTAATATCAACGCTATAAACTACAATTAACATCAAATATTAAACAACAAAAAACGATACAAAAAAGAAAACCCAAAAAAATAATAATAATAATAGCTGTGTGCTAATTGTAAGTGTAAATTATTTGTGTATTTAAAAATCAATTTTTAGATGTATAAAAACTAAGATATTCGTATACAAACGATGATCAAAAAATAAGAGAGCTGCATACTAAAAAAAATCCAAATGCCATAAAGTAAATTAACTTGAATTTAACAAAAAACAAAAACAACATCAACAACAAAAAGTAATAAAAACTACAAGAAGAAGAAGATAAGAAACGAAACCTGTAAATATCTTTAAGCGATAATTCAATGTACGATACGAGCATATGTCACAAGCAAATCTAACAAATTACGAGCGAAAAGCGAAAAGTCTTGCAAAAGAATTAATAATAATAAAAAAATAAAAAAAAATATTTGTTTCAAAATCATGTGATCAAACGTGTGTGTATCTCTTCAACCACGCAAAACTACAGAAAATGCTCTCCAGCTTCCGATGCATTAAGTCCACTTTTTATTGATGTGCTCAGCTCGGTCAGCAAGCATTCTTACATACTTTTTTAAGGGAGCCAACACAAAATTGGGTAATTTTTAGAAAATATTTCAAATACGTGAAAATGTGCGAGGCGTACGTGACAACAGCAAACAACGAATGTGTCCAGCTGTAATAAAAAAAGGACTGCCCAAACCGTTTAGCAGTAAAAAAGAGCAGACGCCCTCTCCCTCAAGCAATGCAAACGACAGGACATTGCATACAAAGGTGAGAGAGGGAGATAGAGGAGAGATGAGAGATATGTGAGGAGAGAGGAGAATCGAGAGATGAATACAAAAATTATGGCATACTTGGCAAAGCTGTTGCCTTCTGATGCAAACTGTACCAGCAACTACTAAATTACAGTTGTAAATCACAAAATTTGAAGCAAGTTTAAAGTGCTTCAATTTTAATACTTGGGCGTAAATTAAAACTTGTTAACTTTATATTTCAGTAAAAGAAATCGAGCTGAATTTTAGAAAGGGTAAGGCAAAGGGTTATTCAGAAAGTTTATTTCTAAAATGGATTGTGTCTTTCTAAAAACCAAAGTTTTTCTTTTCTTAATTGTCCGAAATTTCCATGTTTCTTCATTAATCTACATATTATATATATGGAAAGTCTAATATCAGCTTTTTTGTTGCTTATAGAAAATAAATATAAGCAACAAAAAACTAAAGAAAACTAAAAGTATTTGAAAATTTCACATATGAAAAAGATTTTAAGTAGTCTATAAATTCAAATAATTTAATTCGATTTGAACCTGAGAGTTCACAATCAGCTGCTCGGCAGACATTACAATCAGACATTACTATCATTACTAATTTCATAATTTAAAAAATCCACTTTCTTGTAAAACAAGAAAACTCTCTAGTTTTAAGGGCGATTTTCTAAAATTCAGCTCAATTTACTTGCTGAGTGTGTAGAATGGTTTCTTTCACCTCTGCGGATTATTAAGCAGAGCTCATACCAGTTATGGAACTGCTGTCTTATCCTTAAGACTCAGCTTGGCTGTGGACGGACACTAATAAGCTGCCAGAAGTAAGCGCATTTGATAAATAGATGCCGAAATCCAAACAAATTATAAGCAGCAGCAAACGCCTGGATGCCAGCACATTTATTAGCCAACCAAATCTGCGCACAACAAATTGCCACAAATGAGCACACAGAACAAACACCTGACTGCCTCCCCCCGCCACATTTCCCCCCTGCGCACCTGTCCACCAGCTGCCTGCTCCAATGACACGGAAAATCCGGCAATAAGCCAAAAACTTACTAAGGCGTCGGTCAAGCATCGTTTGCTATTTGCTGCGGCTATCAAATGTCACATAAATCAGATTTGCCATTTAATTACAACAACAACACACACTCTGTGTGTGTGTGTGGGCTTGTGGATAGATTCGTAAAGGAAAATCCTTGTCTCAAATAGAGCTTAAGTTTAGCTTAAGCTGCTATTAGACAAGCATTTCGGCTGTGGCCCTATCCACATTCCTTCATATTTTTTGTTCGCTTGCGTAATTTCCACACAACTTAAGCTGTGAGTCTAAGTAAAAATATGTGTTGTCAACTTGGCGGTTTTTTGTGTGTGTAAATATGTGTGTGTGTGGTGTGGTGTGTGTGCATATTAAGCTCAATTGTGTACGGCTTAAAAGTTATATGTTTGATTTCGCACAGATAAAGCGGCATAAAACTGGCTCACAGGTAAAGTTTTGATTGGTCCTAATGATAAGTTAAGCTGTGCAATAAAACCGAGACACCCAAACTTACACAAGTGGCAATTAGGATTCAACTGTGACACGAGAGAGCCTGTTAAACTTGACAAAAATTAAATCGAACTCGAAATCGGGTAAGTGTTTCCAAACTCTTCACCCAGAAATCAATTTGAGATTTTTAACTTATAATTGCGGC
Source organism: Drosophila basisetae (assembly GCA_035041595.1). Lineage (NCBI taxonomy): Eukaryota > Metazoa > Arthropoda > Insecta > Diptera > Drosophilidae > Drosophila > Drosophila basisetae. The sequence goes on along the minus strand of JAWNLB010000123.1, from coordinate 9,258,464 downwards.
TTAGGGTAAGGTAACTCAACTTATTATTCAGTTTTGATAGATCCTAATGATCCACTTAGGTTGTAACTGTGACACTTCAAGACTGCTAGTTAAACATGACAAAATTTAATTTCACGCAGAATTTTATTTTAGAAATTTGCCCTATTTGATGGCGTTGAATAAATAACTTCAACTCATTGGCGTTATTTGCAAGGCCATTGGCGTTCCACACGCCAATGCGCAACCCTATTTGGCTCATCTGTTTGCAAGTGCAACGTGCAACAGGCTCATCATGGCCGTAAGTGTCTCAGTCAACTTGTTGAAGTACAAGCTGTGATAGGAATTCTTTTATTAAAAATAACAAAAATAAATATAGCACACTTACTGAAAAATCTATAATCAGCTGACCCCGGAAATGCCGAGGAGTGACGTCATAACTGAGAAGCTTTATTTACCATTCCCAATAATAGAAAGAAAAAATATCAACAAATATGAAAAAAAAATGTAAATAACAAAAGTAAACATAAACAATAATAATACTTGTAAACAAAAGTTAAAAAAGACAGATAAAAAGACAAAAAGATAGACCCGTATTGCCCTGCTCGAAGCCAGAACCATTTGGGAATTACTTCAATGAGTACGTTGAACAAAGCACGACAAAATATGCAACACTTTTTTCTATAAATTGTCATTCCGCAAATTTCAAATGTAATTTTATTTTATTTTATTTTATCGATAACTTTGCACGTTCTGCGAATGGAAATCGATTTCCGAAAAAAACAATAATAATAATTGTAAACAAAAGTTAAAAAAGACAGGTAAAAAGACAAAAAGATAGACCCGTAAGAATCATGGATTCAATTTGTGGAAGGCAACGCGTTGTGTCAAGCGGCAGCCACTCAGGCGGATCCCCATTATGCGACCTGACAACACTTGGTGTCGATCGGATGCAGATATTGCATCGGCGTTTGCGGACGAGCTGCAAAGTCGCTTCACGCCCTTTGCACTAGCATCGCCCAGCCAGGACACTGAAGCATTTTTAAATGCAGATCTAGATCCTGTACAACCGATCACCCCTATCGCCCCTACTGAGGTCCGCTTACAGATTCGCAGGCTTAAGTCCACTAAGGCCCCTGGCTATGATGGCGTTGACGGCAGAGTTGCTAAGGCCCTCCCAGTGAAGGGAGTATTGTTCTTGGTGCTACTTTTTAACTCCATTGTTCGCATCCACCACTTTCCCACTCCGTGGAAGTGCGCTGTGATTGCGATTATTCCGAAACCTGGCAAGCCAGATAATCTTGTCTCGTCATATCGACCGATAAGCTTGCTGACCACTTTGGCTTCAGGCATCACCACGGTACACCAGAGCAAGTTCCTCGATTAGTACAGCACGTCCTCGAGGCCTTGGAAAATAAGCAGTACAGCTCTGCCGTCTTCCTGGATATCCAGCAAGCATTTGATTGCGTGTGGCATGATGGCCTGCTTTTTAAGCTTAAGTCTCTGCTACCATCGGCGCAGTATTTACTGCTCAGGTCCTACCTGCTTGGCCGTTCTTTTATGGTTGAAGTTAGGGGCGAGCGGTCAAACATCCGCCGCATTGGAGCTGGTGTACCGCAGGGTAGTGTCCTTGGACCTGCCTTGTACACATTGTACACCGCGGACTTGCCGATACCAGTAGCCAGAAACACGCTGCTTGCCACATACACTGATGACACTGTGTTCCTTGCTAACTCCACCACTGCTTGGAGAGCAGCTGCGGTTACGCAGAGGTTCTTGGATGGTTTAGGGTTTACTTGGGCCAACCGGTGGAACATCTGCGTCAATGGGAGCAAGTCTCAGCACTGCACGTTCGCGCTCAGGAATGGTAATTGTCCAACTGTCCGACTCAACAACACGGTCATACCTCAGGAGAACCATGTTCGCTACCTGGGTTTTTTTGGACAGAAAACTGACCTGGCGCAAACATATCCAGATCACTGCAGCTGCGTGTAGATCCAAAAAAACGAAACTCAACTGGTTGCTGAAGCCATCAAGCAAACTCAGCTTGAGCAACAAGCTGCTGGTGTACAGGAGCATCATCATGCCTACATGGACATATGGAATTCCATTCTGGGGCACGGCCGCAAAATCCTGGATTATTCAAATTCAAGTTTTGCAGAACAAGGTGCTCAGAGACATCTCTGGTGCTCCACCATATGTGAGCAACAGAACTCTGCACAACGACTTCGCATTACCGACAGTCAGTCAACAAATCAACAGACATACAAGTCGGTATAATGACCGTTTGCACAACCACGTCAACCCTTTGGCCTGCACACTTGGGTCAAATACAACTCGCAGGACTCTGGACTGTAGGGCGTTAAATTAATGTGCCACAAATGTAATATTTGATGTTATTTACTAACTGCTAAAACCTGTTCTATGTTTATGTTATAGATTGTAATTCACTGCTATTATTCATTCTGTTCCAAATCAATGTTTTATAGCCTTTGAATAGGTTGATTAATGTTTAAAATATAACTGTTATATAAAAAAAAAAAAAAAGAAAAGAAATTTGCCCTCTTCACCTTAGTATTCGGAAAATCTGTGTTTTTCTGTTCATAATTTTGAGGGTTTTTCAAGCAACTCTAAAATTAGCTTTCTAATTGCTTATTATAATTAATAAACATTAGTATTTTAAGGTTTCACAAATACAAACATTTAAGATAGTTTACAACTTTTTAGAAATGCATTTCTTAATAATAGAAAATATTTCGAATAGCAAAAAAAAAACACCAGAAGTGTCTGATTTCTTAAAACCAACTAATGTTCTTTGCTGGTTCATTTATTTCTATTCGTCATCATATTTTGCCTTTATTCTTAGTACCTTCGAATAGTCATCAGACAACACTCAGACACAGACAATGTTCCCTTGCAACACTGCTGCCACTCAGTCAACAGAATGTCATGTCTGCTTGCAGCTTGTTTTTGACATTGCTTTGGTAATTCGTTGCCATTCTCTGTTGTTGTTCTCTTTATTGTTATCACTTGCAGCATTTGAAATGATTTGCAATAAAATGTGTCTGTTGTTGTTCACTGGCCACACCCCCTTTGCCAAAAGACGTGCAGCAGTTTCAGCTCCTGTTCGGTCCTTGGTCAGTCCCATTTCCATTGTCATTTTCATTGTCATAGTCCTTGACAGCGTCACGTAATTTCATTGCTCCTGTTTATTTATTTTTTGTCTATATGCATTTGTTTTTATTCTAAGGCTCTTGTTGCCACGAATACAGGAGAGAAAAGCGAGCAAAACAACAAATGGATAAGCAAAAATGGAAAATAATGTCTACTATATCTATATAGTTTTATTATTGCAATCAGACACTACATCCTACAGATAGATGAACCTCTAATAATGCTTTTCACATCACATATTCTACTTGCGCAGTTCAGGAGGAAGATATATTTTTGTTGGCGCCTCGCAATGGATTGGGCCCAAAGCTCGACTCACTGCGATGCGCTCCTGGTATTGACCATGCTCTGGCAAAAACAAATCATTAATATACAGCAAAACAATGCAAGAAACGACAGCATGGAATGGCCATAGACGCAATCATAATTTGTGTGCTGCAATAAAAATGCGTGGCAAAATAAAAATGCCCATAAAATGCTGGATGCCAATTTCTGTCTGTGTACACTGGACAACTGCAATTGCTGGCACATAATTTGGCATTGCTTGCCCTATAAATAATACAGCATCTGAACAACATTTCTGTCAGGCAGAATGCGCTTAAAGTTGACTTCGGCTTCTGCGTCCATCATAGGCAGTAAAATGTGTTTTAGAATGGGTAATACAAATCGAAATGGTTTGCAGTCATTGCAGCTACGTGATCTGAAGTAGCAGCTCAACAACTCCGCATTAAGGAGAAAATAGTCAGGCATAAACCAAAATGATTGACAAGCTGCAGCTGAAATTAAAATTATATTTACATATCTAAGAAAATACTCAGATCTTGTGTGCTGTATACTGCGACATACTCGTATATAAATATCTAAATGCAAAAGTGAATATTTCTTTCTTACAGAACCAATTGTATCTTATAGAAAGACAAAAAAGTTTAGATTTTGAAATAAACAAATGTTCTGATGATGAGTCGAATTCACAATTTACATATTATCCAGGTTTGTTTACTTTTGCTTGCAACCCTTTCTTTCCAATCCCTTCTTGTCTGTTCTGTCGGCGCGTGTGCCTCATTATTGTTACCAGTTTTTATTGGCTTCTATAGATTTTTAGCTAAGCAGAAATGGGCAGCAACCTGGTGGCATATCTTTTGCTGATTTCATCAGTAAACCCCAGTAAAACGCATTTCGTTACCTTGATTTTTTATGACTCCCCCCAAAATAGAAGTGTATGTGTTTTTTTTGGGCAGTTTTCTTGCATTACAAGCCAAAAATGCTCGTCTGGCGAATCTTTTGCTTTGCTTATCTACCACAAGGCCGGGTTTCTGTCGAAATGTTTCTGTTGATTTTCAGGTTTCGCTTTTTTTTCAACCCTGAGTGGCTGGTGTCCATTTGCTATTGCCTACGCAATGGAAACTCAACTGATATTTGATTTTTTATGACTTGGCTACTTTTCTTTATATGGCTTTGCCTTCCACCTTAACCTTTTGTAAACTCTTTGGCTGCAGCGATTCCCTTTCGCTTAAAATAACAATTTCAAATGGATTTTATTGCCTTGGGGTTCGATTTGTGCTCTGATACTAACGTACATATGTATATACTATATATATATACGTATATATGTATATATGCATACATACATTTACATATGTGTCGCCTGCTCAGCTTCATTTTACCGTTTTGCATAAGCGCCTCTTGTGGATTTCTGTTGCCTCTGACCGCACACACACACAAACACACTTACATACTTACACCCATGTGTGTGCTTTAAGTCCTTAAAGTCCAGCACTCGAGTGCATTACACACAAAAATGTAATCAAAACATTCCCAACAGACAATAATTGAAAACGGTCGCTGCGTTTGTTAGCCAACTTTGCCAATGCTGCCATCAAATTTATGTTAATTGAAACTTATGTTCAGCCCGTTGTCATAGTTACAACAGAATCAAATGACAAAAAATGTACAATATTTAAAACGAGCTTTGTGGTAGCGAATCAAAAATCATTTGGCGAACGCATTTTTTGACTACAACTCCGAATGTGGGTTTGGAAAATGAGAGTTACTTCAGTTCAATTATTAGCAAAGATTGAAATATTTTTAAGCTAGCAACAAATATATTTAATACAGCAACAATAATTGGAGCATATTGAGTAAAATATACATACATATTTAGTTAAATAGTTGCCATTACAATTGAAGAGTAAGAGTTAAACATTTTTTACTACAACTGCGATTTACATAAACTTAAATAGATATTTAAAAGTCCTAATGCAGTAAATAAAAAATCGGAAATATGGAGAAAAGACATACTTATAGACATATTGAAAATATTGAAACGTAAAAATGTTCAAAAGATTTCGCAGTCAAAGAATTATTGGTTGCATAAAGCGTTTTTCGTTGCGTTTCATTGCAGATCGGAAATGAGTTTTCGCACATTATTGACACATACGACAGCATTTTAAGACGGAAACATTTAAGCAACTTTACGAACCGGGAAACAGCATTAATTTGTTAATTTTATGCCTCACAAAGAGTTGCAAAGGTTCAGTTGGCCACAATCAAATTTACATATATTTTTGCGTGTATTTTATTAAACGCAGCAGATAATTGCGAGCAAAATATACATTTAAGTGCTTAAATGTGTGTGTAGCCTGTTTAACATAATTACCTGTTTATAATTAATTAAAATGCAATAAGCGTAAATTTGATAAAGAATGGGCAATGCTTATTTTCCAGCCTTTAATTCGGTTGCTTTTCCCGCGTGTCAGCAGTTTTTGCGGGCTGTGAAATTCGATGAAATTGATTAACTAAATTGCAATCGAATAGATGCAGCGTAATAATGCGCTCCAAAAATTAATTCATAAATTATTCAGTGCGCTGCTGAAAAGTGGGCAACACTTTTGTGTGCTTCTTTTTTTCTGCTTACTAAAATTTATTGTTGAATTTTATGCATTTTGCATTGCTGGGCACAATTTTCGGCATCAATGGCAAAAAATAATTTGGCCCACAAGCCACAAGCAGTGGAGTGAGTCCTGCAGGGCTATGTGTGGGGCGTTTTGTGGGGGATTAGTGTGGGGAAGGTGATAAAATAACTACACACATATTGCCACACCTAAACTATAAGCAACTGTTTTTGTTGTTGTTTCTGCTGTTGCTGATGTTATTCTATACCCTGAACCCATTAAAATGCGTAAAAGGGGTATAATGATTTTGTGTCAAAGTATGTAACAGACAGAAAGAAGTATCGCCGAGCCCATAATGTGTATATATTTTTGATGTGCAATAACAAACGAGTCGATAAAGCCATGTAAGCGCTAGAGACTTTAAATTTGGAATATAAGTTATCGTATATCATCACATACATTTTCACAAATCTTAATAATGGCATCGGCCATTGTGATATTGCACTACAATGTTTTGGTTTCCATACTGTCTTTTCGGTGCAAATAATGAATTCTGGTATTTAAGTTTTAAACAATTTTAGATTTCTTCTTCGCAATAAAACTAGAATATGTACTGGACATCTGGCTGCAGGGTATATCCAAGTCGAGCTAAATTGGCAACAGCATTTTCAATTGTTATAATCTTCAATACCGGTGCTGGCAAAAAGAAATAGAAGCACTTCCACGCATGCTAAAATTTGAGTGTGCAAAAAGCTAGAATATATATTGAACACATGGCTGCAGAGTATTACCTAGTCGAGTTCACTCCACTCACAGCATTCCACTTTTATTTTTACTGCAGTGCAATTTGCTTTATGACTGCATCGCATGCACGACTCCTACCTTTTGGCCATGAATAACGAACGGAAATGCAGAACGCGCTCTGGTCGCGTTTCCTGTCCCCCTCCCCTCTAATCAATCAAGATATGTGTGTGTATGTGTGGGTGTGCACTTTAATTGCGGTGACGGTTTAATTTATGACCAAAACGAAAATTGAATGAGTCGCCGTCTGACGGTGAGCAAATGAGTCATTGCAATTTGAATGGGCAACACCAGCTGCTGGTTTAGAAAAATGTTGTTTTCTGCTCAACGCAAAGCAGATAATGGCTTTCATGTTCCAGATTTGCACACTATCTAATAGCTTTTCGTATTTGCCAATTATGCTTTGAGCTGGTAATTTCCTCTTTGGCTTTGCTATTTTCTGTGTGTCTCTGTTTTTTCTGCAACATTTCATTAAATGCGAATATTTGTGGCCAAAGGCAATTGTGCTGATTTCCTTTCAAATGACATTTTCAAAGCACGTACAAAAAAAAAGAGGGAACGGCAACCGGAGATGGCTTGCAGTTAACCGGAAATGCGTTGGCAAGAAAATACTTTGATTTAATGTATTGTATTGTTTTACTCGTTCCATTTTATTTCTTGCTCACATTTTACAAACTAATTTTAAATAAAATTAATTCAAACAAAACAGATAAGTCCGAGAAAAAAATACATTGAGAAAGTGTGTTTAGTTTTAGTCTGCCGCTGGTTGCTCTTAAATGTTTATTAATTTATTCATTTACAACACGCACAAGTTTAGCTTAAATTTAATGGAGAATATTTGTTTGGAAAACTGCTCGACCAGTTTTCTGAGTAGTACTTAAACTCTAAGCGAACGATTTGGGTTCACATTTTGCGTATTTACAAGAAATTATTTGTTTTGTTTTTATGCTTTCGTTTGTTATTTGGCTAGTTTTTTTTTAACATTAGAAGTTTATCAAATATTAAATATCAATCAAAGAATGCCAAGCTGCAGTTTTGGACGGCACTAGCAAAATAAAAAAAAATGATATCTTGAGGCAGGCCAAAAAGAATACGCTCTGCCAGCAGCTGTGCCACTTGGCCTCAATCGAAGGGCCTTTGTATGCAAATTGGCTCTGCTTGTGTCCCCCAGTGGCAACAACTGTAAATGGGCTGCCTCAGTTGCAGCTGCCTGCGGCATGCGAACATTTAAGACTTGTGAGTCAGTTTTGGACTTGTTCTCATTTCCTTTTTTTTGCCTTGTCTTGGAGTTGCATACCTCTCTGCGGCTTGTTGCACACACACCTCTCGTGTGCTTCCATTTTTGGGCTATGTCTCCCTTGCTGCTACCAATTGTTGAACTGGGTGTGGATACGACTTGTTTGTGACATTTCTTTGTGACTCAGCATAACAAAATTAGCATAAGCCAATGATTGTTATCTTTGCGGCGTGTGTAACTCAAAATAAAAGAAATAATTTATGTTTTGTTTTGTTTTTAGACATAACTAGCTGAGTCACATTTAAAATTCTTAGCTTACACATCTGTTTTATATCAGATGTGACTCACTTCGTCAAAAGTATTATTCACAGATTTTCTGGTTGTCGTAAAACTTCTAATCTAACCTTCAAAAATAGACACCAGAAGTTAAATTCCTCCCAAAGGTGAACTGTGTGAAGGAATGTGCAAAATGCTTCAAAATGCTTTTCTAGAAATCAAAGTTCAAAAATATTTTCAAGAACTCTCCAATATTCTGTCCAATGTCGATGATTTGTCTTAATTCAGATCAAAAGAATCTATGGAATTTACTGGCCCTTTCTATATGCAACATTGTATTTTTATTATATCAATTTTTACATTGCGTTCAACTCATTCAAAATTGTTAGCAATGCTTTCAGCTCTTCAAAAATTCTAAAATACATATTTAAATATATTTGCAGCTATTAGATATACCTCTTTATGGCAGTAGAAGACTGAACTGTTTTCAAATAGACAAAAACTTTATACCTTAGTGCCGCTTTGAACAACTTTAACAACTTCTTAGAACTTCTCAGTCCCTCTCTATTCAATAACACTAATAGAAAATATATTTATAGAGCACAGGGTATGACTTTAATAATTAAAATCAGAAATGCTAAGTTCCTCGCATGCAATGGTAGTCGCTTCCACAGCTTGGCATTAGTTGACTACCACGTTTAGTTCTTTAAACGGATTTTCACATTATAAAGATGACATATTTGCAAGATGCTCAGCAGTTTCAATAATTTTGCTATTTACAGCTTTTGTTTGCGGCATCTTATCTGCTTTCAACATAGCTTCGATTTTCTGACGAAGGTGTTTTCCAAATGGACTGGCTTTACAATTCTCGTCTTAAATGCTAATGTGACTATGCATTTAGGTGCTTTCTTAGTCTAATAGGTTTAATTATTTTTTAAGTGTGTTAAATATGTATGGAAGGTGCATTTTATACAATTGAAATGTTAAAAATTTGATATGCGCGAAATGCAGTTAAAAATACTACGAGATTGTTTATAAATACAGCGAGTTTTGAAATTATACAATTTTGAAAAATATGATCAAAGTCGATTCGTTTTTGGGAAATCATAGAATATTACTAAGTCGAAAACAAATTTATATTACAGATCATTTTCTTGATTTTTCTAATTCAACTTGAACTAATGGACTTATCTTTACACTAAATGAAAATTATATTTTCATTATGATATTTCAATTCTTTTTTTTTTTAACAATTTTGCCATTTTTTTGCGCGCTTACTTTTAACACTTAATATTTACAAATTCTTAAATTGTACTTAAATGCTTAAGTTGAGTAGTTTTGCCTCGTGACTAGTTACACAAGTAGTTCTAGTATCTGCTTTTTTTTATATGTATGTATACTTTTTTTTTAATTTTAAGAGAATTTCCATTTTACTTATTTTGTCAAACACATCAATTGATTTAAATGCTTAAAGTTTTTCTTCATTTTTGTTTTTAATATTAGCGCAATGTAGTCGTAAGTAAAGTGTATGTAGATTTTTCTATGAAATTTGGCATAGGATATGTTTTGCTTTTACACTGTAATTTCTCAGATATGACGACATCCGGCGATAGCTGCTAATTTTAGTGAAGGAATCTGCGATTTGGGCAGTTAACTTCCAGATCCCAAAGGTGGCCAACTCCAGGAGCCGGCGATCCCACAGAGCAGCAGCAGTGAAAGTAGCAACGATGGTTGCCTCGAGGCGGCGGCACCTGTAAGGATAATGATGAGAATTGATTAGCCAAATGATGATGATTGAACTCCCCCCAAATTCCCTGAATGGTTACCAATTGTGCTGGACTTGGCAGCGACTGTTTCACGCGATTCCAAAGCAGGTGCCCGCTGCTGGCGATCACTCTCCACGCTCTCCTCGTTGCTCTGCCAGTAGAGTGAGCTAATCTTGGCCACACACTGAAGGAAAGAAACAATAACAATCAGAGTCAATCAAAACTGAAATTTGTGGCTCGCTTACCTTGAGTTTCATATCGCCATGCCTGAAGTGAAAGCCACGCACTCGAAACTCCAAGCCGAGTCGAGCCATTTCGAGTCCATCCCGATTGACGACAATCTTGTCGAATTGCTTCAGATGCTGTTTCTGTGCCGGCTCCCCATTGATGAGCCAGCTCAGATGACAAACAGGCTTCGAAGGTGCCGAGGTACAGTTCACTCGCACAGTGTCCCCGATTTGATAGCGTGGCTGCCCGCCGGATATCTTTGGGCCATGATTTGGGGTCACTGTAACAGCAGTAGAGTATTGATTTAGTTTTTGTTCGTAATTGGAAAAGGCTCTTGCATATTTAAGAAGGGCACATCAAAAGGCATTTAGCTGTAATTACCCACATAGCTAAGTAGGTTGTTCACTTGTCGTTGTCAATTGACAATAAGCGTTGACAGTGAGGCCAGACAATAAATACTGCTGCTAACTAAATGATAATTAATACGTACACACTAAGACGAGAAATCGCAGAGAGTTTTTGGAATTTAGCATACATTTAGGCAAGGATAACCAAACTTATTATTCAGAAAGTACGTTTCTAAAAATCAGCGTTTTTCTTTTCTTAAATTCTGAGTATGTTTTTCGAAAATTTAGAGAAAGTCTCTGTAATTTTCATATGTGTACACAAAGTAATCAGAAAGTAAATTTATAGAAACAGAATTTTTTGTATCTTAAAGTCTAAGTACATTTTTCTACAATTTTTCGTTATCAATTACTTCTAAAAATAAAAAACAACTTTCTACTTTTCAAGCCGATTTTTTTCTGAGTGCTGGGAGGAAGTTATTGGATACTGCTTCGATAATGGGGCGTAACTCTGACCTAGTATGTAATTTAATGAAGACAAGCTATATAATTAGAATATTTAATATTTATTTTTCCCACATTATGAACTCCGTTGTGGCCACCAATGAAGGGGAACAGGACAATGTGCATTCAGCCCCATTTTTAACGGGCACAGTACAATCAGCCTTGTGTATGTGTGTGCGAGTGTGTGTGTGGGTGTGGGTGCTCTAAGCACAGTTATTTAATTTTAATGAGCCAAGCAAATTGAATATTTCGTTGTTCTTGCCCAGCTTTGGCAAGTGGAATTCGAAGTTCGCAGCCAGATGCCAGTTGCTGCTTTTGCTCCTTTTGCTGTATTATTTGCTTTACGTTTGTGCCATAATGAAAGCCATGTGTGTGCGGAGTATCTTGAGCAGGTTAGTAGAGGGGGTTCATACTTAAGATTTATGTTCAGATTTGTGCCAGTAAAATACAAAAAGACGGCAAACACAGACCCACAGCGGCGAGCTCTATTTTATATATATACGCATGCGAAATGCTTATTCAAAGTTTATTTAAGCGTGTGTGTGCGAGTGTGTGTGGTTGTAGTAGTATTTGAGGGGCGTGTTTGGTGTTGTTGTTAAGGCATCTGGATATGGCCATGGCTATGGTGTAACACGCCCACCAACCACTTGGCCATTGCTTAGCGCTTTTGGGCATATGAAAAAAAAAAAAAAAATGAAAGAAAAATCCAACACGAATGAGCCAAATGGTAAAGAAAGGAATCAAGTCAAGTGCGGCGCCCCCCGGCGTCCAGTTAACGCCCACTGTGAAACAGCCGAGACGCAGTCGAGTGTTTGTATGCATTATAAATATATCATGCCAAAAGAAAACACACACACTACACACACACTCGCACACCCACATGCTGGCATAAATACTGCAGTAGAATTTCTTGTTTCATTTTTGCACAGCCTCACAATTTTCATAACATTTGCCCCGTTTATATATGTGTGTGTGTGTCTGTGTGTGTGTCTTTTCTACCATCAAATAAAATAAATTTTTAATGGTTTTGCAGAAGAAAAAAATATTAATTTTCTTTAGAAGCTGTCGGAGTTCTTGTTGTGGCTTCGCCACTGGTCGGGCACAAACCAGAATCAGAATCAGAATCAGTAGCAGGAGCAGGAGCAGGTCCAGTCCCGGTTCTGTATAGGATATGTATTCAGTTCCAGTTGTAGGTCAAAACGAGGCTCAGGGCTCTCCCATGCTTATTTGTAATTTATAAAGTGAAGTTTACTTTAATTCACTTGGGTTGCTCTCTTTTTTTTCTCCTTTTTTTTCGGCAGAATTTAATTTAGTGTAGCTGCCTCTTATGTGGGAGCGCATGGATAATACGAAGCTTCATAAAATATGAGCAGGCATATAGATAGATGAGAATGGGGTACACTGCATAAATGCGTATATATTAAATGGTTGGCAATTGCATTTGCCTTGTAAATTGCATTTATGTTTGACTTCAGTTGCATTTTGCAAAAACAAAAAAGAAAAACAAAAACTGTACAAATTGAATTAAGAGAAAATTGATTCCAAATGGGCACAATACAGACATCTGTAACTGATAAGCCAAGTTTTGAAACGTAATCCCTTGCGACTGCAGCTAACAGCAATTGAAATCACAAATAGGAGCCCATGAATTATGATTTTACTGCACTAAACTTGCAATTATTGCTTTGCATATCGATTTCTGAGGCAATTATATTGAACATCCGAGGCAGAAAAGTAATTGACTATGTACATAAATAAATATTGCAGCAAGGCAATCAATTCAAGATAGGTATCATCTAGTTTGTGATGCAAGAAAGAATTATAATACTCTGTTGTTTGCTATTTCGTTTATGAAGCTTAAATATTAAGTTCAAGCCATTAACTATACACGTAAGTATATATTGTAGCAAGGAAAGTATGATTTAAACGATGTATATACAGATAGAAACTATATATTTATGAGTTTGTCATGTCATTGTGCCTTAATTATTTGCCAAGAGTAATTAAATATGTTTTTAAATCGAAAATTTAAAAAAATATGTATAATATTGCCTAATTTATTTCTTCTTAATGGATATTAAACTATATATTTTACAGTTTTCAATAGAATATAGAATGAAAATAATCCCTCGATTATTTCATCGTCTTGAAGCATAATTTATAATTTGTTCCTTACATATTTGCCGCAATTGCAGAAACAATTACTGCTCGTATTTTTCACATACACACATACAGACACGAACACACACACCCACTTTGTCATGGTCGACTGCCCGGCAGTTAAGATCAAGGACCTTTTTCACACACCTCCAGGCAGCTAACTGATAATTGTTTTCATATTATATGGCTATTTTTGAAGCCAACGCCATATTGTCGCACTTTAGTTTTATTTGTCGCATAAATCTAAAGGCGCCCCATAGCACACACACACCACACAATACTTACACACACACTCACACAAACACTTATGGGTGTGTTTGCAATTTATTCTGGCAAAAACTTAGCACGCAATGGCAACACCAAAAGCAACAACATTTTTCGGACCTGCGGCAGAGAAACAGTGGTAGAAGCAGAATCAGGCGGAGGACGAGGACAAAGGAGAACCAAGCACCAAGAACGAAGGACGAAGGAACCCATAGTCCCCAGCCAGGCAGGCAAGCTGCAATAAGTCGGCGAGTGGCGACCATGGAACATGGCTCAAGTATATTTCAAGCATTTTCCTATGACTAAGCAGTTTTCGGTACGGTTATTTGGTTTCCCTCTTTTTTCGGATCGCATTTTGGTTGCTCGTTTGTTGCCTTTTGTGCAGCACGACAAAAAATGGCCAAAACGCTACGACAATTCTGGCATTAATGTGAAAAGCAGCAGCAGTAGCCAACACTCAGAAAAATAGTCGACTTGATATGTGGAAAATCGCTGTAAATTGAAAATCGACCTAAATTGTAAATCGAATTATGAATTATAAATTTTAGTGTTTAATAATAATAAAAGCAACAAAACAGATAACGTTTAGAGTTGCTAAAAATTTGAGATATTTGTTTTATATTTTACAAAAATGTACTCTGAAATTAAGAAAGGAAAACTTAGATTTGTCAAAATATACTTTCGCAATAATAAGATAAGTTAACCAAAAATATGCAGAATTTTCAAAATTAAGGTCAATTTTTGCAAGTGCAGCTGCCTTCAGGCCAGCAAATGCTGTAGACAACAAAAACGACTACTACTTCCAGGGAGCTTTTTAAGTGGCAATGTGGAGGGGTTAGGGAGGGAAGGGGAGTTCTATCAAGCAGCGCATCTAGTCAACACAGCTGGGGGATGCCTTTTAATATGCTGCGGTATGTTCTTCCCTTCTCCTATTTATTTTGCTTTTGTGCTCCTCCATTTTCGCCTTTTTTTTTGGTAAGCGCACCTTGCAGTAGGCGATAAGCTGGGTCAGGGGTTGAGGGAGTTTTGGGGTGTAACTTCAATTGGACTGCCAGCAGCAACTTGATCTATATGCAAAGTCAGCGTGTGGTGTGTGTGTGTACGAGTATGTGGATTATGCACATGTTGTGCCTTAAGATCTGCCTCTAAGTGCTTCTCAAAAATTTTAATAAATTTTTGTAGCCAAGAAATATCACGCAAAATTGCAATTCAAGTGTTTGCTTTATTGTTTTATGTTTCACATCTAAAAATAAAATGTTACTCAAGTATGGCAATAAATTGAGCTTAAGTTCAATTTGCAAAATATGTAGTTAGTTTGAAATATTTGATTAAATAACTTGTGAATATTTGAGATTTTTGCGCCAATGTAAAAATATATATTTGATGTAAGCGAGACCACAGAAAATCATTGATTGACTGTTTTGTGCATAATTGTTAAGAGAGTTGATAACTTGAAATAACCGATACTTTGGGGAATTGGGGAAAAACAATGATTAAGCATTTCAGTATATCAAAGAGAGGTGCCTTTATAGAATTCCAATTATAGTTGCATTTTGCTATAATTTTCATGATATACGGGAAGCTTTAAAGAAAAGTGCTATGAATTCAAAGATTTTTAAAAATAATCTCCTACATTAAAACCAAGAAGGGAAGATTGTTCAACTAGTATGAGGAAAGATTTCATTTGAGAAATACCGAAGTAAAATTTAAATTATATGTTTAATTTTATTAATTACACTTGCAAAATATTTAAGAGAGTTGAGGACTTGAAATAACTGAGAGACTTATGAATAGCAAGAAAGTGTGCTTAACCAGATGAAAACGAAGTTTTTTAATTAAAACTAAGTGACCAAGCTTTAAATCGATATTCAATGGTCACTTTAGTTTCAAATGACCTTTTAACTGTCACTTTTCAAATTTACAGCTCATTAGCAAGAACATCTTCTTGGGTTAGGTGGGAGTGAGAGCAGTCATAAATATCTTGTAGTTTGCTGCGTGGCTACTCAAAGCTCATAAAAATCACATTTAATTTTTTATTATGTTTTTCCTGGCCTACACAGGGGGTGGCGGTATTGGGTGTGCCGCTGATGAGGGGCGACGAGGGGGGCGTGGCGAACCCTTATGCGGACAATTGCTTTTTATATTGTAAAATCGATAAGCGATCACATTATGTGTGCATGCGTGGAACAGGCAGGCAGCAGCAGGGTGAGTTATATGTATGTTTGTCCTTTAAAGTGCACTTAACCATAAATTCACACACACAAATGGGCAGGGGATCAGGAGGAGGTTGGGGGAAGGACATATGCGCCTTTGCGAGCTCATTAATTATAAAAAAAGCGCTTTACTTTTAATTCTGTGCCCAGGATACACAAGCAGAGACCGAGACAGACAACGACTTCGACAAGGACCCTCAGCAATGAATGAATAACAGTTACAGTGTAGCTGTTGCATTGTAACTGGTTACTGGTTACTGGTTACCAGTTACAGTAATGTTTTCTTAACTCAAACATGCCCTCAACGATGGCAGCGGTGCAGAGCAGCGCATCGTGCATTAAAAATCTTTGCCATATGTAAAAGCAAAGATAACAAATATTGAAGGGTCGCTCGGGGAGCGAGACGTGTCCTGCTGCTCCTGATGCTACTGAGTGTGCTGAATATGGATACAACAACAACAACTGCAATAACAACAACCGTCGCGAATTTCACAGTTGCCTTTAAGTTGTTTTCGTGGCAGAGCACTGCACAGCAGTCGTCCTGTCCAATGCGGCGTATGAGTAATGCTTGCCACAGCTGGGAGAGAGCAAAAGGCTGAGAGCGCGACACATTTTGACCGCAGCCCAGGCAACTACTCAAGCAGAACACAAGGCGAGAGCGGGGATTGAAGGGTTTTGCGGGTTCGCCAGCAAAATGTAAATTTCAATTGGTAAGAAAGAAGAGAAACCCCGCTGGCACTGGCTGGCTTACCATGGGGGCGAATAAATGTCATAGGGAGATGCCGATATAAAATTCCAATTATATAGTAGTTGCATTTCTCAATATTATCTATTGAAATGCGAGAAGCTTAAGAGAAAAGAGTTGTGAATTCAAAGACTTTTATTAACTGTCTACTCCATTAACGCCGGGAAGGGAAGATTGTTAAGCTAATATGAGAAAAGATTTAATCTTCTGAGAAATGCTGATTTAAAATTCCAATGCATTTTGCATTTTTGCATTTTTCAATATTTTCCATTAATATGCGATTAATTTGGGATTCAAATAAATATTAAAGTACTTAAAGAATAGTCAAATCAGCGAAGAATTAGAATAACAATTTCGGCCATTAGCTCGAAGTAGGGAAGATTTTTAAGCGAATAAGAGAAAAGATTTCATTTCAGAAATACTGAATTAAAATTTCAATTATATAAAAGGTGAATTTTCCATATACGAGAAACTTTAGAGGCAAGTTATGTGCTTTAAATAATTAAGGGGCTTATAGGGCTTGAATACAATCTTTGAAGAATCTCCGGAACGGAAGAGTGTTAAACTAATATGAGAAAAAGTTTCCTTTGAGCTCAAAGTAAGAATGATTGTAGCTGTATTATTCTGACTTAAATTACTGTTACTCATTAAATAATGGAATATGGTTTATTCAAGCTTAAAAATGATTATTATGCCAGAAATCACGTCTAGTTCTCAAATTGAATTCATGAAAAAATATTACTTAAGAATTCAAAATAATAGTTATGATTTGTTAGTGTGCTAAAGATGACTTTATGTTCCTGACCCATTGTGCGATTTTTCGCCTTGTCTACGGAATTGGGATACTCGAAGCAAACGCACTAAAGCATTTTTATGGCTCACTTGCAACAGCAGCAGCAGCAGGGGCTGTGGCAATGGCAGCAGAGGCAGTCATGAGAAATTTTGTTTGGATGGAGGACTCTGAAGACTCTGAGAAGAATGATGATGATGCTGCTGAGGCTGATGCTGCTGGCGCAGTTGTTGATGATGAGTTGCCAGCTTTGCCCCCTTTTTTTGGTTCGATTACACTCACACACACACACACACACATGTAAGTACACACAGCTCTTTGGGCACTGTGGGGACCGTGGGACTGTCAGGCTTTTTTTGCTCCATCGAGTCGAATGTCGCCCAATTGGCAGCCGAGGACATTGTTTAATATGCAAAACCATTTCCGCCGCACATTCCAATGCGTCTGAGTCCGTTGTTCGTTGTTCTTAGGGGTTGTTAGGGGAAATCGCTTATATACGAAGAGCATGAGCAATGGCCAAAGGCTGCCAAATCAGCATGAAATGCGCTTACTGTGGGCGTTGATGATACACTCACAAAAAACACTAGTACTGAATATTTTAAATTTGCCAAGCGTAACTCAGCTTATTATTCAGAAAGTATGTATCTACAAATTAGAGTTTTTCTGTTCATAATTTCAGTACAGATTTTTCTAAAATGTAGCAAAAAAAACTTCAGCTAAACTCTAATATAAAATTATTCAATGTCCACCAATATCACTCGACACAGCGAAATGAAAAAGTGTGTTTTATTTTCCAATTTAAATTAATTTTTTTCGAAATTTCAGGCCGTTTTTTTTCCGAGTGTAATATTGATGCTGAGGATGATGTTGATGATGTTGCCTCCCTGAGGCACTCGATGGCAAACTCTGAGTCTCTGGCTGCGACTGCGGCTGCGGCTGCGCTTGTGGTTGACTGTTGCTGCACATATTGATAACTGTTTGATTTTTATGAGTTTATAAATTTATGATTTGCTAGCTGGCTGGCTGTGTGGTTTCTGAGTGAGTTGCTTACGCTGTGGTTGCGTGGCGCAAATTCCAATAAAACACTGTTGCTGTTGCGGTGGCTGTTGCCGCACCAACAATCAACAACCAAGCACTTTGCATATGTAAATGTAATGCCACGTTGCCCAAGTGCTCTTTCGTTTCCGGCATGCCACATAAGACAAAAGGCAACACTTTTTTTGCCAGTCTCAGCGCCCTCTGACAGATGGCGCGTTGTTTTAACCTATTTTTCCTGTTTTTTTTTACTCAACTAAATCGCACGACATGAAAACATAATTTTACTTCAAATTGCAATGACAGTTGCAGCAGCACTAGTCACGCCCACACACTTTCAATTACAAGCGAATGCTTTTATCTACACACACATACGCACACACCTCAACACACACACACGCACACACCTACACACATGGGAGTGTGCCTGAAAAGCTGGCGCCTTTTGTTCAGGCGACTGCGAAAGCGACTGCAGAAATTCCATTTCAATTGTTTGCTTAGATTATGCAGTTGTATTAAGCAAAAAAATAGAGACATGGAAATGAAGCCAGGGTTGCCACCCATCCAGCCTAAGCAAGTAAAAGGCTTTAAGTCAACCAGAAACTAAGACTGAGGCCAAGGCAGCAGTGGCAGTAGAAGCAGCAGCAAGGCATGAATTGCATTATGCTCGGGGACGACAAGTTGCAAGGTCTCAGCTCTGCTGCAAGTGTGCTTTCTTGTTAAACACAAAAAAAAAAAAAAACAGAAATTATGCTTTAAGCATAGTCTAAAATGTTTCTTCAGTTCAAGCACTTACAAATGAACCCCACACTCAGATAATATACTCGTAAATCGAACTGAATTTCAGAATATCACCTAGAATATTAAAAAGTTCTTCTTGTTTTTCGAAATAATTTCTGCATATAAGAATACCTTTTTCTAAAAATTAGAAAGACGCCCTAAATCGAAATTCATAAAACCATGGTTTTTTTTATTTCCTAAAATATTTCATATTACTAAGAAATGTATTTCTAAAATGCACAAATGCAAAGCCATATCCTTAAAAAAAAAACATTTCTGAACGGCTTTAAAACCCACATAGGGCTTTTTTCCTGAGTATTCAGTTAAAAGTTATGCGTAAATCTCTTTCTTACTCTGGCCTTCCACTTTTTGTTGGCTTTCTTTCGAAGCTCCTGTCGAATTTGTCTTCTTTCTTTTTTTTGCAACTGGCAATTATGTTGCACATGCTTACTGATCTGTTGCCCACTTGAAGCTGCCTGTCAATCAACAACATTGTTGACTGCTGCTTGGGACTATTAGCATTTTGATTAAATTTTTGCACACCTCTTCACATGGGATGGGGGAAGGGAAGGGAACAGTCACTTATTGCACTATTTTTTTTGTTTATTTTGTTGCTGAGCAGCTTTCATTAAGATGTTTTGACTTACCCACTACGGTCATTGTTTCCGACTCGGAGACGGTGTTGAAGGCGGGCGCCTCGCCGGACACCTCGCATCGATAGAGTCCCGAACTTTGGAGCGTTACACGTCGCAGCATTACCTGTGTGTCCGAGGAATTGCGCAGCTAGAGAGAGAGAGAATGAGAGAGAGAGAGAGAGAGAGATAGAGAGAGAGGGCGTGCGTTAGAAATGTTTGTTAAATAAATTCGAAATTCAAATAAATGACGACGCGATGACTCGACAGTCGGCAGTCTTTGCTTGCTGGCCACACAATGAAGGCAATTAGATTTCACAGATTTCCACATTTTGCACTCGTTTGAGATTTGTGCCGAAATTCGCTTTTCTATTTTGAGTGAAAAATTAAGATTGATGATGATTTTTCTGTGGGTCCAAAAAGAAAAGCAAGTAGCTGTGAGGAGGTAGCCAAAGCTGATTGTATTTATTATTAGTTTAAGGACGCACCAGCTTAATGCGAATGGAGGTAGCTTGGAGGCGTCTCTTAAAAGTAATTTGAGCAAGCACAATAACAAAAAAAAAAATATAAAAAAGTACAAGTCATAAGCCAAAGTCAGAGCAAAAGCCCAAACATGCAATGAAATATCTAGAAACAATCGTAACATTTCTCATCCACAACTCAAGTGGGGAAAGGCAGATAGGGGGAGGGGCTGGCAATGGGGGAATGGGGGACAATACATACGCAACTCTGTAAGCGTTGGAGAACGCATGAGAATGTAAGCAAAACAAAAGTGGAGTTGCTGTAGGAGCAACAGAAGTGCCTGTTGTAAAAGTCACTCAACATCTTTGCCAGAAACAATTGCAGTCAAGTTCTTTAACTTGCAGTTTTATGATCACACACACACACACACACACATACACAAACACATATACACCCCGAAAAGTGCTTGGCAAAGTTTTCATTTCTTTCTACCCGAAAAACTTGTCGAGCAAATTTTTATGAAAATTCGTTCGTCTCCGGCTCCGCTTCAAGTCCAGTTCAGCTTTTGCTTTCTTTCTCTCTTTCTGCTGGTACAAACAATCACAAAAGTCACGTTCAACATTATTTTTGGTTTGTTGCTTGTTCCATAGCCCCCAACCCACACACACCATCCCCTCCCCTGGTTAGTGGCATTACCCCGTTACAATGACTGCGACGAACTGGCTTTTGTTTGCTTCTTTCGAGAGTGCTTAAGCCGATTCCTTCCCTTGCCTTGTGGTGGTGGGGGTGGCAGGATACAGCTCCCACTTGCCAATTTCTATGAGCGCTCAAGTTGTCAGCGTGGCAGGTTAGGCGACTTTCAAGCCAAAGCCCAAAGCCCGGAACCAAAACCGGCCACAATTCAAATTTTAGTTGTAGTTGGGACAAGGCAAAGTGTACAAAGGAGGGGCTAGTAGTGTGCGGGGGAGGGGGGAGTCTTCCCTCGCATTTATGTTGCAATCGCCAGGGCTACGTGCGAACGCCATTTTGTTTATGATGGCTGCAACAAAATGCAATTCACACAATTTATTATAATTCTCAACCCGTTTCTCTGCTGCCAGCAAGCAGCAGCTAACAGTTCTGTCCACTCAGCAAAGCGCTCAATAGTCACGATTTTCAACTCACGCTAAAATTATATATAAAAATGGTAGCAAACTACTGCTAATGGCTAGTACCTGTCGCAAGATTACGTATACGCCCTGTGCTGGTGCAGAGCGAGAGTGATAAATGCGCTTGGTTGAAGGATAAATACTTTAGCATTTTATGTTGTTCACTTTGAAGAAAATTAAAATGATATTAAGTAGAGCAAATCCTATATCTAGGAGACGTACTAGAGTATCTTTTAGAAGTCCTCCTAGAAGAACTCTTAGAACACAGTGGAGACTTTCTGGAAGACCGCCTGGAAGAGCTTCTAGAAGACTTCCTAAAAGACATTTTAGCAGACCTTCTACATAAGTTACTGAGAAGCTTTCTAAAATACCTTTTCAAATTTAGAATCTAGCAGGGAAGATGTCTCGTTTCTGAGTCGATATAATTTAATTGCATAATTATTTCCTGAGTTTCTTTTTTGATTTTTCCAAAAATTACATTTCTACCATATGGAAAAATTGTTTAATAAGAAGACATTCCTTTTATTTCAGAAGGATAGAAAAAATCCTTTCCAATTATTTGTAAAAGCCAGAACATTCTTTAACTACCGATTTTCTAAATTTCATCGCGAGTGTAGCCATTTTAAGGCCTCCCTTAATTGTGCAATGTTTCAACAACGGGTTGCCCCATATGTATTTATATATCCATTAATTGGCAGCACTTAAACGAAACAGTCGACCAAATCGATGTCACTTGAGCGAATCTCGACCATAAATGTATGTTACAATTTTGCGTGGTTCTCCACACACACGTACACAACACAAACTTGAGCACAACTCTTTCGTGTCTAAATTCAGACATTCAAGCCGACACATTACGCACAGCAGAGGGGGAAAGGAGCACAAGGACGAGCTGGACGCGGACTGTTGGACAGACTTCACACACACGCACACAGAGGATATAAAAGTCGCGCTCGCATTGCTCATACGCCGCGTCAGCCGCACGGCAATTGCTTCAGCATTGCTTTATTTGCCTTCGTCTTTGCCATTGCTATTTTTTTCTTGGCTGTCAACAAAACGACACTCAAAGTAGACACACTTAAGTGCTTTAGCAAATTATTATTATTATTATTAGAGTTCGGTTTAGCCAGCCAGCCATCCCGTTGAGTGGAGTGGTTGGGGCTGTGCTGGCCTCAACTTGAGGATTGGCAGCTTTAAGTGATTTTGGCCGTGTTGTAACCTTTTCAATCGCAATTGAAATTGAGTGACGTGTACAATGTACGTTAAAGAGCGCAGTCTAAGAGCCCAGACCGCAACGTGACCTAAGCTAACCCGGCATACACACACACACACAGACACACAAACACACACTTATCACACACACATGCAGAGTTGGCAGCAAACATTTTTATGGCTAACAAAAAATTACATCAACATTAAATTAAAGTTAAATGGCAAAACTACGTGGCAGCAATTTCATTTTGCGACGACGTAATCAGCACGCAAAAATAACAGCAACAACAATGCAACAAGATGTTCAAAATACACTTAGCAAAAAATCGGACTTAAATATTAGAAAATTGCTGTATGGTTGAGGCTAAGGTTAATTCAGAAAGTAATTCGACAAAGCAATCTATAGAGTAAATTCATTTTAGTTTTAATAACTTTAAGCTTAATTGATTTACTTCTTTTTGAATTTAAAAACTATATTAAAAATTAAAAATAGAGATTTAATTTTAGTATTAGAAAACATTTCTATGAAATAGAAAAAAGACTTTCCATCTTAAAGAAAATGATTTTCGTATAGTTTGGAACTATTTATAAAATTCACATAATTTTTTCCTTTCTTCAGATTTTTTTTATTTTTTATTTTAAGCTACTTTTTTTGAGTGTCGAATGTTTGCCTGTTACTCTTGCTGCTGTGGCAATTA
Organism: Drosophila basisetae; assembly: GCA_035041595.1. Lineage (NCBI taxonomy): Eukaryota > Metazoa > Arthropoda > Insecta > Diptera > Drosophilidae > Drosophila > Drosophila basisetae. Next base: position 9,235,131 of record JAWNLB010000123.1, on the reverse strand, counting down.
CATGCTCTTTGAAAATAATCATTATGATAAGGCCGTAACAGTAAATTTGGAACCACCACCCTCTCCAGCGCCACAGTAAATTGCAATTAAATTTTAAATTACATTTTTCTCGGTTTTGCGCATTGGAGGAACACCTGTAGTTATTTCTGTTCTTTTTTTTTGGATATGGGGTTTTAGTACTCACATCGATGTTGACGCCGGGCAATGGGAATGCCTGTCCAGGTGGCTTATCCCTGGGCACATAGCGATAGATCTCGTGTCCATCCTTATACCACTTGACGGAGTAAAGGGATTCTCCATCGAGGGCATAGCGACAGCCGAGCAGGGCGCTCTTTAGTCGCATTATGTGATTGGGTATCTTCACCTCGGTCATTGTCAGCGAGCTGGTTATATCTGCAATTAGTGCATAGAGTGAAAACGGAAACGTAAGCATTACTCTGACTATGAACCATTTTAAATGCAAGCCATTTAGTTTTAGTTGCCAGCTTTCAATTGTTTTTTCCCTCACTGCATTGTCTGGCCATAAAGTTTGTGTCCCTCATTTTTTGTTGTCTCTTTCTCTCTCTCTTTCTCTGCAAGGTAACTAAGTTTGGGTTTATGGTTTGCTTTTTTGTGGCAAAATGTTAACTTTTAGTGCCAGCCATGTTAGCTGCATGCATTAGCTGCCCCAGAACGTGACACACATTTTTCTTCTTTTTTTTGCCCTCCTGCAATTGCTGCATAGAAAAAGAGAGGGGAATATTTTTTGGTGAGACGCTTTTTTGCACATCTCCAATTTCAAATGCAATCATCATCGGGATGTATTATTAAGCTTACGTGTCATGTGAGCGCTGCATTTAAATTAAAATACCCAACTAATTTAGGGATATCTTATTATTAATGAGTTAATTAATGAATGAATTGAATTTGCAATAGATTTTCATACGACTATATCAATTAATTTCATATTTTGTATGTACACTTCACGTATTGAATATGAACGCGAGGCGCAGCTTAAAAATGATACAACTTAGTCCTTGCATGCAAATACCCAGTATTTAATGCTTATTAATGAATTCAAATATGGTTCAGTTTATTATATAACTACATCAATTTATTTCCAAAAAACCTATCAGATTGACCAACGAATATCTGATATCATCCATCATCAATCAAACTTGCTTAAAGATTGTTCTTCTTAATTTCCCATATTTTCCACTATATGTAATGTATTTTTACCTAAAGAGCGCATTAAAAATAACTATGTGCAGCACGGAAAATTAAATCGATTTTTGAGTGCATGCATACTGTTAATACTCTTACCAGTTACGGGCTAAGCGCCTTTAAATCCAAAAAACTAAATACAACAAAAAATAACAAAAAGAACTGTCAGACTATTGCCATATTTTGCATGTAAAATAGGAAGTGCAGTCGGGCATCAAACAAACCAAAAAACAAAAAACCAAAAAAACATAAAACAGAAAATAAAAAGAAGACTTCACTGCCGGCTGTCACATGAATTATGCTTGGATGACTGCATATGCAGCTACTGTTTTGCCCACAGCTCCGGCCTAGCATGCCCCGTCCTCATCCCCGCCAGCCTGAACCGCTCCTGCTGCTGCTGCATTTGAAAGCGGCAATAGTACAAATCGGCTGAGCGTACAAAAAATGGCCTACAGCCGCAAAATCCGTTGAGTGGACAAACGTTACTGCAGTCCACAATTCAAAAATGGTCTGGCTCCAAATACTAGCCAAACAGTCGCCCACCCATCAAAAATGTGCAACGTCAAAGCGTTTAAATCACAAAAATTCTCATATTTGCTTTTACGACATTTTGGCGCGTTGAATTTTCACGTTTTTATGATTGCACGGCAATTGCAATTGCCGCAGCAGTTGACCGTAAAAAGCCAAACCCAAGACTCGCCGCCAATTGTGGTAGTTGCAAGTTGCCAGTTGCCCGTTGCCCGTTGCCCGTTGCCAGTTGGCAGTTGCAAGTTAGTCGTTAGCAGTCAGCATTGCCGTGACACGGGCACACCTACTTATTTAATATACCGCTACACTTTTCATTTCTCAAAGTCCTCAGTCCGCCCTTGTGAGTGTGTGTCAAAGGTGAAAAAGCCAATGGGGGAAAGTTGAAAAGGCGCACAAAAAACAAACACACACACATGTTACATTCACACATGTGTGTGTGTGTAACGTATACGCCGCGTGCGGCAAAACGCCACCCGTTGAATTTATCACATTCACATGCAAATTGCGCCAAACGACCTTATTATGCAAATTGCCAACTGCAAATGGAGAACGAAATTGATTTTCCTGCATTTCTACTACAATAACAACGACGACAACAACAAACGACAACAACACAAGAACAACAACAGCAAGAACAGCATATGAAGGAGTTGAGACTTGGACGCGCCCACATGCGAATGTGAATGTCGATGTGGCTTCCACTGACGCGGGTACACAGCTCCTTGCTGCTGCTGCAACACTCAGAAAAATCGTCAGGAATTTGAGCGAATCGGCCGAAAACTAGAAAGTCTACATTTAAGAAAACAAATTTCTAAAAATTACTAAGGCTTGCCCTAAAGAAATATTTAGAATTAAGAAAGAAGTTTTTACAAAACCTCCGTTCTAAAATTAAGAATCAAGTAATGAGTTTATTCGCTTGTCGTTTATATTAGATATTAGATTATATTTGGCTGTTGTTTTTTTTTCAAATCAAACTTTATGAATTTATAAATGATCTAAAATGATTGTATGTGAAAATCTTAAACTTAAAATGCGAATGCTTACTAATAACATAAGCAACAAAAAAATTAATGAGATATGTTGCTTTTTCATACCTATCAAAAAACTGAAAATCAGATCATTTTTCTATTTTTTTTAAATGTTCTCCAAAAGTCAGAAAATAAATCCCTGATTATGAGAAACTTTCTGTAAAAAAAGGTGAGTTACTTCAAGTGAATTTATAAAATTCAGGGTGATGTTTTCTTTTTCTGAGTGTGTCACACACTGTGTGCTTTGCTTTGCGCCAGCGCTCAACAGTTTTGCCACATGCGGCAACCGCAGAGCGACAGTTCCAGCGACTATACCTTGCTACGGCGACAAATGGCAAATATATTGAGCTGTCACACGTTCAACCCACAGCCAAGCCAACATACGCACACACACACACACTCAGACGTAAAGTCAACTCATCAGATACTCAAAAGCACACATCTGAATCGGAATCGCTGTCGCGATTTCTATAAGCATATAAAAAAGAAAGTTGCCAGCCAGACAATTGCCACAAAAAAAAGGTGCCAGCCACAAAATGAGTCAGTTGTATGCGCGTTTTCTGCTGCCTGTATGTGTATGTGTGTGTGTATTTTGGCCAACATATTTATGGCCCACATCATAAAGTATAACAGCAAAAAATATATATATATATGTATATATATATATATATATATATATATATATTTATATATCTGTATCTGTATAAGAAAAGGATAAACAGCAAAGAAAGTCGTACATTATAAATTCATTTCCGTTTATATTATGCGAGTGTCTCGTTTGGTTGGATTTCATGATTCACTTTTGTTGGCGCTGACAAAAAGAAAGTGCTGCATAACAAAAAAAAACTGGTTAAAATAGGCAATAAAATGTGCTAATAAGCACAAGATTTGTGTCACTTGAGCAGAAAGGATGACGAGGAGCCATCAGACAGGACTACAATATCAGGCCATTGCTCATTTGCATACTTCCCCGCCATAAATTGTGGCCTACTGCGAAAAGGTTTCGCCACTTAAACATACATATGTATGTATGTTTGTATGTATGTATGTATGTATGTATGTATGTATGTACATATATTATTATTATTATGTGGTTGTGCTCTTTCTCTAAATTTAGATTTCATTTATGAGGTGTCCAAAGTTTGACAAAGCAATGGAATATTTAATGTGGAATAATTTATGTTAAAATTTACTACGAAGTTTTTTTTATATCTATTTTACATTTGAAAGTCAAAAATGTACGTATTAATAATAAAAGTTAAGAGTTTACCCTTTCACAAATGAATTAAATTTTCAACGCAATGGAATATTTTATATTTTAAAATGAATTTCTAAATTTATTAGACAAAAAATAGTAAGTATCATTTCTTTCGTTTTAACCTTTAAAGTTACTAAAATGATTATGTATTATTAAATAAATTAGCCCTTTCAGAACAGAATTGTTAAGTAAAGCAACGGAATATTTAATATGGAACAATTTTTTTTTAATGTATTAGACAATGAAAATATCAAGTTTCTATTCTCTTTATCTTATATTTGAAACCCAACACAACATAAAAAAAAATACGATCGAACAAATAATAAGGCATAATATACATGTGACGACAATCTGGCCAATGGTCCTGAAATGCTTAAGACCTACAACCTCTATCTTCATCTGATGTCTTCTTGCCTGCAGCAGACCTACGTGGAAGTCAAGGGCGGACAGGTGGCACGTTTGTTTCCTGCCACCGGGCAGCCTTCAGCTAAATGCGCCTTAATTGCAGTTAGCTGACATTTGACTTTATAAATTGGCTTGGCTGTTTGGCGTCTCTTTTTGCGTATTTGCTCGTTGTTTTTTTTTTCTTTTTATTTTCTTTTCAGTGCAGTGCTAGCTCTGCGTAAATGGCGTGTATCCTTCTGCTGTTATCCAGTCCACGCTTCCTGCGTCTCCGAGTCGACACGCGTGTGGCACAAAAAACGCTTCAAGTCAACGACGGCAGCAGCAGCAACAACAACTGACTGCACATTAAAAATTAAAAGAGGCGACGACGAATTCTTGCCAGGCAAAGCCAAGGAAAAAGTTGAGCCGGAGCAGTAGCAGCAAAAAAATAAAGAAACTCAGAGCGAAGAAGCAGCAAAGTAATTTCATGCATCGTTTAATTTTCATTCGGGTTTAATTTGTGCAACGTGCCTCAAAACCCCACCCAACTGCTTGCTACACTTGACAACACAACCACCAAACACCAGCACTCATATCATACAAAAGCAGTTGTTGTTGTTTTTATTCTTATTATTTTTGTTATGGTTATTGTCGTTGTTGTTCTTGTTGTTGTTGTTAAAATGTTGTAATACCCCATTTAGACCTAATACCCGACAGCCACTTCCAGCATGAGCTCACAATTGAAACGGCAAATAAAATAAATGCCAACAGACAGACAACTAAACAAAAGTCACACTCAAAGAGAACACCCACAAACACACACACTCTACTACACACACACACACAGCTGAAATTGACGCCCCACATTTTGAGACAAATAAAATTAAATGAAGCGCACCCGAAAATGCTCATTCCTTTGGCACTGCTGTCGGGCAACCCTTTTGCTGTGTTTCCACTTGCCAACATTCGGCGATTTTTCCATGAGTTTTCATTAGATTTTCAATTTGTATTTTAAGTACAATTTTGTCAACAACATCTTTTTGCACAGTATTATACAAATTATTATGAAATAGCTTTGGATTTTTGTTGCTTGTGCGACGCAGTGGAACATTTCTCATTTCCGTATCGCTAAGCTCACATCTGCATCCAAAAAATCCTTAAAACATTTAGTACATTTAATTTAGCTTCCGTACTGTTACAATTTTACAATTTTACTATGCCATTTAACTGCAATTTTGTCAATAAAATCTTTTGTACAAATAATGCTTCAATTATTATGATAAAGCTTCAGATATTTGTGGCTGATGCGACGCAGTCGAAACATTTCTCATTTTAACCATAGCTCTCATGTAGCTTAAATTCCTCATTTAACTGCTATTTTCTATACAAGATATTTTGTATAAGCATTTTAAATTATTATGAAATAGCTTAAGATTTCTGAGGCCGATGCGAAGCAGTGGAAACATTTCATATTTTATTCCTCACACATCTGCCGCTGTCTCGCGCACCAAAATTCTTTTAATACATTTAATGCAGTTAACTTAATTGGCGCAACCCCCTCCTGCAAAATCCAACCTGCACGGTGCTTGCACCCCTTTCAGCCGTGTAATTGAAATATTTATAGTTGCCGCTTTGCGTCTGCCACGGGGCAGAGCAACTTTTATCAGCGCCTCGCGGCACACTTAAAAACAATTTTTAGCGTAGCTCTCCATTTCACTATCACGAAACATTTCGGGCTAACAAATTAAGCCCTTTATTTGCATAATTGAAAAACATCAAGCTGAAGCTGCCAGCCAAATATCAAAATGGCCTGTGGAATTTTTTTTTTCATTTTTACCTTGTTGCAGGGGCAGCTTGTGTGCGGCGGTGGGGGCATTTGTCAAGCAATGGGCCAACTGTCGCCACATTTTAATGTGCCATTGCCTCCGGGGAGCTATTTAACATTTTTCCAACACTTTGATAATCGCACTTTGCGGCCAGATTAATTATTTACGGTGCCGGCGCTACCTGAGCGACAACGCCTCGTTTAACCCGCAGACCAACAAAACGACAGCACAACACACACACACACAGCTGTGTGTGAGGCAGACAAAGACAAAGCGCTGTGAAGTTGTTGTTAAATCTTGGTTAATGCCCAAAAAGCGACTCAGGCCACGGCGCTCAAGTATATTTGTCGCCCGGTCTTAAGAGATTGGGGCGCACAATTTCCACGCCTACCCCTCAACCGTCAGTCACAACCCCTCCTACCCCTGTGGCACTCACCTGCACCTGAAGCCAATTCCACTCCAATTGCGACGACATCAAAGCGTAAAGCGGAGTCAGAGTCAGAGTCAGAAGCCAAAAGGCAAAGTAACAAATGCCATTGCGACACGGCTCGCTGACTGTTGTAGCCCCAGGGTTGGGGGCTTAAAAAGGGGGCTGGGAGTTGCTTTAAGAGGGGGAGGGCGGAAAATTTACTTGGCTACCTTGTCGCTTAAATGGGCGACAGTTATCAAATGTAATATTTCAATTGTGTGGAGCTTCAAGTGGCGCTAAATTGAAAAGAAACAAAACGACGCTCGCCGCTGAGTCGCGTCTTATCACAAGCGCCGAGCTGCGTACCATCTTTTTTTTTGCCCAGCTATCTGGGGGGCGTGGCATGGCATGGAAGTGCAGCTGGCAGTTCTGAGCCCCTTGAGCCAGCATCAGATTGTGGATGTGGACAGGAATTACAGTCGACAGTGCTCGACTCTGCGTTACCTTGTAGCTGAAGAATTCGTGAAAGTGTATCAGAAAAATGTACTTTCAAATTTTAATTAGGAATTAATATGGAACATAGAATTAACACAGATAAGAAAATTAATGCAGAGTTTATTTATTATTTCGTAGATATAGGAGTAGAATTCCAACTCAACAAAAACGATTGAAATCTGTCTCTCCCACAATATACCTCTAAGTTCTAGTACAGAAGTAATTTATGAAAACCTGCATAATATCGTTGGAACTATGACTTTTCTGTAAGCGTTTCTATAGTCCCGTTTTTCTAGAAATGTTTTAGAAAAAATTAATTTAGCAAGTATTAATGCGAAATTAATATACATAGCAAAACCTGCATAACATTAACTCGTAAAGTCGGAACTTTTTTATTAAAAGACATAGAAATTGGAATTTAAAATGTTGTAAAATTGTAGCTGAAGCCAATAGAAGTCATGCTGTAACTACGATTTTATGCAGATTGCTCAGTTTATAACTCCACGTTTGCCGGTACATTTTTTATTGAAGGTATGGGAATTGCAACTTTAACTCTTTTTCTCCAAATTTATTTGCAAATTTCAATGCACAATTTACATAGCGAGGTGTAAGACTTATTATATAATTTGGATCGGAACACTTTGAGCGAAGATTTCATAGCTTAACCTCATACAGGGTATTTGAGGGTTGTGCAGAATACTTCGTTGTGGCAATACTCGCACATGCAATGATTTTATAAGGCAAAGCCCAGTTTAACAGCCAAATTAATAAGCTTAATGCAATCTGTGGCACATGAAGGTGCCTCAAAGTGAATCAAAGTGGCGTCCGGCCAACCCTCTGACTTTGCCTCAGTTCATTTGCCGTTTCCTTTGCCTTTGCTCTACCTTTGCCAGTCGTTTAATAATCTTGGTATAGAGTGCGCGGATTATGCACATCATGCTCTAGAGTAGGGCTAAGATGGACTTAAACGTCTTCTCATTTTGCCAGTGAATAGTCATGTTAAAAGCGGCTTAAATTTACAAGAGCTCAACGAGGGGATACAGTCAAAAAAAAAGAACATCTTTCTGAATTTCAGAAAATCTCCCTGAATATATGAAAGTTGTACTTATTTTTAGAAATTCGAAAGGTCTGCCGTAAATCGACAGTTGCAAAAATATGTTGATTTTTGTTTTCGAGGAATATTTTTTTCTAAAAGTAAAAATTATATTTTAAAAAATTCAATTTCGATTTGCGGTGTGATTTTTCCTTCAAGTGTACGAATAGAGTTGCCTGAATGTTTTAATAGCAATTCATTTTAATGAGAAAGCACAACAATTTGGTATAGCAAAGTGGATTTAATTATACCCTAACCCTCATACTTTGTGTATTTATAGATATATGGCTTATAGTATTTGCTAAACCAAACCGATTACCAAAAGAAAACAAACAAGGGAGTATCTGAATTCTAAATAAACCCAAACGTTTGCCATACAAATTCGAGTATGGAGTTGGGTAAAAGAAGACTAAATTTAAATTAAACATTTTATTATTCATCTCTTTAAGTGCAGATGCCAAAACCATTCTATGTGTACTATATATAATACCTTGAAAGACTAATCCTGACCAACATACATTACCATGTTCCCAAAATTTAGAAGAATATTTAATGCCCCTGGCCGACTTAGCTAACTGGGCAAAAGAAAAACTATTTCAAAATAAATACATTTGCATGTAAGTGTGGTCAAAACTTACGCTTGTGTGAGTGTGTGGGTGTGTAGGTGTACGCAGGTGTGTGTGTGTACCTGATGTGTGTCTAAATATACCAGTTTAAATAAAAGGCCAAAGTGAAACGCCTGACTTCCTCTGTTTGGTTGCTTTTGCTGCTTCCAACGAAAAGTGCTACCGGCATAATTTGCAGCACTTCCTTATATTCAAGTTTTTGACCCACCCTACCCCAGGGTAGGGTAGGGTAGGGTGGCCGTACAGCTGGTACTGGCACACCTTGGCCAACAAAAAAATAAGAAGAAAAAAAGGCTGACTTTGGACTGTGGCACATTATCATGCTTATAGCCAGACTCCGCCTGCGGATCAGGCTCAGTCCATATTCATGCTCAAGCCAGGTAATATATAAACATATATATATATATATATGTATATATATATAAATGTATATATACATACATATGTATATATATATGCCATTATACTTGTACATTTCTTTCGCACAGCACGGCTTCATAAATAATTCAGTGGACCAAGTCTGGCCCGGGGGCGCTTTAATGAGGCCAAAATGAATGAAGATTGGCAGCCTGGCCATCTGAAGTTTAAACAATTTATGTAACTTTCATAAGTTGAACAATTTGAAATTTATGAAACTTGTGCAATGCACATAGACTGTTGGACAGAGCGAGATTGTGATAAAACGAGAGAGAAAAAATAGGAAACAGAAGATGAGCAAATTAAAATTGGACCTGAAAATCAGACAAAGTCCCAAGGCTTCAACTTTCGCATGTGGCAAGAGTTGAAGTTGAAGTCGTTCTGCTTACATCCTGCGCATCCCAAAGGTAAATACGCAGCATGCAAAACGGGCACACTCAGGAAAAAGTCGACCTGAAAACTAGAAAGCATTTCTTGTTGTTAGAAATCATTTTTAGGTTTCACATTTTTCCAAAAATTAGAAGAAATTAGAATCAGAAATTTTGTTACATGATTCTTGGAAAACGCTTTTCTTAAAGTCAGAATTAGATTTTATCTGTCTTTTTTTCAAATTTAATTATGTTTTTCCTCAACCCCCCAATAATAATAATAATAATAATATTAAATTATATTTGTTATGAACTAACTCACATGTTTACATAAGTGACATTTTAAAATAGTAATGCTTTTTAATAATATAAATAATACCCTGAAAATTAGACTACAAAAACAAAAAAACAAAAAAGCTGATTCTTAGAAATATACTTTCTGTATCGTAAGGTGAGTTACGCTTGGCAAATCTACAAAAATTCAAAGCAATTTTTTTTAAGTGTGGAAAGAGTCTGTCTACCGGAAATAAGCCAGAGCTAGCAAGGCAGGGGGGTAGTTGAAATGCCTGAGAAAATCAATTTCATATAAAAATTCAAGCAAATTTTATGCGAACCTTTTGCTGGAGCTCAAGTTATTGGCAATATGTCTGGACTGCTGTGTGTGTATATATGCAAAATAGATGGGTGTGTAACAGTTAGTCGTTGCTTGTGTGTGTAGGTGTGTGTGTGAACTTAATGATTATGCAAATTGGAATATAAATCGATTGCCCATCGCCAGCAATGCGAGCAATGCCACAAATTGATGTTAGTTCGACAACGGCGACAGTTTTAACCGGAGCTGAAGCTGAAGCCGAAGCTCTGAGTGGACCGCAGGAGGCGACCAGCTGGCAACTGCTGCTACTCATACCCCAAGTTGTGGCATGCCCCTAATGGCTGTTGAGCTCGTCAACGCACTATAAAAATGTCATTATCAGTGCAAAAGTTTTGCTTATATCAAGCATCAAGTGTACAATAATTTGCATATTTCAGGGCACAAGACGCACATGGAGAAGTATATAAGAGCGGGTGGAGGAGGAGCCAAGGACAAAGCATCAAGGACCAAACCATAACGCCATCGTCTGCTTCTGGCGCTCAACTTGAAGTTGAAAAATGAATAATGAAAAATGAAATATGAAAAACCAAAGACAATTCAATTGCCAACTCATCAGTGGTCGAGACTGACTGCTAACTACCCGCTTATCATTAAACTCGAATATCAATCAATTTATCATAAAAGCCCAACACGAAACAACAAGCTGCTGTCCAAATAGTTTCCTTGCCCCAGTTTAGAGCTGTGACCAGTTACAGGTAACAATGGCATTTGCAACTGCCGCATTTGCAACTAATGCTGATGCTGATGCAGTTGAGAGGATTGATTGACTTGGCTAATAAACTTATTAACAGTTTGACAAATCGAAGGTCCCAAAACGTTCTACGTAGGTCAATTTAACTTTGTTAACCATAGCTTTATGTAAACTGTGTAACTTCGATTTGCTATACCAAAAAATGATTTTAACGATGGTCAAAATCTGCACATCCATAACTTTGTCAAAATTGAACTGATTTAAAAAAAAAATGAGTGCTTTTTGATTATGGTTTGGCCTCCAGAATAATTATATACTTAAAGTTTAAAACGCGATTCTCGATCGAAGTTCATATTAAAATTATAGCCACGGGTTAAAACTGTGAAAAAAAAAATTACTGATTTTTATGAACATGGCTTTTTTAATATTTCGACATCTAGAAAAATACTACATTTAAATTTGGAAATACGATTTTTGCTCAACTTTAATTTATAATTTCTTGGCTGAAAATTCACAATTTGTCAGAAGTATAAATTTCATCTGTTTTAACTTTGAAAAAACTCATGTTATTTTCAAAAGTTATAAAAATCTACGCAAGAGCGACAAGCAAATGAGAGAGAGAGAGGGATAGAGAGACAAGGAGAGAGTCAGGGAGTGAGAGAGAGAGATAGGACAGAGCCAGACTTTTGAGTGGTATATATTACATTCGATTCCCGTTTCTAAATATATTTCACTTCTAAGAAAAGCCAAATTGTGAATGTGAAAAATGTTTGCCACAAATTATTTCACAGTATCAAATAACTTTCATTTGAAAATGTGGTAATGCATTTGCAAAATGTATCTTTGAACTGAACAATAAACATTAATTTTTGTTTATCATCCACTTGGCGCATAATTAAAATATAAAAAAGCATAAAATCAACAAATATGCGAGAACACATAAAAACAATAACAAAAGTAATCAAAAAATGGGCTATTAACTGTTGTTGTTGCTACTGTCGCTGTTACTGTTGTTGTTGTTGTATTTGTATTTGTATTTGTTTTTGGGCGGGCTGATATTGGGCCGAGCTCAGCAGCTGCTTTTATAGCTCATAAATTTGTAAGATGCTGTTTTCGCAATGGCAAAGGCAAAGGCAAAGGCAAAGCCATCGGCACTGGGGCAAAGTCAAGACATCCGAATTCATTGCTTTTTGCCAACACATATATATATATATATATATATATATGTATATAAATATGTATGTTTATTTTTGTAAATATTTTCATCCTTTCGCTGGGGTGGTCTTGGCATATAAACGCTGGCCTGGGTTAAAGCCAAATCAATACAAAATTGATGAATACAAATGATCATAAAAAACAATAAAAAGCAATGCCAAAAGGCATCTGCAGCTTGCCAGCAAGAAAACAAAGCGAAGCGCCAAGAAACGAGGCCAAAATCCAGCTCCGAGCTGAGGGAACTGTTTTGGGGCCTTGTCCTGATTTGGTTATAAAAATCCCAGCCACGTATTTTGTCTTGTTTCTTGCGATTTGCTTTTGGAGGCATAGACAAAGAGGACTCCGTCAATTTGGTGGCTACATTTTTGGGGCACGCTTGTTTTCCACTCAAATGCATTTCACTTTTCATTTATGTCTGCATTGGTTCACATGATTCTTTATAATCGTCATCAGTCACTCATTTGAAATTAATTTTGCGGAATAAAGCTGCGGGACAAGCGACAAGTTGGTAACATTAAAGGTGCACTCACAAAAAAAATATTATAAAGTTTTTCATAATTCTCAAACAATTTCTACATAAAACTAAATGATCTTCCAAAAACTAGAAGAGTTTTGCCCCAAATTGAACAACAGTCTTCCAATTTCCACAAAAATTTTCAGATTATTTTAATGAATCTTATACAAACTTAAAAAAATAATTCATTTAATTCACTTAATTCATTAGCTAATACCATTAAGGCCAATTTAATAATAGCACTACCTATACTTACAGAAAAACAACGCCCTAAAACCTAGACATATTTTTTCTAAATTTTTGCAGAATCCAGCCTGAAATTAAGAAATGCAAATCGTGGACTTTAGAAAGCCACAACATTCAATTTTAGAAATTTACTTTCAGAATATTAAAGTGAGTTATGCTTGGCATCAAAAGTACTCCTAAAATGTAGGACTATTTATTTCTGAGTGTATTTGTGCTTGTCGCATGTCTGCGCTTGGCAGCCCAGTGAGCCGTTGCCAGAACCGTAGTCGGAACCGTAGTCATTGCTCCGTTTGATTTCAAGCGTATCGTCGTTTATCGGCGCCATCTAAGTACACACTCTCAACACACACACACACAAATACTGGAGATATGCAAGAAAGAAATGAAGTTTAAGTAAATATGCATAGACAAATAAATACACACACACACATACACATAAACTGGGACACACACTTAAATGTATATCAGAGAGACAGACATGTCTTTGACGGGAAATTGATTTCAATCAATCAAATGTTGTGATTACTTTACTCGAGTGCCACACACATACACATAGAGATCTTCTTCTTCCTGTCTCTGATTTTCTTGTGGCTGTTTGCAAGCCATTAGCAATAATTTACTTAAAGGCTTAAGTGAAATTTAAGACAGAGTCGCACCCAGCAGATATCTATCTGTGTACAAATCGATGTATGTAAATAAGAGCGATAGGCAAACATTGAAATATTCAAGTTAAGCACTGTCAACTTTTATAGACACTGAGCCTATTAAAAATCCGTTAAAAAGGGTATAATTATTTTGTGGCAAAGTATGTAACAGGCAATAGGAATATTCTTTTGGTTGGGTTCAACAACAGAGACTAGAATATAAATTCTCATATATCCCAAGCAAATCAGGCTTATTTCAAATGATCAATAACTGCACCAATCGGTGCAGAGTTTGTGTAATTTCAATTCACCCGATTTTCATTAATATTGTAGCCGATGATTTATGAATATGTTGTCACATGTTATTTACATGCTTATTTTTGGCATTTCTCCTTCGGCGACTTCGTGCAACTCTGTGTGCACACAGAGAATACGTCAAAGACCGAGCTCGTTATGGATGACATTAATTTAATTTATTAAGTGATGCGTACAAATATTATTGATAATTAACTTTTCGCTTCTCAAGCGATGTAAATAAAAACGGAAAAAAAAAATAAAATCAGTTAATATTCAGAGGCAGACCGAGTCAACAGAAGCAGAGTCGCAGTTTCGCCATCGCATGGAATATTTAATATTTAATTAAGCTGCGCGCGCATATTAAAATTGCATTAAAAATAAAAATTATTATTTTTATTTCAATGGAAATGGGATGTGCAGTGCAGAATACATCTGCAATATTGAATATGTTGCCCAGCGAGTGAATAACTGAATAACTGAATATGGAATCTCTTCGCGGAACGAGGCCAAATGAATGAATGCTTAAAAAACACCGACGCACAAGCCCGAAAAGTAGTTCTCCCTATGGGGCCAATGAGGGGAGTCCACTCTTTTCAATTGCACCATTGCCCTTGGGCGTAGAGGGGATGAGGGTGGTTGACTGACTGTCAAAGTTATTGACAGCTGTAAAGTGTGTCTCCGCATCATTTGCCATCTTTTTCCCTCAAATATGCATAATAAAAATGCGAAAATTCAATTAAAATTTCATGATATGCACAAAGTGGCAGAGCTTGCAGCTAAAAAAATGAAACCAAATATCAAGCACACACACACACATACACACAAACTCATACACCCACACACACTCTCAAAAATAACAACTGGAATATAAAAAAGTTTGCCAGCGCATAAAAATCGCGACAAATGCACAAAGTCCAAATGTGCGGCCTGAAATTGTCGACTCTTGTAATGAAAGCAGCTGCAAGAACACGCCACACACACACGCACATACCACGCCCACAGAGAGACTACATAGTGTAGTCCACAGGCCATTGGCAGCTCTGTGGCCGCACCAACTGCACACAAGTGCTGTGCACTTGGCAGAAATATAAAGGATACCCTGCAATCCCAGCAGTGAGGTTAACCAGACGAGAAGTGCCTTATGTAAAGAAGCATGCAGCATGTCTCTTAAATCAAGTATACGAATATACGGATCGTAAAGTCAAGTTATTTAGGTATTAATTACATCTAAAAATTATTTAAACAAATAAATATGATGAAAAACTAAATTAATATGTAAAATTACTAATTAAAATGACAGTATATTAGAGTATATAATAAAACAAACGGTTCTAAAATATATTATATTTTATTTAAGAACTTGAAATTTGTAAATAACAATAAAATCAAATATAAAGTTACGAATTAAATAATATAAAATTAAAAGGAAGTCAATTAAAAACTTACAGTGAAAAATTAAATTAAAATAAGGTATATAATACATCTGGGAGTATAAAGCACAACAAAAAAAAAAAAACGCAAGCGGATTAAAAATGGTTAAACATCATTAGCTAAGTAAAAGGCAATGAAAAAAGTTTAAAATGGATATCGAAAGAGAGGGATAAAAATTGAGGCAGACAAAAAAGATATAGGAAATTCCGTTAATCAGTGAATTAAGGTAAATTTACCAAAGTTAAGCAAACTTAGACATTTCCGTGAATTATGTTGGTGTGAAAACTTTTAACACATTAATTAATTACTGAAGAATATTCTTCGCTGGCTACAGGCCAAGTATATTTTTATTTTTTAAATACTGCTCCATATTTCGAAATCCGTAGTGATTAATTTATTGTGCTACTTTATTTTAGAGTTGAAGGAAATTACTTTTGTTAAGTAAACAAAATTCACTGACTAGTAGAGCATTTGGTAGTCTGCATAAGGAAGCATTTCGTCACTTTGTTATTATTTTAACTTCTACATTTTTGCTTTTGGCATAATTTGCGCCACAATTTTAGTGCTGAGTTTTGCTTTTTGTCCCACTACAAAAACAAAAAGCAAAAGCAATGAGCTGAAATGGGGGATAAAGGGAAATAACACTTTAAATGATGGCCATAATTTAGCTAACAACTTGTTGTTGTTGTTGCTGTCTCTTTGCAGCTGCTAATGCTGCTTTATTGTTATGGATACATTTTTGGCAGTGCTTTTGGACTGCCGCACATTATTCGCACATATGATGCGAGCGAGCACTCAAATGAGTCTCCGAATGAGTATGTGTATGAGTGTGAGAGGTAGTCATATGCATATGCAAATACTGATGTTAACAGCATGTTTGGAATGCTAATGCTGTGCCACTTTGTCATAAATCCTGGCCACAAATCTTGCAGTGACCTTTCAACTGTCGGCCATAAAACTACCTCATTGGCTGCTTTACCCAACTTTAAGATAAGCACGACTTAACCCATCTCTCGTATATCACCATCAACGGCAAACGGAGAGCCGCCCATTGATTACCACTTACCAAATAAATTACTCGATCAACATTTCGCTCCAAAAAAAATACAAAAAAATACACAGCAAAAAGAGAGAAAAAACTTTCTCTTTAGAACTTTCGCTGTTGGATTTTCAGTTTCAGTTGCCAGTACTCAGTCGTGCTGCATAGTTCTCAGGTCATCGCAATTTTTATGCTCTATTTGCGCTCGTCTATTGCCAAAAATTCAGTGCAAGCACCTAAAACTAACATCGAGCTGCCATCTGCCATCTGCCATTTGCCATTTGCCATTTACCATTTACCATTTTGAAGGCGCTTCCAAAAGTTGCGCTCGACTGCGCTGCTTTTAGGGGCGAGAGTGTTGGAGGCATTTCACAGGCAGCTCCAGCTCCGTGCACGATTTCCCATCCCCATTAGCACCCAGCGATGGGCACGTGACAGCCAGCCAGCCAAATCCTGTGCGAATGACTAGGAACAACTCACACACAGATAAAACTCTCTTTTATCTGGGAAAAAAACAGTGTCCTATTTCAGAATTCTCTTTAAAGTGACAACTTTTACAAGTATTTATTTTTCATATTTATTTATTTACTTAAATATGTGAATTATTCCTTGCCCACAATTTTAAAGATCCTGGCACGCAGTTATATGCATTTAGCCATCGATTTTTTAACATTATAAGATATCAGCAAATAAAAGATGTTGAGTTAATAATATATTTGTATTGTTTGACCACTATTTGTCAGAATAATGTCTATTGATGCTCAAGCGAAATTAGATTACTCAGCGTACAGTGCTCCAGGAAAAAAAGATAGTTTTCTTTTTCTGAAATCTCCTTTAACTAACAATCATTGCTTGCTAAAGTATAGAATAATTTTTAAAATATTGAAACTCAGTTTGCAGTCACGTAAATAATTTATTTATATTTTTCAAAATGGCTTATTAAATGTCCTTACTAAATGTTGAGATAACTAAATAATTTATTAGTACATTTTTTTGTTCTTATTAACTTTTGTTGACTAACCAAAATTGGGGTGCATTACAAGCTTCAGCTCTTGGATTAATGTGGTCTTTTTTTTTGTATCACGCTGCCATCTCAAAGTGCTCCATTGGCCGCGCTAAAAAGTATGCTACAATTTTCTTTAACTTGTGTGAACATATTTAGGAGCGTTTTTTGTCGCTCTTTGTTTGAGTTTCAGGAATTTGCTCGAGGAAATGACAAAAGTGAAAATATTTCAGTTGCGCAATGCTTTGTGTTGCCTGTGTGTGTGTGTGTGTGTGTGTGTTAGTTTTTGTGCAGAGCGCATTAAATAGACAAACAGACACACACTTGGGCAAATCGATTGAATTGTCATTTCCGCTTATGTGAGCTGCTTACATGGCTTAAGCTAAGCGCTGATTTTGGCCATAAAAAAAAAACAATTCCGCTTGCATTTGTCATACTTGCATTGAATATTGCAAATAGCTCGATAGTTTGCTTTAGCTAATATTTAAATAATTTAAGAGAGAGCTGGCCATTTTGGGCCAGGGGTAACAAATCAATTTGCAGCTGGCCCTGCGGGGTCATCACGGCGACCTGAAAAGCCTTTTAGCCTTAACATTGCCTTTTCTGGTTCATTTCTGGTGTCGACTGCTGATTATTTTATGCCTGCCTCTTAACTGACTGTGGAATGCCGACTTGGTTGATGGCTGACTGTTGACTGGATTCATCTTGTTGCTGTTGTTGTAGTTGATGTTGTGGGTCTTGTATTTTTTGATAAATTTACCATATCGTTGGCGACCCTTTGGGCTGTGTTCCCTTTTTAGCATTTTATACATGCTGATTTTTTTTTTTTTTTTTTTTTGCTTTTTGCTGGGGTTCGGGTTAACTGCACAAATTGTTGTAATACAATATTTTTGCCATTAGGCAGCCAAATGGGCAAAAATGCGACCAGTTACTTTGTTTGCGTTCGAGGGTTCAGTTTTTCTTCTTCTTCTTTTTTGTTGCTTAAACTTTGCTTTGGCTTTGAACCTTTTTTACAGCCACAGGGTAGTATATGTACAGCTGCGGTCAAAATAACAATAGTGCTGCTTCTCAAAGGATTTATGAAAAACTGTACTAATTTTATGACAATCAAATAGAGACTCAAAATTTGCAATTCAATTTTACGAAAAATATCTGGTTTCTCATCTGCGAATGTTTTCAAAATCTATTGTACTTAACGTCGTAAAATATAACCACCCAATCAAATTCTTAGAAATATAATTTAGTCGCAGGGAAAGCTGAAATTATTCCACTTCAATTATCTTCACTATTGATTGCTTGTGTTTAAACTAATTTTTCATATTTTTTTAAACTACTATATATAAGTACTTTTTGTTAACACTTTCGAAAGCATCTGTGTGCACTACTATTATTTTGACCACAGCTGTTTACGTGTAGGTAAAGGGTATTTGGCCAGTCGTTCTACTCATTAGAGTAGCCACCACCCCCCACTATCTAGCTGCCCCGTGGGAACTCTCGTATCATGCCGCAATGATATACAAAAAAAAAAAAAAGTCGAAACGCCTTTTTGGTCTGCGGTGAAATATTCGTGCTTAATGGTACGTAAAGTCTGCATGATTAATAGGCGTCAGTCGCTCGTTTGTTTGCTCGTCAGACATTAAAGCACCTTCTGGCCAACCAGCACCCCTCTACCACCCCCTTTACGCCTCTGCCCTTTGCCAACTTTCCTTGTTTTTTTTTACTTTTTCTTCTTTTTTTTTGTTTGGCTGTGCTCTAATGATTTCAATACAAATCGAAAAAAGTCAACACACACACTCGCACACACACACACACACACACACACAGAATGTGTTTCATTTAGTTTCAATTTGCTTAGCATGCTTTGGGCGTTGTCCGGTCAGACAGGCGTTTCAACCCCTCGACCCCTGACCCCTTGACTAGCGTCTTTGACTTTGACTTCTGCCCAATCACCACCAACCACTTGTCTTGGCGGGTTTCTTGTTTTTTGGGCCCTTCTTTTGTTGGCTTTTAGCCATGGCTATCACTTTTAATTGAAACGTTACAATTTATGGCGCTGCGCATATCAATTTACTATAAAAAAAATATAACAAATATTGTGGTTGACGCTATCTGTTTTTGACTCTTCTTCAAATCGGAATCACATAGAGCTCAAAAAAGGCCTTTAATTGCTACTAATGACAAGGTAAAAGTTTATAGACCCTTTGGTGAAAGGGAATTGTTAATTTAAGTGACTGCAAATTATTAGAAAAATAATTGAAATAGATATTCAGTATTATTTTCATAATTGTCTTACTAATTAATCCAAGGAAGATAATCAAATTCATTTGATGAAAGGCAGCCAGTAATTAAAATGATAATATTGTGTTATTATAAAACAGTTTAGTGAAAATAGACACTATTAAGAAGGGGAATAGTTAATATAAGTGACAGACAGTTATAATAAGATAGATAGATAATCATACGCTGGTATATAAATTATTTCAAATTATTATAAAATAGCTTAAGTAAATGTTTCTTCGTTATTTTTACAACTGCCATTAATTTATGATAAAATAGTTGAATGAGTAAAAGAGGAAATATAATAATAATTTCTTATAAAGAAGTTGAAGTACATATCCAACATAATATGATCAACTGAAACAGTCATTAAACAATATAAATCATAATAATTTATAATAAAATTGTTGAAGTAAATATAAAAGATTAAATTAACAAATAGAACAATTTTATCTCGTCCTTTTCTCTTTCTTCTAAATTGCTGCTACTGACAAGGTAAGAGTCTATAAGCCCTCTCACGAAGGGGAATAGTTAATAAAAGTGACTTTAAATTATTATATAAAAAAATAATTGCAGTTGATTATATATTCAACTTTATATTAACACCTAAATCCCTGTGATAAATGGGATTATCTAAAATATAATTGATATCAAATTTGTCAAATATAATTGAGCTACATACTTAAAATCATATTCACAATTACCAACTAAAATTAGTGGATCTAAAGAATACAATCAAATTACACGGATAAAAGGCAATCAGTAATACAAATGATATCAGATTATTCTAAAATAGTTGAAGTACACATTAAGCATTATACTAATAACTAGAGCAATCATTATGACTACATCTAAGGAAGACAATCAAAATGTGGTTAGTGGAGGCATCATTAAATATGAATGATGGAATTACGCTGATGAGCGTTTCGATTGCCAAAAATTATTTCTATTTAAGCTACATGCTGCTGACGTCAATGTCAATTGCAAAGCAGCAACAACAGAAACGCAAACAAAATATAAATAAAAAGCGGGGACAATAACAAAAGCTAAGTTGCCATCATTTGGCAAATGCAGAGATAAACTTCAACAATGGCTTAGTGGCTCAAAATATATTTTTTTATGTGTGTCACACGGGCAACACGGAAGTGTATGCGTGCGAGTGTGTGTGTGTGTGTGTGTGTGTGTGCGAGTGTGCACATATCTCGCAATCAGACAGCTATCATCATCTATTGTACACATGCGTGAGTGTGTGTGCGTGCGTGTGTGTGTGTGTGTGGGGGGATAATCAAAACAAAAACACTGCTTTGCCGTTGTAGGAAAAACACAGTTTCATTTAAACAAAACAAAAGCCCACTTGAGCCTTTTGCTCACTTCACTCCAACAACAACATGAACAACAACAATAACAACAACCATTTAATGTGATAGTGTGTGATGAGCTCCACTGTGCCACAGTAGACCTCCTAAAGTGTACTTCAAATAGTATCACTATACACCCAAAGGCCGCAGAAGGTGTGTGTGGGCTTATAAAAAAAAGTAGGCATGCTGCATGCATGTTGACACGACTAGATGATACCCTGCAGCAGGCATTTAAATGTATTCCAATTGCCTTGCCTCGCTCAAATTTTAGGAAATTTGAAAAGCGAAATCGAAATTCCTCAATTCATTAATTTTCACATTCACCTTACCATGAGAAGCCGTTTTAAAAGATTTTAATAAATATATGACAGTTAAAATACTCGTATTTATTTTTTGTCGTCTTCTGGTAGTAATGAGATCAAAATGGAAATTTATTTTTTGTTTTGATTCAATTTGTTTAGTTGGTCAATAATATGTCAAGGTGCATAATATATATAATATATTTCAAGTCTCTGCCTTTCAAATTATTTCAACAAGTAATCGATATCTTTCGATACTCGCAAAACAGTAACAGGTATCGATGTAATTAATAAACTTGATCTACTCGAGATATACGAGAACTTTTATTACAAATTTCAAGTATGTAGCTCTTGAGGCTTCTGGGATCGGCCATCGGATGTGTCTTCTTTTGCACAAAACCATTATACCCTGTTGACCCATTTAATCTGCTTACAATAAATGTCATCGAAAATTGTCTATATTTACACACACATATTTTATTTATTATTAGTGCATGCAATGCAAATAATTCGATGAAAATATTCGCAAAAAATTTTAATTATGCAAGCAATTGTTACCGATATTTTGTTCTTGCAGTTTCAATTACAATTTGTCCCTCGACGATTTTAATATTGTTAGAGTGCAATCAATACACAAATATAAACAACAAAAATTCAAGTGAATATTGAAAAATTTGACTGGTATTTGTAATATTTATAAATAAATGCCCCCAGAAATCTTATGAGTCTTATAAATATTTCTTATATTTTTCATTTATTTCAACATTTATTTTTAAAATGAGATACATTCCACGAATATATGCTACAAATTAGACTTTTAATAAATAAGTAAATCTGTCTTTGATTAAGGGGTATTTTGTAGTCGATTAGCTCTTGGTTTTTGGCTAGAATCTATTCGGGATTGAGTATAGATTTAAATTTGATAATATGGGATATATTTCGAGAATATTTGCCATTAGTTTGACTGCTATTAAAGAACTCTAGAGCATAAATAGAAATTAGTCTAAGACTAAGGGGTATGTGTTAGTCGATTAGTTGATATTTTTGACTAGAGTCTATTAGCGATTGTATATAGAATTTATCTGGATATACGTTCAAAGTGTAATATTTTCCATTAATTACTAAAAAAGAACTCCACGCTTTTTGAATAATATATGGAAATTAGTATAAGGCTAAGAGGTATTTGATAGTCAATCAGTTATTGCTTTTAGCTCACGTCTATTAGGGAGGACAGCTGTCTGGTATATCAGTTGAAATTAGCTCGTTGAGGCGCACAGCAGTTGGCCAACTTAATAAGTCAAGGGCATCATTAATAAATTTTATTTTATTATTTACATTAAGGTCCTGTCTGCTGATTAATGAGATGGTCTAATGAGAATGGGCCCAATTTGATGTGTTTTTGGCCTTTTCGCATTTCGCTAAAATTTCATATTTGACTCAGTCAATTTAGGGCCTGTTTACGGTGGGGCCGAAGGGGGGAGAGCGAGGGCGTGGCTGTCAGAGGCAATCAGGCTGCAGGCGAAATGCGAAATGCGTCGCAATATCAAAGAGCGTATTTACATGCAAAACAGGAATCGTGGCACAACTGAGGTTTGAGGCATGACTGCTGCTGCTGCTGCTGTTCCTGTTGCTGCTAAGTTGACTTGCCACAGACGGGAGTAAAAATAAAAAATAAAAAGAGCGAAGCGAAAAAAATTGAAAACCATTAGGATTAATGTTTAGTTGAAAGATTTGCGCGTTAAGCCATTTTTACATGGCCGCAATGCTGTCGAGGCACACAGATGTCCCTTCTCCACCACCCCCCACTCTCTCTCTCTGAACCCTGCTCCCCGCTCACTGCTCCTGATTGCCAGCTACATTCAGAAAAAATGGGGGAACAATTTAAAAGATTGGAATACTCTTAGAAGGCTAGGGTAATTCACATTGTTATTAAATAAGTATATCCTTAAATTTGGATATTGTGGCTTTCTAAAAACCGGCCTTTAATTTCGGATTGAATTTTTTTTAATTAAAATTCTAATTTGCAGAGTATTGCTTTCTATGAATGAAATTTGGAAAATACTTATTTTAGATAGATAACAGTTGAAATAGCAAATGTAATTACCATTTTCTGAAGTAAAGAATCCGAATTATCAATTCTACTTTTTAGAACTGCATTCCTTAAAAAATGATGGTATTTCTAAAAATAGAAATAGAAATGGAATGACAAACCTTTCTAATATCAAGAACCATTTTGTATATTTAAAAAAATATGTAAAAAACAAGAAAAACTTTCTAAATATCAGGGTGATTCCCTTTCGCTGACTGTAGAATCACTGGGTGTCCTGACGTCCTAGCTGGTTGACTGGCTGACTGGCAATTGCTAATGTAGTTTATGTGTTACAGGCGGAGGCTTCTTAACGTTAACTGACGGCCTACCGTTTTTGGCTTAGGGCGAGAGGCGCACAAACGGCATGTAAAATGTGACATTTTAATGTATGCAAATGAGACGTTGAATTAAGCCCACACACACACACGTAGAGAGAGAGAGAGAGAGAGAGAGTGGCAGGCATACAAACATCACTTGGTTTCACATCCGTTTCCTGTTGCTGTCTCTTCTCTCCCCTGCTGATATGATTTAAAAATAATGAAAGCGAACACTGCTCAATGGCTTTAATGTGTGCAACATCCCCACCTCACCCCCTCACCGACTCACATACCCCTGCCCCTTTCTTGCCTCTCCCCTAGCTACGAAGAGCATCGTGACTTGTATTTTCTCAGTGCTCTTTGGTTCACTTTGTTTGTGTGCGGAAATGTCAACTTAACTTTTTTGCGCTTTACCAGTGACAAAACAGCAACAACAACAATGAATTTATGCTCGGAAAATGTCTGTTTTCCCAACCCCCAACCCCCAACCACACCACCCCCTCACTTTTTTTTTATCCATCTTCAGGCAATTTATTAATTTCTATGCAGCATGCGTATCGTAATTTGTTTTGTTGTTTGCTTCTTTTTTTTACTTTCTTAGCCAGCAAAATTACTTAAGTACCAGTTTTGCCCGCTTGGAATTATTTGAGCTTTGCTTTCAATTTGTTGATTGTTTTATATTGCTTTTTATTTTCAGTTTTTTCTTTTTCGTAGTTTTAGCACACAAAAGGATGTTCCAATGTGTGGGCGCATCCTCTTAACTTATTGCCACAATTATAATTGAGCTCTTGCATCTCTATACTATCGGGGCTTCCCTTAAAAGTTGTGGCTTTTGAATTTATTCATTTGATTTGAATAGAAAGCATAAATGGATTCTTTCTGGGAAATCCTCTTAATTATCGTGAGCACTTTGATGTTCTATTGAGCTAGGCGGAATTTATCGTAAGTGCATTGAATCTTTTGTTTTAATTTGTAAATACATTTCTTTCATATTTTTCTAATGATTCTAGCATTATTAAAAATACGGTTGAAATTATTCACAGGTAAATTATTAATTCAAATGCATTAAATATCGAATTTAATATGCGAATTTATATTTAAGTGTCGAATGTGTAACTAAAAACTATTAAAAGAAGTCAATTATAAAATACAATAACTAATTGTTATCGATGATTAAAATGAAATAATGCTGTAATTAAAGCACTTGGAAAAAATATATAAATATTAAGATATTGATTAATTATTATTTAAGATTCATATGTACAAAATTAAAAATTATAAATTCCTTATTTCAGATTAAAATGATATGATTTTGTTATTGAAATATTTTGCAAATATATGCATCTAAAATAAAACTATTTGTATTATTTTTGAAATTTAATTGCTCACATTTAACAGTTTGAAATTGAATTTGCAATTTTAATTATAATTTTGTTTGAAAATCTAAAACCTCTTTCAGAAATGGCATACTGTTTTTAGTGCACATTAAATAAATGAATCTTAAATTCAATAATTTAGTAATTTATATTGACAGGCATAATAATAATCTCAAAAGTGCTTAAATCGATTTCACATAAAATATTTCGATTATCTATGCAATTTTAATGTTTATTCGTCTTAAGACCAGCTGCAATTATTTGTTAAGCTTACAAATTGAACTGTAACTGATAAATACTATTTGCTTGAGTAGAATCGTATGGCATTTAATAGTAACTTCGTCTTGGACCAGATAACAATTGGAATTAATTATGTATTTGTATGTAAAGTCAGCAATCTCTTCCACACACACACACGCACACACACACACACACACACACATACACATTCCACATATATGTGTGCAAACATTTTCATTTCAATTTGCGCAAATGTTTGCAAACTTTTGAAGCATTTAATCGTAATTTTTGGGTAGCTGTAGTTGAGGGTCTATAAGAAATGTGTATGTGTGTGTGTGTGTGTGTGTGTGTGTGTGTGTGTGGAGTATGTGTGTGTGGTGTGTGTAGAATTAATCGTTGGCTATTTGAAATAATTATAAAAATTAAAGTTTTGTTTGTTGTTTGGGGTTCACTCACCGATTAGCACTAATATCACATGTAGCAAATACCAAAGCTGCAGATGCGTTCTCTTAACTGTTTTCGCTGTTGTTGTTGTTGTCCTTTTGGCCAGGCTAGCAGCATTCTGGCCAGCCTGTTGCTGCTGCTTTTGTTGGTGGTGTATTTGTCGGTGGTGCGGCGCCAAATGTGCCTGACTACTGGGATCAATTCTGTGCCTCAAATTGTGCCTCAAAGTGTGCCTCAAAGTCTGTCCCGGAGTGTGCCTTGGGGTGTGCGTGTTTGTGTAAGCTGGCTCCAATGCACACATTTTCAGGCAGCTACAAAAACACTATCACTTTTCGGGGGTTGCTTCGTTGATTAGTGGGGGGTTCACTGTACTTAGTTCACTCGACGAATTCGTAGAATTATTTATACGTCCAGAGAGTTTTCAAACAAACAGCAAACAAACACACACTGTGTGTGTTAGGTGTGTGTGTGAGATGTGTGTGTGCAATGTGTTTATTAATTTCTGTGGGTGGCAAGAATTCGCCTAAATAATTTAGATATTGAGTTAACGTGCCTATTTTTGTTGTTGCTTAAGCTGTCAGACCAATTAATCACTAGGCAAAAAACAAAACCAAATAAAAAATAAAGCAGAAAACCGAGCTGGAAAAACAGTACAACAAAATATAGAAAAAAGAGCTGAAAAAAGTATAAAAAATAGCTGGCAAAAAGCAGAACAAAAAGGCAGCGAAACTATTAAAATGGGACCAAGAGACTTACGGCTAAAAGCGAGCCAAGTTAAAGACATAAATTTTGCAGCATTTTGGCCAAAGATTAATTACAAACAGCAAAAGCACAGACTAAATGGGAGACGCAACAACAGCAGCAGCAGTAGCAACAACAGCAGCAGCAGTAGCAACAACAGTGGCAGCAACTGGCTGCTGTGAATTGAGGCGCATGCAACATAAATTCAAAATCTAACTCGCCTCACTCCACTCCCCCCCCTCAGCCCTTTCTCTAGGCATTTGATTTACGGCTAACGGGAAACGTTTACAACGAGGCAATTGTGCCTGTTGTCAATTGTTGTTGTTGTTGCTGGCATTGTTTTTGTTGTTGTTCACTCTGCTATAATAATAATAGTAATAATAACAAGAACAATGCCACACGCGCCGCTGACCCACATGTGCCCCAATAGCTAAAGCTAAAGTGCCCATCAAGCATGATTAGCGGCAACGTCTGCTTCTCTCATTTCCCCTCTCTTCGCACAAACAAATATACAACGATCCTAAACAAATGTAATTAACTTTTTAACCATCTATACTTAATATAAATACAAGTGTGCTTTTATTTTTAATACGCTGCGTTACAGTTTGAAGACAATAAACTAACCACAATTGGCATAAAGGCTACTAAAAGTGTACAGCATTTTTAGAAAATTGTATTTTAAACAAAAAACAGTCAAATGTTTATGAAAATGTTTTTCAAAATAAAAATGTAGAGCTACATTTTCAATTATTATCAAAGTTACAAATTAAATGCACAATTAAAAATATATAATGAAGAAGGGGAAAAAATGAAATAAAATAAATTAAAATAAAGTAGAAAATAAGTCTGGGTGTGTTAAAATGAAAAATGGTTCACATTTAATGCCAGAATTGGGGAAACCCAGAAAAATCTCAAGCAGACCAAAAACTGAAAAGCCTTCGTAACTTAGTAAGAAAAGTAAAAGATTAAGAAGAAAGAGAGAGGGAGAGGGAGAGTGAGATAGAACGCAAAGAAGAGATGCGGAGTAAAACAAACTTACAACAGTTAAAAAGAAAAACTAATTCAAAGCAAAACATGTTGGCTCAAAGTGTTTGGAGTAGAAAAATACTTTGGTTTAGCTGGGATATTTTGGTTGCTAGTAAACTTTTTTACGCAAGAACTCTTATTATAAATAATGATAAAAATCGATGTAGAAATGCTTCTTTAAATGCCTTATAAACTTTACAGCCAAATTATAAAACCGTTTGGCAGATTTTAATTAATTTTAAATTGCTTAATTGTTAAGTACTAAACCAAAAACTAAAACCTTAACTAATCGCTCTGATGCAACGAGCATTGGTTTTCAAAATTAATTAATTTAAAGATAGTTTAAGGTGGGGCAACTGTTATTCTTTTATAAGTTAAAGAAAGTGGATCTTATGACAAAATGAATAATTAAATTAAGCTAAACTTTTTAGTCTATTTGTGTCACATTGTTTTTCATTTTAAATCAACATTTTTAAAAATAACTCTCTATGTTTGCTTAGCCAATTAAAATGAGTTCAAGTCAAAAAGAGTGAAAAATCATGAAACATTTATAAAATCGAACAATGGAATATTATTGTCTGGTTAGATCGGAAAAGAACAATAACAAAAAAAGTCGATTAACAAGAGTCAATGTAAATTTTTATGCAACATCAGCTACAACAATGAATGTTGAATGAAAACAAAACACGCATAAAAATAAATATTGTCAAATTTTTTACAAACTCTCTCAAAACAAAAAAAAAATTGCCAATGTTTAAGAATTGTTGCTGTCAATTTGTTGTTTGCCAAACAATGGACCAACAACCTACAACAACAATGACAACAAGAGAAGAGAGATAATAAAGAAGAGCAGCACAGAATAACAAACAACCACAAGAAGAGAAAGAAGCAGAAAGCTGGCAATAGACAAGTGCCGTTATTATAATATTAATAAAAACCGGCGCGTCATTGCTTTGAGTGAGTGCGCGCCCAAAAATATGCAGCAAAATATGTATGTGCCCGAAACACAGCAGAGACTCAAACCACACAGCGCCTGTGAGTAGGTCAGAATAATGGGCAGGGCTAAGGAGAGACAGAGACAGAGACAGACTGCGCTGCGTGGACAATTGAAGGAAGGCAACTTAATTAGCTTAAATTAGAGCTATGGCATAAAAATAATTAAAAATTATAATGGGCATAATAAACCATAAAAAAAACGGAATGCAAAAAAATAAGCTAATTGCTCAAAGTAAATTAAGTTATTTTTATGTATTTATGTTGAATTTCCGCTCGCATCATTTTAATAATAAACAAATCAATTATTTTTAATTTGAGGCAAGATAAATTCATTTATGTGAAACACTGTTTTGACTGTTGAAAGTCTCCGTTTTAATTTAAGTATAAAATAAATAAATTTATATGTATTTATATTTATATATACAAATAAATTTATTTTAATTTTAATCCAAATAAATTGATTTATTTTAAGTATTTAGACTGTTGAATTTTTGTTCCATTTTATTGAAAATAAACAGATGCATTATATTTTAGTTGTAAGCTATTTAAATTTATTTATCTTAAATATTTCGACTCTTGAAATGTTAAATTTTAATACAAATAAACCAATATATGAATTTTAATTTAAAATAAAATGAATTATTGAATTTTTGCTTGTTCCATTTTAACATAAATAAATAAATAGATTCATTTATTTTAAACATTATGTAGACTCTTGAAAGTTTTCAATTTATTTAACCGACGCAAACAGCAACAAAAACAACATCCAAACAAAATGTTTGTCACATTATTTTTTATTTTTATATTTATTGTGCATAATTTGTTCAAGCACTCGGAAGTTGCACTTTGTTTTTCATTTAACTTGAATTGTTCTATTTTCTTTTTAAACACTTATTTTGGTTCACTTTTTGTGGTGTTTTTTTCTTCTTGTTTTGATTTCTTATTTTATTTTTTTTTATTGCAAAACTAACACGAAATAACTTTTAGTCCTTGTCCATCGATGAGCATGTGTGTGTTAGTGTGTGTTAGTGTGTCTCACTTGTCGTTGGGTTTGGTGTGGTTTCGTTTTCAGTTTCGTTTCGCTTTCGGGTTTTTTGTCTGTTTTCTGTTTGCTGTTTCAGCTTTTGAGAGACGCGCGCTCGATGAAAACGACGTGCGTTCGTCTTGGCGTGCAAATCATAACTAAAAAAAATTTCGCATTTCTTGTGCAAGCTTCTGGCGCGCCATCCAGTGGCCAGCAACGGAACTACGCCCACACGGTGCATGTGCAGCGCATGCGGGAGAGTGCAGCGAACAGCGACAACTGGCGAGCGTGGGCTGAGCATGCAGTGCGCTCTCTGCCGGTCGGTGGCTGATGCTCTCTCGCGCGCTCTCTCTCTCTCTCTCAGCGACTGCATTACGCTCTCGCTCGCTGTGTCAGTGTTCCGCTGTTAGTTAACAGTGGCGCTGAAAGCTTAACGCTGGTTCTGTTAAAATATTGGGATTTTATTTGGCGCTTCATTTTTATTTCAATACTTGCATTTTGCATTTTGTCTATAAAATATTATTTTTCCCTTTAAATTCTTATTGTTTTGACTAATTCATTAATAGAGAATACATTAAAAAGCTTCTTCAAATTGTAAATTAAATAATTTATTTTATTTTTTATGCTTGTAAAAATAAATGAATAATACATCCTTTCATGGTTAAGGATATGCATCGAGGGTTCCTCCCCGCCGTCAAAAAACCTGCACAATTTGCTGCTATAAATACCTAGTTTAGTTGGGTGAATTCTTAGTCTACAGTCTCCTGTTAGTAGACCGGTGAGAATCCTTGGCCTGTTCTTCCCCATGGTTCTTAAATGCTTAAATCGTTTACGATAAAAAAAAAAAATAAAAAATTAACTTATCCTTTGCGAATTTTGCTGACTGGGCAAATTTGAATGTATTTTGTTCCAAGAATTATTTATGGTTCGCAAATTAATTAATAGAAACTCGACATTGAAGTTTTCATTTAATTAAATTTCTTTGAGTTGCTTTGCAGACTTTGTGCTAGTTATTGTAAATAACTTTAAGGAATAACAAAGTGAGAGTTTTCTTGGGAATTGGAAATTGAAATAGATTTGGTTTAATTGGAGTATTTATTTAATTTAATTTCTTTGATTTGCCTTGGTTACTTTGTGGCAGTTGTTAAGCCAAACACAGATTGCCGCATTATTTGCCACTTAGCATTCAGCTGGACCATTACCTAAGCACACACGCAGAAGAAGCCCCTTGCAACCAGTTGACCCAATCCCCTCAGCACTCATCCTCTCAGCTCCCTTGCAGGATCTGCATCCATTGGGCTGCGACGAGGAATGGGAAACTATGCAAAAAGGATTCGCACAGCTGGCCATTCTCTCGTACAAGAAGAAGTCGATTCCTGCAGCAAGAATGAAGTTAAATGCCATTGACCCAAAAGTTGCTGTTGCTGCTACTCTGCTTCTTCCTGCAGGATGTGTTTGACTTCCCTGGCAGCCTTGGTCAGCGTTGGTTTCTTCTGCATTTCGTTTTTTTTTACTTCTTTCCTTTTTGACACCCCTTTTCGGACACAATTTGCATTTGTAATGCTGAAGTAAATATATATAAAATATATATACATATAAAAAAAATATATATATTTGGGACACCTTTGCAAGCATTTAAAAATACTTCAAACTTAATTTGTCTGAATAAAATCCAAAATTAAACAATTGCAATTTGAAACACATACGAAATGCAGTTAAATAATCTCAAAGTACACACATATAATAATTAATTAATGCGCAGCTCATTTTAATCCTGCTGCTCCTTTTTTGTACTATTTTTTGAACAGCTAAAAAAAAGAGGAAGAAT
Organism: Drosophila basisetae; assembly: GCA_035041595.1. Classification (NCBI taxonomy): domain Eukaryota; kingdom Metazoa; phylum Arthropoda; class Insecta; order Diptera; family Drosophilidae; genus Drosophila; species Drosophila basisetae. The sequence goes on along the minus strand of JAWNLB010000123.1, from coordinate 9,203,749 downwards.
GCATGAAATTTAATTATTAGTGCAAAAAAAAGAAATGCAAGCAAAATTTAATTACTGCTCGCATTTGGCAGCTGCAATTTTACATTGTCATTTAGCCATTTGACTGTCTGACTGACGATTCCCCTTTCCCTGCTCCCCTCTCCCCTCTCCCCTCTCGTCTCTCCCCATCCTTTACTATATTTGCTGTATGCATCGAAAAGATAAAGTCATATTTCACACATTTTATGCACATTTAAAACCCCAACAAATGCGGGCAACTTTTGTTGCTGTTGCCTCAGTTGGCTTTTGGTTTTTTGCCTCATTAAATATTGTGATAATTTTCTATATATATTTATATTTACAAGTGGTCTTCCACTGACTGAAAAAGACCAAATGCACATTTTTCATTTCACCAAATTGTTGGGTATTTTCATTCTGATACGAAATCATTAAAAATGAGAGAAAAGTATGATGAAGTTGTGCTAAGCTGCGTAAATAATTAAATAAAATATATAATAAGCTTAAAATAACTAAATAGGAAATAAATAACAAATAGAAAATAATATGTAACACATAATAAATAATAATAAATAACAGATAATAAGCAATAAATAATAAATGTAAATATTCCGGCTTGTCTGTGTCGGCAAGCCAACCTCTAAAAATATAAGAGACTTAAGATTTGGCATCTAAATTTTCATATGCTAAGGCCTGATTAAATGTATTTCATTTTATCGAGAACAACTTACATTTGCCGCATATCTATATACATACATTAATTGTCGATAACAATAAAAGGTAAAACTTTTCGATTGATATAAAACCCAACCCATTTAGAATTTGTTAATAGAGCATTTCTCTGAAGCGTCATATTAATGATCATGCGTTGTTGTTTTTTAAAGTTAAAACATATTTTTAATATTGCAAAAAACGATGAATTCATAAGCAGGGTATCTTCTAGTCGTGCACACACAACTTAAGCACTCTAAGTTGTTTATATTTACTCCAGTCAGCTGTAAATCAAATAATTGCTATTAATTGTGCATTCAATAAATTCGCACAACTATCAAAAACATGCACAAAATTATGTCTGTTGGTCAACGGTGCGTATGATTAATGATTAGATTTCTCTATATTCAGAGAGGATATCCAGTAGTCAGCATGTATTCTATAGCGTATTTAAATGTCGAGTAATTAAGTGAATACTAATCTCAAAATCGAAATGCTGCGCATTTTTCAACCCTCTTCTTTCTCCATTTGAATATAGATTTATTTATTGAAGAGTTGCGGCTACTTCGAATGGAAATCAGGTATACATATATGGGATTATATTACGATGTGCAATACCCTTAGGGGCACATAGCATTTAAGCAACTTTTTGACTTTGTCCCATAACTTGCGCAACTGTCATAAAAATGCTGTTCGCTGCTCAGCAAAGGTTCTACTTCAAATGCCACATAAATTAATAGAAGTTCTGCCTAAAAAAAAGAAGGAAAACACAAAAAAGGCAAGCGAAACGAACTTACCACCATGTACTTAAATAAAAATAAAATATATATACATATATATATATTCTGCTAAAGAAAATAAACTTCTGCGCGCACCATCTCCCTCTGCCCCCTGCCCCCTGCCCCCTGCTCCACTGTGTGCACTTTGCGGCATGATTTTTATTGATTTATAGCGTTAATATTTTTGCTTTAATGCGTCAAATAAATTAAATTGTCTTACGCACCTTTCAGACAACAACTCGCAACGGGCAAAACTTTGACGACCTCAGCAATAATAGCCAAGTGGAGCAGGGGGCGGGGTGGCAGGTGCATGGTTTGCGAGGCGAGCGGGGTGTGGCAGTAACAAATGCATAACTTCGATTTCAAAAGCAAATAAATATTCATAAAAAAAAGAAGGAGAAAAAAAATATTTTTGAACTCTCAAAAGCTCTTTGCAGATCTTTAGGGAGCAAGCAGGCAGTGGCAAGGTGGTAAGGTGGCAAAGCTTGGGGGCAATGCCAAGACACTGAATTATAAATATTCATTTATGCTAAGCGCCGTCGCGTGAGTATTTGCAAGTGTCTGCCACTGCCACAGTTTTTGCCACACTCTTTGCCCCATTAACTGGCGCAGTCTCTGCCCCAATCTGTGTCTTCGTTTTGTGCTGTGTTGCGCGTTTTGCTGCCTATACATGGTGTATGATTGATTTAATTACCATGCAATGCGAGTTGTCTGACAAGCGCCTTTTCATCGAATTTTCGCCGCTTTATTTTTTGAGCAACAGACTGTTGCATACCCCTGACCTTTGGCCTTAAATGACATTTGGCCTTCAAAATAGTAGGCGGCAGCTGTAAAAAAATGCAAAATTTCTCATTTATTTTGCCTATCTTGGGAATTGAGCACCATTGAACTTTATGCCGCTTTCGGAATGCAGATTTTAATATTGAAAAGTATTTCATTAAAAAAATTGTACAATATTTTGGATATATTTATTTTTTAATTCATGCATTGATTTACAGTGTAATTAATTATTTTTTCTATTACTGCATTTAGTTTTGAAATATACCAATTAGATTTACAAATAAAATTAAAATATTTAGTTATTTTAAAAGTTGAGCAGAAAACTAAAAAAATGGATTGCCAATAAATCGTTACTTATTTTTTGTTCCCTTGAAAAAGTGTTTTTCTGTTGATAGCTGAGCATAAACGGTCTAAGAACTTAGTCTGGTTATATTTGATCTTTAATTATTTATTTACTGTGGAGTAGAGACCATCCACAAAGGAAAGGAAAGCTTTAAAAAAATTGAAATGATGTTTAAAATTTAAATTTTGGGTTTTTTTAATAGCTGAGCACAGATTGTTTGTTATACGAGTATAGTTGATATTTCATTATTCATTTGCCAACGTATCTTCTGGCTATATTTATATTAAAAGCTGTGGATAACTTCTTTGTCGATGAGCAGTCAATTGTTGTTTTACTCAGAAAGTCGGTTTTCATGGAAATTGTTTATTGCTAGCTTTGTCTCGTTTTGCAGAGTTAATTGTGGACCACTTTTGAGGGTTGGACATAAAAGCAGACCTGGCAAATCTTATCAGAGACGTCAGAGAATGGCTGAAATTTATGCGCCAGTTGCTGGCAGCATTGTTCAGATTATTGTTGTTGCTGTTGTGGCTGTGGGTGTTGGTGGTGTTGGTGGTGGAGTTGGTGTTGAAGCTGAGCTAAGCGCTAGCTAGCGCCCGCATACACATAATTTCCGTTTTCCTTTGTGGCGCCCACAGCAGCGGCAAACAAACAAGCGGCACTCGTACTTCATGTAATCAACATTTTAATTGCGGAAACGGAACTCACACACACACACACACACTTATACACACATGCGTACACATGTGGCCAGCACACATACAAACACATACACCTCTACACAGTTGTGAAGGCAATACTAGCACCACTACGACATTTCCATCTTACTAATGCAAAAATCATTCCGTTGTTTGTAACAATCCGCCTACAAATTAAAGTTAGTACTGCTACTGGAGTTATTTTCAAAATATATATGTATCATTTGAAGCGAAATGTAATAGTTTAAATTTAAGTTAATTAAATTATGCTTGTTTTCTCCCTCATTTTCATGTAATATTTAATTTAATTTGAGTGATTTGAAAGCAATTAATAAATTTATGGTTCTTTTCTCACTTTTCTTAAGAGTAATTTTTCAACTTTTAAATATGTATTTACAAGTTGCTTCAATTCACTAATATGTGAACATTTCTTGAGAGAGAGAGAGTGGTGCTATTATTTTGTCCACAGCTGTGCATCTATCTATTACACATTACGCATACGCAATGTGTGACTGTTGCTTCGCTTAGCGTTCGCATTCTTTGTCGCTGCCAATGCAGGTGTTGTGTCTATAGTTAGAGTCTAGGAGAGGGCGGAGTTGTGTAGGTTTTGTGTGTGTGTGTGTGTGTGTGTGTGTGTGTGTCTGCATTAGTGCAAAACATTTTGCACGTGAACGAGACCAACGACAGCACGTCAGGAATTCATTACATCAAATATAAAGAAAGTTTTAGGCAATTTGCCAAAAAATACGACCCCAAAAAAAGCTAAACTATCAGGGAGAGATCGGGAGAGTGGGGGAGATAGAGAGAGAAAGAGAGGGAGAGAGAGGGAGAGAGAGAGCACTGTGGGGAGAGTGAGGAGGGAACAGGAGAAAATTCCCCATACGCTGCAGCTGTAACGAGCTGACTGCAGCATGCAGGTATCCATAGATATATTTAAGCACCAAATCTACTTAGTAGATGGGGGCAACCAGAACGTAAACGAATTTCCGAATATGCACCAACTACAACAACAACAACAGTTGCACCAGTAGCAGCAGGTGAGATGAAGGCCACAGGCTCAAGCCGGTGCAGAATGCCATCTACTATACAGCATACACTCAGGAAAAACCAATCAGAAATTAGAGTTTTAAAATGGAAGGAGTGGCTTTTTGTCTTTCCAAAAACCCTTATGTATTTTGTAATTATTTTGTAATCTTAAGAAATTCGTTTATCTACAAGCAATACAAAAAAGTAAACAGAAAATATTTGTAGTATTATTTTTTTGGGCAATTTTTTTTGTGAGTGTAGATATTGTCTTGTACATATATGTGTATGATTATACAGGTGAAGAGAGAGAGAGAGAGAGAGAGAAAGAGAGAGAGGAGGAGGGGGAGAGAGAGAGAGGAAAAGGAAGCGAGTGTTGAGCTGCCGAAACACTTGAGCGACAATGGCAGCAGCGAGACCCGTTCGAGAGCTGCTGCAACTGCAGCTTTTGCTGCCTTTGCTACCTCCGCTGCTGTTTTCGTTTGGATTCTTACCCTTTTTTATTGTTGTTGTTTTTTTACGGGTGTGCCGCAGCAGACATGATAAATTCTCTTTAGTATGCGACATACATGAGTGATGATATTAACCAACAACAGGCCTGACTCCCGAACAGTTACTGAAACTGGAACACAGCAGGGACAGACTAGTCAACCAGTCGAGTCCGTCAGTCAGTCGGCCAGTCAGCTTGCTGGTGAAAGAGGAAGCAGGTCAAAGGAAAAAAGGAAGCCCGAAACAGGAAAGGGAGTCGTCCTTGTGGTCGTCTCTGCTTACCTTGGGCTGAGCTCGGCTGTTACGTGTGTGGGGACGCGTGTGTGTGTGTGTGTGTGTCTAATGCCACAAAATATTGTTAGTGGGTATCTTGTGGTTTTTCGGCTTTTTGTTGATTTCGCTTGAGTTTAAAACTTGTTTTTCGCAGCATTTGGTTAATTGCGCTAAATTGCATTCACTTTGCAATCTTAATTTAATAAGTATACTTGGCAACTTTTGCATTCAGTGTTCTAGTTCAATTTTAATTCGTTGAGCGGCTTTTCAGCTCCTCTGAATCTTAATTTAATAACAAAACAGAAAAAAACTTGGCTACTTCTGCATTTAATGTTTAAGTTTTTCTTTTAATTTTAACTAGAACATTTGCTTAATACATGTTTGCTTCTATCATTTTGGTATTTGTTATATATTTTCTTTGTTTCTTGGCATTGTTACTACTTACACCAAAATGAGCGGAAAATTGCAAGCAGTTGAATCTATCATGGATCTCACAAGGCAACAACCGAAGCAGAAGATGAGGCAAACCCCAGACTCAAAGGGGCAAAGCAAGTCAAGTGTCTCAAGTAAAGCTCAATCACTATCAAATCCATCCAGTAAACAAAGCAGAGCTTCGACCAAGTTAAAGATAAAAAAATCCAGCGGGTCAAGATTGAGTGATACGAGCATTTTTTCCCATCTCTCGCTAACAATGTCTTCGAGGAGTGTCAGCAGCAATAGCACCATATCTCGATCATCCCACTCGAAACACTCGAAGCACTCGAGTGACTCGAAATCGATACATTCAAAGGATTCGATTCAACGTGTCGCTCAACTGTGGAGGGTAAAAAAGAAACCAGTTGTGGAACCAGTTCCAGTCTTGCATGAATCCAAAACTTATTCCGATATACTACTCAATTCGGATGAGGAGGATAACCGTTCAGATTTATCTATTGCCGAGCAAAAGGAACAAATTGTCTACTTGCAGCCGATGGACAGAAGAAATGCCATTTTAGATATGTTAAAGGAAATACCAGATATTAATGAGCTATCCGATACCAGTTCGTCAGTCGAGCTGAAACCCAGAGAGGAAGAGGAAGGGGAAGGAGAAGGGGAAGGAGGGGGGGAAGAGGAAGGAGAAGTGGAAGTGGAAGTGGAAAAGGAAAAGGACTCCGATCTTAAGGGACATTTTGTGGCACCACTTCAGTCCGCATCAATTGATGAAGTGGAGGAGGAAGTGACTGGAGATCAGCAAGGGGATGCCACAGATAGCAGTTCGCTGCCATCGCTGGATAGTTTCAGTGACAGCGACAGTGCTTGGGATCAGCGCTCTGTGGCATCGATCGGGGAAGAGGACATTGCCTCAGCATTCACACGTATCAGGATTTATGACAGCAATGCGAAATTCTTAAATTTGACTGAGGAAATGCCGCAGGATCCGCAAACGATGGCAACAACAATCTGTCAGTTATTCCTGCAACAACTGATCGAACAAGTTGTGCAGAAATGTGAGCGAAACTCGCAGGAGGAGGAGGTGGAGCAGTTGGGACTCCATCACCGTCTGGATAAGGAGAAGCTGATGGAAAAACTAATCGCGCTGAGTCACCAGCTTGACGAGGAGATCTGGTTCAATGAGAACCTGCAGATGGGGCTCAAGGATTATTTCTGTCGCAGGAAAGCCTTCGACATGATCAACCCCAATCAATTTGAGGCCATCAATCAACAGCGCTACAAAAGCAGCCTTATCGAATTGGACAGATTGCTCGAGTTGGAGGATGCCACAATACATAAATCTCAAACTCTGCGCCACGAATTGCACCAGAAAGTCGAAAGTTCGACAGTCGATGCTGCAGAGAAGAATTTACACTTGAAGAAAATCATCGAAAAAACGCTGCTCACAAATGAGAACTATGTCCATCTGCAGGAGATGATGAAGAACTTCCTCAATGGCATGGATCGCTTTCGGAACGAGCTGTGCGACATGCAACTCGAGCTGCTCCACATGCAACATCGATATGCCGAGATACAAAATGTAAGTTTTAGAAAATCGCCGTAAAAAGTGAATCGTTTTTCTGGTTTTTAGAAATAATTTCAAAAATAAAAGAAAACATTTTTTTTTTATAAAATACAAAGGCTTCTCCTAAATCACAAATAAATTATATTTTCTTAGTTGTTAGAAATAACTTTAATTAGTAAGAAATGCAGCTCAAAAAAGTATTTTTCTAATTTTTGAAAAATATACCCTGAAATTATGAAAAAAACTGATTTCTAGACAAATACTCTCCGAGTAAAAAGATGATTTGGCTTGGCTAAAATTCAATTCAATTGATTTTTCTGAGTGCATCAACTTAACCGCTTCCTTAATCTGAGTCTTTGTAGAAATCGGAGGAATTAGAGAATCTTGGCGGTGGGCTCTATATGCGAGATTATCTGACTAATCAGACGCTTGTACAAGTGCTTGTGGGTAAGATTGCAGAACGGAGTGCTGAGCTGAATCGCTTGAAGTTGAAAGTCAGATACGATGTACATGCACTGGCACATCTCAAGTGCAAGGAGCACATGAATCTCAGGACCTACTCTCGCCTCGAGGCCAGGCTGAAGGAATGCGAGGAATCTAGACGGCATTTTCACGATCTCATGTACCACGGCAAGTTGAGGCACATCAGGCTGTGCAGGGAGCTAAACAAGATCAAAACCTCGGGAACCCTGCACTGCTATCCCCACCTGATGAAGGACTTTGACAGAACCATCGATTATGTGAACACCAAACGTAACTCGGTCGAGAAACTGCGAGAGCAGCAAAAACAAATAATTCGACGCATTTCCGTGATCCAAACTAAAGCAATAGCCTCAATGAGTCGAAATCGATCGAAGACATCATTAAAGACCCTTAAGAGGCAACCACCCAATTGAAATTGTAATAAAAGAAATAATTTATTGACTTCTTATTGTAGTTTATTTTTGTACTTTATGAAAGTAGAAAAACTTAAGACAAATATTTAATTAATCAGCATTTTTCGCTTATACTTATAGTGAATAGAAATAATTCGTGTAATTTCTTATCTCGATCACTCCTAAATTATTTGTATTAAAGGAATGACTCACAATAATATTTTAAAAGGAAAGAACTGCTACCAAATATTTACCCCCCTACCAAATATATGAAATATATATGTATATACGAGTATATATTTATTTTGTCAGACTTATTCCTGTCTAGAAGGGTGTGTAATCTGCATTCCTGGGATTATCCTTCTTTCGTGTCTAGCTTCTAACCTAATATGCACAACAATCGTTTTGAATACAAAGGACTCCAATGGGCTTGTTATGGAGAAATGCAATTTCCTGGCATTCCCAATTCAATATCATAATAAGTGTCATTCTACCAAATGCATAATAGCAACAATAGCAAAAGCTGTCAAATACATCCCAAATACACACTTCGTCTCACTCTCTCTCTCTCTCTCTCTCTCTCTCTCTCTCTGTCTCTTGCTCTCTCTCTCTCTCTCTCTCTCTCTCTGTCTCTCTATCGCTGTCTTCATCTCTCTCTATATGGTTCTGTTTCATATATGTGCCGCACAGTGGAACTTGCCGTCTCGTTTGCCTGCTCGCATCTGCTAGAAAAGTCATGTTTTGCATCTTTCGCCAGATGCCATATATCTTTGTATGCGGGCCAAACAAGAGTAACAAAAATTGGGTACATAGTCAACTGCAAGCACACTGATACGCACACACACATTCCCCAACACACTCACACACACTCGCACACACACACATGCTTACGCAGGTGGAAGCACATTGTCAATGTATTAGTTTGTGGCCAGCTTTAACGACAGATACCAAAAACAGCAAAGAGAGAGAGAGAGAGAGAGAGAGAGAGAGAGAGAGAGAGAGACAGAGAGAGAGACAGAGAAAAAGAGAGAGAGAGAGGGAGAAAAAGTTATAGAAAGTGGGAGCTTTAAAAAGAGATTGGCTGGCAGACACACTTAGAAGCAAAATTGCCTTGATTTTTTTTGAATTAGAAAGCTTTTTTTGTTTTCTGAAATCATTTCTAAATAGAAGAAAAAGTCTTTTTCTAAATTACAAAAACAAGCCCCAAATGGACAATACATGGATACAAATTTTTTCCATAAATATTTTCTATTATTAAGGAACGCATTTGATTTATATTTATGTAATCTTAAATAATAATAATTTGTCTTAATAATATAAGCAAACATAAAGCAAATCAATTGATCAAAACACTCTAGAATCGAGACATAATTATTCTAAATGGTGAGAAAAACACATTCTGCAATTCAAAAATGACAAACCCTGATTACCAATAATAATTTGATGAGTTGTCGAATTGCTAAAGATCAGGTCGATTGTTTTTCTGAGTACATGCAGATGAGTTGCAGGCACGGAGTTGCTTTCCTTATTTTTTGTGGCAGCTGTGGACGGCTTCTTGGTATGCACAATTCATGTTGCACTTAAACAACAATAACAACAGTGGGGCATGTGCCGCATGTGGGGCATGTGCTGTGAAAGAGAACAAAAAGTGACGAAAACTAATAACAAAGAAGCTGTGCCGCCTCCAGAGGCAGACCGAACCAGACTCCAAAACGAGACCCCAAAATCGAGTTAATGGCAAAGGTGCTGATGTTGTCCCTTTGCCTCTTTCCCCCTCCCTCTTCACTTCTTATGCCCTTTTCCCCGACTCCATAAAATGTCCTGTGTTCGTCTGGGTTTTTTTCCCAGGCATTTCAGCAATTTTTTTTAGTGTTTTTTTTTTTTTTTTGGTAACTCTCACGTGTGTTTGGCACGCATGTTGCAAGCGCTTATCGGCAACGTCGCTGCATGTAAGGGGGAACTTGGGGGCTAAGTGCCGCTGACAGCGTCTTGTGTATGTTAAGAGGGCACAGGGCGGGAGCTGCGGGGTATCTGCAGCTGACCTGTTAAGACGAAATGCCGTTAGCAACGAGAGTAAATTCGATTTTGCACTTGAGCCGCTTGCAGCTAATGCAGCCAACAACCTGCCGCATCAGCCCACTCTGCACCTCCTATCCCTACCCCTACCCCTCCCCCTATCTGCCTCCCTCAGATCTATGAATGCTTGTTTTTGTGAGTTGGTGCTGCCGGCCAGCTGGAAGAAATAGGTGCAAAAAATGCTCAAACTAAAACTAAAGGCTAAGGCTAATGTGCTCTTCAGGCGCAAGCGAGGGCAGTTTCAAATACTTGAAAATACTTTAAAATGCTGCAATATATTTGAAAATACTTTAAAATACTTGTAGCATAAATCTAGTCCAGTTTTATGCAATAACTCGACGAATATTAGTCTACAAATAAATAAATAAATTCCTTCCTTTTAGCCCACTGCAATATATCGTAATAGACAAATATTTTTCTGCCTAGACACGGGTCAAAGACTTGTAAGTAAAACCTCGTCCACTTATTTCTGGTGGTATTTTGGTGCTATATTGGAGAGGGTGGTGGAGTGGGGGAGGAGAGGTTATACGCAAGTAAAAGCAATTTGAGGTACTCAGGAAAGGACGACAAACAATTTGCATATGCAATGCACGTGAGCATCTTCAATTTACAATTTGGATGTCGGCTAAATGCGCATCTATGCGATCGATCTATAAACCAATTTCCGCAGCCAAAACCAAAAACACATTCGATTTGTTGTTGTGCTTATTGCTGTTGTTGCGTCGCGCTCAATTAACACTGGTTGATTTCGATGCATTTCCTTTGCACACCATTTTGATGATGACATTTCATAAGTGCTTCCGCCATTTTGCAAATCAATCTAATGCACATATGCGATACACACGCACAAAAAGAATTCAGCTTATTTTAGAGATTCACCATTATTTTTATTTAATTTTTTTTGTTGCGCCAAGGGCAGCTTATCTTATTATTCAGAAAGAAAATTTCTAAGATTGAAGGTCGTGACTGTCAAAAAAGAGTTTGTATTTCTTGATTTCAAATTGGATTTTCCTAAACTTATAAAATACACACTGACACGCAATATGTTATTTTCTACGTTTGTTGTATATACGAGTATGTAAATAATTCTTATTTAACTCTTTATTAATTTAAAGAAACTCATCATTCGCGATTAGAGTCTTTTCCCATCCTGCTGCTTGGCCTCTAAAACATACTACTGGAATCTAACTATAATATAGTATTAATGATGGCAAAAATCATTTCTATATTCTGAATTTGAGAATCGATATTTTTGCATTTCAACATTTTCTCAGAAATAGAGAACACAAACATCAGATTTTTGGTATTGCCGATTTAGAGCAAGCTTTTCTAAATCTTAGAAAAATGTGCTCTTTCGAAATTATTTCCTAGCTCAATAAAAACTTTCTAAATTGCAGTTGTTTGTTATTCCGAGTGTAGATAAGGCATGCAATTTGATTTGGTATATATTTAAAATATTTATACATAAATGCAAGCCGAACCAACTAAACATTGTTGTAAGCATCCGTAATACTTGCTGCCAACAACTACTCAACCCGACAACTAGCCAGCGAACCAGCCCAAAACTAACCAGGCAACAAACCAGCCAAGTAGAACGTCATCCATTCCAGTGGCCGACGCTGCACGCCACTTAAAGCAGCACACACACACACGTGTGTGTGTGTGGACATTTTGAGTAATAAACTCATTTCATATGCTGACTGCTTTTTCATTTCAAACTTTTTTGCCAGTGTGTTTGGCTGTTGTTGTACTTCTTGTTAGCCCAGCAACCCGTTTTCTATTTCTACTTTCATTCTGTATTTTTTTTTGGGTGGGGTTTGCAAATGGCCCCAAATGATATACGAGTTGTGTGTTGTCCCTCTCTTGTTGTGCAGTGTAGTTTTTAGTTAACTCATTTTGTTGGTTGCTATTTTTTTTAGGTTGTTTTTGCCAAGCGGCTGCGGGTTAGACGAGGGCTGCAACTCTTTGTCTGGCTGCAGCAGCAGAAAATATATATTATTAAATAAGCATAGGTGAAACTGCACTCGTAGTACGAATTGAAGTCTGCATTGGAGTCGGAGTCGGAGTTGCTGCTGTTAAAAGTAGGTGAAACCGGCTGTCAAATGCCTGACACTGCGATAATGAAATTTGCACACGGCCATGTTGGCAACCCTTAGCACCTTATCCTCCCCTTATCCTGCAACCCTCTATACTCGCTCTGTAACTAAAAACGATGAGTGACATTTTAATAAAGTGCTCAGTTGTTCAATTAAATGCCCCTCAGCCTCGAATGCCTCTGTGCCTTTTAAAAATGCAAAATAGACACACAGTCTGTCACTCAGTCAGACATTCAGTCAGACAGTTAGTTAGTTAGTTAGTTTTGCTGGTTAGTTCTATCGTCCCGGCTGTTTACAAGACCTTTGCTACTCCCTTTTGCCATTTGATTGTTGGCATTAAATAAAGGACTAAAAATAGGAATATATATTACAACAAATAAATTGTGGCAAGAATACTTGAGTCCAAAAAATATTAATTAAAATGATGTAGATTTTATTTCCTCAAAATAAATGAGCTTGAAATAATTTCTGATGTTAGTTTGATACTTTAAAGTTAATTCCCTTATTAACCCTTATTTTTATTTATTACATATAAAAAAAAAGCTGAGAAAATATGAAATAAAATCAAATACTTTCTAAATATATTACATATAAATTACAAATTACAAAAATAAATTATGACAAGGCAAAGTTGTCTGAAATCGAGAGGCTATGAAATAATTAAGTAATGATATCAAAATAAATGAGTTAAAAATATTTCACATATTTTAGGAAATATGTTTTATCGTTTTAATTTGTTACTTTAAAATCAAACGAATGTTGGCCACAACTTACTGCCCAGATTCTTAACTATGGATAGAATATTAAACATATTATTTAATTTATTGCCTTTTATTGAGTTATTTCGAGTTTTTGGCCGAGTTGTTGATGCTGATGCGGATGTTGATGCTGATGTTTATCGTTTGCGACAGCAGCCAACTCAATTATCGCTAATTCAATTGGGGGTATGTGCTGTGTGTGTGTTTATTGGAGTGTGTGTATGTGTGTGTGTTGGTGCGTGTGGCAAATTGAATCATTTAAGGTAAAGCTGCTTTATTATTTGTGGCTCTTTGTTGTTGCTGCTGGTGCTGATGCTGCTGCCGCTGCTATTATTATATTTATTTTATTGTTGTGGAATTACTGGTGAAACTTTGGCAGCCGTCAGAGGAGCGCTTCAACTAAGTAAAGTGCAAAAGTTGGCTTAACAAAAAGTTTGTCATGACTGCAGCAAATAATAAAAATGAGCAGCAGTCGCATAAAGTGCAGCAAATGCAAAAACTTCTGCCACTCGCTGGACACCAACACTTGCAACAATAACAACAACAACAACAACAACATCAACAACAACAACAGCTTGAAGCTGTCATTACTACTTGAGCATGAAAGTAGCGAGAAAAGCAGTCAGCAACTCAAAGCAATAAGCAATAAAACACTATATCTGGCAAATTGTCTATATAAATATATTTATTTGTTTGCGTCTCGGAATCAACTATGAAAATTGGCACATCAAGCGTTTTAAGCGCAACTCGTCTATCTCAACTGGGCATAATGGAGGAGAGGAAAGAAGAGGGGATAAAAGATACGCCTGCATTATCTAGGCGACAAGCAATTGAATCGCATTACAAGCCAAATAAATTTCACGGCAACTGCGACTCGGTTTGCAGCTGCTTTAAGCTACCAGCTTCCAACTTCAACTCCAACTGTGGCATATAAATTTCCCTGTACTTGTGTAGACACATTGAGGCATTCTCAGCGATTCAGCACGTACTACACTCAGAAAAACAATTCGAACTGAAATTTAGAACTCCACTCACTATAAACCAGCGTTTTTCGCTTGTTCATTTCAAGGTATAATTTTCTAAAAGTTTGAATAATAGCAACTCTAACCTTACCTTAACAATAGATAATATTCCAAGAAAAATAAATAAGAAGAAAACACAATATTTTTGAGATTGACGATCTAGGCAAGAACTTTTTATTAAAAAAAAAAATGTTTTCTTATATATTTTTAGAGTGTATTTCAACAGGCTTTGTCGTTTGTCTTCATCCTGCAAAAACGACTGCTACGAGCTAGAATTTGGCTTTAATTATGCAAGGCACTTTTTCAAACAAATTTACAGTTAGCAGAAATAGTTGTACTAAACATGGCTTCAAGATGTCTCTGGCGTATACTTAATAAATCTGAAGTTTTCTAAATAGCTGTAAACAAATATTAAGTAAACTTAGATTGTACAATATTTCGTATTTTTAAATAAATTTTATTTTTAAGTTATTTTAATTTATTTCTGACATTTTGAAATTTTCTGTGTCGACTGAATTTAATAAAGAAATAAATAAATACATAAATAAGAGCAAGCTTGGTGAAATAGTGCAAAAATTAGCTTGTGACAGACACAAACAATTCACATAACCATCAGTTAAAAGACGGTGGCTGTCAAAGATATATATATACATAAATATATATATAGAAAGAGATGGAGGGGACAAGAGAGACTCTAAACAGCAATAGAAGACTAAGTCAGGCATTTTATGCGCACAAGATTGAGTTTCATGTCGCATTTGCGAAGGGGCCATTATAGGAAGGAGAGAGGGGACATGATAAGGAGTGGAGCGAGGTGAAGAAGGGTGTGGGCCAAGTGAATGCTGGCAACAACTTTGTCCGTTGCCTACTTTTGCGGCGCATATTCTAATCACTCGAGTCACGCAAATGTCAATGTTGCTGTCAAAGTGTCAATGAAATGTTCAATGAAAATAAAACGAGCAAGAAATAAGACAAACGGGGCAAAAGTGCGGGGAAGTTGCGTCAGTTGGGGGTGTTTGGGGGGGGGGGGGGGGGGCGTGGCAGTTAATACTGCAGAAGAAAACTTGTGCCAGGGCCAAAGACTTGCGGAAAGCAACAGCTCTGCACAAGTTTCAGTGCCGCTGGCCGCGTTTGTTATTGAAAATGTGTGTGGTTTATATGGAAATACCGTGAAAAATGTTGTTCTTCTATTTTCTATTTTTTTATTTTCCTCGTTGCTGCTCTTGTTGTTATTTGTTTTATTAATAAGGCGCAAAAGCGCAAGCCAAGTGCGTCGATCTCTCTCCCTTTCTCTCATTCTCTCTCTCTCTCTCTCTCTCTCTCTTTCTCTCCCCCTCTCTCTCACACCCTCGTTTTGTCTGTCTGCCTCTCTGTGTGCGTGCGGAAGTCCTTTGGCGTGTGCCAGTTTATTTCTATTCAGTTTTTTGCTTCGCTTGACTCTCAATTAAATTTTATTGGCAACGACGGGCCTTTGGGCCAACAACATTGACTTCTCCAACTACTCCTACTCCCCCTTCAATCACCACTCCACCTCCCCTTTCAACTCCTCCTTCAACTAATATGGGCAACAAAAATTAATAGAGCAAAAAAATGCAGTCACTTTAACAACTAGGCAATTGGTTGGCCCTCAAATCGCTTCAAATAACTATAATTTTTCCGGGACTTGCCTTAAACACTCAGATACAAACAATAGTATCACCCTGAAATTCAGAATTTCACCAAAGTTTTGGCAGCAAAGACAGCTTAACTTTTTATTCGAAAAGTAGATTTCTAAAACAAAAGGGGCTGTTTGTCTTTCTCACAATCCTTGAGTGACATTTGGCCATGAATACCATCTGCGGCAACTGTAAAAAAAATATCTTTTCCCTAGTCGATGCTTAAAGCATCTCCGATTTTATATTTAGTGGCTACATTTATTTATTTATTTTTTGATTTGGATGTTTCTAACAACTAAACTTTATTATATTCGATACTGTATATTTAATTACTTTTTTTCTGCACTTTAGAAAGTACTTTTCTCTAAAAATATTACATTTACATTTCGACTTTTTAAAACCCATTTTAAAAACAGGAAAAACTCTTTTATAATTTTAAGCAGTATTTTTGGGTATATCTAGAAACAGGACATTTCATTTCTTTTTATTCGATTTACAGTTTATGTCAATATTTAAAATTTAGGTATATTTTTTCTTTTCAGTTGTGTCTATTTCCTAAAATACTGACTACTTTAACTGTTATATTACACCGTTTATATTGCATACAGGGTATTTGTTAGTTGATCAGATTGGATTATTTCATTGTTTGTCGCTAGCTTATGTTAATTACTCTAAAGACACACAATGACATCAATTTGTGCAACATTTGCCCCGCATCTCTATCCCTACACAACCCTTTACCCATTCATTATTAAGCTGTGCATGTCTGAAGTGGAACTCAGACACACACACACACCAAACACACACACACACACACACAACAAACAACATACACAGAGGAGACAAACTGTCGATGGAAATGTGGCCCAATTTACACAGCCAGAAGCGTAGTCAAAATTTGTCGCCTGATCAATAATATTGACGGAGCTGCTACACAGCTCGCACCACAAGGGGGGTGTAGGAGTTTCTGAGGGGTGGGGGTGAGGGGTGTAAATAAAATTTGCATGCAGCTGAGGCAGCGACAGGTAGAATGATGACGAAATTAAAGCAATACAACGTGCAACCAAATGATGATATAGTCACATATATATAGATGTAGAAACGCTTCATTGCTCCCAAAGCAGCATGCCTGTGCGAGTGTGTGTTGGTGTGTATGTATTTGTGGCGTAATGGCTGGTTGACTGGTTGCAGCATTTTGGCAAATGTTGAGTAAAATATATTCAGGCGCACGTAGGAAATTACAAGCGGATGGAAATACATCGATTGCAAATGAAAAGCATTACAAAATGCGGACAAAATATGTGGAAAATGGGGGCTAAAAGGGGCGTGGCACGATAGTGGCACACACAAAGGGTGAGCTCGATAAGTGGTCTGATAAACTTGCAACCGAATCAAATAGTTCAATGAGCCCATAAAAACACTTTAATATGCGTGGACAACGAGAACAAAAGCAATTTTCGCATAGCTTACTGTAACTAAAACAGAGAGTGTATCCAGGTGAGTATGGTGTGTGTGTGTGTGCGAGTATGTGTGTGTGTGTGTGTGCGCGCGCGCCTCACGAGCATCGATTGCTATTAATTGGAAATGTCTTGCAGACAAAATTAACACATTTGGAAATGCAATATTGAATATTTGAGGCCAATCGGCAATCGACACTTGCCGCAAGGCAACACTGCAGCTTCCGCAAAACTGGCAAGCTCGGCAACTCTGTTCGCCAGGCGGCCAGGCGGCCAGGCGGCAATTTGCATGCCAAGTACTTTTGTGTAAGTTTTGCCAGAAACGCTTTGGGCGCTATTTCAAAATGCTCAGTTGTAAGAATTATGAATTTGCAGTTGGGGCATAGAGATAGATAGTTACTGGTGCAAGGTGCAAATTGACGTGGCAAGTTTAGCAAAGGGTTAATTAGTAACTCGATGAGGTAATAATTGGAACTATAAAGCACAACTTGGCCAATTAAAAAACCAGTTCTCATTGAAAGAGAAGATGCCAGAATGAGTTGATGAGTGTAGTGGATAATAAAGGTGTATAGTAGATGGGATCGTTTACTTAATACTTCATACAAAGCTGACAAGAAGCCAAGATGGTTCAAGTGTGCTAAACTCAAATGAATGTTTAGTAATGTTTAATTTATCAGTACATTTTATACAGGATATGATTAATTATCAATTATATATATTTTCTCCAGTAATTCTGATCATCTGGGCAAAACTAGCAATTTTTATTTAAAACGAATCAACATCAACAACATATAATATGTATATAAATGTTTGTATTTTTGACGAATTGCGATCGACATATGTATTACATATATCACATGTATCACTTACAAATCGCTATTGATAAATATATACGAGTAAATACAAAATTGATTACTTTATTCCAGGAATTCCCAACCACCATTCGTAGATGAGTGCTGGTGTTTGCAGACTCAAACACAGCATTTTACACGCATGCCAGTTTTATAGAAACACAAATTTGTATAAATGGAAATGTAAGAAAAATAAGAAACGCGTAGCATTTTAATTAGTGCGCAATTAATTGCGTATATCGTTGTGGGTGGAGAGAAATGGAGGATGTGAGTGACGGGAAGTGGAAGTGGGGTAGTGGTGAGGTAATCACATCCTTAAACACTAGCGACTGGAGCTGACGTATTTGCACTAATTTATTCATTTAGCTGGCAATTAAAGTGTACGCAAATTAAATAGAATTCCGTTTGACTGCATTTCAAGCAGAATGAAATAACACAAACTTTAATTTGTGTGAGAACGCGATCGTCTCTCGTCCGCTGGTGCACTTTGTATTTATTCTATTTAATTTTCTGCGGCATCTTGCACTATTTTTTTTTTTGTTGGTTTGTGTTGCGCTAAATTTGTATTTTAGTTTGGCGCCGCTGCCTTTAAATCAAACCGAGTTGCGACCCAGCAGCCATAAGTGCATACCGTAGAGGAAACTCAAGTGAGGGGCAAGGAGAGGGGGTCGAGACGATTCCATTCCATTTCCAGCTAAATAAATAAAGAGTGCATTTTTAATTAAAAGTTAAGTGGCAACTCATTTAAATTAATGTTGACTCAAGCGTCATAGCAAAACATTTGGAAAGCGAAGGCGAACAGAGAGCAACTAAAAAAATGCACTACACACTTGCAAAAAGCGGTGGGGCGGTGTCGGGGGTGCGAAAGTGGTAGTATGGGGCATGACCCTAAATAAGCATAATGCACTGCAGGACCTTGACTAAGAACTGCGTAATAGAGCCATGGACGGTGTACAAATTTGCTCGTCACGTAATTAGAACGTCTGAAAGTGAAGAGAAGAGAGCAGAACAGAGAAGAAAAGAGCAGAGAGAAGAGTGGAGATGGTGCATGCAATGAGTTGGTCAATGTCACATAATCATCCAGGCCATAATGATGGTGGCACGAGAGCAGCTAGTGCAGCAGCTTGAAACCAACTGGTATTGCAGCTAAGCGAGTAGTTCAAATACAAATTATTTCACTTTAATAGAAGCAACTCGAATGTAAGAAGTTGAAACACCTGGAAGGAAACCAAATCACGTGTATTCTTTTTTTTAAATTTTTTTATGTGTTGATTGGAATATTACCAGCCTGTAACAGCCTGATAGACTCTGCATCATTACTATTAACTGAATCCACCACAACCACCAAGCATATTATTATTTTACCCACTTTTAATTATCTGTTTAAGCGTTGACTTACAATATGCAAAATAAGCATGCATTAAATGGCTTTATATGCAAATATCCGCTTAAACTTAAAACTAGTTAAACGACAACTTAAATGAATTATGTCTATAATAATATATATAATTGGCACCCTTTTGTCTTAGAATTCGAGTAATAATAAAATGTAAAGGCAACTTTGTCGAAGCAGCACAAACAAAGTAAAATACAACAAAGTATGCAGTAAGTAATCAGTTAGAAAAATAATAGGAATTGTTTCGAAAATTACACACTGCAAAACTAACAAAATGGAGGACACCAGTGAATCGAGTAGTTCTGCATTCCACACAGCCGAGACGGAGGACAGCGAGGATCCGACCACGTCTCAGAATGTGCCAACAGCGAGCAAGTGCGAAAGCTCGCAGGTTGAACTGGAGATTAATG
Source organism: Drosophila basisetae (assembly GCA_035041595.1). NCBI lineage: Eukaryota > Metazoa > Arthropoda > Insecta > Diptera > Drosophilidae > Drosophila > Drosophila basisetae. Next base: position 9,184,067 of record JAWNLB010000123.1, on the reverse strand, counting down.
GGGATGAGAATGTGAAGATGGATGTGGAGGAGAAGCCAGCCTGCAGCGCTGACTATGAGAGGAGCCTGAAGAAGAAGCGGTTTACGGTCAAGCGATGGAACAGCGTTGCCATGTGGGCCTGGGGTAAGTCTTAAGTACCTCAAAGCTGCACTGAGAAAAAAAATCGCACTGAGAACTAGAACGTTTTTTCTTGTTTTCTTAAAAATGGTTAGTTACAATGAAACATGTTTCTAAAATTTACAAAGTCCTTGGCCAAATCGGCAATCTCAAAAATACTGTGATTATTTTGATTTTGGAAATAATTTTCACTGTTAACAAATGGCTAATATATGAGTTGAAAAATATCCCTCAAATTGAGTTTTCTAAATTTAAGTAAATCAAAAAAAAATAAGAATAATAATTTATGTAATTCATGACAATATTTGTCTGCGTGTGATTATTAAACAATTTTTCTCCGACGTTCCTCTATTAGTGTGTTTTTTTTTTGCAGACATTGCTGTGGACACTTGTGCGATTTGCCGGAATTCCATCATGGATCTGTGCATCGAGTGCCAGGCGGATCCGAATCAGAACTCGTTCGGGGAGTGCACCGTTGCGTGGGGCGTCTGCAATCACGCCTATCACTTCCATTGCATTTCACGCTGGCTCAAGTTCCGATCCGTCTGTCCATTGGACAATCGCGAATGGGAGTTCCAGAAGCTGGGACGTTAATGTATCAACTTGGCTTCCCCCTTCCCTTTTACTGAACGAGAGGGGGAAGGGGAAGGAGACTTGCTGGAGTGCGCTCAAGAGTATTAAGAAATCGTTCCTGACTCAGCGTCCTGGGCTTTATCATTATTTTGTGTTAATTATGCATATTTCGCCGGCTAGCCGGGGAGATGGTTGAATGGGGGTGGGGCGGATGAGTGTCGGGAGTGCAGTGTTTCTCAATGCCCAATTATCATTTGTGTGCTAGCAACTTTTGCTGCAGTTAATAAACGAGCTGGCAGGCACACTGAGAAAAAAGTCGCCATGAATTTTAGAATAGTATTTTTCTTTTCCTTATTTCAGGCTAACATTTTCTAAAATTTAAAATAAAATATGTCCGATTTTCTATCTAAATCTATATTTCAGGTTTCTTTTTAACCAACATTTTAGATAGTTTATAAATTAATAAAGTTTAATTTCTGCTTTTGAGGAATCAGTTTCTTTCTACAGCAAAATATTTATGAAAAATAAAATAAATAAATAAATATTTGGGATTTTCGATTACGGGGAAAACATTTATAATTTTCATATATATGAATATATATACATATATACATTTATAAAGGATAATATTTCTTATATTAAGAAATTATATTCAACTATTTTTATTATATTTACAAATTATTACTAAATTCAAGAGAACTGTTACATATGCCGAGAGTTATTCTAAAATTCAGTTCGATTTTTTTCTGAGTGCAAGCAGTCAGGCGAAATTTGAGCTGTTCCTCCTCCGCATCCATTCGTTGTGCAGCTCAAACTTTATCCATAGTTTCTTCTGGGAAGCAGGACGAGGCGGAGCATGTTATGGGTTGCTGTTGGTTTGATTATCACTTTCGCGGCGAGCGCTTTTCGCGTTGGCAACCTTTGCTGCACTTTTCGACGCATCTATTTTAAACAATTAGACCATCGATTTTATCAAGTGCGCCTTTCCACGCCACACCACGCCACGCTGCCAATTGTTTGTTTCGGTGCAAGCGCGGCACATAATTAAATAAAATTACTGTTTAACTGTTGGCCAGAAGAAAGGAAATAAATAAATTAACACGCCAGTCAGCTCAGATGGCAAATCGTCGCTAGCCTCGACCCCCACTTCTTTTGTCAGACGCTTCGCCAGACACACACACACATACACATATACACATACAAGAAGTAAATAATTTTTGCGCACAACAAATTGGCAGCTTTCCATTCAACTTGTCTAAAACTGTTCTTGGCCGGCCGGCATTACTTACAGTTACCCTTTCACCTGCCCCGGTCACGCCCCTCTGATCCTGACACGCCCACCAGCGCCGTGCTGCTTGTTGTGCCACGCGCCGAGTTACTTCATTTAATTTTTGCACGAAAATTAAGTTTGTTTTCCATTAAGTTAAATAATTACAAAATTATCTACCACTCAAAGGCTTTGGCTCAGCAAACTGTGTGTGCTTCTCTCAGTGTGTGTGTTGTGTGTATGTGTGTGTGTGTGCGTGTTTGTTTTGGTAGAGTGGCATCGCTGCTGCGACGACATTTTGAATGGTGCCGAAGAACTAAAGCGGCAGCTGCACTTTTCCGTGTAACTGACAATGATAGCTGCCTGCTTGACTGACTCACTATGCGCCCAGGGCTGCAAAGCTAACACTGAATAAAATATCAAGCAAAACTGCTGACGCCGGCTATAATTAAGCTGTAAGCTCGATATATTGTTGCTTTGAAATTTTCTTTTAAACATCAATGTTCTTTTTTAACGTAGACAAAGTTACTCATTCTGCACCTTAAGTCATGCCAGTGTCTGACTTCTCTGATTTTGGTATGATTCAAAATTAACGTCAAAAATACGCATATTAGCAGAGATATGAATGTTCGAAAAAAGTAATTTATTTAAATGAAAAGAAGAAAAATTAATATTTTTTTATTTTAGTTTTATTATTTTTATTTAGTCTGTCATTGAGAGCCAGAGCTTGTCCCGAATTAATTATTAACATTTCAGTCATATATTTGATAATTTAACAAGTTTTTTGTTATACGAGTATATACATCTTTACTTAGTAATGTAAAATATGCGTTTTCTTAACGGGTCTATTTCAAATGTGGTTTAATATTCCCCTAAGATTTTTTTTCAATGTACATATATTTATTTAATTAATTATTAAAGTATATGCGTTTGTTAACTATTATTTGCCTACGCTCAGCACTAGTTTTTTTCTTCTTTTATTTATTTATTTTTTTTTTGTAGTAGTTAAGGCAGCCCTGGTTGGCACGCCTTTTAGTTCCGGGTAAAAGTTTTGCTTAAACGCTGCTTTGGCTTGAGCTAAGGCTCATTATCTTTTCATTCGATGTGTTTTTTCACTCGGCTCTACTCAGCCCTGTTTTTTTTCTTTTGCTGCTTTTCTGCATTTGTCTGTGTGTTACGGCGTTTCTTTCTGTAACGCTTCGCTAATCAAATTCAACATTTTTCCGTTTTAATTTGACAATTCGATAACAGTTGGGAGGAGCGTAAAAGATGGAGGAGGAAGGGGCTCTGATTTGACAACAGCTGTGCGTTGTCAATTGGAAAATGATAAAGTGAGGCGCGAATAAATGGAAAATTGAAATTGGCATCGCAAGTGAAACTGATAACTGTAAATGGTGTTGACAACACCAACACCAACAACAACAACCTCAGCAAGCCCAGGGGATATTTCAGTTGCTAAGCTTGTTAGTTTCACATTTTTCTCGAACACTCCACTCTCTCCTCGCCCCTCCCCCTCTTGCCATCCTTGGAGTGCTGTGCGGCATTGTCCTTCAAGGTGACCTGGCCAAGTAAAAACCCTGGGCCACTAAATGCATTACAATTAGCACAAATTATCCGTGTCCAGTTGCAGTAACTGCTGCTGCTGCTGTTGCTACTTGGGGCAACTTGATTGAATTTACTTGCGGCGCGCGTGACTTGCAGCGTGCAACGTGACGAGTATGCCTTATTATGTATACGCACTGTCAGCCATGCATTGCGCCTGCTCTCAGCTCTTACTTAGTTGCCGAAATGAGCTAAAACACACTATACACTCCTAAAAAATCTTTTCTTTTAAAAAATAAATTCTGAAATTCAGCGAGTATTTAAAGTTGCTCTGTTGACTGACTCTTCAAATATGATGACTTTCGAAAATACAGGTTTATATTTTCCTTTCTCAGTGTATACACCCACATTCACTTCGACCGGCTGCAACATTTGAAGAGCCACTCCGTTTTTGATGTGCTAATAAGTCTGAATTTAAAGTTTACTTCCTTCTTTTTTTTTATATCATTTTGAAGCATATTTTGTTTTAATTATTACGAGCCAGTTTCAGCTGCTAGCTGTGACTTGG